>JAPDNY010000008.1:38861419-39461419 GCA_029375565.1 Gekko gecko | reverse complement strand
ATTTCTTTCATTCCCTCCTTTCCTTCTCTCCTTTTACTCTTTCCCTTCTTCTTCTCTTCTCTTTCTTTCTTTCCCACCTTCTTCTCTTCTCTTTTTTCCTCCTTGTTTTCCTCCTTCTTCCCTCTTTCTTTCCCTCCTTCTTTCCTTCTCTTTCCTTCCCTCTTTCCTCCTTCTGTGGCCCAACTCTAGTGAGAAGGAGTTTAAACGTTAAACCCCTTCTCTCTTAGCTCCCCCACCCAGGCCAGCTGGGGAAGGGAAGGGGAGGTTTTTGAAGATGCCTCCCCCCTTTATGCTTCCCCTTCTGACATCACTTCTGGTGATGTCAGGGGCATGGCATATGCTAATAGCCTAATAGCTCATTAGCATACCATATGCTAATGAGCTCCTGCAGCTGTTTTTCTACGAAAAGACCCCAAGGTTGCACTAAACTCTGTGATTCCAAACCTTCACATACCAGTGCTTTCTGCTGTCTCCTGCCTCTTGTAAGTAAAATTAAAGAGGTGCCGGCAGAAGAGAAAGTCCAAGTCTATTCAGGATCCTTTAATTCTATAAGATCCTTTGTGCATGGTGGTGATATCATCTGGTGCATGAAGGGCTGCTGATAAATGTATTAATTTTGGGGTGACCAATTGCCATCTTCTGAATCATTCTTATTTTTTTTCCAGATGAATCACAAATACTGTCATTGGGCTTGGGCTCTTTAATAAAGGGGGAAAAATAGAATGAGAAACAGTAGGGGAAAAATTACCTACCCTTTTGAAAGCATCAGGAAGTGATAGAATTAACATAGTAGGTCCCCAAGCGCCCACCATTGTGTAGGTAGGAACAAAGAGCATTAAGAGCTTGACTTTTTGAGCAAGTTCTGGCATGACTGAAAAGGCAATCAGACCTGCAAAATAGAAAGGATTTTAGATTTTTTTAAAAAAAATTTCCAATGGCCACTCTGCAAAATCTAAGGCAGTTAATGGGGACCACTATTTGGACACATCTTATCCATTTTACCCTTCTTTTTTTGGCTATTAACAGTAGCATAACAATACTTCTTGAAAGCTCCTACCCATTTGCTCTTTTCTCTATGATGTAACTATCTTATGTAATCTGCAGGTTTCATCCGCACCTGCCCCCCCCAGTCCATTCAAACATATCACAGATAAGGTCTTGTGGTCATGGAACTGATGGGAACTGAACAGTCTTATGCAGTTAAATTCATAGATTCCCTTCTCTTTTCAGGGATGGTGCGAGGTTGACCCTTGCTCTCTGCATTGCCTACTCCTTTGAATTGACACTCCTATGACAAAAATGGCAGTATGGGGTACACCACAGATACAGGCTAGTTATGCTGAGGAAGATGGCATTGCTTTTGCTTGCTGACATGTAGGTAGGGTTGCCAGCCAAGGGAGACGGGGGAGGGGAGGACTTACTCAAATGGTGTTTCCTCTGCCCTCATAACTGGAAGTGATGTCACCACGTTGCGGGATGCTCTAGGATTCACCTCAAACACTATAGTCTTTATGCTCTATGATTTACCCTTTTATCATAGAATTTTGAGTGGACTTTAGAGCATCCTGTGGCATGGTGATATCACTTTGGGTTATGCAGCTGAAAGTGAAATTGTGCATCAGTTGATGCCATTTCACACACACACACACACACACATTTTCTCCCACTGCCCTATGGAGCACTGGCAGAGGAGCGAGGCAACTGTTGGGATGTCACCCACCATAGTGGACCATGTGGCCCTCCTACTTGTAGATATGAAAAGGCCTGCTGAACAAGTACATACAGGCTATTAATTTTGTCTTTTGGCTCCTGAATCTCTATCTTGATCGCTAGTCCTTGGGAAATTCCCTTTTAGATTCATCCTACATCAGTCCTTTCAAACTGCCATTCTTACCCAGTATTTCAGGAAGATGACTGGCACCCAAGAAGGGAGGACTTTTGGGAGGGGAAGGTATAATGCCACTGAGGATATAAGGCCATGGAGTCCACCTTCCAAAGCAGCCATTTGCTCTAGGGAAACTGATCTGTCACCTGGAGAGCAGCTGTATTTATGAGAGATTTCCAGGCCCTAACTGGAGGTTGGTAACCATGCACTGTCCTATGTTTAATGTGTCCTAGGCTTGCCATCTCTTTTTCGAGTATAAGGTGTGTTTTCTTTTTAACAGTTTTTTAAATGGCAGGGTTTAACATGTTAGGACAGGGGTGTCAAACATAAGGCCTGGGGGCTGGAACTGGCCCATCCAGGGCTCTTACCCAGCCCGCAAGTAACTGGTATGTATGGAAATGTAAGATTACCCCCCTTTTATGGTATCCCTTGGAAAAAAAACTTAGTCTTGCATACAATAAAATACATTTATTAGGGCTTTTGTACGTTCCCTAGTAAATCAATTGCTTTCACTGCTAGGAATCAAGTGCTTTTGTTTATATTTTAAGTAAAAAATAATATTATTAATTGGGTTTGTCTGCGTTCTTTATAAAGTTAATATTTCCAGTACCTGGCATTACAATTTATGGCACACATGGCCCAGCCCAGCAAAGTGACATTTATGTCAGATCCGGTCCTCGTAACAAATGAGTTTGACACCTCTGTGTCAGGATGTCGAGGGACTATCATTTTGTTTCCCCCATTTTTTTCCCACTTCCATATTGAGCAGATTTGGGAAGTCCTGCTGTAAAATTACATACAGGCTAATTATTAATGTTAATAAATCACCAAAAAAATCTGACGTGCAAGAGATATGGAGCTGTGCCTAATTGGAATATTTTGCTTGGGACCTTGCTTATACATGTGTATTCATTGTATATTAATGAAGACTTTCCTGATGTACCTGATGAAGGAATGGATTAGAAACGCTGATTATATTATCCAGAACAGTGTTGTTTCTACTTGGAATGGACCTCATTTACTACAAGCCACAGCATATAGATGTTTGGACTATAATTCAAGGACATGTGATATTTATATAAACTGTTTTTTTTCTCTGTGAGCTTGTTCTATTTATGAAGGAAGTCTGCTGCTTTTGAAATGTGCTGTGACTTATCGTGGGTTTGAGTTTGTTACCACCCACTTTTGGATAATTGTTTCTTATTACTGTTGTGTATTAAACTGTAAATCAAGCCTATACTTTGCAATGTTAAGCTTGACTCTGAATGTGGCTCCTCAGCTGTCGCATTACTATTGGTCGGTTTCTGCGAAACCTATGCAAGTAGCCAATCACTGTGTGATAATGTATCTAAGAGGGAACATTTCTGATTGGACTTTATCCCTGTATTCTGATTGGTCTTTAACTTGTTGTGGGTGTGGTTTTGACAGCCCGGGAGAGTTTAAAAGAAGGAGCTGTGCTCCCCTTGTTGTTGTGTGTTCCTGACTTACAGTTGCTGTGAAATAAAGCTGAAATCACTTTTGAAGCTGAATCCTTTGTTGAGTCTCATACTTAACAATTACGTTTGCAATTCTATAGTAATATATATATGAGTTTGGCATTGTTATTGACTTTGCTTCCATATAATTATTGTTGCATTTATTTAGTGTGCTTGGACTACAGATTTGTTTGTGCTTTCTTTGCTCTTTTCTCTGTAGCCTCCCTCCCTTCTACTAATTATTAATGTTGGCTTGGTACTCCTGAATCTCTATCTTGAGAGCTTTGTATTTTAGCCTGCATGAAGTTCTAGTCCTTGGAAAATTCAATTTTAGATTAATCATGTCAGTCCCTTCAAACTGCAATTCCTGCTCAGTACTTCAGAAGGACGTATTAAAATCTCCCCCCAAAGGAAATCTTTGAAGAGAGATAGTCTCAAAATTTAGACCTTCCTATCATATCATCAGCTGCTGTCTGAGGGTTGCCAAAGCTGAATTGGGAAATTCCTGGAAATTGTGGGGTGTGGAGTCTAGGAAGGATGGAGTTTGGGGAGGAGAGGGTACAGTGTCACTGAATCTGCCCTCCACAGCAGCCATTTTCTCCAGGGAAATTGATCTTTGCCATCCAGAGAACAGCTATATTTTGGGAGATTTAAACACACACACACACACCAGAAGTTGGTAACCACAGCCTGCCCTATGTTTAACCAGTCCTAGACTTGCCATCTCTTTTTGAGCATAAGCTTTATTTTCTTTTTACTAGTTTTTTAAATGGCAGGATTTAACATGTTAGGATGCCAAACAAAAAATGAAACCCATTTCCATTATATTCCTTTCAACTTACCCAATGAGGCACCCTGGGAATGGCCAATATAATATAATGTCTTCTGTTTAGTTTTCATCAAGATAAATTTCATCGCTGCTGGAATGTCATAAATCCCCAATTCATGAAAACTGTAACACATGTATGCACAAATGAGAGCTGAAATGACTTGTACTTTTCTGGTCTTTTCACTAACCCCTCAGTAGTATTTTTAAATGAAAACAAAATTGATCCTGAAAGGAAAATCCAGAGTTTCTAATCCATCCAAGGATTTATCAAGCTACAAAACTGGCTTAAGAAAATGATAACCTAGGTCACTCTTTGGAGCACAGTTCCACAAACAGAATTAATGCTTTCAGTATATTAGAGAAAAAGGAAACTATGTTTCATGCCACCACTCCAGACCTACTCAGAGCAACTCACAACTATAAACCAAGCAAATAATAAAAACAACTCATCACAATAGTAACATGATAAAACAATCTATTCCAATTTCTTAAAAATCAAAACCACTATTAAAAGCAAGCCAAGGCATGCATGCATGCACAAGTGCCATCAAGTCACAACTGACTTACGGTGACCCCGGCAAGGGAATTTCAAGGCAAAAGAAAAGCAGAGGTGCTTTGCCATTGCCTTCCTCTGCAGGATCTTCCTTCGTGGTCTAAGCCAAGGCATAAAAGCACAAAAAAGCAGTCTAAAATTATATTAATAACACAAATTAGGAGCAGACCACAATATAGTTAAAAGATGATACTCCTTCGTTAAAAGTCTGGGTGAAAAACAGTGTTTTGGCCTGGCACCTAAAGTAAAGTAAGCACCAAGCAAGCCTCAAGGGGGAAGGTATTCACAAGCCAAGGTACTATCACTGAAAAAGCCATGTATCATGTTGCCAGGCTTGTTACCACTGCAGGAATAGGTAGAGAGAGCAGGGCTTGAGGGAAGGATGTCAACTGGTAAGGAAGACAGTATGAGAGGAGGCTAGGGGTGCCAGCCTGGGTGGCAGGGAGAGGGGGTATTATGTCACACCAATGC
The DNA here is from genome assembly GCA_029375565.1 of Gekko gecko. Lineage (NCBI taxonomy): Eukaryota > Metazoa > Chordata > Lepidosauria > Squamata > Gekkonidae > Gekko > Gekko gecko. The sequence continues at coordinate 39,456,206 of JAPDNY010000008.1, read as the reverse complement.
TGCAAAGTCACTTCCAACTAATACCTGGTGGTGACATCACATCACCAATGAAACATCAGTGTAAAGCTTTAGGATTTGGTCAAAACTCAATCATTTTATCATAGAATTTTACTGAAATCTTAGAGAGAGAGAGAGAGAGAGAGAGAGAGAGAGAGAGAGAGAGAGAGAGAGAGAGAGAGAGAGATTGATATCATGTTGGTGATGGCACTTCTAGGTATTCTCCAGAAATGATGATGTGGTGCTAGTGCAGTGTGATTTAGAAAAAAAATCCTCCCACCAGCATTTAGTGAGCCAGCAGGCAATGAACAAGAACACTGGGAAGAAGGAATGTGCATGAAACAGGAAAATGCAATTCAGTTTGTGGCTTGTGGCTTGTGGCTGAATTAAAACCAAGCCATGAACTGAATTGAACGAGGAAGCTGGTTTGTGAACTCAGCCTGTTTGTGGCCCCACAAACCACATTGACCATGTGCTCATCTGGGAGAGCTGGAACAAGCTTCAAGGAAATGGATACACTATAGAGACCTAGAATGTCTAAGCTAAAGAGCTCATCTGGGAGAGCTGGAACAAGCTTCAAGGAAATGGATACACTATAGAGACCTAGAATGTCTAAGCTAAAGAGCCTGTCCTGTGTTTACCCATCTGATAGGATATGTATAGGGAGAAGAAAAGAGCATTTGCTTTTTACCTATTTCTTTTTTATTTCCTTGCTAGTCTGGGGTTGTGCTAAAAGTATGCTTGTAAACATATTCTTTTAAATAAATATTTTGTAACTTTTGAGGCAGGTAATGGTTCTCTGTACCACATAGACCACCACCATCTTGGACATGGGGCGTGAGGAGGGGGGAAGGCAGGCAGTTAGCAAGTGGCTACTCCTCCAGGGGTGCCCAATGTAGTATATTGTCCCCATGGTGTCATATGCCCAATTGTCTCAGGCATAGGCACTATCACCACAGGGGGAACCTGGATATATGGACTCTCTTTTAAGACCTAATGCTATTAATGCTCCTAGTTATGTGTGCAACACCACAGATTTCTTGAGGAAAATACAATATTTGAATAGCTTTCCAGAGAATACTTTTTTGTGGAATCTCTGTACACCGTCATCCCACATGATGGATTACAAGCCATAAGAAACATGGTTTCTGACAATACCACAGCTGACCTTGCCACCAGGCTCTGCCAGTTTGTTCTCACCCACAACTACTTCAAATTTGGTAACAACCTGTACCTTCAGATTAATGGTTAAGCCATGGGTACCTGCATAGCACCACAGTATGCTAACATCTTCATGGCTGACTTGAACATTTCTTAAACTCCTGCTCACTCATACCTCTCCTATACCTTTGTTACATTGATTACATTTTTATTGCCTGGACACATGGTAAAGAAGCCCTGGACATACTCCACCAAGCATTCAATGACTTTCAGCCCACCATCATCTTAATAATGAACCTATCTATGCAAGGAATACATTTTGTAGATACCACGGGCCAAATACATGATGGACACATAGCCATCACCTTATACTGGAAACCTAATAGTTGACAAACATATCTACATGCATCCAGCTACCATCCTAAACATACCAAACAATGTCTACAGCCAGACTCTACATTACAACAGCATCTGTTCAAATTCTACAGAAATTCTCACTTGAGGGATATACAACAAACCTTTATGAAACTAAAGCCAAGAAACAGATTAAAATGCCAGAAGGATACTTAGAGAAAGCCTGTTACAAGACAGACGCCAAAGAAACAACAACAGAACTAGTAGTTACATACAGCTCTCAGCTCACATAATGATTGACTTACAGCTTCTACTGAATAATGACAGTTCTGTTTCACAAGCACGGGGAGGCAAACCTTTTCTTGCACACAGGCAGCCCCCCAATCTCAAAGCAAGAAGGGCCCGGGTAGGCCAGGCCCGCCATTTGCGGGGACGGGCAGGGACAGAGAGGCCGGCCGGAAAGGGGGGGGCCTGGCGCGTGGCGGGAAAAGACACGCCTCCCCCCTCCTTCCCAGCCAATGGAGGGCAGCAGGGTGGTTGGGGAGGGGGAGGCATTAAAAGCCGAAGGGAAGCCGCTCCCCCTCCCCGCTCGACCACGAGTAGCTCACAAAGCAAATTTTGGCTCACAATACTCCACAGCTTGGAGGGACCATCGGTGGCATCCACGGAGCCCATTCCGTGGCAGGAATCAGAGCCTTCCATTCACAGAGACACAGTTTGCTGGATCGTCAGGTCCCTCCCTGGCCGCCAGTAGGGGAGTAGGGAAGGGGAGTCGCGTCCCAAGGCCAAGCTCGGGACAGAGCCGGGGAAGGTAGGGACCTCTGTAGGGTACAATGCCACAGAGCCCGTCCTCTGTGTCATGCATTTTCGCCGTGGGAGGCGGTCCTGGTGCAGATACGAGGACGCCGGGGGGCTGCGGGGCTACCTGAACTGAGAACATGGGGGTGTCTCTGACAGCTCCCCTTCCGTCACCACTTAGCAGGTAGTTAGACAGGCAAGGCAATGGGTTAGGCAGTCAGGTAGTTATTACTTAGATTAGGAATGGCCGATCAGTCCACGGCTCGGCTTACCCCCCCTCCCCACCGGCGCACTCCTGCCTCTTGCACACAGCCGCTCGCCTACTTGGTGGTGGGTTATAGGGGACCGGGGGTCTTAACATGTCGTGTTGTGCTATCCTGAGCAGGTATGAAGCCCCCATCACGCAGCACTCGATGCATGGGCACAGTTGCTGGGGTAACACCCCGGTCATCGCCCAAAGGGCGAGTACGGCCCACAGCGGTCGATAAACCAGTGGGAGTGATGGCAAAGAGGAAGGTGGTGCCGCGCAGCACAGATGGGTTGGACGGCGTTGCGGAGCTGGCCGATACCATGCAGGGCCTTCAGCAGGCCTTCGATCAACTCTTGGAGAAGGTGGCCAAGATGAGCCAGGTTCCAGTGGCCAAACGAGCCCGGAAGGCTGAGTCCGAGGGAGGCTCAGCCCAGCAGTGCGGGGGGGCCTCCTCCAGCTCGGCCAGTCGTCGGGCTTCACAGCCGGCAGCATGCTCCACGGATGGGGGACGGGAGAGGGGTAGCTCGGGCTCCTCTGCGCGCTCCCGCGACGAGGCAGAGGGTGAGGCCTCCTCAGGTGAGGGTTCGACTACGGGGTGAGGCGGGCAGCCCTCGAGCGATTACTGGGCGGTAGCAGCCCACGAGCCAAGGCTGCCTGCCTGGGCTATACACCACAGGGCGCTGGCCACGCGAGCCGGGCGGGATCCTGGGATGGTCCGGGACAACGTCGATGTTTCTGACCCATCTGCCATCCTCTCCACGTACTCAAATGGAGAGGAGCCGCCGGGGCTCCATTTATCTGATGAACTGAGGGATAGCATTCTGGATGGGTATTACGTTAATGTCTTTACTTTGCTTCAAAAACAGGGGGCTGAGGCCTGCACGGCGAAATCTGACAAGAAAGAGAAGAAGGAGAAGAACAGAGAAGCGGAACGCACCTTCCTCAACTGGGTTTCTGGTTACTTGGCGTATGCGGGGGTAGTCGCTGCCGCATACCCTGTGAGGGGCTGGCATCTGCTCAACCACAGGAGCAATGTGGTCAAGGCCAGGGTTTTAGCAGGTAAGGGGCCGGCTATTGATTACGACGAGACCTGCCGTAAACTGGCATCATGCAATGACAGGGCTCGGTGGGACCTGCTACAGGACAAGGTTTGGCTCAGGGAGGTTGGCCCGTGCATTAAAGGAAAGGGGGAAGTGAAGACTGATCGCTGGGCAGCACGCAAGGACCAGTCGCACGAGGTCTGCTGGGAATATAACCAGGGCCGGTGTCGCCGGGCACGGTACAAGTTCCACCATAGTGTGAGGCGTGCGGGGGGGCATGGACGGGTGCATTGCCCACGGTCCACCGGCACCCAGCAGCCCTTTCGGGGTGGAAAACCCTTCTCCGGTGGTGCCAACACAAAAGGGGGAGGGGGGTCATCAGGCACCACAGCCGCTTCTGCTTCCAGACGTTAGTGCTCCACAGGACTGGTGGTCCTTGGTAGCCACCCCGGTTCGGGTGGACGCCCTGAGACCACTCTCGGCACAATACTCCTTGCGGGAGTATATATTGGCCGGGTTCACGAAGGGTTTTCCCATTCCCGCCTGTGGCCCGCGCATCGCAACCGATTCCAACAACCTGAAGTCAGCAAGGGAGATGCCTGAGGTGGTTGCTGCAAAACTGCAGAAAGAATTGGCAGCAGGGCGCATCGCGGGCCCATTCAGCACGCCCCCTATTGACCACCTGCGAGTATCTCCCTTGAGGGTGGTGCCAAAGTAAACACCAGGCGAGTATCGCCTGATTCAGCATCCCTCATACCCGAAGGGATCTTCGGCGAATGACAGTATCCCCCCCGAGCTCTGCTCAGTCAAATACGCTTCCTTTGATCACGCGGTGGGACTAGTCAGGGCTTGCGGGCAGGGGGCACTCATGGCCAAGTGTGACATTCAGTCAGCATTCCGACTGCTCCCGGTAAGCCGCAACTCCTTTTCATTACTGGGTTTCAAGTTCCAAGGGGCATGGTACTTTGACAAGGCCATGCCTATGGGTTGCGCAGTGGCCTGCGCGGCATTTGAGACATTTAGTACTTTTCTTGAGTGGGCGTTGAAGTCGAGGACCGGGTCCACGGGGATTACTCATTATCTGGATGACTTCTTTTTTGGTCGGCCCGGGGGATGACGAGGCTTGCTCAGTGTCCCTACGAGCATTTCAGAGGCTTGCTGAAGAGCTCGGTGTCCCATTGGCGGCGGACAAGACCGAAGGGCCAGCGACCAGTTTAACGTACCTGGGTATCCAATTAGACTCTGTAGCCGGGGCATCCAGGTTGCCGGAGGACAAACTCTTTGCCCTCCAGGCGCTCATTTCCTTGGTTAGGGCTCGGGCGAAGCGCACATTGAAGGAACTGCAGTCACTGGTGGGACACTTGAACTTTGCTTGCCGGGTCGTGTCGCCCGGCAGGGGTTTCTGCGCTAGGCTGGCCAGAGCCACGGCCAGGGTCAGGGCACCTCATCACTGGGTATGGGTGACCAGGGGCATGAAGGAGGATTTAGGCGTGTGGCTCCAGTTCCTGGAGGGATACAACGGGGTTACCATTTGGCAGCACCCGATGGATTTGCAGAATGCCATCCAGATCCACTCTAATGCAGCTGGCAGCACCGGGTTCGGCGTCTGCTACGACGGCAAGTGGCGCGCACGGCCCTGGCCCAAGGAGTGGGAGGGTTCTGTAGTGCTCAAAGATCTCACCTTCTTGGAGCTCTTCCCAATACTGGTGGCAGTGATCATTTGGAAAGATCTCTTTAGGGACAAAAGGGTGCGGTTCTAGTGCGACAACCAGGCGGTGGTGCGGGTGGTGAACGAGCAAACTTCCAAGTCTGACCGGGTGATGCGGTTGGTTTGCCGCCTGGTTCTGGCCTGCTTGGCTGATAACATTACATTTTCTGCACGTCACGTGCCAGGCGTGGATAATAGCATAGCGGACGCTTTGTCTCGCCAAGAGGAGGAACGTTTCCGCAAACTGGCGCCAGGAGCCAACCGCGTTTCAGACCCATTTCTGGAGGAGCTGTGGGAACTTGGGAAGGTACAATAAGGCGGGGCATCTATGGGTCCATTCCCCCTCCACTCTTGCCTAGTATGCAAAGGCTATCGATGCCTTTTTTGACTTTACTGCGGGATTCGGGGGGCCGCAGACCCTGCCGGCGGAGGGGGACTGGGTGCTTCGCTACATGGCATGCCTGCAGGACAGCGGGTTCTCCCACAGTACCATCAGGGGTCGCATGGCTGCCATCACATCCTTTAGCAAGGCTGAGGGGTTCGAGGACCCACGCCACTCATTCCGAGCCCGTAGAGCAGTTGAGGGCTAGCGGAGGCAAGCCGCACGGCCTCCAGATCGCGGACGGCCCATGACCTTTGAGCTGTTGAGGGGGATTTTGCGGGAGCTTCCAGCGCTGTGTTGGTCCCAGTTGGAGGCCGCACTCTTTGAGACTGCATTCATCTTGGCCCTTTTTGGGGCCTTGAGGGTCAGGGAACTGGTGGCGAGCTCCAAAATCTCATTCACCAACACGCCCCTGGGTGTTCAAGATGTTTCCTTCGGGCCAAAGGGGATGTCATTGTATATTCGGAGGTCAAAGACGGACCAACTGGGAAAAGGGGCACGCCTGCACTTGGGGCCACTACCGGGTGGCCCGTGTCCTGTGCAGACCACTCAAGCCTTTTTGCAATGCGTCCTGAGGGCGTTGGTCCCCTGCTTATCCATGGAGACGGGGCCCCATTGACCAGGTATCAGTTCACAGGGGTTTTCAGGTTGGCATTGGGGGCTTTGGGCTTACCAGGCAAGGAATTTGGGCCTCACTCCTTCAGGATCGGGGCAGCCACCACGGCTGCGGGTGTCGGCCTGCCGGAGGTACGCCTACGGGCCATAGGCCGCTGGCGCTCAACGGCCTTTAGGGCGTACATCAGGCCGCAGCTGGAGTCCAGCCAGTGACCATCTCTCTGACTCCTCAGTTCCAGGACAGAGGTACAGGACAGTCTGGATTTTGGGCACAGCATCGTCCATTGGGCAGGTTTGTATGCATCCTCGTCTGGCTGGGGCAAAGACTTGGGCTTGGGAGGTGCAGCGTGCATTACATGGATGGCACAGCGGAGCATGCGATGGAGGTCCCTGTTGCCCTGGTTGGGGTACGTCGCGGTGAGGCGCCACCCTCCTGACGTGCTGCTGCTGCAGCTGGGGGAAAATGATTTGACCAAGTGCCCTGGGGTGTCCCTCAAGTGCCAGGTACTGGCCGACCTGGCCTTAGTGCGTGAGGTCCTGCCTGGCACCGTCATCTTCTGGTCAGATTGGTTGGAATGAAGGTCGTGGCAGGCGCGGCCCATCCCAAGAAGGTGGAAGTGGCAAGGCGGAAAGTGTCCGGCAGGCTGGGCCGGGCAGTCGAGTCGGCAGGCGGTAGCTGGATTCGCCATCCAGACATCTCTCACAAGATGGAGGCCATGTTCCGAGCGGATGGTGTACATCTATCGGCCTGGGGGATGGATATCTGGTTGCACGGAGTCCGGCATAACTTGCTTTCTTGGCTGCAGCTGTAAGGGCATTGGCGGGAACAGGACTAAGGGGGGCGTCCTGTTCTTGTGGCGGTAACAGCATGGGGCCGGATCTGTTGGCGGAATTCGACCTACGTGCCAATTCCGGAGTTGGGGACCCCTTTAAGGGTCTTGGCGTGAGGGCTGAACGGAGCTGGCTAGCTCAAGGAATAACAGTGCTTGCCCTCACAGCCAGAGGGCAGGGGAGCTCACAAAGGGGCAAGCGTCTGTGTGAACTCCGATAACCTGCCCTCCCACCTTCTCTACCCATGCCGGCTGGCTGGGTAACGGTTAACTCGGCTGGCACACGGGCCAGCCGATAGGTCGGATCCGGTGGACCCATGCTGTGCCAATGCTCTACAGCTGTAACCAATAAAGTTGTGGCCAAATTTATCCACCTAATTTTCCAAAGAAACTGGTTGTGTAAGTTCATTTCAAAGGGGGGGCGGGTGTACTAGGCGAGCCGACCTCGCTGTCCCAAGTAAGACATGGAACCACAACAACTCCTTACCCACAATAATACAACATCTAACTTGAACATGGACATTTGTAGGAGCTTGCAGTAAATCCAGATGCCAACTTTGCTGCCACATACATCCAGACAACATGATATCTGCACTTAACAGCATCAACTACACCATCTCAGGCTCATTCACTTGCTCATCTTTTAACATTGTACATGCCATTAAATGCCAACAATGCCCTTCCATTCTCTACATAGGGCAAACATGTCAAACCCTACTCCAGGGGATATATGGACACAAATCTGACATCAGGAATCGTAAGACTGAAACACCTGTAGGAGAACACTTCAACCTTCCAAAACTTTCAGTGGGTGACCTCAAAGTAGTTGTTTTATTGCAAAGGAACTCCAAGAACAGACTGAAAAGGGAAATTGCTGAATTACAAGATATTATAACACTCAGAACAAAAAAAACAGGACTGAACATGGATATTGGTTTCTTATCTCACTACATATACTAATCTGATTCAGTCCTTACATCTGTATTCTCACCAAGAACAGCTATGCAGCCTCTTTATTTTCATGTATTCCTTGGAACAGTAGATTGGAATAGTGATTGTAATGTAATACAATGAATAGTAGAATGTAATGTGATTTGGAATAGTAGATTGGAATGTATTTTTCTGGTCCGGTGACAGAGGAAACATAACCCTGCACAACCAATCACCCCATCTTAAAGAAAAGGATGCTGTTGGTTCCCTCCATGCTTGAGAAGAGATAGATGTAGCATAACAGGGTCCCAGTTAATTACTCTCAGCATTCTACAATTCATAAGGTTACATTTACACATTGATCTCCAATTTTGATATATTTATTTGCTTCAGTATGTTTTCCCCCAGTGTTAAATCCAAACAAATGGTGACCATATGAACTAAGCTTGTTATTTCTCTTTGGTCCTTGCATCTGTTAAACAACTTCATTATGTTGTATGCTGATTGCTGCTCAGCCTCTACCTATATGTATAGACTGGTAACTTCCATTTCAATGTACCTGAAGAAGTGTGCATGCACACAAAAGCTTATACATTGAATAAAACATGGTTGGTCTTAAAGGTGCCACTGGACTCAAAGATAAAACAATGCAAGACTGCTGTAGCTTTCAGAAAGAAGATTGCAATCTATACAACCTTCACACTGTTCTCCAAACTCACCTGAAATCCCAAAATTCTTCTTGCTCAATTGACAAGTTCTGGTGTCTTCTAGAGATGATCCCTCTGCAATTTATCATCCAAACATCATAGCCAGCATCTGCTAGGGCAAATCCTATACTGTTGTTGGGAAGATTTAGAATCCAACACTTACTGCTAGTAGCCACACCAGGTACCAATAGCACAGCAGGGTTATGTCCTGAAAGAGACAGAATGGGAGCATGATACAGTCTGAGAAAAGTGTCTCTGCTAATACTTTTTTACATGTCTGGGGTTGCGATCACATGCACCTTTAGATCCAACATAGGTGCGAATGCCTGACAGATCTAAAGGGCACAATCAGATAGCAACAGAAGCATCCTGCAGTCATTTGCAACCCATGCTGCTCTGCCACAGAAGTGGAGTTAAAAGACACCAGGGAAAGTCCAGCTCTGATGGGTTCTGATGGGCCCCAGATGGACTTTCCCCTGTCTGATTGCGCAAGCACATTCTCATTCCATCTCAGCTTGATGCCATTCCCCCCCTTTTCGCAGTATGCACATCATCTCATACTCTATAGGGGGCCCTCAGTGTGGAAGAGTGATTTCTCATTTATGTGCATGAGAAACAAATGGCCAACAAGACCCTGACTCACCCGCAGCTGTGTCTGATCACACAGTGATGGGCTGAGCTCACAGCTACAAAGAGATGTGTGATCTTGCAACTGCATGTCAAATTCCTTCGGAGGAAATAGCCTCACTTCCCCTCTGCTTCAACTGGCATGTGTAACAGCAACCTGGGACAGCAACCTGGCCTGCAGTGATGCTCTATGACTAGTGTTGTCACTGAACACCATTCCCACATGTAATCCACAGGCACCACCAACCTAACTCAAGGATGGAGAAGTTCTTCCATCAGCAATGGTGACTTTGGCTGGATGAAAACCACCTTCCACATTTAAAGGACTGCCTCTCCCTGTATGAACTTGTGCACAGATTATCTCCTTTCAGCACTTCCTGCTGGTTCTACCATCGCTACAATCTCTGAGATCTGCTGCAGGCAGTTCAAGAGTTGTCTTTCTAAGAACACCTAGGCTCTAGAATGGATTCCCAGAAGGGGTTAGGAAATCCCATTCCCTTCTGTTCATTACAAAACAATATAATGCCATGATAGTCATTACGGTTTTTGATACTTAACTAAGATGCTGACATCATCATCATATCTTTAAAATGCAATGTGCATTCTAGATCAGAAATAATTTCTTATTATTGATTAATTTTGAGGTCTAACATACCTCTGTGTACTCCTGCATAATGCAAAGGGACCCTGTAAAATATTGCTAGCATACACACTGTGAAGACCAGATCAGGAAGGGTTGATAACTCAGAAGTAATATGGACAAAACTCAAAAAAATGCCTATTAGGCAGTGAGCAGCCACAGCTAGGGACGTATAAGCACCCCCTGGTTTGAGTCATGGGATAAGAGGACAAGTTCTCTTATGGAATAAAAACTGGTTAAATTACAGTAAACAAAGAGTAGGAATCAATGGACAGTTCTTACAATGGAAGGAAATAAGCAATGGGGTCCCACGAGGATCAGTATTGGGGCTGGCACTATTTAATTTATTCATAAATAATATGGAACTAAGGGGGAGTAGTGCAGTTGGCCTTGTTTGCAGATGACACCAAATTATTTAGTATGGTGAAAGCCAAGACTGACTGTGAAAAGCTCGAAGAGGACCTCCAAAAACTGGGTGAGTGGGCGACAATGTGGCAAATGAAGTTCAGTGTTTACAAGTGTAAAGTGATGCGCGTCAGGACAAGAAATCCCAACTTCAAGTATAGGCTAATGGGGTCTGCTCTGAACTTGCTGATACTGAGAGGGGGAAAGATCTTGGGGTTGCAGTGGATAGCTCAGTGAAAGTGTCAACCCAGTGTGCTGCAGTGGTGAAAAAGGTGAACTCAACGATAGGGATTATTAGGAATGGGATTGAGAATAATGTCCCTATATAGATCTATGGTGCGGCCTCATTTGGAATACTGTGTACAGTTCTGGTCACTGTATCTCCAAAAGGACATTGCAGATCTGGAAATAGTACAGAGGAGAGCAGCCAAGATGATTAGGGGGTTGGAGCATCTTCCTTATGAAGAAAGGCTGAAGAGACTTTTCCCAAAGTAGAGTGTCACCCCAACATCACGGACGCAATGATGTCATTTCCGGAAGTGATGTCAGTGCATTGCCAATGTCCCTGCCTACCCCCAGATACCCCCTCATCCCCCCCCGGCAGGATGAAGGGACCTGGCAACCCTAGGTAGAAAGGAGATAATGTGGTTGGCTCTTTCTAAGTGATCTTGCATAACCCACACATAGTACAATGGTGTGGGCAACTCATACAAGGAAATGGCACCCCTGTTAGAAGCATCAGCTCTGAATGGGCCTTCCATGCCAACACAACTATTTCCAGACCCAGACACAAAATCAGACCCAGAAGAAAGGGAGGTGAAGTGAGGCCACACGAAAAAGATTATGCCCCTTTCCTCATTATTCTAGCTAGTTCTACAGCTTTGTTCATTCCATTCTCCCTTGGCTTGTCATTGGCAGATATACATCAGCAGAGATGGTGCGCATGTGAATCCTGCTGGTGCCCTTTCTCCTGGCTAAAGCAGCAAGGAGGATACTGAGCCGTACCCTCAATCGACTTTGAAACACTAGAATTACATTAAACCAATACCTTTCTTCTCAGGACTGTGTAATCCGTAAGGAATTCTGTTTAATTGCAGGAAATAGCCATCATCAGTCTGCACGTCATATTGTTCGCTGGGATATCCCCAGAACTGGATGGTTTCAGGCTGTAAGGAAACAAACAAAAATCCTTGGGGGAAAATCAGATCTTTGCTATTATCTTGTTTGGGCAATTGCCAGAACTAACTGGTTCACAGTTTTGTGATCTCAAAACATCCAGGACCAAGAATATTGTTAAAGGTCTTTACTGACTCCATGCCCTCAAAATGTTATAGGCTGAATCTTTAAACAAATAAATAAACCATTCTAGGATCAAACGCTCTTCACATTAAGATAAAAATAATTTACAATTTCACTGGTGCTACAAAGATAATGAAAATTATAATTAATGCCCAGACCGTATCAGCAGTAAACACCCTACAGACTTTGTGCTTAGTTACAACATGATCTCCATGCATCTATCATTTCCTTAGACTTGCAGCATGGTGCCTTGGTTAAAAGTAGCAAACTCTGCAATGGAGAACTGAGTTTGATTCCCCACTCCTCTACATGAAGCCTACTGGGTGACCTTGAGCCAGTCACAGTTCTCTCAGAACTCTCTCAGCCCCACCTACCTCACAAGGTAGGGCAATTGCCAGAACAAGCGGGTTCAAAATTTTGTGACTGCAAAAAAAAAAAAGAAGAAGAAGAATATTGGCCCTTTCTGCACTCACAGCTTACTGCAGAGAATCTGAGCAGCAGCCCTTAAAGCCTGAATTTGGATTTGTTTGCCTACCCTCTGCAAATGTCTTCCCCCCAGTTTATTTATTGTGTATTCTTCTGCATCTACAACCAAAACCCACATTTTTTATCATGTTGGGGAGGCCCCAAAAGGTTTTTTGAAAATGTCTGCAACTGTGGAAGCAGGGATGGGAATTGGGTGTGGATGCAGTATCCGCGGCATAATATCTGCATCATGAATTCCTTTGACTTAAAAGGGAGTCAAGAAAACAGTCCACAGCAAAAACTGTTCTGGAAAACATGGTGATACATGTGAACTGAAGGCTGATTGGGTGAGAAGGAATGCAGGAGCAATAACAAAAACTAATGGAAATGTGAGGTGAAAGTGGGAGGAGAAGCAGAATGTAATATAAATGGTGACAGAAAAGTGAGGGGAAAGCAGAGAAAATGACAGGGGCAGAAACAGCCATTGTTAAAAGATTTTAATGTTATAGGCTACACCTTTAAATAACTTATAATGTTATAGGCTGAACCTTTAAATAACAAATAAACCCCTTCAGTTTAAGATTAAAATAATTCACAAATTCACTGTTGCTGCAAAAATAAGTAGGACCCCCCCATCTCCTGACAGCTCCCAAGTAGGTCAGCATCCCTAGTTTTTATCTAGTATTATAGTTCTACTTATGTAATACCATTTCTTGTGCATTATTTGATGTGTAGTATTAATGTGTTGTGTGTACTTCTGCCTTGCTTCAGATTTCTGTCATCCTGGTCCTATTAAAAACTGTTTATTAGATGATTGCACAGACTATGTAATACTCCTGGGTTGCGGTCACACATGCCAGAAAAAATGGGGGTGGGGGAGCAAAGTTATTTCCTCAGAGGAATTTGACCCGCAGTTGCACGATCACACCTCCATTTGAAGCTGCGGGCACAGACCATCAGTGTGTGATCAGACGCAACTGCAGGTGAGTTGGAGGGATTTTTGTGCCATTTTTCCCCATGCGCTTAACAGAGGGCTCCCTATGGAGTTTGCGATGATGCTCGTACTGCAAAGGGGGAAAAAACAACAGCACAGAGTCGGGATGGTCTGATGAGACCATCTCAATGCCATGAGAGCACGCTGGAGTGATCAGACACAGGAAAGTCTGTCCATGGCCCATCGCAACCCGCTTACTACCAGATTCTCCCTGGTGTCTTTTAGCTCCACTTCTGTGGCAGTGCAGAACGGATTGCTAATGGCTGCAGGGCACTTCCCAGATGTTATTGTCTGATCACGCCCTTTAAATCCACCCAGCATTCACACTTATGTCAAATTTAATTGTGGGTATGATCACAGCCCTTGGGTCTCAGTGAGGAAGAGGAAGGATAGAATAAATAAATAAAAAGCTTCTGTTTCAAAATTACACCTGGCCAGGAACCAAACCCTTGAGTGTATAGGATGTTTATGTCTTGTTTGTTTTTTCTGTATTTCTGCCCCAGCAGAAATAAACTTGCCTTGGCTTCAGGCAAGGACTCAAAGGACCATTTAACAGAACTCACTGAGCTATATTTATACTGAGGCTCCTGGCAGTCACACTATACTGTTCTTTCCAGAGATGACAGGGATCCAGAACCACATTGGCTTCCTCTTTAAACCATAGTGGATATCCAGTCAGCAGTAGTTATAAACAGCTGTCAGGCCCCATAACATATTAGTACAGGCACAGCACAGGCAGCCAGTGATGGATTTCAGGGTGCAGGCTCTTAAGACTATGTTGAACTATTAAATGCAACTCCTCAGTCGAATGCCTGCAGGAAGAGCTCCATATTGCAGGCCCTGCAGAATTGTAATAAATCCCACAGGGCCCTGATATCCTCAGGGAGCTCATTCCACCAACACAGAGCTGCTACAGAAAAAGCCCTAGCCCTGGTCATAGACAGCCTGACATCTTTAGGGCTGGGGAGAACCAGGAGATTTTGCAACCCTGAACGTAGTACTCTGGGGAACATGTGGGGAAAGACGGTCCCTCAGGTATGCAGGCCCTTGACCATAAAGGGCTTTATAGTAAGAACCAGCATCTTGAAGTGAATTTGGTATGCTATGGGCAGCCAGTGCAGCACTTTCAGCACAGGCTGGATGTGCTTCCCTCAAGCAGGGACCCAACAACAGCTCAGCTGCCACATTCTGGAGCAGCTGTAGCTTCCAGATTTGGGACAAGGGCAGCCCCATGTAGAGAGCATTACCGTAGTCTAATCTCAAGGTAACCATTGCATGGATCACTGTGGCCAAGCAACTGCATTCAAGGAAGTCACTGCCTAATCAGCCGGAGATGGTAAAAGGCTGACTGAGCAGTGGCTGCTACCTGGACCTCTGTTGTTAAGGAGGCATCCAAGAGCACTCCCAAACTTCTAACCTCCAATGCTGGTTCCAATGACACTCAGTTGAAGGTTGGGAGTGAGATCCCTAACCCTGGGCCACCACGACTTAGGTATAAGACCTCCATCTTCATCAGATTCAATTTCAGTCAGTTCAGTCTAAGTCATCCTGCCATGGCCTGTAACGCCAGGCCCGGATCTTCCAGTCCAGACCAGCCACCCAACAACAAATATAGCTGGGTATCATCAGCATACTGACGACAACCCAGCCCATGCCTCTGAACTATCCTAAAGGTACCACTTGGGTGCATGTAGATGTTAAATAACATTGGTGAGAGAACCACCCCTTGAGGCACTCTGCAGATGAGTGGGTGCCTTCGGGACAGCTGCTCCCCTAATGCCACCCTTTGTCCCCGAACCTGGAGGAAAGATCTATAACTACAAGGTCACATAGCTTGGATACACTGTCAAGCTGCTCAAAGAGGGCAGCACAGCATCCACCTCCTCATCCTGGGCAGGCAATCTGTAACAGACTCCAGTCACAATACTGTTTGCCCTTCTTTCCCTTATCCTCACCTATGTACTTTCCACTGGGCCATCATCCACCTCCTCCAGTATTTCCTGACAAGAAAACCCTCTCCTCACATACAGCACCACTTCACCTTCTCTTCAACCCATTCTGTTTTTCTTGAACTCATATCTACCCACCACTACATTCCAGTCATGATAGGTCTGCCCAGTGACTTCAGCGGCCCCAAACACCCCCTGTTCTGGAACAAACCAAGGTCATATAGTCTTAGGGCAAGTCCAGAAATTGCCAGTTCCTTAACACTAAGACACAAGGGGAAGTCCCTAAACTGTAAATTTTATCACTGCAGGGCTTAGTCCTGAGTAAGCACTCACAAAAACAGAGCTTTTTGATTTATCACAGGAAGACACATCGTCCAACATACTGCAAAAAGTAAGAAAGCAGTAATAAGAAGGAAGAAATTTCTTTCCCTTCCCATTAATAGCTGAGAGGAACAGCTTCCTTAATTTCCTGTACATCCCACTCCAGGCCTTGAGGCCCATACTTTAAGACAAACTGAGAGGCCAATTCATCTTGCTGACTCCTTATCTCTTTAACAGTCCCTCTTATAATAATGAGTAGAGCTGAGCCTGCAGTTACTGCCTATAGATGCACATCTGGTTTTCAGAACTACCTGAGTTGACTGAACTGGGAAGATGACTAAATATTAAAGATTCTTCCAGGTGATCTAATTAAGAGCTGGGAAATATGCAAATTAGAATACACCAGAGGAATTACTGAAATCAGCTCTATGTATGCTCTGTACATGTCAGCCTGCCTAGAAAGTCTGTCCGGAGCCAGTTTGGTGTAGTGGTTAAGTGCGCAGACTCTAATTTGGGAAAACTGGGTTTGATTCCCCACTCCTCCACTTGCAGCTGCTGGATGACCCTGAGCAAGCCATAGCTCTGTCAGAGCTGTTCTTGAAAGAGCAGTTTCTGTCCAGATTACAATGAGTCTGGATAATCTAACTCTTCCAATGTAAGTATGCCAACCCATTTCAAACAACAATGGACCCCATAGGGATACCCCAGGAGTCCATATACCAGACATGTTGACATAAATGGACACAGAGATGGATGTCAGAACTGGCAGACCCCATAATCATGCCTAGGCAGTGACCCTGGGAAGCACATAAGACAGCTGTGACTCCCCCTCCACCCTGCCCACATCTGTATATTCCAGACAATACACTTGTCTTATCCCAGAGCTACTTTTCTGTTCCTGTTCTACTAGCTAATCATATCAATCTTATCTCAGCCTTCCTCCCCAAGTTTCCTGACTTCTACTCCTTTGCCACACCCCAGACCTAGGTGGCTCATCAAGCAGTATTGTTTCCATTTTGATTAGTTTAAATTAGCAATCCATTAGTTCTTCAAAACACCTGAGAAGTAAACAGGAACCCAACCCAAATTCGACTTTGCATCTGGAAGTGAATCTCAAGTCTCCTGGGAACTCTATACAGTGTTTCTAAACTACATAGTTTTATCCCTGATTAATCTCATCAATGCCTTGTTCTGAGGGACTCCCCACATTAACAAGCCCTCTGGACACATTTTTGGGTATAACTAGCCTAGCACAGCCCCATTGCTGTGTTTGTGTTGTCTCGGGCACCTACCAACCCATACTCCCAGTATACTGGATCCTTCCTCTCTGCGAAGCACTGGTTGTTTTGCCATCTCTCCTTCACAGACATCAGCAGGAAAGGCAGCTATCACTTCACTCCCCAATACTCTCCAACTCCTCTCTTTATTTTCCATAGATATTGGATGTGTATATGTTCCATCTGTGCTCCTTGTATGTTAAATTCTTTAATTTCCCTTCAATAAAACATTCTCTATTTTACCCTTAGTCTAGCTATTGAGAGCTCGCCTAAAGGGAAGCATCCATGTAGACATAGGTAGTAGATACTCGTTTGTACCCTACCTCTTACAGAGGCCTGACATTTAGCTAAATTCTCCCAGAAACTGAAGGATGTGATTCAGCTTCTTAAATCTACACTGGTAGGGGTAGCACCAAGACCACCTGAAACTGTATAGCCACCATCTTCTTGAGCACCTTGCCCAAGAATGGAATTTTAGCCACTGGGCAGTAGTAGTTTATGTCATTTGGGTCCAGGGATGCCTTTTTCAGGAGGGTTCTCCCTCAGAGAGGCATTTATTACTTCCTGGACACAGTCAGCCAACCCATTAGACATGAAAGGCAAATGTGTTGCATGCTTTGAAGTGCCTTATCCACTTCATCAGGCCTCGCCTACTGAAAGTCACCCATACAACTAAGAACATACTATACTCCAGTAGCATCCTGAGACTGAACCAGCCCAACCGTGGTCATGGTAGATGTGAGCAATTGCATTTCTAAAATGTACTGCAGAGGAATCACAACAGGCTAGTATGTTTGTTGAGTCAATATCATCTGTGGCTTGAGATAAAAGCCCCTTCACAACCCAGGAAAGCTCAGCCAGATCACATTGTGTGGAGAGAATGGTGGCAAAAAGGATGAACTATTCTCTCAATGCCAAGAGGTAAACAGATGAAGAAAAGATCCTTGGCATATACAGAATACCTTCTCCCTCACAATGGAGTAACAACGTGACCTAGCTACTGGTATTAGAAGAGGTTCCTATGCTAGCTGGGATATCTGGCAGACTTGTGGAACTCTTTGTACCCTTCATTCTATTAATTCAAGTACTTGTTAATAATCTGGTCTCCCACCTCCATCCTTCCCAACACACTTCTGAAACATTTCACACAATGCTTCTAATATCTCTTAAGAAACTATAGGTACAAAAATGGAACCAGTTAAAAGCAAATCACTTTCCCCGGCTAGCTACTGGTATGCCGTGTTACAGATTCTTATAAGATGCATTTGTTAGCTTCACTTACCCCAATAGTACACACACACACCCTTTTTGGTGTTTTAGGTTTGTATCTTTTGTTATTTCATAGCACAGTACTACAAATGCTATCTTTGAAATGATTAAGGAACAGCATACAACGTTTTATAAATGAAAAAAGATACAAGTGAGCAATATGTCAATATTTTAAAATAATATTTTGTTAGTTTAAGGTGCCACAAGACTTATTCTAGAATCTAGATCTTATACTTGGGCACCTGGCCCTTAACTTTAAATTTAATTTAAACAAATTAAGTGTTTTTCTGCATGCTTATTTTTATGGTTCTGGCCACTTTATCTCCTGATTTCCATATGCATTTTTGTGCCTTTAGTTTCCACTTCTTCTTTTCTCATTTCTCCCCCCCCCCATTTTTTACAGCTCTTTTGAGACCAGTTTCATGCTGATGGTTTTTTTGGAAGCCAGTTTTGAGTTGGCTTTTTCATAGTATGTAATGTTTTGATAGGTTTTCTTTGTCCCACCCACATCTAGCCCACTTTTCAATGACTGGACTCCCATCATCATTAAACCATTCTTCCCCCCCCATATGAATGATTTTAATTTTTAAAGGCCCTAAAATATCAATATAATGCTGTAGTGTTATAATGATAGTTTAAACAGATTATCTGAATTTCCAACTTTTGTTTTTTAAAAAAATGTCTCTATCCCTTCCTCTCACTGAGATATACCCTTTTCCTTATATCTCTGCAAGGGAAGGTACTAGAGACTTAGTTTTTTTAAAGAAATGAAAGCTGGGAATTCAGACTACCTACTTAAAATATCATTACAATACTACCCTGTTATTTAGATATTTTAGAGCTCTTTTTTAAAAAAAATATAAGGGGGTGTTCTGATGCCACCAATAACAACACCAGTGACTTCAGCTGAAAATCGTCATTATTTAAGCCAAGTGCAGAAGAAAATAAAATGACTCCACAACAGTCAAAATGCACAGGGGGTGGGGGCATACTTGAGGAAGAAGCCTGCCCAAATCAATTCCAGTGCTGGTGGATTGACTCCCGAGTAACTCGAGCCATGTGGAAAAGGTCTAAGTTAAAGTAAGCTTATCAGACTTACCTATTACATTTTATCCCATCCTTCCTCCAAGGAGTTTGGAGAAATATATACAGTTCCCCCACTGTCTCTATTTTAGCCTCACATCAACCCTGTAAAGTAGTTCAGAGTAAGAGAAGGTGATTGGCTCATGTTCACTCAGTGTGTTGCATGTCAGGAGGACGGGGATTTGAGTACAGGGGTGACAGCTTCTACTCCAGTGCCCTAATCACTGCTTTTGTTTCAAGCTAATTGATGCCCTCCCTGCAGTGTATCTTTAACTTTACAGGTGTGAAAATACCTGTTCTGGAAACACAGTTCAAAAAGACATCCTACTATTTATTAAGGAGCTGCGGTGGCTCAAGTGGTTAAGACGCTGAACTGCAGGCTGTGGAAGGTCAGTAGTTCAGCAGTTCGAGACCTGAGACTGCCGCATGACGGAGTGAGCTCCCGTCTCTAGTTCCAGCTCCTGCCAACCTAGCAGTTCGAAAGCAAGAAATTGCAAGTAGATAAATAGGTACCACTTCGGTGGGAAGGTAACAGCGTTCCGTGCACCTTGGTGTTTAGTCATGCCGGCCACATGACCACGGAAACGTCTTCGGACAGCGCTGGCTCTTCGGCTTTGAAACGGAGATGAGCACCGCAACCCTAGAGTCGGATTCGACTGGCTTTCGAGCAAGGGAACCTTTACCTTTACCTTTTACTATTTATTATCACAGTGACACAACACTTGGTATCAAAAGGCACCTGAATAAATTACTTACGGCTGTCATGAAAGTTTGAGGATTCAAGTGTCTTCCAAATAGTTCTGAGTGAGTAGACTGTTGGATTAAATTTATCACTGCAACAGCCAGCAACATTTTAAACCTAGGTAAAACAGCATTGGTAATTTTAAAAGTAATGTACTGCCTAACATCTGAAAATGCTCATCGTTTGGATAGTAGATTTACATGGTAACAGGGAATCTAGCTGATGAAACAGCAACATTAAAGACATTTACATTTCAATAGCAAACCATCTGTGACGATCTATTTATGCCAAAGGAATTTATTTCAACTGATTTTGAAACTGGTGCAGTTGGTTTGTAATCCTGTTCCTATTTCCATGTAAGCTTCAGTGTAAACAATGGGATTTGGTTTCAATTAAATACTTTGGGGCTGGGATATCAGAATACTAAAAGACAAGGAAGCAGCATGTACAAAAGAAATCAGAAAAGGTGCCCATCATAGCAAATATTATGCTGTTGTTCATAATATACTTTCATAATTAGGGTGCCAGATGCAGACTCAAAGAAAATTCTTCTGCTTTTAAAAGTTGCAGAGAAGGAAGATTTTCTTCCATTGTTCCAGTAACAGGAAAATTCCATTTATTCATCTCTTAAATGTACAGGAACCCCCTCAAGACCTGAACTTGGCAGTCCAACTATAGCTGCTGTTGCTACTATTTCTACTACATGACTGTGCAAAATGTACCCACTAATCTAATCAACAAAGGGAGCAATAAAGATTTATTTTGTTCTACCTTTATGTGTTAGTGGCTTAGCTGTGTTCCAAATTCTACTACACATGTTAATTCCAATTTTACTTGGAGAGTGTCTAAAATTGAGTATCTAAATGCATGGTGCATACCACAAAATTTCTTTCACTCCTATGACTTTTTAACCTTCAGATAAACCTGTAATACAAATAACTATGAACAACACTGAAACAATTATCATTTTTTTAACCATATCAATATTTTTAATAGAAAGGGGACACATATTTCTTACTTTAAAAAAGACAAGATATTCCAGGTAGAAGAAAAATTAACTTACCCATGTAGGTGTACCATCCAAGCCATCTTTGACTCTGTCCTATTCCTCTAGTTCTCTGTGATATGGTTGGGCTTGATCATCTGCTGTTTCAGCTCATGTCCTGCTTTCCAGTCATCCTTTATTAGCTACTTATATTAAAAATAGTCAGCACAGACCTAGGGGTAAATACATATGGAGTTTTCAATGGTATCCATGCATGGGAGCTCAAAACAACAGCAATTCCACTCTTCTTATTCAAAACTACTGTTTATTAGTTTGGAACTTTCAAAGGAATCTTGATAAAGTCTATCAGACCAGCATGGCATAGTAATTAAGAGTCAGGCAACACAAAAGAAGGGGCAAAACCCAACCCAAACATGGAATGGGATAACTAAAAGGTTGTAGGTACAAGCATATTGTTGTGGAATTGGAGCCTCAACTGAGCCTCAGTCCCTTGCAAACACATTTTGTATTAAATTCTATGGCTGAATCTTTAGTTCTTTCTCATAAAGCTTTGTTGTTAACTGTTCCCAAGAAAGCACTGCTGGAGAAAATGCACTCTGTCCTAAAAAGGATAGTTTACATTTTTCTAGGTTTATCATTTCATCTTCATATTAAGTCAGTGCCTCCTAGTGTGAAGGCCTGTAGTTCCTGATGTACTTAAGAGGTTCTTCAATCCTTAGAATGATCTTTGATATGCTATCTATGATGACTCTCTATTTTGCATATGACATCCTTAACTATCTAGGGTAGGGGTGTCGAACTCATTTGTTATGAGGGCCAGATCTGACATAAACGGGGTTTTATCAGGCTGAGCTGTAAATAGGGTTGCCAACCTCCAGGTGGGGGGAATCCATAAGCAACATCTGTGACAAAAATAACGAAGAGTCAATAAAGATATGTTGCAAAATCATTTACTGTACTAATTCTGTAGAAAATTCTCTTCTGTTATCATTCACACGCAACAAATGCTGCACAATGTAAACAATCTGTTTCACAATAATTGCTTTATGTGAGCGTGCAGCAATCATAATTCTTATCAATTACTGCTTATCAACTCTCGAATAGTTTATTAGAGAGTCAACATGGAATGTTTTCTTCAAGATGTTGTTTTTGGATTTCCACTTCCTCCCATGATCTTTCATTTTTGGCTTCAGCCTCCAGGTGGGGCCTGGGAATCTCCTGGAATTACAAGTGGCCTCCAGATGACAAGAGTTCAGTTCCCCTTGAGAAAATGGCTACTTTGGAGGATGGGGTGCATGGAGTTAGACCTTGTTGACATTCCACCTTTTCCCCTAATTGTACCATCCCTGGCCCCACATCCCAAATCTTCTGGTATTTCCCAACCTGGAGCTGGCAGAAAAGGGAGCTTTCACACATGCTAAAATGCAGTTTCAGTCCTCTTCAGCTACCATTTGCAAGTGGATTTTGCCATTTCACAAAGTAAAATCCAGTTGCAAAGTGTATTGAAATTGCATTATTTTGTGTGGGTAAAAGCACCATGATAGAAGTGGGGGCCTACTAAACTCACAGGGGGGAATCCCATATCCTCTCCCATTGCTGAACCTTCCCCAGCCTAACCACCCACCTTGAAGCCTGACAGTGGCAGTGTCTCAGTTTGTGTGGTGAACCCTACTTTACTTTCCCCAGCCTTCTCTCATGGTTAATATTCTAAGCCTAGGACCCAAGGGAAAACATGAAATGGCTGGGCATTGTAAGCTTCTCTCCCCTTCCAGGTCTATTCAGAGTTGGCAGTGGCTCTCCAGGGTCTCAGGCTGAAGTCTTTCTCATAGTAAGCCACAGCCTGGTTCTTTTAACTGGAGGTGCCAGGGATAGAACCCTGCATGCCAAGCAGAGACTCTTCAACTGAGTCCATGACCTGGATAGCCCAGGCAAAAACCTGATGCTAACTAAACAAGCACTACCCCCAAGAAGAATGGAGGGACAGGAATTATTGATCACCCAGAACCCAGCAGACCTCAATAAGCTCAATAAACACAAGAGAAAAACCGCCATCAATATGCATAACAATGTTTGCAACCAAACTCTCCCCCCCACAGCAGACCTAAAGAAATAAACAGCTCTAACACAATCACATTGCTGCAGCCTCAAGCTCACTTAATAAAACAGAAAACCACCTGGAAACACAACAACATTAACAACCAAACTCCCCCCACACACAGCAGACTTAAATAAATAAACAGCTCTAACACGCTCATGTTGCTGCAGCCTCAAAATCACTTAATACAACAGAAAACCACCAGGAAGCACAGCAACATTAACAACCAAACTCCCTCCTCCACCACAGCAGACTTAAAGAAACAAGCAGCTCTAACACGCTCATGTTGCTGCAGCCTCAAACTCACTCATCACAACAGAACATCACCGAGAAGTACAGCAACATTAATGATCCTGCTCCCTCCTCTTTATACAGCAGACTTAAATAAACAGCTCTACCCAATCCACGTGGCTGGGAACTGGGAAATTTGGCAGCCCTGCCCTCTGCAGCAGGTTGAGGACAGGCAGGGGAGAGGTGGGGGGAGAGAAGAGAGCCATAGGCGGGATTAAAGCCCTGGGTCAGCCAGTTCTGGCCCATGGGCTATATGTTTGACACCCCTGATCTAGGGTATCTATCCTTCCCATCTATGGCAAGAGTTCAGAATAAAATTGTATTACAGATATTCTTCTGTTAAATGTGTTATTCATATGTCAGCCATTCTATTGAGCCAATAGGCCAGAGAGTATAAATTGTTACAGATCCATTTATTTGGGGTTGGCCATCAACAGCTCCATGTGAAAAATTGGTGGCTAGTCCAGAACGTTCTGAGTTTTACACAAGTACACTACTTTAAGTATTGGATTTGTGTTGAAATATTCTGCGATGAATATTGAAAGTGTGTAATGGAATAAATTGAGTTTTGTTTAAGATCCCTGATCTCTCTATGTACTAGATTCAGCCCCTTGCCAGTCTCCACCTAACCAATCCAAGAACTAAAGGGAACTGCGGGTCCCAGGAAAGGACCTGGACTCTAGAATCCCACCACAACACATGTATAAAAGGTTGTGGGTACAAGTGTAAATATGCTTCACCCTGCTCTTTCCTCTTATACCATCCAATCAGAGATTGCTGGTGGTGATTTTACCCAATACCCAATATTTGGTTGCCTGTGAAAATTGTAGGAGCATTGTGCTCCTATGCCTAATTGCCATCTTGTACCTTGTATTAATTGTCTGTTTGCATAGTTTAACTGGAAGAATGTTTTAACTGTTTTACCCACTTGTTGTAACCTGCCCTGAGCCCGGTGAAGTGGTGGAGGGTGGGATAGAAGTCTAAATAAATAAAATTAAACAAAACATATCTTTAACATTACAATGTACTTAAATGGTTCATTAAAAACAAAATAGGTCTTTAGGACAGAAAAGTCACACACTTTGCAGTACAAATTACAGACAATAATGTATAGTTTTAGTAGCACACTTTGCAGTACAAATTACATACAACTCAGTAGACTCTTAGAAGCGCAAACTGGAAACAATAATCCTATGAAATCAGATCAGATGCATTTTGGCCACAAATTTAATACAAATATGGTCCCAATTTAATACCACATACGCTATGTGAAGGAATCTGTATTGCAGTTGGCCATGTAAGGTATTGAGGGGGCCTAAAAGTCAAATAATGAATCAAATTAATATCATTGAGAATTTTCAAAATTAAAATAAATCACTAACAAAATAAAATGAATGATTAAAATAAACTTACATTCCAAAATATATCCATTACTAGGGAGCAAAGCCCGTTGTGGTGGAAGACAACGGGCCCTAGAAAGGAAGAGAGGGAGGTGGAAGGGAGAGAGGGTTGGAGGAAGGAAGGGAGAGGAAGGAAGGAAGGAAGGAAGGAAGGAAGGAAGGAAGGAAGGAAGGAAGGAAGGAAGGAAGAGGGGAAAGAGTGAAAGAAAGGAGAGAGGAAGAAAGGAAAGGGTGAGAAGGAAGGGAAGAGGGGCAGAAAACGGCTTCTCTGGGCCCAGAGAAGGCCTTTTCTGTCCCCCACACACCATCCCCTGGGCCTTCTATGGGGGCAGTAGGCAGTGTGTGGGGGAAAAGGGCTTCTCTGGGCCTACTGCCCCCATAGAAGGCCCCAGGGGATGGCGTGTGGGGGACGGAAAAAGGGCTTCTCTGGGCCTAGTGCCCCCATTGAAGGCCCAGGGGATGGTGTGTGGGGGACGGAAAAGGGCTTCTCTGGGCCTACTGTCCCCACAGAAGGCCCAGGGGATGGCGTGTGGGGACGGAAAAGGCCTTTCTCTGGGCCTAGTGCCCCACAGAAGGCCCAGGGGATGGCGTGTGGGGGCAGAAAAGGCCTTCTCTAGGCTTAGTGCCCCATAGAAGGCCCAGGGCATGGCATGTGGGGGGCGGAAAAGGCCTTCTCTGGGCCTAGTGCCCCATAGAAGGCCCAGGGGATGGCATGTGGGGGGTGGAAAAGGACTTCTCTGGGTCTAGTGCCCCATAGAAGGCCCAGGGGATGGTGTGTGGGGGTGGAAAAGGCCTTCTTTGGGCCTAGTGCCCCCATAGAAGGATGGCATGTAGGGGACGGAAAAGGCCTTCTCTGGGCCTGGTGCCCCATAGAAGGCCCAGGGGATGGCATGTGGGGGACGGAAAAGGGCTTCTCTGGGCCTAGTCTCTTCATAGAAGGCCCAGGGGATGGGGGGGGGGGCAGAAAAGGGCTTCTCTCACTTGCCTCAGTCTTGAAGGCCTGTCCCTGCGCTCACACTCCAGAAGGTTCTCTCCTGTCGGAAGACTGTGCTGAAAACACTGACCAGGGCTGATGTGGGCGGGACTTTGCGAAGCTGCCAGTCAGCCCTGGCCAGTGTCTTCTGACTGCCAGTTCTTGAGCCAAATCAATTATGGCAAGCATAGAATGCGGTGGAACCAGAATTCAAATATATATAAGAACAGGATAGTTCTTGCTCAATAAATATACAACCAAGAGACAAGGGATCCTTGTGGCTGTCCTCATGGAATTGAAGGTAGCTTTTGATACTGTACCTCATGCACAATGGTGGCATAAACTCAAATTAACATCTATTGACAAGAGACTGTTGGCTTTGATCGATATTCTGGATTCTAATCCCACTGCACAAGTCTGCTATAGGTTAGACAGACAACTTTCCAATGTAATTTCTCTACAGCAGGGATGTGTCACAGGTGTGTGCTGGCCCCTTTATTGTTTAATTTATATATTAATGATATAATTTCTGCTATCTCTGCCCAGGACTGTTATTCTCCATCCACTGCTAATGTTAAAGTTTTTATCCTACTGTTTGCTAATGATGCAGTTCTCCTTTCGAGAACAAAATCAGGACTGTCCTCTCCTACTGTCTGGAAGAATGTCTGATAGTTAACTCAAGGTTGTAGGGTTTGTTTGGGTTTTTTTGGGGGGGATCTCACGTTTGCCACAAGCGGAAAATTCATGAGGTGGTCCCTATTTTAAATACCCAGGGGGGTGGTTTGACCAGAAATTAACTTGGTTGATGCAAGCTGAAGCTGCTCATGTTAAAAGATTACAAACAGCAGCATTAAATATTATCTCTTGTTTTTTTTAATTCATCGGGGGCTCAGTATATCCTAGCCACCATCAAACTGTTTTAACACCAAGGTGACTGCACAAAGTTTATATGGAGCTGGTATCTGGATTGATAAATAAGGGAGTCCATGGACTCAATCCTTTTTAAATTGCAATGTTACATCTCTGGAATTCCAAATAGGGGTGCCCCTCCAAGCTGAATTGAGACACCCATCTCCTGAGGCTTGGGTTTGGTTGAAGGTTTTCCTCTTTAAAGTTAAAATTATACACTGACACCCAAGAGGGCTACCTCAGATTAGTCAGAGAGGATTCATGTGTTTCCCATTGGGAAAAACTTCCTGAGCAACAACTCCAGCTCCTCAACCTTCCCTTGGACTTCCTTTATTCAGTTACCAAACAGGAAGCTATAGAGCAATTAAGAAACATCTACTTAAGTCTGATTACAATAATACAATCTGTAGAGCATGATGTGTTTGTTTTACTCAGTTTGCTGACATTCTTCCACCTGGAGAGCTTCCTGATCACTCCTCATATTTGACTGTTCCTCAGTATAGGCATGCCTTTATGCTCGTGTGCCTTATGCCTTTCCATCCAGAGTTTTGCACGGGAGGCATCTTAAGATATCATAATTATGTGATTGCAAGAGCAGGTAGCGTAGATGCTCTGTATCACATGACCTGTGAATGTAATTACTTTTCTGAGCCTAGACATCTTAATTCTTCCTTTGCTCCAAGATATAGATTATACAAGTGAAGACCCGCAAGAAACTTGCGGGATGGTTATCTCATTCGTCACACCTTTGCTTCCTCTTCTCACCCCCTACCTCTCTCACTCTATTTCTCCCCTCTGCCCCCCTTTTCTTACTCTCTATTTCTCCTCCATGCATGTGACTTCCTCTCTCTTTCTGACCTGTCATCTTTCTCTTTGTTTTCCTGCCTCCCCACTTCATCACTCTTTCTCTTTCTGCCCCCACTCCATCATTCTTTCTTTCTGCCCCCATCACTCTCCCAGCCTCCTACCTGCTTCCTCCCCACAGAGCAGCTCTCAGCCACCCACCTGCTTCTTCTCGCCCCACAGCAGCAGTGGCAGTGCTCTGGGAATCACAATGGATCTCCCAGCTACAGAGATCAATTCACCTTTGGACTGCCAGCTCCAGGTTGGGAAATTCCTGGAGATTTGGGGGTGGAGCCTTGGGACAGTGAGGCTTGGGGAGGGCAAGCAGCCTCAGAAGGGTATGATGCCATAGACTCAACCCTCCAAAACAGCCATTTTATCCAGGGGGACTGATGTCTCCTGGACAACAGTTGTAATTCTGGGTGATCTCCAGTCCTCACCCAGAGGCTGGCAATGGTGGTTCTCGTGGAGGAAATGGCTGGAGGGTGGAGTCTATGGCACTACACCAGTCCGAAGTTCCTCCCCTCCTTAAATCCCACACTCTCCAGGCTTCACCCCTCAAAGTCCAGGGACTTCCCAACCTGGAGTTGGCAACCCTATTTCCTTCCCACCCAACAGTCAACCTACCTTTATCTGCCTGTCTTCAACTTTCCATCTCCACCCCCCTCTGCCACAGCCTCGACTTAGGAAAACTACAGTCTTTCTCCATAGTGGGGACCAAAGCAGCTTTCATTATTCCCTCCTCCTTTTTATCTGCACAACAACCCTGTGAGGTTGGTTAGGCTGAAACATGTGACTGGTCCAAAAATCACGCAGTCAGCTTCCACAGCAAGATGGGGATCTGAACCTGGGTCTTGTAGACCCTGCTTTGAAGTTCTAACTGCTGCACCTCACTGGCTTTCATAGGATGGCTGCTGATGAACGCTGGCAAGCAGCCGAGGCTAGCCTGGCAACCCTAGACTTCTGCCAGGCCTAGAGTTGCCAACCTCCAAATGGGTCCTGGAGACCCCCCAGAATTACAACTGGACTCTAGACAGCAGAGGTCTGTCTCCCTGCAGAAAATGGCTGCTTTTCAGGGTGCACTCTGTGGCATTATACCCAGCTGAGGCCTCTCCCTTCCCAAACCCAGCCCTCCTTAGAGTCCACCACAAAATCTCTAGAAATCCCCCAGCCTGGCACTGGCAACTCTTGTGAGGCCTGGCCCCAAGGCTCCGTCCCTCCCTCCCTCCCTGAAAGGCCAAAATAGGCCTGGAAAGGTCCCTTCCCCTCCACCCTTTTCACCGACAGAGCCAGTTAGAAGCCTCTCCCCCCCCCAACATTCTAATCTCTCACCATTGATGCCTGGAGTTAGGTCCCTGCAGAGGCCATTTCAAAAGGTTTTGGGGGGTATTCAACCGTCCCTGAAGGGATTTTCTTAGTTTTTGGATTTTTCTACAAACCCAGGAAGTCTACTGACTATGTAGGAAAAGCTGTTGGGGGAGAGTGAGCCCCCTGTTGGTGGGAATAGGTATCCGCACATTTTGGCTATTAGAATAAGGATGGAGACATTGCCTCTTTAATTAGAATATAATAACAGAATACCATTCTTTGAGCTGCAAAATTTTATGCATTTGTGATAGATTTTTGCAGCTGTTCAAATGGGGTCTAGCCTTTTATATTTTAGTAATCGGCTTAGTTAGAACTAATAAGTTAAGAAGTGGTATGAGATAGAGAAATAGAGGATTTAAGTGCTGAGTAATTGAGTGGTACCTCACTCTTACAGGATTGTATGTATGTGTTAAATGCTGTCAAGTCTCTTCCAGCTCATGGAATTAATGACCTTCAAAACATCTTAACAGCCTTGCTTGAAAAGTGAGGGCCTTGGCTTCCTTGAATCAATCCAACTCATGTTGAGTCTTTCTCTTTTCCTGCTGCCTTCAACTTTTCCTAGCATTATTGCCTTTTCCAGAGACTCTTCTCTTCTCATAACATGTTCAGGCTTAAGTTGATCTAGAACCCACTGATCTGCCTTTTTGGAGGTCCATTATATCTGTGAAACTCTCCTTCAACAGCACATTTCATAGGAATCAACTTTTTTTTCGGTCAGCTTTCTTTATCATCCAACTTTCACACCCATACCTAGCAATGGGGAATACTATGACATGAATTAACTTGATCTTAGTCTTCAGCAACACATCCTTACACTTAAGATTATTTTCTAGCTCCTTTATGGCTGCCCTTCCCAGTCTCAATCTCCTTCTGATTTTTTAGTTGCAGTCTCCCTTTTGGCTGATAATTGAGCCAAGGAATTGATAAACTTGAACAATTTCAATGTTATCATCATCAGTCTTAAAATTGTGTAATTCCTTGGTAGTCATTGTTTTTGATGTTCAGCCATACTGCATTATACCATATTAATAATCACATGTATTACCTTAAGATGATAATTACAATACCAGCTCATGGTATCATTAAAATTAATTTAAGGAGACCAAGCAAGAGGGTTTTGCTTACCTGTTGCTGTTCTTCAATGGTAATAGGTTCAGGAAGATGGGCTGTCAAAGATCTAGAGTATATAAGGATGAGTCAAGTGCTTTCATAGCTGATGTCAGGCTTACTTAAACTTTGGAAAGGAGCATCAATACACAACTAAAGTCTGGAATCCATTGGCTAACATAATTGGATAAATACAGGTAGCAACTTTATTAAACCTTCTTTTCTTTTGGGGGGATGTGAGGCAAGCTCTTCAGGCTAACATCCTAAATCCAGCTGCTTTGAGGCAGTTTGAAAAACCAGCACAACCTCACTGCTGAATCTGCATGGAAAAATGTGACAGCAATTGGATTCCAATGGAAGGATCCCCATTCACTTGGCTCCTCCCCAGGATGTATGGCAGATCCACGCCCAGCATTAATCTCCTTGAAAACTGGGCATAGAGATACACTCCCAATCCCAGCTCCAGTCACAGCAACTTTATTACTGAAAAGCTATTATATTCCAGTTTCATAATAACAGAGCAGTAGTGAGAAAAGAAAAGACATTTCCCTGCCCAGGTGAGGGTTCCACATACTGGAAGACTAAGTACAGTCTGGTATGTGAGTGGGTCACAGTGTTCCTGCTAAGCTGAGTTAGTGTGAGCTAGCTCAGTTTTTTTAGCCCCCGGCTCACACATTTTTGTCTTAGCCCAGGAAGGATGGCTCCAGAGGAAAGTAATTTATGCAGTAGCCAAATCACTTGCTCACAAATTTAATGCCAGTAGCTCACAAAGTAGAATTTTTGCTCACAGCCAACCACCCTCCTCCCCTGCCCTGCCTAGGCCAAGGAGCCTCCTGCATTGTTGCAGGTGGCTACATTCCTGGGCTCTGTCTGCATACAAGTTGATGGCGGGGTTTGGCCAACCCCCCTCCTCCCCCAGGCCCAGGAGTCACCTGCAACACTGGAAGTGGCTCAGGGCCTTGACCCAAAGAAGACTGAGACTCAACAGCGTTGAATATGGAAGGAAGATGTGGAAGTGGCCCAGGGCCCCAAGAGAACAAAGACAGAAAGGAAGACAGAAAGGGAGGACCACCCAAACTCTAGAAGAAAGCCCTGGGATAAACCTTGGTCATGCACAACAATCACTTTATCAGTGGTACAAGTGAAAGGGGATGGCCCTGGAGCTCTGGAACAAAGGGAGGACTCTCCTAATGCCCCAACACCCTATGTCATGCCCCTCCCCCAGGCTCCAGCTTGCAGCCTGTATAAGGACACAGTCACTTGCGAACTCCAGTGAATGCCTCAAAAGATTGGCCATGCACTCCAACCACCTTGCCAGTGGTGCGAGTGAAAGGGAATGGCTCTGGAGCCCTGGAACAAAGGGGAGACCCTTTTGGACTTCTATATGAAGCCCTGAGAAAAAGCTTGGCAATGCACAGCAATCACCTTGCCAGCAGTGCCAGTGAAAGGGGGTGGCTCTGGAGCCATGGAACAAAGGGAAGGCTACAGATTCCTGGATGTGATGTGTTGTGCCCCCCATGCAGGCTCTAGTTTGCTGCAAGTATAAGAAAAACATGGTTACTTGCAACCTCCCATAAACACCCTGGAAGGATTGGCCATGCACTGCAATCACCTTGCCAGTGGTGCCAATGAAAAGGGATGGCCTTGGACAAAGGGAGAACCCCCCAACTCCCCATGTCATGCCCCCCACACAAGCTCTGGTTTGCAGACAAAGGACACACCAGTGACTGAGATCTGTGATCCCCATCAAACACCCTGGAGGGATTGGTGATGCCCTGCAATCACCTTGTCATCAGTACCAGCAGCTCCAGAGCCCTGAAACAAAGGGGGTACCCCTCCAACTCCCTAATGCCCTATGAGATGCCCCCGTTAGCCAAATTGCCTTGATATATTATTAATATGGGAAATTATGATTATTTATATGCAACTGGCATCTAAGGGAGCAAAACCTTTATATACAGGAGTCCTGCCTTTTCCAGTAAAACCAAGAATAAATGCAGAAACCAAGTCTTTGAGAGAAATGGATTCTTTACTGGGAGTTATTCACAAACATGCAATAATTTCAAGCACACACACACACTTACACAGCTGTAGGAAAATTAGATAGAAAGGGATAGCGGCATTCACATTAGCAAGATGTTTCATGGAGGGGTAATATTCCTCGGCGTGATGAAACAATCCACAGGAAAACTGGGGAGACTATGGGGAACAGGGATCGTATTCTGGACCAGCAGAACATGTGGAAAGACTCTTGGGCAGCTACTCCAGAGTCAACAAGATAGGGCAAGGTTAGGTGTAGAGGCAGATAGACAGAGCACATGGCCAGGCTAGCTCTTTTATGCTATTTTGGGGCTTGGGGGTGGGCTTCACTGACCACCTTCCTTGTGCCATCCCCTTGGGGGTAGGCTTCACTAGCCACCTCCCTTGCTACATCTCCTTCTGGTCCTTCCC
Organism: Gekko gecko; assembly: GCA_029375565.1. Taxonomy (NCBI): domain Eukaryota; kingdom Metazoa; phylum Chordata; class Lepidosauria; order Squamata; family Gekkonidae; genus Gekko; species Gekko gecko. Next base: position 39,423,920 of record JAPDNY010000008.1, on the reverse strand, counting down.
CAGAAAGTAGCTTAAAAAAACTGGTTGCAGGAGGATGGTACTGAAAGGGTTGGGCAGTGTTACTTCTAATCACTTTAACAGTGACACCTTTGGAGAACAATAGCTGAGTCAAGGGTCATTGTCTCTTGATGGTTCTGGCTGATGAGTTGAGTGATGAGTCAGCCAGCTCATCCTTTCCTGGCAGAGGCTCCTTTGTTATGCTGTGGAGCCTAAATGCATCATTGGATGAAGGTGAAGAGGGGAGGGAGGTGGGTTGCCATCATGTTGAAGAAAAGGTTTTGCTCATGGAGTCTCTTCAAGATTTTAAGTCCCTTTTGCAGAATATGGTGTTTTTTCCATAATACATGGTTATTGGTTTCTCTGTGTTCTCTGTGTCTAGGGAGCTGGTCTCTCTTCCTGCTACGCTGAGGTTAAGAGAGGGCAGGAACAATTGGCATATCATCTCAGGAGAAGGCTATTCCTCTTCTGGCATGTGTGTGCAGCTGGCGCCACTTTTAGGTCACCACACAGTTCAGTCCCTTTTGCACACGACTTGCACAGTCCAATTTTATCACTTATGAACTATAACTCCATAACAGCACTATAAGCGCCTTGCAGGGCAACATCCCACCCAGGCTATGGCTTGCTGCCAGTATCCAAAAAAGGATGACAATTTTGAGTAGGACATGACTCATACTCCCCAGGGGATTCGGTGAGGTACTGGGCACAGCCATGCAGATTAGCGACCTGCAGGGCTACACCCCTAATGTAGCCAATCCTCCAAGAGCTTACAGAGCTCTTCTTACAGGGTCTACTGTAAGCTCTTGGAGGATTGGCTACATAAGGGTGTATTGCCTAATATGCAAAGGAGTTCCTGCTACAAAAAGAGCCCTGGTGACCTGCATCAGACAAACTGGAAGGTCTGGACATGGGCTACAATCATCTTGACAGTGGAGCAAACGAAAAGGGATGGCTCTGGAGCCCTGGAATAAACTCTGTTGTGAAATAGAAGACCTGTCAATTTGCCTCAGGAAAAGCTTTGGCCACTCACAGTAATCACCTTGCCAGCGGTGCGAGTGAAAGAGGATAGCTCTGGATCCCTGGAACAAAGGGAAGGCCTTTTCAGACTCCTGTGCAGAGGAGCCCACAAACATAGAAGCAAGCTACAACATGCACTGACATGGTGGCCTTGTTGCCCTGCAAGGAGCTTATAATGCTCCTATAGACTTATGAGCTATAACTAATAACTGGACTGTGCAATAAGTGTGCCAAGGACATGGACGGTATGGTGACCACAAGTTGATGCCAACTACCTGGACTGTAAACACATGCCCAGCTGAGGGAAGCCTCTTCCTGAGATGATGTGCCAGACTACGAGTGAATCCATGGGTTACCTGCCACCTCTCACCTGCAATGCAGCAGAGATGAGCCAAGCACCCTGGCCACGAACAGCACACAGAAGCCAGTAAAAACATGCTGTAGAGGAAGCCTGCAAGGGAGGCCTGAACATATCCACAAAGGCTCCATGAACAGAAACCTCTGTCAGCATGCAGGCACAGTTTCCCTCCCCCATCTTCACCAGATACTGCACATATTCTGCTCAGTATAACAAAAGAACTGCTTGCATAAATGGATTAGCGGGCTGACACATCATGGCTGCCAAGCCCATCACTCAGAGCAATCATCAGGCCATCAACCCTGGCTGCTTCTGCTATTGTCTTCTAAAGGTGCCACTGTTAGTAGTAATGGAATCAATATTGCCCAACCATTAATTCCCCATCCTCCTGTAACCAGTGTTTGCTTAAGCAACTTCCTGGGGATGTGACGAGAGAAGTGGCCAATGAAGCCCACCCCCAAGTCCAAATAATGTATAAAAAAGAGCAGGATCTGCCACACTCTCTCTCTCTCTTTCACTTCCTCTCTACCTGATCCCATCCTATCTCACAGGCTCTCGATTTAAGTGCTGCCCAGAGTTTCTCCACGTGTTCTGCTGGTTCAGAATACGATCCCTCTCCCTTATAGTCTCCCCTGTTTTTCCACTGTAAGGATAGCTTCATCATTTCAGGACAGGTCAGTATTTCCCAACCAATGAACTCCTGCTAATGTGAATGTCTCTGTACCCTTTCAGTCTATTTTTCCTACTACTGTATTTATTGAGTGTGTGATTGTGTTTATTTGTATGTGTGCATATTCCCCCAGTAAAGAAACCATTTCACTAAGATCTGGTCTCTGAGTCTATTTCTGGGATTACTGGAATTAGCGGGACTCCTGCATACAAAGGTTATTGCTCCCTATTTGCCAATTGCCATTTCATATATATTCAAATTCCCCATCTTTATTAATAAATCAAGGCAATTTGGCTAACAGCCTGAAGACCCAAGACCATTGCAGAGTAGCATGACCCCACAGTGTTCCATGATGACTGCTGATGTGGTGGCTCATGGCACAGTGATTATCTTGCCAGTGGGCTGAATGAGAGGCGCCCAACACCCACTCCCCAACAGGCAAGTGTGGGCTAAAGCCAGAAGGGGTGGCTCAAACTTGCTGGCAACATCCTACTTTCGGGATCCTATTCTCATTTTGACAGCAGTGCGAGTGAAAAAGGATGGCTCTGGAGCTGTGGAATAAAGGGAGGACCCCCCAGTGCTCTGTAATACCCTCCAGCTGTGTCTTGCATCCAGATGGAAAGGTGGGCACACTCAGACATTTCACCAGGGCTCCTCACAGAACCCCCTGGCAGCAGTGTTCTTTCTAAGCTGTGTTGGTGCAGGCTAGCTCGATTTTCTGGGCCTCTGGCTCACACAGTTTTTATCTTGGCTCAGGAGGTATAAGAACATAAGAACATAAGAGAAGCCAATGTTGAATCAGGCCAATGGCCCATCTAGTCCAACACTCTGTCACACAGCGGCCAAAATATACCAGGTGCCATCAGGAGGTCCAGCAAGTGGGGCCAGGGCACCAGAAGCCCTCCCACTGCTGCCCCCTCCAGCACCAAGAATAGAGTGCATCACCTGCCCCAGACTGAGAGTTCCCATCTATACCCTGTGGCTAATAGCCACTGGTGGACTTCTGCTTAGGTATGGCTCTAAGCAGGCTGGTTGTGGGTGGCCGGGTTGCCTGCTCACAGCTTTGATGCTGAGGGGCACAAGGTGGAATTATTATTATTATTATTGTTGTTGTTGTTGTTGTTGTTATTGTTATTTTGCTCACAGGACTCCACAGCTTACTGGTCCTTGCTCCTTTCCATTCCCCCTAGTTACCATGTTAAGGTTTCCCCAGTGGGAGTTGTTGAAAAAGGCACCTGGTGAGTATCACCTCATTCACCACTTGTCATGCCCACGTGGGGAGTTGTGGAACTACGTGATACCTGGGGAGTTATGTTCAGTTAGGTACATGTCATTTGATCAGTCTGTTTATTCATTATTCTAATTACATTAGTTAAATTAGCTGCTTGGTAATAGAGGTTCATAGCAGGGTACTGAGACCACCCTTTTGGAGTGAATTACACATTATGTAAAAACTTATACAAGGTCTTTTATATGACCATTAAAAAGTATTTAGTAGTTTCTGTCATTTTGTAAGGGTTGATTTTTAAATGTCAATTGGCAGATCTCTAAATAAAAAAAAAAGAAATTTGGGGGAAATAAAAGTTTTTATTATATTGATCCTATCTGGCCAGGATAATTTTTTTTGTGCCATGATTCCAATTTAATTTTTGTTTCATTAATTTATGAAATTTTCTTTTTGCGGATCTTGTAGATTCATGAGTATAAGTACTCCAAGGTGTCTCCATGGAGTAGTGATCATACAGTAAGAAAATTTGGCTTGAATTGATTGTATTTGTATGGGAGAAAGATTAATTGGAAAGATTTCAGATTTTGCTTGATTGACTGTAAACCCTGAGATTACACCAAAATTTTCAAGAATTTCCTGGAGGGATTTGAATGATAGTTCTGTTTTGGTTAAATAAAAGACCAAATTATCCGCAAAAGGCCCAATTTTATGTAGACTGTCCTTAATTGGTATTCCCTTTATGTTCTTATTGGTTCTAATCAGTTCAGCTAGTGGTTCTATGGCCAAGGCAAATAACAGTGGTGACAGAGGACACCCCTGCTGTGTCCCTCTTGTAATTGAAAATTGTGATTGAAAAACCCATTAGCTCTTACATTTGCAGTGGGGTCTTTATATAGGGTTGTTATCATCCTCTGAATTTTTTTCCTGAATCTCATTCTAAGTAATAGGGAGCTGACATATTTTATTTCAATTGAGTTGAACACTTTTTCCATATCAAGTGCTAAAATAGCTGCACTGATATCTTAGGTCATACAGAAATTAATAACATTAAGTGTCCACTGAATGTTATCTGTTATGTTCCTTTTTGGAATAAAACCAGGTTGATAATTTTTTATGTATTCTGGAACAACTTGTTTTAATCTTCTTACCATTACAGAGGAGAAAATTTTAGCATCCTGATTTATCAAAGCTGTTGGCTGGTGTGAGGCTGAATATATTGGGTCCTTTCCTTCCTTTGGAATAGCAACTAATGTGGTCTGATTCCAGGATGGTGGGGCTTCATACGTATTCATTATGGTTGCATACATGAGTAAAAAGGATGCATAAATTTGTTTAAAAATGTTTATAAAACTCTGCCAGGAATCCGTCAGGTCCTGGGGTTTTGTTGTTGTGCAGGAATTTCATAATGCTTCTTGTTTCCTCTGGACTATCTAGTAGATGTTTATGTTGGTACAGTTTTTCCCCTCTTCTTTTATGTTCTGTTTCAAGCCTTTTAATATTTTCTAATGACTCCTTTTTTGCCTATTTCTTTCTTATTTAGGTGTGCTGATATGAGATAAATTTACCTTGGATCACCATTTTCACGGCAGTCAGATGCATACATGTTGAATGATGTTTCTATTGTATGCCTTACAATTTTGATCCAGAAGATACAGGTGGAAACAATTAATCAGAGTCAATGTACCATTACCAACTATCCTAGAGCGTTCTGTGGTGTGTGTGCATTTGTGAAAGAGAGGGGGAATGATTGTGAGTGTGTATTAAAATTTAGGATGTAACTGATTTAAGGCTTTTGTGGCCCACCCTTTTTCAGATCTATTCATAACTATTCTCCTCCTTCCTTCCTTCCTTCCTTCGTATTATCCACCTGCCTTCCCCAGTTGGTTCTTTGGTTCAACCCTCCCCAGTCAATTCCTTCTTATAACCCTTCTTTTTTTATTTTAGGGCACTTATAGACTTTAGCCATTCGGGGTGAAGTAGTGCTTTGGCATGGTTCTCTGGATTCATGTCTCTGTGGCAAACAGTAAAGAAAGTTTTAATTCCTGGGGCTCTCTTCTTCCATTGAACTCCTGCTCCAGCAGTTTGAGTGTCGGGGAACACTTCAGTGTAGTTTTCAGCCTCATTTGGGGGGGGGGAGTAGAGAAAAAGTTTAAAACTCCCTGGGCCCTCCCAAGTTCCTTCTGGCCATCTTTTTTTGTGTAGCTACTTGCAGCATTGCGTGCAGGCCACCTTGTTGCACAGCAGCAGCTTGTTAGAAGTTTTTGCTTCCTAGCTTTGAGTGGGTAACTTCTCAAAAGACTCCGAGAGGTTTTCTTCCCATGCTTTGTGCAGGCGCCAGTTTGCAACCCAACATTTTCACCAATAGCCCCCACTTTTCCTGCTGAGTATGTCACTTGCTTAGAGATTTTACCAGCCAAATTATTACCAAACCAGTTAAATACTCCTCCTCATAGATAATGCAGGTGGAATGAAAGACACCATCCCCAGGCCAACCAGGGCTGAACATGCAAAAAGACCTTGTTCCCCAAGGCAACCAATTAGTCCTACATTGCCTTAATAAACTGAGAAATGGTTCTCGCAAGGATAGAAAAGTTCACAGCACAAAGGTGTTTCTTTGATTTATGGATGTCAACCATCTTATTTTATTGCCTGAATGCTTGAAGCTTGACTCATTTCTTTATTATCTATTTTTAAAATATATGTAAACCTGCCCTTCTCTTAATCAAGCCAGGATCCTGTCCAACCTTCCAATTCTTATATTCAATTAATTCAAAGGTTGTGGATACTGAGTGGGGAAACAAATGTTCACATCATTGTACCTTTTAAACATCTCTCAATCAAATCATTGGGTACACAGACCATGCAAGTCCTATACCTCCCCCAGATAGCTCACTCTGGTCATCTTCAGAGCCCTTCTTTAGTTACCTCACCTTCTGAGATTAAGTGGATGGCAACTTGGAAGACAGCCTTCATGGTTGTGGCACCAAAACTCTGGAACTCTCTCCCAGGCAGATTTGTCTATCCTCTTCTGTTGTTATCTTCTGCTAGCAGGTGAAAACTTCTTCATGCCATTTGGCATTCACCTCAGTGAACCCTCCTTCCTGACCAATGTATTAATTGCTGTTTTTATGTCTTTGTATGTATTTATTGTTTTAATTATTTGTGGTTTTTGTGAGAGGGCTGATTTTAAATAGTTTTAAAATGTGGTTTTATTAAGTATGTTTTAATTTATTAGCTTCCTTGGTGTCCCTTGACAGAACAGTAAGGAGTGATATAAATTTCATTAATGAATAAAAAGATACGCTGTCAGGACTTTATGTAATAAGAACTTGGTAGACCAGAACTATAGCTTATATTAACTTGTAAGACTTTAAAAGACAGAGAACAAGGAAATAAATCAAAATACAGCTGTACTTGAATTTATTTATGTTAATTTTTTTCCTGTTGTATTTAATGGTAGTGAGAAATCTGGTTTAAAGAGTTTCATCCTTTTGCTACATAGGAACCAGGGGTTTGTGTAACATATTGTAACATCATACTATTACATATTATTACTGAAACCAAGACTACGGAGCTCCCGCCAGCCCGGCAACGCCGCTGGTGGGCGGGGGCTCATTTGCCGCTCCGAGGAAGGGAGACGGCAACGGATGGGGATGCTATGTGTCCCAACGCGGTGGGGGGCAGAGCCGGCTGCTTCAAAGGGCCAGGCTCCGCTCCCGCCCTTTGCAGTTGCTCCACGTGCTCACGGAGGGGTGTATAGGCGGAGGCCCGCTCACAGCGGCGGCAGAGACCCGCTCGCGGCGGAGGCTCGCTTGCAGCGGTGGAGGCCCGCTCGTGGCGGCGGAGGCCTGCTACCGATGCAGCGGTCCACTCCCGACGGAAGTGGCCCATTTCCGCCAGCGGCGGCAGCCCCTGCCTGGTAGTGGTGGTGGCGGCGGCCCGTTCCCAGCGGGGGCATCTGCTCCCAGTAGCAGTGGCGGCAGCAGCCCATTCCCAAGGGCAGCCTATGGAGGCAGACCCTTGGGATCATGAGGCGGCAGCACAATTGCTGGCCGTGGCACTTCACCCTTGTTTATTACAAAACAACAACAACAACAACAAAAAACTAACCACACAACACACTTTTGGTTAGGGGGAGTTCTTTGTAGGGCCCCTGGGTAGCGAGGGCGCAGTTCCCTCCTTCCACCCATATCCCCCCCCTTTCCGGGCACCAATTGGTGCCATTTGTAGACAACTGGGCAATGGGGTAGCCTATTAGTATTATTGATACTTCAGGAGGCGGCCATTTGAGTGGAGTTGTGGAGGTGGCCATCTTGAATGGAGCTCATGGGGGCAGCCATCATGAGTGGGATGACCCTGTCAGCCCAGTGATTCTTCAAGTGCTTGAGGTGCTAAAAAGCCTCTGGTGGGAGCAGGGCCAGCTATAGTTCTGACAAGTGCTGTCCATGAAAGGGCAGCTTTTATTTATTTATTTCTAGTCACATTTCAAATCTTGAAAGAGCTCTGTCAGCCCCGCCTACCTCACAGGGTGTTTGCTGTGATGGGGGGGATGGGAGAGGAGTTTGTAGGCTACTCTGAGACTTTGAGTGGAGAGTGGGATATAAATCCAATCTCTTCTTTTACTCTCTGTCTTCAGAGGTGCCAGTCCATAAAACATCAGATTTTAACTAGGTGGCTTCTCAGTACTACACCACAGATCAGTAATCAGTAATACACCACAGATAAGTGATCGGTTTCCATGGAGGTGTATTTGGGTTTATCTGTTAAAAATACATCGCTATATGTTACATAATAATTGTGGCTGCAGAATAAATGCACCGGGAGAAAGGGAATGATGCATGTGGCTGGTGCAGGGTTTGAAGTCAGGACTGAGAGCTTGCTGTGCTGAAACTGCAGTGAGATATGTGTGCATAAGGGGCCATTATCTGAACTGAAAGGTCCCATCTTTTTGTACAAAAGGCACACCAACCCTTTAATCATCCTGGCTCCTGTGTCTTTTTACAGATGTTTAAGACAGATACAGAAAGGGAAGAGGCGCTGAGATCATATTGCCAAAATTTATGCTGGTTACTGAGAATTACAAGAGAATTTAAAAGCAAAAACGTCAACTTGTGTTTTATGGATTACCACTAAGCTTCTGTCTGTGTAAACCTTGACAAGCTGGTGTTGGTTTTAAAAGTGATGGATGTCCCATACATTGTTTGTTGGGATGTTCAAACTTGTACTCTGGGCAAGAGGGTACTGTTAAGACTGGATAGGGACAAACAGGTTGGTTTCCAATCAGCAAAACTGTCAGATTAATGTCTTTTATCTCTCTCTTGATCTATGTGCAGAACACATCATAAGGACAACTGGATTAGACTGAAGTGAAGATGCAGTAACAATTGGTGGAAGGCACATTAACAGTTTGAGAAACTGAGAAACCCAAAAGGGGGGGGCGCAGAGCCCATATCTGGTAATGAGGTCTGGTAGTGGCCATTCAGTTCAGTGATCCCAAGGCAGGCCCCAAAATAAAAAGACGGGTAGGGGGCTGGGGAGGTAAGTGTTCAGGAGGAGGTGTGGCTACAACTCCCTCCCCCAGACATAATGTCTCAGCCTAATTCAAGTTAAGGTTCTGGAGCATGGGGTGAGGAATTACCCCAGCTGACAGGCTCACGTTTACCTCTTGGAAGGTTTTGCTTTAAGGTTTAGGTTACCTTAGCCGGAAAAAGGTGACTTTATAGTGCTCCTAACTTGAACTCAGTTATGGGGAGTGAGAACATACTTTGGGGAAATTGCCAAGCAATGCAAGGAGGGTGGAGCCTTGGTGGTGTTCCTTCTAAGCTGTGTTGGTGCAGGCTAGCTCGGTTTTCTGGGCCTCTGGCTCACACAGTTTTTATCTTGGCTCGGGAGGGATGGCTCCGAGCAAGCTGGTTGTGGGTGGCCGGGCCGCCTGCTCACGGCTTTGATGCTGGTGGTCACAGGGTTGAATTTTTTGCTCACAGGACTTCACAGCTTATTGGGGGCATTGGTCCTTGCCCCTTTCCATTCCCCCCAGTTACCAATCTTAGGGTTTCCCCAATGGGAGTTGTGTTGAAAAAGGCACCTGGTGAGTATAGCCTCATTCACCACTTGTCATGCCCACGTGGGGAGTTGTGGAACGACGTGATACCTGGGGAGTTATGTTCAGTTAGGTAATGTCATTTGATCAGGCCATCTGAGGGCACACCATTGTGGACAGAGTGCGGAATTGGCAAAATGGGACATCAAGTCAGCCTTCTACCTCCCAGTCTACCTACCAGATTTTGTGCTGCTGGGTGGTGCTTTAGAGGGCAAATTCCACATGGATAGGACCCTTCCCATGGGATGCTCGGTGTCATGTTGGCATTCGAGAGGTTCAGTTCCTTTTTGGAATGGACCTTGCGCTGCAGGACAGGACTATGCAGTGCTACCCATTATTTTGATGACTGCCTATGGGTAAGAAGGAAAGATGCAGGGCAGTGTGAATTTTACTGACCAAACATTTAATTGACACGGCCAGGGAGAAGAAGATTACTTTGCTGGAGCTGCAGCAGCTGCTTGGCTGCCTCGTCTGTGCATGCAAAGTTGTGGTGCCCAGCCAGGCATTTGTTATAAGACTATTGAGTCCCTGAAGGGCTTGAACCTAACATACTATAGGACTAGGGTCCTCAGGGGATATGAGACAAGTTTGTATGGAAAAATTTTGAATTCATACAATTGGGTATTTTTGGTGGGAGGACTCTCTGGTCGAAGCCAAGTGGCAGGTTACGTCTGCCTTTGCTGGTCCTCTAGAGACTGGCCAGTTCCCTGGTTGGATGCTCTCGCCCCTTCCACCTGGGGAGCTTATATGAGGGCTGGTAAGCCTTCAGGCACAGCAGATCAGGGAACAAGTTGTGAATTCGTGTAAGGATGTATCTGGCCTAGGGCTGGTCCTGCAGGATTGAAAATTTAATGTTATTAATGTGGTTCTTCTTTCAGGTGCTGCAGGCCGGGGGGTGAGATGATGAGTCACCGTTTGCGGCCACAGCATGGCAAGGCCTTGTGTTACAAGCTGAGGTAGCCATGGCGATGATAGGAGCAAGATGGCCCAGCGTGCCAATAGCTGACCGGCAAGGCCCTCATGTTGCAGGCTGATGTGGATCTGGTGGTGATGACACCAAAACAGCATGGTGTGCTGATAGCTGGTTGATAAGGCCCTCATCTGGCCATTAAGGCCTTGTGCTACAAACAGAGGCACACCTTATGATGATAAGAGCATGGTGGCCCGGTGTGCGGATAATCAGGCCATAAAGACCCTTGTGTTACATGCTGAGGCTGATCTTGTGATGATACGAGCAAGGTGGCCCAGTGTGCAGATCATCAGGCAGACCTTGTGATGATAAGAGCAAGGTGGCCCGGTGTGCTGATAGTCAGGCCATCAAGGCCCTTGTGTTACACGCTGAGGCAGACCTTGTGATGATAAGAGCAAGGTGGCCCGGTGTGCTGATAGTCAGGCCATCAAGGCCCTTGTGTTACACGCTGCGGCAGTCCTTGTGATGATAAGAGCAAGATGGCCCAGTGTGCAGTTCTTCAGGTTGGCTATTTTTGCCCCGCCAGGTATGGCACAATTTTGGGAGACCCTTGCTAGGCATAAAGCCTAGCCATCAGCTGAGGAAGTTTGTGGAGGGTGGTTCAGGGTAGTTTTTGCTGCACCCTGGCATATGGGCCTGGTTCTAGACCTGTATAGGGTGATGGGGTGCACTTGTCTGATAAGGGCAATAGGATCTTTTTACAGGACTTGCAGCAAGGAATTAGGTTGGCACTAGGTTGCTGAGTGGGGAGCAAAGGCCAAAGCAGAGGCTTGACCTTGGCTATGGCAGGTTTATGCAAGCAAGAAACTTAACTGGTGAGCACCTTTCGGCATATCCCGTTAGGGAACAGGCGGTCATCAGGAACTGCCTTCGGATTTCAGGGTCCAGGGTGGGGAATGGTGATCACCTCCACTGGGAACCTTTGATGGCAGGCTCCTCCCTGCAAGTTGAAAGGCTTCAGGGGTAGGCGCTCCTAGAAGGCAACCAGTTGCTGGGCTGCTGGTCACGAGCCAGAGAGTAAATGGCTCACGGCTGGAGCTGGGTGACCCACCCTTTAAGGGCAAGGGGGTTGGTCAGGGAAGTGATGCCTGCCTTGCCTGTTCCATGCTTGCTTAGTTGTTATTGCTGCAATGTTCTGTTAAATAGTTAATAAAGTGGCCCTTGTTTAATTCCAATCTGTTGTCTGTCTCATTATTCCGACTGGGGGGGCAACGGCTTTTTGTATAATTTATTGCACCCTCTACTACATTGCCCTGACCTAGATGATCTTGTTACATCTCAGAAGCTAGATGGGGTCAGCTCTAGTTAGTACTTGGATGGGAAACAACCAAGGAATTCCAAGATTACTATGCAGAGGCAGGCAATAGCAAATCACCTCCATTTAGCTCTTGCCTTGAAAACCCTTTGAGGTCACCATAAGTCAGTGGTAACTTGAGGGCACTTTCCTCCACCACACTACATTAAACACAGCGTTAATGACCTTCTGATATGTGACTGTCATATGTTTATACCTACAAATATTACAGACAACAGGAAACAGCAAGTTTCTCTCTTTTCTGAGCTATTTCTGTAGTGTGACACCTTAATTGCCCATGTTGGAGTAGGGCAGAAATAAGAGAGAACATGTAGTCATATGAATCAATAGGTCACAGCTTTACTTGAAATTGCTTTTGCATAAAAAGGTAAGGATTTAAGCTTCATCTGACTAGTTAGCCCAAATGCTGGGAAGAAGATTGTACAATGACCCAGCGTGGTTGCAGGAAAACTCACATGAATAATAAGGGATGGTAACTTAATGCAGATGCTGTCTATGGCCTAGGATATTGTCCAGCTCTGTTCTTAGTATTAGATTGCATAAAGGTGCCCAGGTCAGGTAAGGAGACCACTCAAGGGCTACAGTGGTCTGCCTAAACCTGGTTATCCCCACCGAAGAAAAAGGAATCTGTCCATAGCACAATGTATAGAACCTAGGATGTGAGGATGATGTAAAGGTAAAGGTAAGGGTTCCCTTGTTCGAAATCCAGTCGAATCCGACTCTAGGGTTGCAGTACTCATCTCCATTTCAAAGCCGAAGAGCCAACGCGGTCTGAAGACATTTCCGTGGTCATGTGGCCAGCATGACTAAACACCAAGGTGCACGGAATACTGTTACCTTCCCACCGAAGTGGTACCTATTTACCTACTTGCAATTTCTTGCTTTTGAACTGCTAGGTTGGCAGGAGCTGGAACTAGAGACGGGAGCTCACTCCATACGGTACTCTCGGATCTCGAACTGCTGAACTACTGACCTTCCACAGCCTGCAGTTCAGCGTCTTAACCACTTGAGCCACCGCAGGATGATGTAAAAAGCTTTATTTTCTTGGGCTTCACCAAGACTTTAGGGCAGATTAATATATTGCTGCCTACAGTACCCTGGATATACCTGGATGTACAATGTCAGAATGTGTTACACATTTTAGGAATGTATGGAGCTGGATTTGCTAGAAAACCATATCTATGTGTTTCCTATTCATCCCCATTGTTGGACATCCAGATATCTGTCAAAGATTGGCACTTCCCTGTGGCTAGCAGTGCTGACCAACATACACTTCCATTTAGTCTCTCTGCTGCACCTTAATGACTCTCAGTTTCACCATCCAAGGTAAAAGGACCCATTGCCTCTCTTTCATTTGGTAAGGCCTTGAATAATGCACTTTGCCCTTCAAATGAAGCTGCAAGAATCTTTGTAACCAGGTTTATGATATATCTGTGAAAATGAATGAGACCAGTGATTTGTATACTTTTTGAATTAATCAACCAAGAAGCACAACATCTTCCATCCTTGTTTTCAGAAGAAGAGAGACATTGAAACGACTGAACAGTCCGGAGACTTTTGTCAAAAGTTCACCCATTAATATTATTTTGGACACTACACATGTTTATCTATTGTAGACATTTTGTACAAGAATTTCATGTTGGATATCTAAACATTGTCTAGCACATTTTTCACAGTTTCTTTTGCTGAGAGAAGGCCACGGAAATGTATCTTCTAAAGTCAGAATAGGCATCTCTGCTGTGTTCCTGCCTCTCTTCTCTTCAATCTATATATTAATGATGACAGCATTAAGAGGCTCTTGGGCCGTGATATTTTTCTTCCCCACTTTGACCCACAGAAAATTTCAGTCCTGCTGTATCTGGATGACATAGTTTGAGATGGTCACTGTCTAGGCTCAGAATTTATTGTAAAAAAGAATTATTAAACATTATCTATTCAAAGACCAAGGTAGTGGTCTTTGGAATGAGACAATGCAGCCTTTGCTGGTCAATGTATAATATCTCAGTTGACTAGTGCAGAAACCTCAAATACCTGGGAATCACACTTAGTGACACACTTTCTTGGAAAGCTCATTTAGAAATCACAAAAGCAACAGCTCTCTGGGTAATGGGGACCATCCTAAAGTTATACCATGCTAAAGAAGCTTCCTGATAGATCCTGCCATAAAATTCTTCCAGAGCAAGGTGATTGGCCAATTTCTCTATGGTGTAGATGAATGGGGATGGAATTATTTTATTTATTAGATTCATTTATTGATGCCATGGTTGCTAATCTGGAGAGAATTCAAAACCTTTTCCTGAAAAAGTCTTTAGCACTTCCCCCAAATACTCCAGCTGCCTTGCTGAGAGCTAAGCTGGACCTTCCATCTATTTGGGCACATAGCCCTTATTAAACACCAACACAAATCAAGGAGTGCTCCAGCTAGTCATCTCTCTAGCCTTTGTTTCAATTAATTCCAAAAAGATTCTATATGGTCCACCAATTATTAAAAAATCCTCCATCTGTGTTAACTGCCAGTTGTTGTTCGTGAGTCCCCGCAGGACAATTTCAATTGCTGCATCTGGGCCATGATGCCACTTTTGATAGGCAGGTTATTTCAGATACTAAATTCTGTCCCTGTACTAAACTAATTAAAAAGGATCACTCTAGGGCACACTATCTGTCCAAGATTACCTTTTACGAACTTGTTCAGCCTTTCTATCTATTCATTTCCACACAATGCAAACTGCCATGCTTGTAAGATGCCACACACACAAAAAAAAAACCAGTCAATTAGCATCTATGCATTTGCAGAGCCACAGAACTAGAAGATTTATGACACTATTTGTTGGCCTATCTGCTTTATTCAGCTCCTAGGCAAAAATTCTTAGACACAATTCTGATTAGCTTAGACTCAAGCACCACAATGGAGAAAGTTTTATTTCTCCTCTCAGAGGAAGAGCCAGTAGTCTCCCACAAGTTTGCCCTTTTAATCAGAGTATAAACCCTACAATTTCATTCTAAGTCTGCTTGGGAAAACACACTGCATATGCTCAGAGATATTTTCCTTATTGTTCTTGCTTAAGAATACTGACAGAGGCATTGATTGATGTTGGGCTAGTCTCTCTCTTGTTGCTCTGCTTCAGTAGCTGTGAATGGAACAATGTTCCCTGCATAGTATATATACCAAGTGTGTGCCTATGTGTATTTGTGTGTGCTAAATTTGAAGAGGTGGCTTCCTAACTCACAATTCAGGCTCTTGAATACCACTTAAAGTACTTTCGAATATCAGTTTGTAGATAAGTACCTATTCATCAGCTGCAGAATCCTCTTAACAACTCTGTAAAGTAGGCCAGTATTATTGCAGAACAGGGCTGGGGTTCAGAGGATATTGACTTCCCTGTGGCCGCTGTACTGACACTTGAGAAGATTCATTTGCACAAATATTTCAGGGTTTTTTTAATCATTCAGTACTGCGGACTCCTTACAGAGTTCATGATTTCTCTGTGGAACTGTGAAGTATTCCCATCTGGTTAGTTATAATAGCTATATGTAAACTGGGAAGATCCTATCTGAAACTTCATTCCATGTGAACTCATAAGACTAGCCAGGCACTATCTGCAACCTGAAAGTTAAAAAAAAAATCCTTCATATTCCAGGAACCTAGAATGCATACTGTACTGTTCAGGAATTAATGGGGCAGGAGGGAGGCAAAAATGTATCTGGTTTGACAGGACAAAATACATATTGTTTCAGGAAATACTCTGTATCAGAGGAAACAGCAGTGGCTTGTAATATTTTCAGCTTGGCAGTTCAACCCAGAATTTCATAACAAGCTAACAGGAGTTTGTCAGGTTCTGTTTCCAGAGATATATTACAAACCCATAGGTCCTGTCTTGTGTGCCAACTTTAACATGGGTACAAAGACATTTGAGGCATGTAGGTACCTAATACTTCTTCCTTCCCTCTGTTAATTACAAGCTTCTTGCACAGTGGCCTACATTACCAGAGGATGAAAGACCCTTTTGCAATGCACTTGACATTCACTGCCAAGTAGGATAACTGACTAACTGCAGCTGACAAGGTAAAAACTGAATAATGTGTAATGTTCTAAAATATAAAATACATAAGGAGCACACTAGAAATCAAGCCCTAAACATGCCACAAGTATAAGATAATTAAAACATACTAACATAGCATATATGTAATTTACACTTCATGTTAAGATTTTATTTGTACTTCTGGAACAGAGCAAGTATATCTGGGTATAGGCGCACTGGAGCATCAAGGCCCCAGATATGATCCAAATGTTGCCAGTCAGGAATATTCTTATAGGAAATTAAGTGAGGGATTCGATGGAGCAACAGTTCTGTATCTGTTTTGTTTACAACAATGTCCTTCCCACCACTCCATACAGCTGTTGGCACAGTCATATCTTCTATTCTATAAAATGGTGGTGTGGTCTGTTGATGAAATTATCAAAAATTAATGTTTCCCATACCAATTAATGATGCATATTTTCTCATTTCATAGATATTTAGAGTGGAGGTCTAGCAACCTTAGAATACTAATCTGAGTAAATTTCTTTCTTTAAAAATATCAGTATTGATAATTTATATTTTTACAATGTAAGCACCTATTAAAATAATCCATTAAAACATTAGGAAGCATTTCTCAAGTGAAAAAATCAGAGTATCAAGTAAGTAAATCAAATATAAACTTTGAAGATTCATGATATTTTTGATCTTAGATATGTATTGCGTTTTCAAGAAACATATTCTATACCCTGCTTTAATTCACATGGTCTGGAACAACATAAGACACTTGTTTCCCAACCTTGAGTAATGTGAGGGCCATTTTGACTCCAATTGCCCTTGGGAAATAAGATGCAAAGCTCTTGGAAGTAGTAGCTAATTAATACATCTCACAGGACCCAGCCAGTTGGGGTAGGCATAGAGGCTATTATTTAAACCCTGTGCCTTCCCACAAAATAATTTGCCTGCTACCTGTCCACCCAACTTTCAATACAGAAATGCAGGGTTAGCCAGTCACTTCAACAGCCAACAACTGGGTGGAGAGTCCTTCTCGTATCACCTTTCCTTTAATATTTCACAGGAATGGGTTATCAAGAGATTGATTGGTCCAGTTATATGTCTACAAATCCCTATATGGAACTCGTGATCCTGCGTGTGTCACCAGTATGCTCCAACCATTCACAGTGCCAGGAAGAAGTGTACAGCAAATAAAGAATTATTGTTGTTTGAAACGCGGAACTTCCAACCATTTGCCAGAATAATCTTTCAAAATGTTTGACACATTCCTTTCCCATCACCCCCCCATTCCTTACTGTGTTGTATATAGCTTTGTTCTTGGGTCCATAGTTGAAATTTTTAAATTCCTTTGATACTGCTATCTAAAAGGAGAGAAAATAATTATGTGTGACAGAAATTCCTCCAAGAAACAGCAACCAAACCAGCCAAGACATAAGAAACTTGTGAAGAGGAAGGATTTAAGATCTCTCTGCATGAAACATTAGTGAGGATCACATTTCTGAGATCCCATAATCACTTTAATTTCATGTAAAGTACCTATGACATTTCTTCAATATCAAGACAAAGTTCCCAAGGAACATTTAGCAATATATGCCCTGATGCCATGTTAACTCCTTTCATCCCTTTAAGTGAAAACTCCATTACAAAATAATATAATCACAGAAATATAAACATTCTATGCCACTTTTCCACCCAAATAAATATCCCCATGGTGGAACAGGGTCCCCAGTTTGCAGGTTTTAGATATTATGCATTTATATTTTAGCGTATTAATGCATACAAGCAGGGAACTCTCAATGGCTCACAAGTCAGGGCATACTATTTTACCCCAGTATCCTGGAAGCCCCCATAGCCTTCCCCTTTCCCTGTTTCCTTCTGTCCCCCCAACCCATCCAACAACCAATGCATCTTTAGCTTCACTCCCCTCCTTTAGTTTTCCCTCCTCCCCTAGCAGACTCTCCCCTTTTCTTCTCTCCCACACATCTACTTTTTAAATCTCTGCCTCCTTTGAATATGTCAAGAATATTTTATCAATGTCTCATTCCTGTGACATACATACCAAAGAATAGTGCAGAAAGTAATTTGTTCCTAAACTGGGACAAGTTACTATATGCTCAAAGGTGCAATATAAAGAAAAGCTCTGAGTGGTGCACAGGAAAAGGAAGGGAAAGTTAAGTGGTAAGTTAGAGGTAAGTGAAACGGCCTTCTGGATCCACTACCTAGGAAAACAGGTAGCAGCAATGTGAAGTGATGCTGGCTTATTTCATATAAACCGAAATTCAGATACATTTTTTTCACAAAGACAAAATTGTACTTCTTAATTTTAGTCATACCTTTACTCCATAAGTTTGAAATGTAATTATGATAAAATGAGAATGTAATTTTATGTGTTCAGAATTTCATTGGTAAGGTAATTTGGGTGTCATCCCTTAGAATTCAATACCAGTCAGATGAAGAAAACATTGTTTCTCATTGAAACCTATAGAAACTAAAACAGGATATAGCAAAGAACTCAAAGGAGGTAGAAAACAATGAAAAAAACCAAATTCAAGTTGTAAAAGAACAAAATTAACTGGAATTAACTGAACTGGAGTGTCTCAAGTGATTAGAAACATCAGTGTGCAAATTAAAATGTAATAATTTGAATTATGACAGTCTTCTACATACCTTTACAGGTATTGCTGTAACACTGGAGTTATCTAGAAAATAAAGTCACTGATAACTGGGAATGCAGACAACTAATATTTGAATTCTCTTTAGAAGATAAAATAGAAATTTTATAGGCATGCACACAAAACCGAATAATCAGTTTGGCCTCTACATTTTAGATTGCAAAGAAAAAAAACGTTAAACTCTACCTGTCCCCAATGAGATACTGTTTTTACAGAAGTAAAATCAGGATAGATTCCAAGATATATATCTGCTTGACTCTGGAAAATTAATAAGAATGAAATTTTAGAACGTGCTGTACAGATAAAAGTGAATGAATATATAAGTGCACAATCAAATCAGCAAGGGAGATCTACATCTAGAAGCACATTTCTGAGTGCACCAATGTGGCTTCAGATACAAAACTAGTTGTGCTACCCATCTGTGATGTTCACCTAGTGCTAGAGAACTGACTGATTGCATCTTTTTTTTTATGGTCAGAATGATAAGTTCCAGTCAGAATCACTAGCTGTTCTTTTATTTAGTTGGATGTGAGGAAAGCTAAACCCATGGGGCTCAGATGGAAGGCTTTTTACTGTTGATGTTACTGAGAATGTGATAAATGTGGATTTCAGAGCTATTTTCTGATTTATTTATTTTTATTTAGGAAAACAAATTGCTTTAAGTGACCCCATTCTGAATCAAGTCAAGGGATTTGGCTACCAGTTATCTTTGGTTGGGGCTTTCAACCATGATCAATACTGAAACTACCAGCAGATAGTTAGAAAGTTTTCCTAATTAAGCTCTCAACAGTTGGACTCTTTTGCTACCTAATAAGCTGAGCACTGATCCGATGAAATCTGAATATTTATGCTGGATAAAGGAATTGCACACAAATCTTTCCCCTAAGAAATATTAAGTCCAAAAGAACATCGCAGTCCATGCCTTATTCAAAAACAGAGTGGTTGGAAAAGAGGGGAAAGGCAGAATAAGTATATGTCCAATATAACTGAGGGAATGTTTCTTCTCAAATAAATGGGTAAAAATGCATGATGGTAGCTATTTATCAGTTATAATCTTTATAGCAGACCCTTTAACAAATGAATAACATTAGCAAAGATCCACAGT
This sequence comes from Gekko gecko, assembly GCA_029375565.1. Lineage (NCBI taxonomy): Eukaryota > Metazoa > Chordata > Lepidosauria > Squamata > Gekkonidae > Gekko > Gekko gecko. The sequence goes on along the minus strand of JAPDNY010000008.1, from coordinate 39,404,454 downwards.
CTAGCTTCTTAGATGTAATTTAGTTGCTTTGGAATTCATTGTCTTTAAAAACCTGCAGCAATTTCCTGCAGAATTTTTAGAAGCTACAAATTTTCCATTTTCCTAGGCAAGGAGAAAGTATCATAGTATAGTTGTACTGAAATTAGGATATATCTTGATGAATACATGTCAGAGTGTCATAGGCCTTATCCTGGATAAGATGCAGCCAGATCAGCTAGAAATTGGATCTGGTCCTATAGTAAAACTGCTGAAGCCCTGAACTATCAGTAGGCTGCAGCCTACTTCACATAGATACACTGAGTGATCTGATGCATCAACACAACAAAACACAGCCTGAACACAATATGCATGATACATTGCAGTGTATAATGTACCACCTCAGTATCAGGCGCCAATTAAGTGAGAATTCTACAATTATAGATACTTAGCAAAGGCAACCCAAAAAGTTATATGAAAGTACAAACTACCTAAAATCTTAAAGAAAGCACTCTATAGATCAACAGAAAAAGGAGGCTTGAACCTCCACAATATTAACTTGTATTATAAAGCTGCTAGGCTATCAGAAATGGATGATTGGTTTATAAAAATAATGGCATTGGGATCCTTTTCAAACCATCCATTAAGTAGCATGGTTTGGTTTCAAGAATGACTTTGAATTCGTCAGGTGTCATCAGTTAGAGATGTTTTCACTTTTGGAAGGACTATAACAGTTTTAAGTCTGGATTTGTCACCCTTGACCTCTGTATTTGAACTTTTGACATCTGTATTTTATAACAAAAAGTTACTAGATGCTACTGAACTGGAACATGTGTCATTATGAAAATGACTCCTTTCTTCACTCATTTGAAAATCTGCCTACCCTGAAACAACAGAGTCATTGAGAGATTAGAATGTACCCTGCAATGCCTCCAAGCACATAAAATGCCTATGGCTCTACCCACTTCTACCTCACTCCAGGGTGAAAGCTCATCATTGGAAACTGAACCGCTACTTCTCTTAACTTCTGTTCTGGAAAAGGGATCATCTTCCTGCGTCTCCCTTCACTCAAGCTGACTTGATAAATTTAATTTTGGAACCTATGGAAATACCATCTACTATATCATCTACTATATCTCACCTTCCATGAATAAATGGATCAGCGACACCCATAAGAGACTTGATTTGATAGAAGAAATTGATTGACTAACTCCAAGGAATCAAGTCAGACCTGTCCATTTAGTATCATGGAATGTATCCGGTTGGAACAACAAAAAACAGGATGTTGATTTTATTAATTTTATTAGGAACTTTGACTGTATATGCATACAGGAAACATGGTTAACAGGGGATCTTAAAATTAATGGTTTTAGCTCTTTTTCCCTGCCAGCCTATAGGGATTGTCCTAAAGGCCGTTGTAAAGCTGGCCTGGCTGTACTGATAAAGCATAACTCCTTTTCTAAGATAGAGCAATTTGGAATTTGTGAACATATTGCTCAAGCAGTACTTCTTTCTGCCTCAGCCCCTTGCCTCATTGTGATTAATATTTATCTTCCCCCCACCAATAGTGACAATGCCCTAGAAGCTAATTGGGCAAAGCTCGCAAATTTCATCTTGGGAATTATTCAAAAGTACCCGATGACCCAAATTATCCTCCTTGGCGATCTAAATACTTGAATTGGGTCTGATACTCAGAATTGGTCTTCTATTATGGGTTTTGGTGGAGAAGAACCACCGCCACTTCAACTAGGTCTCCCCCGACAATCTAAAGATCTATGCTATAATAGGGCTGGATGCAAATTGATTGAATTCTGTATAGAACATAATTTAATAACATTAAATGGCTTGTCCCAGTTCCCAGCATTCAAACTTCACCTTTATCTCCTCGCAGGGGAGAAGTGTAGTCAACTATGGTATATGCCCCTTCAGCTTTCTGCCTGCTATTAAATCTACAAACATCATTTTTCATACTGAAAGTGACCATCTTCCAGTCTTACTCTCATTACTCTGTCCAACTGAGATTTCCCATTCTTTAAACTCTTCACCAGAACAACACACAGACCTAAAAAGAATCAGGTGGTTTGAAACCTTGGAAGGAGACCTTCTCTCTCTCTTTCAATCTGAGATCATATCTGAGCTGAGAACAGTAATTATCATACTCAGAAGTACTATCTGCTTTTTCCCAAATTGTCAAGCACTGTTCTCTTCTGACTAAATCTGTCCAGATAATCCCTTCTAAGACTCGAACTGTTTAGAACTCAAAAGAAAACTTAAAACTCTATGTAGTGAACCTTGCTTGTTGGAAACCCTTGATACCCTGGAAAATTATTTTACTTCTAAAAAAACCTTCCAAGATTTAATTATTAAGAAAAAGAATTATCACCTTCAGTATAGATGGAACCAATTTTTCCCATCTATCAAATCTTGGGATGGCAAGTCTTTTTGACAGGCAATCTCTAGGGCATCAAATAACAATCCCTTTCCAGAAGCTTGCATTTCTCCCTAAATATAGGTTGAGCATCTCTCCATGCTTTTCTATTCCCATACTGCTCCCCTATCATGCCCTGGTGACATGATCCCCTCTAATATTCCTAGATGGCCTCCAGTAGATACTGAAGAAATCACAGAATTAATAACTAACCTGAAACCAGGCAGGGCCCCTGGCCCCGATAGACTCCCATTCAAACTTTTCAAGAAATTTGCTGATTGGTGGACCCCTATATTAGCTAAGCTATTTACATCTATTGATCTATATGGTGTTCTTCCAAATTCATGGTTAAATTCAATCATAATCCCAATTTACAAGAAGGCTGAACCTAATTTCACCCGAAAACTTTCACCCTATCAGCCGTCTATCAATCATGGGCAAATTATATGCGAAGCACCTAGAACATCGCTTACTTGACTGGGTCCAAGCTAATGCCATCATAGGGCCAGAACAAACTGGCTTCCCCAAAAATAAATCAACCCTAGACCATTGTCTGATTCTCTCTACCCTAGCCAAAAAATACATGAAATTAGGCAATAAAAAACTCTTTGTAACCTTCATTGACTTAAAAAGTGCCTTCGATCAATCTCAAGAGAAGAACTATGGGATAAACTGCTCAAACTAGGAATTGACTTATGTCTCCTATTCCTTGTTTAAAAATTACATACAGCCACAATGAGTCCAGTTAAATATTCTCCAGATGGTAGGCTGATCAATAAAATCCCATCTAAGAAAGGTGTTAAACAAGGATGTGTCCTTGCCCCCCTTCTTTTTAACCTATTTCTTTCTGATTTGGCATGCTCACTTGAGCTTGTGAATGGTTATCCACCTAAACTAGGAGGCAAATCAGTACCCATCCTTTTATACACAGATGATACTGCTATTTTATCTTTCACTAAAATTGGGCTTCAAAGATATCTAGAATCCTTTAACAACTATTGCCACTCAAATCTGCTTAAAATCAACTATACTAAGACAAATGTGGTAGTATTTTTTTAAAAAATGGGTTCCCTACAATTGGCACATTGACAGTGTTAGAATTCAACAAGTTAAAAGTTATAAATACCTTGGTATAATTTACAACTACAATCTCAGTTGGGCAACCCACAGAAGTAGGATTATAAAACTGGCGAGGATCTCTCTAAACCAACTTAGATCCTTCTTTTTTATCAATGGCAATCAATATGTCTCTGCTGCGATCACAGTATTCAACTAAGATTCTATCTCAGGTCCTGTTTGGAATCCCTATTTGGTTCACTGCCTTTAATCGTGATGTGGAGAACATCCAAGCGACCATAGGTGTAGAGTTCACAGGGGCTTAGGGGTGGAGGCTATCCCCGAAATTTTCCAGAGAGGACTCAGCCTCCCCCGGGGCTTGTGATACTTGCAACCCCCCCATCCCCATTCCCGCTTTGAAAGCGGAAGGGTTTTTTAAAAACTTTTTTTAAACCCTTTCCTCCCCCCAGTTTGGGGGCAGTTGCCCTGGCTGTGCTTGTCTGGCCAGCTCAGCACCTCCTCCTCCTCCTGGTCCCTTCTGCTGGTGGAGGGAGGGAGAGTGCCAGGGGGCCGCCGCCATTGCAGATGACAGTAATCTGCACACTTTGCTGGGGGCGGGGACTGAGTGGCTTGCCAAGAGAGCATGGCCCTGTGGTTCCCATGTGCTGCAGAGCCAGGCATGCCTGGTGAGGAGAGGGCAGGCTCTGCGAGCCCAGAGAGGAGGGGGAGGTAGCCTCACTCCTTGAAGGGCTACCTTTCTGCCACTGCCTGGATGGCTGCAAACAGTAAAGGCTCTTCTTCCTCCCAGCCTGAAACAGATCCTCCTGAATCACCCTGATTCTTTCCCTAAAACAACACGCAGCCACCATCAGATTGAAAGGTTTGTGAGCAACACCCTAGATGGTATCATGGATCTAATACTTCATGATTCTTTGTGGCACAAAAGCTATTTTACAAAATGTGGAACCTCTGAATTTAGAAAGTGCCCTGAAATGCCCAGCAGTCTGCTGTCCATCTGCCAGCATGGTCAGGCTGTGGGTCCGGTCACACTGCCGTTTTGATCGGGATTCGCTGCTGTTTACTTGCGCATGTCAGTTTCACGTTCACACACGCCAATCCACCTCCCGCTGTGAAGCGGGCTTACTCGCGCAATGCTTCCGGGTTTTTCTTGACCCCTGGAGAAACTAGTGTTTTCCTGGCACTTCCGCTTTGATTGCACAATTTTGCCTATGTGGACAGCCCCTCTCTCGCAAGGATTGCCATTAGGGCTGTCTGAACGTTCTTGGGGTTCTTTTTTTTTTTTTTAAAGCTTCCGGTTTGAGCGCTTGAGCAAACATGCGCTTAATAAATCCATTTAAAGTTTAATAATGGATTTATTAAGTGCATGTTTAGTCAAGCGCTCAAACCAGAAGATTTAAAAAAAAAATGCACAAAGATGGCCCCGGAGGCGGGAACGAGAGGTGGGGGCTACGGCAGCCTGGATGGGGCCGACAAGGAGGATGGCGGAGACGGCGGAGCCTATTTTCGTGGGTCAATGTCGGCGGCGGCAGCAGCCCCCCCCCCCAAAGTGTCGGCAGGAGCAGCAGCCGCCCAAGCCTCCCCGTGGCCGGCAGGATCGCCTGGAAGGACGGCGCAGCAGCAGGCAAGCGGGTGCTGGGAAAGAGGAGCTGGCTGCATGTAGACAGCCCCATGCGAATAAAAATGTTCCCAATTTAAATAAACCGGGAACAAAGCACATGTCAGTTGCAGTGTGACCAGAGCCTGTATGAAGGGGGATGTACTAAAAGGAAGGACAGGATTGCCCATTGAAAACAATGGGAGAGACTTGAAGGCCCATTGGAAATAATGGGAGCTAGGAATGCCAACTTGACTTGCATGGACTCCTTTGAAATACATTACAGCACAAGAAGAGTTGCAAAGAAAATGTGGAACGGATTTTCCATTAAGATCTCTGGAATGACAGCCCCTGGGAGTAGCGGGAATATTCTGGCACTGGAATGACAGCCCTTGGGAACTGAATCTATGTGCTGGGACTGGACTGACAGTCCAGTCCCAGCACACAGATTCTATTCCCAGGGGCTGTCATTCCATTCAGGGGCCTGTCATTCCAGTCCAAGAACACATCTTCGACCCCCAGCCCCAAAACACTTCTTCTACTCCCAGGGGCTATCATTGCACTCTGGAGGTCCCAGAAAACATTTGCTACCCCCTGGGACTGTCAATCCACTCTGGGGTCTGTCAATCCAGTTCCAGAATGCTTCTGGGTTGAGGCTTTTTTGCTTGGAGCTGTTTGCCTTGCATTGGGAAGGGATAGCTCTAGTGGTGGGGAAGACTTCAAGAGGGGATAGCTAGAAGAGGGGATAGACATTCCTTAGGAGAGAAGGATCCCATAATGATAGTCTCTTCCCTCCACGCACACCCAGCCCATTTCCTCCTCCTCCACCACATTTCCAAGCCCAGTCAGGCACAGAGATTGGGGGGGGAGTCTAATGTAAGGGAGTCTAATCCAAAGTAATCATTTCCTCCAGGGTGATGCTCTGTATTCTTGGTGCTTGGGGAGCAAAACTGGGAGGGCTTATGGAGTTCTGGTCCTGCTGGTGGACCTCCTGATGGCACCTGGCTTTATGACACAGAGTGTTGGACTGAATGGGCCACTGGTCTGACCCAACATGGCTTCTCTTATATTCTAACTCAGTGTGCTGCAGCATTGAAAAAAAGTCAAACTCTTAATGTAGGGATGATTAGGAAAGGGATTGAGAATGAAACAGCTGAGACGGTAATGCTCCTATATAGATCTATGGGGTGCATCTGTTGTATGGAACAGCAGTCACTGAGGGTGTAGAGGGGGAGGTATTTGTGTATTTCCTGCATTGTGCAGGGGGTTGGACTAGATGACCCTGGAGGTCCCTTCCAACTCTATGATTCTATGACTGTCATTTGTATTAACTGTTATGATGAACCCCTGTATCTCCCTAACTGTCTAGCAAATTTTCCCCATCAAATCTTCAGTTCCCCTCAGTGACTGAGTTGCCCTACAGTAGTGTGTATAAATTCCTTGTCATAAAAGACTTGACTGTGGAGGAAGGGAGGACAGGAACTGGCAGTGAAGTGAGATTGGAAAAGAGTGTGTGGCTTTCTGAAAACCCTTGTGCTACAGTAATAATTATGCTACAATACAGTTTGTTAGTCTTAAAGGTGCCCCTGAGCTTTTTAGTATTTTGTATATTATGGCAGTGATATGAGAGCCAATTGAGCTGTGGGTCTATCTCATGCTACAGGCAGTAGTTACACATTAGGCCTTGCCCAAATGGTTCTGGGCATTAAAGCACACTTGCCCTGTGTTGATGGAAAGTATTAGCAAGTCATAGCCACCTCATGGTAACCCTGTAGGGTTTTCAAGGCAAGAGACATTTAAGGATGATTTGCCATTGCCTGACTCTGCATCATGCCTCTGGTATTCCTTGGAGGTCTCCCATCCAAATACTAGTCAGAGATGACCCTGCTTAGCTTCCAAAATCTGATGAGATCAGGCTAACCTGAGCCATCTGGGTCCATGGCATGGTGCTGTGTGGGTGCTTTCCAGGTAATCATCTTCAACCTATTCTTGGGAGCCACAATCATTAGGAAAGAGCCATGTGATAGAAGTGTAATAATAATTTACTCATATTTGCAAGAGCCAATAAGATTTGAGTCTGATGGGGGATTGGGCAAATTGATCTAAGGAACTGAAAGAAGAGAAAGTATTAACAAGCTCAGTGGTTAAGGATTTGAATAGAGCTCTTTATAGTTCAGTCCTGAGGACACTTCCTTGGGAGTAAGCCCCCTTGGATAGACCTCAGTAGGATGTCTCTGTTAGACTGATGAGGAATTGTTACAGGAAGGGGATAAACAATTAAACTATATGAAAGAGAGAATGAGAATGTCTGAAAATATAATACAGGTTTCTGTGGACCGCCTCCCCTATTATATCACACAGACCTTGCAATAGCATTGTAGCTAACCCCACCTAAGAAACTTCTATGCTGTTTCTATCATTTCTAAAATGTACTTCACACCAACTGTGCATCTCCATTCCTTTCTAATTCCTCTCAACTATGTACAGCTTTCTATGTCATGCTTCATTTGGACTGCTTTGCTTTCTCAGGTCCTAGCCTCCTTCTTTTCTATAACTATGGATCTACATCCCCTTCCTCAAGCCTTGTTGCTTGTCCCAACTCTCTAAAGTCAGACCAGTTTGGCCAGTGGCAACCCAAAATACATCTGCCTATCCAGGAAGTTCAACTAAATACCACTATTTAGTTTTGTCTCCACTGCTACATTATTTAATGCATTATAATATAGGTTCATGTTCAGGCTATAATTTATGATGTTTTAATTTGGGAAGATCTGTTTTCTTGGTCACATCAGTTGGTGCTATTTTTTCCTGTAAACTCCTCTTCCATCCCAATGGATTCTGCTGCTCACATGTTGTCTGTCAATCCCCTCTTTATCCCATCCTTCCTCCAGTCTCCCTTCCCTTATATTGACCTCACAACAATGGCAATATCACCCAGCCTGATGAAGGGAGCTTTGACTCTTGGAAGCTTATTCCCTGAAACTCTTGTTGGTCTCTAATCTGCTACTGGATTCAAATTTAACTGTACCAGTATCACCAAGTAAGTGTCATGCAAAATGTAGATCTGAACATGGGTCTTCTCAGTCCACACTGGTCTTCATGCCATTGGTCCATCTACTTCAGCATGGTCTGCTCTGATGCAGGTGATCTCTAGAGACTCAGACAGAGAAAGATCCTTTCCAGCACCTGTTCACTTAGACCTCCTCGGTTTAAACCTTTATCCTTTGGCACACAAACCATGGTCTCTCTATCATCAGTCCATCAGTGTCATCATTGTCTACTCAGACTGGCAGTGGTTCTCCAGGGTTTTATGTAGAGGATTTTGCTTTGTTTCTGAATCGTTGGGGTCTGGGTTGGGGGGGTTCTCAAGGGTTCCCAGCCCCCCCTAAATTTCTGGAGAGCCCCTTCCTAAATCCCACATTGCTCCGCCTCCCATAAAAATAATGACAATGGCCTGTGATGTCACTGGCCCCTCCCTATGATGTCACTGGGCCTCGGTTCTTTCAAGGACCTAGCACAGCAATGCCTCTGGCCCAGCCCCCCAGAAATTGGAAAGCCTACACCCTTGCAAGCGATCTTTCTTAGACAAATAATGGGTGTCCCCAAATGTGTGCCTTACTTTCCATTCTGCTCTGAAGTTGCCCAAAATTTGATTGAGACCAAGGCCTGGATCTTAACAACACGCTACTGGCTCAAGATCTACTTTAGAGCTGAGCCAGACTCCCTTTTATCTTTTTTGCAAAAAGAACTGCATAATTCCTCCTGGGACTCCATAATTATATCCACATTAAGTCAACTTGAAGATCTAGCCTAACCAATGAACCTCATATTTTTAAATTAATCAAACGACTCCTAGATATTGATCTGCAAAAGTTACACCCTACCCAAACTCATATCTGTTTACATGCCATGCTCAGCCTCTCTAACCAAAATGCCCCAATATTTTTATAATCTCAATATCCCTCTTCATTGCAGAGCTTTTCTACTGGCCAGGGTTAACACATTTCCCTCTAGAATACTCTATGGCAGATATAATCAAATCCCAAGATGGCTGTGCCCCTGTGGTCTTAAATCCCTGGACACGATTGATCACGTAATTGTCGAATGCCCCCTGTATGACCTACCTCACAGAAAATTCCTTCTAACTTGGCTTCATCCTGAAAGTTATTTAAGTAATAAGTCAAAATGTCAAATTCTATTGAATGATTATCAATAGATCAATAATGATGTCACCAAGTTTCTCACAGAAGTTCTTAAGGTACAAAATTTTAAATAGTACTATTTTAATTATACTAAATTTATATGAAGTCTTAGATTTTAATTTTATGGTACAATGTTTTATATACCTTACTAATGACAATATGCCAATAAAGGTCTATGAACGAATGAATGAATGAAAAGAATTCAAATTTCCTATCATATGGGGAAATTGTGGAAATTTTTGGGGGAAATGCCTTTAATTTTTCAATATTTAAAACTTTGCCATATTGTCTTTGGCTTGTTGAGAAGTGACTCATTATTAGGAACACAGAGTTTGAAAGAATGATGGGGGTTGGTTTATCATATAAAGAAAGTACCGAATATATATTTAAAGTTGTTGAATCTAAATAGTTCCATCAATAATTCCATGAGTAAATGGGACAAAGTCACTGAAGAGAAGATTCCACAATATGAATGGGACTGGATTTGGTGAAATGTTTGATCAATGGACATGAGGGAAAGCTTCATCAAAATACTGTTTCAGTGCTTATCAAAGAGTTATTCTGGTTCCTTAGAGGCATGGAGTGTCAGCCAATAAGGCTGCTTAATCTTTTTTTCCCAGAATTGCACTCAGTCTATGAGTACTGATGAAATTTATAACATAGCAAGTTGGATGGAAGCCAAGCTGTTATCCAGGATACCTGTAGGAATTGCTGGAAACTCTATGCCTGTACCTATGGTTTAGCATGGAGTTTCCAGCCATTCCTAGAACTACCCTTTGTCACTTATGGTAAGAACTTCCAATAAGTAGAGGCTGCATTTAAAAAAAAAAAAAGACTTCTAATGCCTTGTGACAGGAGATTAATGATCTGATATGGGAACAGTGCTTAAGGCTCATAAGCACATGGCTATATCTGATCTGAATCAGACCAGATCAGAGTAATCCAGAATATCTTTTTCTCTATCAGTTGTTTGATGTTAATTGTGTTAATGTCATGCCTGGAGCATTGATGGAATATTTAATTCTAATTACAGGATTAAATATTGGAAAACTGTGCAGAGAACTTCTCAAGAAATGTGGGATTAGAGGAATAAAGTTAAATACTGAAAATATTATGTAGGGAGATACAGCTGGTGTTGTACACTGTCTGTAATCTCTCTCTCTCTCTCTCTCTCTCTCTCTCTCTCTCTCTCTCTCTCTCTCTCTCTCTCTCTCTCTCTCTCTCTCTCTCTCTCTCTCTGGCTGAGGACAGACTGGCAGTATGAAGTGCAAGGGAGATGGGGCAAAAAGACCTGGACCAAGTTATGCCGGGGATTCCCAGTCGCACTGTACCTACTAATGCGGGAACATACTGGGGGGGAGGCGCAAGGGAGCATTCGTACTGTTGGCCCACCCCTGGTGGAGGCATGGGTGTAAGCTGCTTTTTCTCACTCCAGTGACATGCACCTATGCACCTAGGCACAGCAGCAATTATCAATGGGACTTGTTTGCGCGGCTTTTAGCATGCTCACTTCCGGGAAGCAGGATCAACGTGCTCTCCAGGGTTTGCTACGACTTTCACTTGGTACTTTTTTAACGCAGTAGGGAATTGTCATAGGACGGGTTGAGTACGGCTGGGGAACACCTGACAGCTGTGGCTGTGTGAACCGGCCCATTTAATCCGTTTGTGAAACGTGCTTGTATCGGGCCAAACTGCCAGGCTGAACTCAGGCCTCCCACCTCCCCCCCCCCGGTATGTTGTTTGGTGGTTTTAGGAGTGTGTTTGCAAAAAAAATCAAAGTGAAATATAGAGACCACTTACCCTATTTAGATTTTTCTCATTAAATCCATAACTGAGGAAAAGTAAGAAGAGACAAAATCTGTCTATTATGGCATGACTGCATGCTTTGGCACTGAGCGTTTTCAGAGTATTACTAAAAAGTACATATTCTTGATTTCCCCATATCATCTGCAAAATATAAAAGCATCAATCATTGTATCTTTAAAAGAACAATTCTTAGAAGAATGAGATGTTAAAGTTCCAGCCACAGATCTTTCCTTTTTTTTTTTTTTAATTGACAAGTGTTCTGTTGGTAAGACCAAGGAACTTCTCAGCCCTGGTACCTTGCCCTCCTGTGCATATAAAGCCTTCTTTGCTGCTCTCTATGGTAAACAGCATGAAGGGAGCCTAGGAAAGTCTTGTCTGTGTGAAAAAGCTTCTAAGCCCATCTTCATGGTCCATGCATGGAGGACATATCAGTTCTTAAGAAGGAAAGGATTAATTTTTCAATATCCAGGCAGTAATTTTTTTCAGGGCAGTTACACAATCAAGAGTGTAAAATAATCAATACATCATGCTTTGACAATCCTACAGCCATAAGTGAAAAAATGATACTAGTCAGCCAGTAAAATAATGCAAATATAAGTGAAATACTTACCCTTCTAAATTTTTCAGGCATTACAATGAGTTCATAAGCAAGCCCCTTGCTGTTCACCAGTCTGTATGCAGGAGCTAAAGCAATGAAGAGCTTGACTTTTTGTGCAAGTTCTGGTATGGCTGAAAAGGCAATCAGACCTGCAAGAAAGAGAGAGAGAGAGAGAGAGGGAGGGAGGGAGGGAGGGAGGGAGGGAGGGAGGGAGAGAGAGAGAGAGATTTTGTCCATGCCTACCAAATGTCAATAACAGTATTATTGCCAATGCCCATTAAGTAATCTTTCCAGATAACACTACCCCTTAGGGCCAGACTACACAGTATGCTCTGTATGTGCTAGGTCATAGGTGAGTGGCTGGACTCACAGTCAGACAAACATGGAAAAATTCACTTTAAAAAGAGTCACTTTGAGTGAGTGCTGCAGGGGGTGGAAGAGCCTCCAGTTTTCCCTCACCCTGCTCTCACCAGCATAAAGGACAATGGATGGGGTTTGTGCTTTTTCTCTGGCTCTACTGATATCACAGTGTGTAGACATCCATGAGTGAACCCCCTAATTTGGCTCTGTATTTATTTCTTATTTGGGGCTCCACCAAGGTTTGTGATAGTACAGGTAATAAAATTGCACTCAGCCTGAAGGCATTCCCAAGCATAACAAAAGGCATATTGGAAAATAATTGAATCTGTTTCTTCCCCACTTATAATTCAGGTGATCTCTCAATTATTCAGTATGATAAACACACCCTTGATACACACAAGGATATCGACACCAGTCATCCCTATCTTAAGCCAATTATTTTCCCCAGACACAACCATCAGCACACTCCTGGGTTTTTGTCTACTCTCCAGATCAGCAAGTGCCCAGAGTATTCCAGTCACTGTAGTGTGTCACTGTTGTATCCATAATTTCTCACCTAGCAGTTAAAATTAAACTAGCCAGGAAGATTCAAACTTATTGGCTCCAATGCAATCCCATTCTTGAAGCAGACTGGCTGCTTATCTTCCATCAGTATAAAAATAGTCCCAATTACCCCCAGAACATTGCAGCAGGCTTTTGGGCCATTCACCTTCTGCCCCTGTGCCTCATTCTAGGAAAACCCCAGAGATCTTAAGAGGCCTCAGCTTATGCCCCACTTTTTCCTTCCCTCTCCTTTGATTGCCACCTAGGATTACGTAACGTTCAGCACTGTTTAGCACCCTCCTTCACTTTCCTTCCACTCCAGACCCTCCAGGACCTCCATGCTCTTCAGACAGACTTATATGTAAGCCTATAGCTCTCTATGTGCCTTCTGCTTTACTTACACCATTTTTCTTAATAAAAATTTAAACTTTGATCCTATTTTTCCACCCTTTCTATTTTTGAGAACCTCCTCACCCCCTCAGTGAAGTGCTACTCCAAATCCTGGACACTGATATATATAGGCATTGATTTGTTAATATCTTGCTCCAGAATCCCTCTCTTATAAAAGTAGAACTCAGGGGAACCTAATGAACTTATTGTCAAATATGTGAAGGGCAGATAAAAGTAAATACTTCTTTACTTAGCAAGCAACCAAATTGTGGATTTCATTTTCATGGGAGGCCACAAGATAACTTTAAAAGAGGATATGATGGACTGCAATTAAAAAAATAGGATACCAAGTGCAGCACAATCAGAAAGATGGGAGGTGCAGGGTAACACTCCACTGGAATTGAGAGCTTGAGTGACAGGCTGTTCCTCTGCTCTTTGATTGGCCAGTGCCAGCTGAGAAAAAGTATATGATCAGCTGAGTGCTGAAGGAAGAGAAAGTTCAGTTTATTCCTTTCCAGAGCTTCTGTCAGTTGGAACCATTTTGAAGGTAATCAGTTGGTTTCTGACAGAGTGTGGCATCTGACAGGAAAAGTCAGACAGGTTTACTTTTAGTGAAAAGGGAAAAGACTCCTTTGCCTTAACTGTTGTATACCTATCCCGAGGGAGAATTCAGTCTAAGAATTCAGAGACTAAGGGTCAGGTTATGCTGAAGTCCACTTGTCACAGACACCAGAACTGGGATAGTGATTTGGTAAGAGTATTTAGATAGTGTGCTAAACTCCCTTTCAAGGAAAAGTGTTAATTCTTCTGAGGAAAAAGAAGATTAATTCCTGCTCAGTTTCTCAGGGGGGCAGTTGGCTCTGAGGGGGACCCCGAGTCTGTTGTGAAGGGCAAACAGTTTTAGTCAACTCAGAAGACAGAAATAAATTGGCTTCCAGGTTGCGGCGCAGCGGCATGGTCGAAACCAGGGCTTGCTCTTGGGCATCACCAGCTCTCCATTTACTTTAGAGGAGTTTCAGGAAATCCTGATCTCCACTGGACCCCGTGGAGGGATGTCTGGCACAAGTGATTTGATTCAGGGCCCCTGCTAGCAGCAGCAAGCAGGTGATAGCCCTGGATCATCCTCAGCAAGAAACAGAGCAATGCAGTCATGGCAGCCATGACTGCACCAGCTGTGAACAGCTGACTAAGAGAATTATTTTGTGTCTCATCCATAACATTGATGAAGATTTTCACCATGAGTACCTGTAAAAGCAACATTGAAGAATCCAATGATCTTTTGGTTAAACCCCTTTAATTTTTTTAAAAGGACAAGGAAAGGAGGGGTGGCAATTCCCCCCCCCTCTCTCTTCTAAGCAGCTAGAATGAGTCAGTAAAGAAAAGCTGTTCTAAATTCTCTTTGGGGCAAAGAGGATATGAAGATTGTTGTCTGAGCTTCTAATATCTTTCTCCAGAATATAAAACTGAACAAACTGCCGGCTTTTCTTCTTCTTCTTTATTGCTGCCCTTCTCTTGGAATTCAACTGTTAAACTTTGTTTCTTCTGGATTTAAATGAACCAATGGAACTATATTCAGACTCTTTAAAGAAAAATGAATAAATAATCTCAGTAAAGAATACGTCCCGCCAAAAGTATTATAAACCTCTTTTGAAAAAGGAAGAAAGAAAGAGGGACATTTAGAACTGAACTGTTTATTTTGCAACAGTCTCCCACAACATCAGTCTCATTGTTGAACCATAAAAGCTCACTGTGTCTAGACTTCATTGTATAACTGTAAAACACCTGACTTATATTGAAAGATTCTCAGTTGTTAATATGTCTACAGCAGTCAACTATCTTGTAAATGTGGCCAGTCTTGTAGGGACTATTGAAAAACAATTCCAGAGATTCTTGGTCTTGCTGTTTTGAACTGGGGCTTCTGACACTGCATATAAAAAGTGCCAGATGATCCATGTTTAGATAGCTCTGGTGATGTTAACTTGACACAGGTTTCTTGGGAGGAGCTCAGATGTATAATTTCTGATGCAGTTAAGCTGGCAATTAAAGAGACTTTTGATTTAATACAAGACAAAAAGGTAGCCATGCCATTGCAGACTACAATCAAGATAAAGGAACCCCAGCACCAAATTTCTCAAGACACAGAACAAGACTACAGTCAAGTGGATGCATTCTACAACCAGGAGGCTGTACCTTACAGAAGGATCTTCACATCAAAAAAAGAGGTAAAACTTATACAGAAGAGTATAACAGAGTTATTAAAAGACTGACAAATGCTGGAATCTTCAACATTGTAAAGGGAAAAATATTTCAGAGAGAAGATAAATCAGAATGTATGGAACCTTCAACTATTTCAAGAATTGTATACAGATGGCGAGTTTTAAAACAAAGTCTTTCTGTTTATAAGGGAAAGAGACACAGAATCAAGACTCTACTGAAGAGAAGAAACCAGAAAAAGAAGAAGAAATCAAGCTGTATAAATAAGACTGGTCTAGGGAACCTCTGTGTATGTGCAATTGATTAAGATTGATTAGGGAATACTTAAGTCTTTTTCGTGCACCCATAGAACTTTAACTCATGAGACTGATCTAGGGAACCTTTATCTATGTGTAACTGACTAAGATTGTTTATGTGAATCCTCTTTTACACAACCATAAAACTTTAATCCGTATAAAATGTACTTAATGGAAGATTAATTTAAAATTTTTAGGCAAGTTTTATAATAGGTGACAATAAAAATTGCAAAAAATAATTTTATAAATAAGTTTGGTTTAGAGAACTTCTGTGTATCTGTAACTGACCAAGATTTGTTAGGGAAGCTCATTCAAAAAAAATTTAACTCATACCAAACGCATTTAATGGAATATCAATTTAGAATGCTTAGGTAATGTTTATAACAGACTAGGAATAAGGCCCGTTGTGGAAATAAATACGACGACCTCTAGAAAGAGGGTCTGGGAGAGTGCTCCAGCTGTGGGCACTCAGTGTCAATTCACAGTGGTGACCTAAGCAGGGTATAATGACACAGAGTCCAGGATCATCTCCAGGGCAAGTGTAGTGTGGAATGTGACACCAGTAGGATTAGATGGTGCAGAGCTGGTAACGCAGGGATCCAGCACTGTTAAGACAGCTCCAGATTGTCATTGGAGAAGGGGGTAGTGGAGAGTAGGCATGAAGCCTGATAGGTAAGGAAATGAATTGGTATTGAAGTGAGTCTCATAGGTCAGGTCCCACTTTCCATCTTTCAGTTTCCTCTGCTCCACTACCAGGGCTCTCTTTGGGGTTGCTAGCTATGGGTGTGTGGGGGGGGATTGCACAGATCTGCCATCACAGAGGCGGGAGAGCTTGTACCGGAATAGAATTTGGTCCTAAAGGTGCCACTGGACTGTTTTGGATTGGTAGCTGGGGGGGGACATGCAGATCTGCCATCACAGAGGAGGAAGAGGGTGTATATGAAAAAACCTTGGTCTGTTTTGGCTTATTAGGTATGGGGGGAACCACAGATCTGTGAAGAAAGAAAGGAGGGAAGGAGAGAGAGAGAGAAGGAGAGCAGGAGAGAGAGAGAGGAAGGAAGGAAGGAGAAACAGAGAATGAAAGAAGGAAAGGGAGAGAGAGAGAGAAAGAGAAGGAAAGAGAGAGAGAAGGAAAGAAGGAAGGAAAGAGGGATGGAAATAAGGAAGAAGGAAGAAAAGGGAGAAAGAGAAGGAAGGAGAGAGAGAGAAGGAAAGAGGGAAGGGAAAGAGATGGGGGGGAGGCTCTCCCACCCCCCAATCAAGGCTCACCCCCCGTAGGCCAGCCCCCCGATCAAGGCCCCAGTGCCGGCACCCCACAGCAGCAGTTGCTGGGAGCTGGGAGAGTGGAGAAGGAGGTGTGGCAAATGCTGAGTGGGTGGTGGGCAGCTGCCTGGAGAGATCTTCAGCAGCCAGGAACGGCCCATCCTGGGCAGGCAGGGCGGAGCCTCCTGGTCGCATCCAAGAGATTGCTTGGGATGCGCCCAGGCCAGAGCATGGCCAGAATGGTGGGGGTGTGAACGGAGCCAGCAGCGGCAGGCACGGGAGGTGTGGAGGCAGGGCTGGAGAGCAAATAGGTGGGAAGGATGACAGCAACTATGGGAGCTGGCCCCATGGCAAGGTGGGAGGCCTCAGTGGGAGAGATGGGGTGAACAACAGCTGGGAGGGCCAACAAAATAGCTGCATCCCCCACTCAGCAAGACAACAGGCTCCAGGAAGCTCCCCCCGCAGGCCCCCGACCTTCTCCCCTCCTGTCAGCACCGCCTGTCTGCATCCCTGGCCAGCGTGTTCTTTTTCTGGGGCAGCCACAGTGCTACCGCTGGCTGCCTCCCTATGTCCTGCCTGCCTGGCGCCCCTCCCCACATTCCTTCACCTTAGATTTCTCCTCCTGGTGCCGCTGTCATGGCCAGGGCGAGTGGAGGCGGCAAGAGTGGTGGAGGGAGGGGCAAGCATGCTGCATATGGAGGCTGGCAAGGGAAAAGGTGATCTTGGTGGCACTGGCCTGGCTGGCTTCAGCGGGGGCCAGAGGGAGTGAGCAGGCCATGGTGAGGCCAGCCGGGACCATCCTCCTGCCTCCCCACAGGCCCAGGACAGACTGGCAATTTGCCCCGGTATCGAGTCGCGGCAAAAAACCGGGTTTTCCCGTCCACACAGCGGGGGCCTCTGCCGGAAGATACTGGACGGAGGCACGCGGGAGCGTTCAGACTGCCGTGCCGGAGGCGCGCTATATTCGCTGTTTCCCCATTATTTCGGCTGTGGGCGTATGTGTGCATGAGCGCTGAGCGCTCATGCGCTCATGCGCATAAGCGCATTTTGCGATTTTTTTTTTGCCCTGCAATGCCGGCACTGCATTGGGCAGTGGAGCGGAGCGCAGCCAATCCACCGCTGCTGCCTCATGCCCAACGCGGGTTGCTCCCGCTTTCGCCTGCGCGTTCAGACCCCCGGAGCGGAGAAACGCGCGACAAACGCAGGCTTTCAAGATTTGCGTCGGCTTTTATCAGGTGTTTTTAATCCGGCAGTGAAGCGAGAGCACCGGTAGGCTACGGGTGGGGACGCCAGGCAGATGTGCCTGTGTGAACATTCCATTTAATCCGATATTGAGTCGTTGTCAGCCCGGGTCCCATCCCGCGGCAAATTGCCAGTCTGTCCTCGGCCACAGGAATGGCCACTGGAGCGTCCATGCAGGCAGACAGCTCCCTGGAGGGTGAGGGCAAGAATGTGGCTGGAGGCTGTGTGGGTGGGACTGAGGGAAGCAGGCAGCCAATGGATACAGACTTGGGGTGACACAGCAGGGAGCCATCTGATTTTGCCACTCATCAAATCTTGCCACCCCAAGTGGCAATTATATATAAGAAGAGATGAAATTATAAATATCTGATGTATGAGCTGTTGTATAAATAAGATTAGTTTAAGGATTTTTTGTGTTTGTCTAACTGATGAAGATTGATTTGGAAATATTTGAAAAAACCCAAACCTATATTATATGGAAGATTATTTTAAAATGCTTAAGCAATGCTGAGATAAAAAGATTTTAGTCTGATGCAAAAGTTAGGATAGGGAGCTTTTGTGATGGTAAAATAATAAGAATGACAAGAGAACTTGTATATGAGCTTGTGTACCTATGGAATCTCAATTTATAATTAAATTTTATTTATAGAAGATTATACTAGACAATGCTAAAATAGAAGAAAATATGTATTGTTAATTTATAGAGTAGCAAAGTTTATATTTAGCTATAAGGTAGAATGATAGATAAGTAGCTATGTATGAGGCATTTGAATAGATACAATCAGGGGTCATTTCGTAGAAAGTGGTGCAGGAGCTCATTAGCATAACTCATTAGTATAACTTATTTGCATATGCCACACCCCCTGACATCACTGGAAGTGTGTCAGAAGAAAAAACCCAATGCTCAGGCTCCACCCCAAAAATTTCCAGGTATTTCCCAACTCAGATTCCAACCTGGGTCTCCCAAATCCTTGTCTGGAACACTAACCACTACACAACACTTCATGGGGCAGCGCCTGTTGAGCAGTAACAAGCAGCTGGGCCTGCATGAGTTATGCAAGTTTCATAGTGGCTGCTGTCAGGCCTGACATGCTTTCTCCCCCTACATTTTACAGACAGAAACAAATGCTTGAAGGCTGAGAGAGATATTAATTAAAAGGGTAATGTTTACAGCAGTCTTGAGGAGCATGCGTTCTATTGCACTTTCACACACATTAAGACCAGACAAGGTATAATTCCAAAAGGACATCACACCAGCAGCCACGTACTCAATGCTGCCCATGTTTGCCATCTACCATAAAGACAAGTCATTTATCACTCCACCTAGAGTCTGGCATCCCTACCCCCATCCAGTCCCAGCTCCCTCCCTTCACCTCACACTACCTGCTTGTGCTTCTACTTGGAAGTAAGTAAGTAAGGGTTCTTTGAAAAATTATGCCCCCCAAAAATTTAAATGCTCCCCCCCCAAATAAACCCTGCCTATGGACCTGGGGAGAACCCTCTCCCTGCTCCTTCTCCTCCAGGCAGACAGGCAAGCCACAGCATCAGGCCATGCCTTCTCTGCCTCCTGACCAGCCAGCCAGCTCAGCCAACAGGGCTTCCAGCTCAGCCCCTATTCAAGCCCCTCTCCACTGCTCCATGCTGTTGAGTCAGACGATGAGGCCATGGGGGAAGGCAAGGAAAGGCACGCAGGGCTGCTGGCTGGCAGGCAGGGAGAGGGCAGTGGCAGAGAGTCCTCCAGGCAGCCCAGAGAGTCGGGGGTCTGCACTGCCAAGGAAGTTGGGGGCCTTAGCAGGAAGTCGAGGGGGCAGGACAGGCTTGTTATTCCCAGAACACCATTCCTGCGCGTTCCTGCTCGAAATGACCCTTGGATACAATGATGATGTGATTACTCTCATTCATGTTTGTTTGTTTTTAAAATAATAAAAGTATATTTTTTAAAAAAGAAGACAGAAATAAATTGTAGCTTCAAGGAAGGAGTGAGTTAGGGACTCAAAGAAAGAGACCAACTCCAGGAAAACTGCACAATCATAGGAAACTCTCTTACAGAAACACTGTTGCTGTACCTAAAATACTAAGTAAATTGCCTCTCATTGTAAGAATCAAGCTTCTACATGACTAATGTGCCTGTTATAAGAAGTGTATTCTGTTATACCAACAAGTTTTACCTCCGTTTTTCCAGTCCCTGACTACACCTGTTCATCCCCTGCCTATTAAATAAATTTAAGATTTCTGTTAGAATGTCATACTGTCTCAAGTGCCATTTCAAAGGCTAAACAAGAGGGCTTCTGTTTTCCCCATCAAATTCCTGGGCTGGGCTAAAAGCCAAAATATATTCTGTGTGACACGGTGGGACAAACAGACTCAAAACACAAATATTAACATTTTACTTGGGGCTGCTCAGTCACAGAAGGGAACAAAACTTTTGGCAGGAAAATCTGCCTCACAGTGGGGGAGTGACAGGGATCTGTCACAGGAGGTTAGACAGATTCATAGAATGAAGTGGAAAAATCCCATCAATGGCTACTAGTCATGATAATTGCAAGGAGCCTCCATATTCAGAGGCAAAAAACCTCTGAATACCAGAGCCAGGAGGTAGCAGCAGGGGAGGAGAAGGCCTCAGCCTGTTTATTTGACATTGTCCAGCAATTGGTTGGCCATTGTGTGAAAAAAATTCTGGACTAGATGGACCACTAGTCTGATCTAGCAGGCTCCTCTTATTTTCTTAACATATCTGACTTACACATTTCACAAGAAGCACTGACTTCATCCATGTGTGTAGAACTCAAACATAATTCCTCTGAGTCCAAAACAAAAATAGTTCAAAAAGGAAAGTCTAAATTTGGAAAAGAGCTGATAAAATTTCTCAGACACAGAATTAGCAAAATGAGATAGCCAATGTGACCATAAAAAAGAAGAAAACACTCTCAGCTTTACTTCAAGCTCAAGATGTGTCTGCAACAAAACACTTTCTAGGACTTACAGCTTCAGGGGTTTGTTTGTTTGCTGGGTGTTTTTGTTTTGTTTTTTTTACCAAATTCAGGTCAAGAAAGATCTTATCATCTTACTGTTTAGGGGTTTCTATGGAGCACAATGGCTTTTAGACAAATAACATCCAAGCTACCAGAAAGTTAAGAGAGGGAAAAGCCACAGAGACTTAAAATATTACAAAAATATTATTATATATAAAAATGTACATTTAATTTACTTTAAAAGCCCAGATGAGCCACAAAATGACCTCCTGGCAACCTGAAGAAAACCAAGTCCCCATCTTAGGCTGAGGACAGACTGGCAGTTTGCTCCGGTAGCCAGTCGTGGCAAAAAAAGCCCTGGAATAAACTGTTCCAGGTTTTCCCGTTCAGACAGCCTGGGCTGCTGCCGGAAGATACGGGGTGGAAGCACGCGGGAGCATTCAGAATGCCACGCCAGGGATGCACTGTATTTGGCATTTTCCCATTAATTCAGCTGTGGGTGTATGGGTGTATGTGTGCATGAGCTCATGCGCATAAGCACATTTTGCCGATTGGGGGAGGACCCCGCAGTGCTGGCACCACATTGGGTAGTAGAGCAGAGCACAGCCAGTCATATTTCTGCTGCCTTCTGCCCAATGCGGGTTGCTCCCGGCTTTTCGGCTACACGTTCAGACTCCCTGGAAGCGGAGAAACGCGTGACACATGTGGGCTTATGGATTTGCTACCAGTTTTATGAGGTATCTTTTTGATCTGGTGGTGAAGCGCAACAGCATGGGTTGGCTACGGGTGGGGGACTCCAGGCAGATGAGCCTCTGTGAACGCCCAATTTACTCCGGGATTGAATCGTCACTGGCCCGGGTCCCTATCGGTGCAAATTGCCAGTCTGAACTCAGCCTTATTTTGTACCATAGTCTTGGTCTAACTTCAGGGCACCTTGCAGTTTTTATTTATCAGTAGAAAAATGTTTGGAAGATGCATTCATGGATCTTTAAGTGGGTCTTGTCTTTTAGTTTAGTCCCAGATTTCTCAGAAATATATCAAATTCTCTAATAGGTAAGGAAGTTTTAGCTGTCAAGTGGACATGTATACTGTTCAATTCTTATGTGCTTGGTTTGCAATTCAAAAGACAGATTATTCATACTCATTTGGTGATTACTGGACCCAAAGTTAATCATGCAGAGCTAAAAATCATAGAAAGATTACTTTTGTGGAGCTTTTTTGCATTTGTGTGTGTGTGTGCATGTGTGATAAACATCAACAATAGCAGAAACTCATACAAGAGTTCCTGTTATATATCCACTCAAGATGAAGATGGAGAGTCAGGAAGTTTCTGGACAAAAGGATATTCTTTTCCATAACTTATTTATGGAATTGGTTTTCACAACAGCTGTGATGTCTTCTAAAAAGGATTGAACAAATGTGTGGAAAGTTACTCTATTAATCACTCTTAGCCATGTTTACAAATGAAAGCTGTATTTGTTTTATCCCACTCTTCTTCCAAGAAAACCAGGGGTGCACATAGCTTTCCTTTCCTCCACTTTACCCAACCACCAGCAAAAAGCCTGTGAGATAGGATAGGCTGAGAGAGTAAGCTCCTGGCTCAAAGTCACCCAATAAACTTAATGTCTGAGTGGGGGCTCAGTAGCTCAGACTGAAAATACTGAAGATGAAGAAATCCATGACCGTCACTTTCATGACCTTACTAAATACATTTGAGCAGCTGGACTAGATGGATCATATTCTGACCCAGTAAAGGAATTCTTATAGGAATAATGATGAGAACCCTCTGTCCATTAAAAGGTGGCAACCCAGTTCTGATCTCTGAGTCTGGTTATATTACAAAGTCATAATCTTAAATTTAAACTTTGTTTCTGCGGTCAGAACCCTGTAATTCTAGGATAGGTTCTTCTTCATTAGTCCCTTTGTATAAAGCAGGACAGAAGAATTAAACTTGTTCGTTATTTTCTCCTTAACATACCTAATGAAGCACCCTGTCCATGGCCAATGTAATATAATCCATCTTGCTCAGTTTTCTGCAGAATGAAGTCTATTGCTGCTGGAACATCATACATCCCCATTTCATGAAAACTAAAATACAAGCACACACACAACATAGCTAAAATTATTTCTGTTTACACAGTAGTACAGCATCTGGCATGAAAATCCTTACATTTGAAGAATAACTGTTGTTTTAAGAGAACCATTGAAAAATAAGAGTAATTATATTTTCCTTTTTAAATTTTAATATCAATATTATAATAGAATATTTAAAAACAATCTCATTATGTTACTTGCTTGAGATACTCTTAATGGGTTTTCAGTGACATGTTTTCTTATATGTCTAAAGGCCCATATTTTAAAATTATCAAATATAATGCTTACATTTTAATTCCACCTAGGAGATATCAAGTGCCAAAATGGTTTTAGAGAAATCCTCATACAGAAACTTGCATGCAGTAAAACGCTCCAAAGAGAATTCATGCTCTGTAAAGGAAGCATAACTGAAAACAGGCAGTAAAGAAGGTTTGCATCTCTTTGGGCAAAGAAGTTAATCCTAAGGGAGGTGGAAAGTTCCAGTTTTCTTTTTAACAACCGAACTACTGAAGCAATTACCTTCCATCACAATTCTCAGGGCATAACTACATGATAAGTGTGGCACATGGTGGGTCACAGGTGTACAACTGAACTCATGGTCAGACATATCCCATTCCATTTTCACCAGCAGAAATGGTGCCTGGTGGGATTTTATCCATGTGGCCTTCCTAGGGGATGTGGAGCCTGAGAAAAGGGGCAAAATTCCCCCTGACATCCTTTCAGTTGACAAAAAAATGGGCCGGGGAGAAAACAGAAACTCCTTTTCCCCCTCCCCTTGCAGTGCTGAGGAAAAAACTTTTAAACTCTTTGGTAATACTCGTTGGTTCTATTCTTTCTAACAAGGGTATGTTTGATGTCAGCTTGCAAAATTCCAAGATATTTGTAGTTTTCTTCAAAGCCCAATGTTTTGATGTTGTTGTTTGGTTGGTATCTATATTTCTTCTTGTTCAGCAATGAAGACTTATCAGATTTTTAAGCCAATAGCCATGGACTTCATCTCTTCCAGGCGCTGTCCAGTTTTTCACTTTCTTCAGTTATTTTTGCAGGCTTTCCAGGGTTATTGTATGATTTTTAATTTGTTTTCCTTTCCGTTTGTTTTCCACATCTGTTATCCAGATGGATTTTTATTGTATTCTTTTGAGTCTTCCAACAGTTCTTTCCAGAAAGTTCTTATTTTTTTCTTTGTCTGGTTTTAACTTCTACTTTTTCATCTCCTTCTAGTGATTTGTAGAAGTATCTTTGGTTAGTCTGGAATCGAAAGTTTTGTCTGTACTGCTGGATCCTACTGTTGTATCTCTTGATCTTCTTGAATATTTCAACAAATCTTTGTTTGATTTCCTCTGCAATTTAGGTTATTGTTTTTATATCTGATATTTCTTCCTGAGGTTTAAGAACATAAGAACATAAGAGAAGCCAATGTTGAATCAGGCCAATGGCCCATCTAGTCCAACACTCTGTCACACAGTGGCCAAAAACACCAGGCACCATCAGGAGGTCCAGCAGTGGGGCCAGGACACTACAAGCCCTCCCACTGCTGCCCCCTCCAGCACCAAGAATAGAGTGCATCACCTGCCCCAGACTGAGAGTTCCCATCTATACCCTGTGGCTAATAGCCACTGATGGACTTCTGCTCCATATATTTATCTAATTCCCTCTTGAAACTGTCCATGCTTGCAGCTGCCACCACCTCCTGTGGCAGTGAATTCCATATGATAATCACTCTTTGGGTGAAGAAATATTTCCTTTTATCTGTTCTAACCCGACTGTTCAGCAATTTCATGGAGTGCCCACGAGCTCTTGTATTGTGAGAAAGGGAGAAAAGTACTTCTTTCTCAACCTGCTCAATCCCATTCATAATCTTATAAACCTCGATCATGTCACCCCTCAGCCGTCATTTCTCCAAGCTAAAGAGCCCCAAGCATTTTAACCTTTCTTCATAGGGAAAGTGTTCCAACTCTTTTATCATTCTAGTTGCCTTTCTCTGCACTTTTTCCAATGCTATAATATCCTTTTTGAGATGTGGTGACCAGAACTGTACACAGTATTCCAAATGAGGTCGCACCAATGATTTAAAGGAAGGAGAGAGGACATTTGATAAAAGGTTTGCTTTTCTTCTTTCATTCTTGACTTTCCTTTCTTTTAAGGCACTTAAGTCTGAACAGCATTTGTTGATTTCCCCCCCATCTTATTTGCCAGTTATTATTATTATACAATTAGCACCTCACATCTCCTATGTCAAACACCAAAATCAAAATAAAATTACGTCCCGGTGTTGTTTTCTTTTTGGACATATATGTCAATATTTGAGTGCAGGAATATAAAAAAAGAAGGTAAGAGTTTAGTAGGAGAGTTCACAATAACAGTCACAGAGTCATGCAGCCAGAGTATCCCAAGGCAAACATATCACCACGTTCTTGAATGAGGATCAAGGGAAGTAGCCAAGAAGGAATCTGGATCTAAATAAAGGAATCACATTATACTTCAACTTCACATTTGGCAATCCATTCAAGTGACAAATCTCTGTCTAAATTTACCTGAAATTCCAAAATTCTTCCTGGTAAGTTGAAAGGTTCTGGTGTCTTCTAGACCAGGTAGTTCCCCTGCTGTTTAGTATCCAGACATCACAGCCAGCATCTGCAAGAATGAATCCCAGGCTGTTGTTGGGAAGATTTGCAATCCAAGATCTACCTTCAAGTGATAAACCATGTTGCAGTAGCACAGTAGGCTTAGTCTCTAGAAAGGAAGGAGAGAGGACATTTGATAATTGGAAGATAGAGACTTAGGGATGTACAGCAAAAAGAGTGAAAAAAATGGAATTCCCAGGTTTCTGGGTTCCAAATACCAAAAGAGTATTCATATGCCTTTCCTTCAGGGTTTCTGATATTTTTCAGCTCCATTATTCCCTATAAGGAATCTTTCCAATGGCCTGGGGGAGTGTTTTTGAAGGTATTGGCAGCAAAATTGCTGGAGAGCTGCTGGTGCCAATCCTTTGAAGAACCCCCAAATTTCAAGTCAATTGGAGCAAGGGGTCCAATTCTATGGGCTCTTGAACAAGGTGCCCGCCCCAGCCATCCTCTATTTTTTCCTATGTAGGGGAAAACATGAAAAAATGTAAAACTTTAAAATTGCACCCCCCCAGGAAGGCTATTGTTTTAGTCCACCCAAAATAAAAACCTGAGAATCTGAACCTATGTAAAATGCAAGAATCCACAAAAAAGTGAATCCAGCACAAACCAACCACAGCAAATAATGAACTTTATAGTGCTTTTTCGTCATGTACAGCATCAAGTTGCATACTGCAGTGTTTCTCATTCAGTTGTTACCTGCCTAAGAAATATGGTGATATTCTATGGGAAGAGCCTTTGTGTTTGGCTCTATTCATAAGATCTTTTGCATCTGTGTGTGTTTGTATTTGTGTGTGTGTGTATAAGATTGTGGAATCTTTTAAACTAGGTGACTACCATATTGTGATGGGAAATGATGAATCAGAAGAACAAAGGAGAGCATGGGGAAATTAACCTGTGGAGCCTAAGAGTATACATTTCCCCATATTTTTTTCATGCCTTCTGTATAAAGCAGCTTCTGCCTGTCTATTCTTGCCTCCTCTAATTAAATGCACTATATATGCACTCTCTCAGTTTCCAATTCCAATTCTTGTTTGAAGCGCAAGCTCAAATAATAATTTCACAATTCATTTGTAAAGGCAAACTGTGGTTTGTCTAACACCTGAGAGGAAACCAAGGCATTTGAGGGGAAGAGGAAGGAGAAAGGAAAGAAGGAACATATAAGATCAGATTGAACTTGATGACAAAACTATGTTTTGGTCACCACATCTGAACCAGCCTATAGTCAACATATTTGGGATCAGGAGAAGGGAATATAACAGAGGCATTTCCCCCTGAACAGTACCCTGAACCAATGATACAAAACTCCAGAATTATTTTTTTATACCTTTATTCCCAGGAGCATGTATTCCATAAGGAATTCTGTTTAACTGCAGGTAATAGCCATCATCTGTCAGTACTTCATATTCTTCACTAGGGTATTTCCAATACTGGATGATTTCATCCTGTAAATAAAAATCCTCAGCATATCAGACAGAAGAGAATTCTTTTAAAATTTCTTTTAACAAAGAAGTTGGAAGTTCTTCAAAATATCCTGGGACAAGAATATTGTCGTTAAATAGATGTCCCATGACAACTTGGGACATAGTAATCAAATTTGTGTTATCTAACTACCATACCAATTGATGCTTTTGCACAGATGCAACACTTGTAACATTGCTTGTTTGCAAATTATCAATGTGATTCAAAAGAGATACAGTGCATTTCACACATGAAAGGAGAATGTTGGACTTCCAGGGGAAATGACAACTCGAAAGGGAGCATTTTCAAAGGCTCCAGACCTATCTTTCCAGTTTGATGTAGTGGTTAAATGTGTGGATTCTTATCTGGAAGAACCAGGTTTGATTCTCCACTCCTCCACTTGCAGCTGCTGGATGACCTTGGGCAAGCCATAGTTCTGCCAGAGCTGTTCTTGAAAGAACAGTTCTTGAAAGAGCTCTCTAAACCCCACCTACCTCACAGAGTGTCTGTTGTGGGGAGGAGAAGGGAAAGGAGTTCGTAAGCCACTCTGAGACTCCAAGTGAAGGACGGGGTATAAATCCAATCTCCTCCTCCTCCTCCTCCTCCTCCTCCTCTTCTACTACTTCTTCTTGCTATTGGGCATATTACATCAGGAAAGGAGAGAATTTATTTCTCTATCCTCACCTCTCCCCTCATGGGGGAGACCCAACTGACAGGTGAACCTAGGGGGGGGGGGCTGATTTATAAATTTCCACCAGCTTCTGATACCATCAACAGCAGCAGAGAAAAGGTGGGCTTTTGCCACCAACACTGGACTTCCCCTGCTTCTGATATCTTTTTGTTTCTATCAATCTGCAATCTCTGCAATCTTTTGCTCATTCCATACACTTCATGGGACTATAATTATAATGTAGAAGACAGGTAGACTGCCAGCATCATTTAACCTCAGTGGTAAAAGATTTCTTGAAAGTTTTGAAAATTTATGGCTCTAAATTACAGATAATTAACAAAAGATTTATGTGAGCAGTGTAAAAATAAATTACTGAACAGCATTCAGTTGTTCTCAAAGAAAGCCTTAGCTTAAAAGCAGAGCAGGAATATTAACTGAACATGACCAAAGTGTATCAAGCTTATTCATGGTTGTATATATTTGGATAGAAACAGTATATGGAAATAGTATATGGAAAATTGGTATACTATTTTTAAAAAGAGAACACCAAAAAGAAGAATGGCAACTGGTACGCATCAAAAAAATAAAAGGAGAACAGATGAAGACCAAAGAATTGAAGAGGTACTGGCAAAACTATTGTGAACACTGTTGCATAAAATGCAACTATTTGAAGAAAGAAGACAATACAAGAATCAGAGAAAAGAACCAGAAGAATATTCAGAGAAACATTCAAGAATCTGTGGGAAAAGCCCAGAAGAACATGCAAGAATTGAGTCAAGAATTAGCAATTGGACAATCAGAAAATAATCTAAAACTATGAGAATAAACACAAGAAATTGTAAGAATTAGATAGAAGCAAAATGACAATGATATATATTTAGAAAGGCAAAATAATTGGACTGAAAAAGCAGAACAAAGAATTGAAACCCTGGAAACTCAATGCAGCTCTAATAACTTGTGTTTTAGAGGAATCCCAGAGGACTTGGGAAGGCCAAATTTGGAAGAAATCTTTTGTGATTTGCTTCAGAATTATTTGAAGATGCAAGGAGACTTTTCTGATAGTTATCAAATTTTTAGCGTGAATTCAAGATTCATTTTCAGGAATAAGCTACCCCAAGATCTACTGGTCTGTTTCACTCACAAGAAAACACGAGATGCAATATTAAAAAGCTAAGAGAATCACCACTTACAGTATCTGGAAAAAAAATGCAGATCTTCCAGGACCTACCAACAAGTGTGTTAAAGAAATGTGAGCCCCAACTCCCGCCAAGCCTGCGCTGCTGGGGAGGGGCTGATTTGCCTCCTCATGAGGCAGGAAGGAAGAGAAGGGCAATGGCGAGAATGTTTCCACAGTTTGACAATCCAGTGGATTTGGAATTGAATCAGAGACACTCTCTTCTGGTATAGACCTTAGACAATGATAATTCTAAGCCTCAATTTCCTATCTTTCAGGGTGCAGGATTGCCAAACAATCCAACGAATTAAGTCTTGTCTGCTTTATAGAGACTTAATGCGTGAAAATGTGCAGCTGTAGGTTTTTATGACATGGAGGTCACCAGACAACTAACATCCCTTTAAAGAGGGTGGACTTCCTTTGCTAACCAGGAATATCAGTAAGTTATTTCACTTGATCAGTGCAAACATAAGCCCTATGAACGTTGGGCAGTGCCTTGCAAATCACAATGACTGTGCAAATGCAAACACTGCTGTGTAAATTCCTTTGCTACCCAGGAATATCAATAAATTACTTCACTTGATCAGTGCAAACATAAGCCCTATGACTATTGGACAGTGCCTTACAAATCACAATGACTGTGCAAAAGCAAACACTGCTGTAAAAATGTAGTGGAATTTCTAAAGCATTCTATGAAGGTCTTGGGAAAAGGGAGCTCTAGAGGACCAGAGGCAACCCAATTCCCTGGCATCGAAAAAGGGTCATTTTTTGCGACATGGGGTGTCGCTGCACTTCAAGTTTGGATGATGGTTACCACTTTAGGCATGTGGATGGAACTCCGCTGACTAGGCATCAGTTTTCAGTGGTTAGCACCTGGACTTTGGGCAAGTTGTGCCTTTCCAGGGGTGAAGTTTGGAACTCACTCTTCTCAGTTCACTGCCACTTCCACTGCAGCTGCCCTGGGCTACATGTACTCTTGCCATGTGGTAGTGTCAGTGGGACCTTGTTCAGGTCAAGACCTTTGTCCAGTCACTGCACTCCATTTTGGGGCGTGGCGCTGTGGATCAGTGAGCTGTGGTGGCATTTTGTCTAGCATTCGGAGAGTGGACTTGCAAAGTTTTAAGTTATTAATGACGTTTTTCCTTCAGGTGCTGCTGGCTGCGGGGCGAGACGAAGAATCAATGTCTGCAGCCACAGCATGGTCTTTTGGGCCACCCACCAGGCCAAGAGGACTCCCTGGCCAGGAAGGCCCTTGTGTTACAAACTGAGGTGAAGATCAGAGCAAGGTGACCCAGAGTGCAGATAGTCTGGCCGGCAAGGCCCTTGTGTGACAAACTGAGGCTGACCTTGCAATGATAGGAGCAAGGTGGCCCAGAGTGCAGATGGTCTGGTTGGATATTTTGCTTCGCCATGAAGGACAAGGCCCTTGTGTTAAAGCAGAGGATGGCCTTGTGATAATAAGAGCAAGGTGGCCCAAAGTGCAGATAGGCTGGTGGCTATTCTGCCTCACCATGAAGGGCAAGGCCTTGGTGTTACAAGCGGACCGGTTCCTTAGAACAATCTGGCCCAGCCTATCTCAGCAGGTCTTGCAGCTTCTGGGGTGGTGGGCCAGGAGGTTCTCCTAAATATGCCAAGCCGCTGGTCAAGAGCTACATTGGGTGGCTCGAGATCGGGGAAAGTGCATCACCCAAAAGGAGATAAAGGTGGTCATGAGTTTGACACCTGTCATATTCCTTAGTACATTTTAGCAGCCCTTCGCCAGTTGTTTGATTATAAATAATAAAGTGGCCCTTGTTAAATCCATATTGGTGTCTGTCTCTTCATTCCGATTGTGGTGGCAATGTGAGCCCCAACTCCCACTGAGCCTGCACTGGTGGGAGGTCTGATTTGCCTCCTTATAAGGCAGAAAGAGAAGGGCAACATGCTGCGAGAAGCGCAGCACCAGGCAGGGGTGGAGCCAGCCTATTTAGGCTTGGCTCCCTCCCTCTGCCTCAGCAGAGGGCCCACCCTCCCACCCTATTTTAGTGCAGGTTTTAACCAATGTTCCCTCTAAGCGGTGGAGTCTAGTGAGCAAAAATTCTAGTTTGTGAGCTACTGGCATTAAAGTTGTGAGTGAGCCATTTGGCTGCTGCATAAATTAGTTTGCTCAGGAGCCATCCTCCCTGAGCTGAGATAAAAATGTGTGAGCTGGAGGCTAAAAACTGTGAGCTAGCTCACACTAACTCAGCTTAGAGGGAACACTGGTTTTAACTGGTTGCCTTTTAATGGGGTCAGGTAGGAATTTTTTCATCCCTTTTCTGATTTGGAGGGGTGTTTTTTGCCTACTTGCACTGATAGTGGTGGTGTTGGGAAATTGGCTTTAGGGGGCCAGGCAGGGGCGGATCCAGCCTATTTAGGCTCGGCTCCTGCCCTCTGCCTCAGCAGTTTTCCGATGTGCTCAGCCCACCCTCCCACCCTATTTTAGTACAGGTTTCAACTGGTTGCCTTTTAATGGATCCAGGTAGGAATTTTTTCATCCCTTTTTCGATTTGCCTTCAGATGGAGGGGTGTTTTTTGCCTACCTGCACTGATAATGGTGATGTTGGGAAATTGGCTTTGGGGGGCTGTTGTTTGCTAAATAGGATGGTCACTTTGTGGTTAGGTGGGGTAGCATGATCAGGAAGTTAAAAATGGTGAGCACCTGGGCATTGTTATAAAGGAATTAAAGGGTCCTCCAAGTATGGCTTTCAGGCCTTTGCAGCCCAAGGCTGGGAAGGGGTGGTCTTCCTTAGAACAATCTGGCTTGGCCTATCTCAGCAGGCCTTGCGGATTCTGGGGTGGTGGGCCAGGGGGTTCTCCTAAATATGCCAAGCTGCTGGTCAAGAGCTACATTGGGTGGCTTGAGATCAGGGAAGGTGCATCGCCCAGAAGGAGATGAAGGTGGTCAGGAGTTTGACATCTGTCATATTCCTCAGTACATTTTAGCAGCCCCTCGCCAGTTGTTTGATTATAAATAGTTAATAAAGTGGCCCTTGTTAAATCCATATTGCTGTCTGTCTCTTCATTACAATTGTGGTGGCAAAGGAAAGATTTTGATTTTCTGAGACAGATCTTATAAGAAAAAGAAATAAAATACAACTTTAAAATACCAATTGCAATAGAGGTCTGTTTACAAAAAGGAAGAAAAGTAATTGCAACAGAAGAAGAAGCTAAGCAACTGGCCAAAGAATTGCAAGTGGAGGGTTTACATAGAGGAACTGAAGGATAATTTCCATGCAACCCAAAGCAATCTCCAAGCAACTGAAAGAAAAGTTCACAAACGTAGAAAAAGACAAATTGGATGTGGCAACAGCATTGGGACAAAATGTATAAATTAAAAATAGTATCAATAAATATTAATAGACTGAACACCTCCTTGAAATGCACAAAATTCTTAATTTTAGAAACAAAGTGCTGATATTTTATGCCTACAAGATACTCATATAAAGAAGAAACATGAACATATTCTAAGTAATAAAAATTAGGCAAAGTATATCCTGCTTCATTTGAAAACGAAAAAATTGGAGTAGCCATTTATATAAACATCCCATAATTAGATGTATTGGAAGAAGAGATCCAGATGGAAGATAGTTAATTTTAAAAATAAGATTCCTGGAAGGCAAGGTATTCCAATATTTGGAAATGCTGAAGTTAGAAGAGACTTGGAGGACTAAGCACCCAAAGGGTACTTACTTTACCTTTTTCTTGGGTACATATCAAACACACTCAAGAATAGATATGTGCTGGATATAAAATAGCTTGACAATGAATTTAGATGAAGCAGAGATTCAGCCAAAGATATTTGCAGGCCATAATCCTGTAGAAGTAGTCTTGCAATGGAATAGAAAATCAAGAGGAAGCTGGAGACTAAATGATTCTCTTTTACTGCAAGAAGATATAGTAAGTGTAAAAAGATCTGGAAGAATTCTTTAAAATAAATAATACAGAAGAAATGTCCTTGGCCACAATTTGGGAAGCAAGCAAACCTTTTATCAGAGGAATTTTATTAGCAGCCAAAATTAACAGAAAGAAGACAAAAATGGTGATGAATTTTTTAATGCAACAACAAGATCTTATAAAGAGTATAGAGTGCTCCCATTGGGCCACTGACCTCCTTAAATATTTGGGAATAAATATGACTGGCATTGGAGTTGGGAGTAAGCAGTGAAGTGACTAAATTTGCAGATGACACAAAATTGTTCAGGGTGGTGAAAACCAGGGAGGATTGTGAGGTTCTCCAAAGGGATCTGTCAAGGATGGGAGAGTGAGCATCAACGTGGCAAATGGGGTTCACTGTGGCCAAGTGTAAAGTGATGCACATTGGAGCCAAAAATCCTAACTATAAATACATGTGGATGGGGTCCAAACTGGCAGAGCCTGACCAAGAGAGAGATCTTGGAGTCGTAGTAGATAACTCACTGACAATGTCAAGACACTGTGAGACTGCAATAAAAAAGGCCAACGCTATGCTGGGAATTATTAGGAAGGGAATTCAAAACAAATCAGCCAGTATTATAATGCCCCTCCATAAATTGATGGTGCAACCTCATTTGGAGTACTGTGTACAGTTCTGGTCACTACACCTCAAAAAGGATATTATAGCATTAGGAAAAGTGCAGAAAAGGGCATCTAGAATGATAAAAGGGTTGGAACACTTTCCCTGTGAAGAATGGTTAAAGCACTTGGGGCTCTCTAGCTCGGAGAAATGACAGCTGTGGGGTGACATGATCAAGGTTTATAAGATTATGCATGGGATAGAGCAGGTAGAGAAAGAAGTACTTTTCTCCCTTTCTCACAATACAAGAACTCGTGGGCACTCAATGAAATTGCTGAGCAGTCGGGTTAAATAAAAGGAAGGAGTGATTAACACATGGAATTTACTGCCACAGGAGGTGGTGGTGGCTGCAAGCATGGATGGCTTCAAGAGGGAATTGGGCAAACATATGGAGCAGAAATCCATCAGTGGCCATTAGCCACAAGGTATAGATAGGAACCCTGGGGCAAGTGATGCTCTGTATTCTTGGTGCTGGGGGGGCAACTGTGGGAGGTCTTCTAGTGTCCTGGCCCCACTGCTGGACCTCATGATGGCACCTGGTATTTTTGGCCACTGTGTGACAGAGTGTGTGTGACAGAGTGGACTGGATGGGCCATTGGCCTGATCTAACATTGGCTTCTCTTATGTAATCTTTTTAAATAACTACCAGAAAACTTGGAAACTGATATAAGCAGATTCATGTAGAAGGAAAAAATTAAAAATTTTATGGCTGGGAAGAATTTCTGCAATCAAATGAATATGCTCCCAAAAACTAAATTCCCTGTTCCAAATGTTTCCCATATATATAGAAAAAAGAATATTGAAAGACTGGCAGATAAACCAATTTATTTGGAATGGCAAGAAACCAAGAATAAGCTTCAAAATATTACAAATGAGAAAAGGAGAGAATTAGCAGTTCCAAGTATAAAATTATATTACCAAGCGGGGGTTTGGCCTGGATTGTGGACTGGATTAGAAACCCAAGACTAAGATTAGTAAAACTCAAATCAGCAGACCTTGATGAAGGCTTACACAATTATTTATGGATTAAGAAATCAACTAAAAAGATCATAACACAAGAAAGACGTCATGTAATTAGAGATGGACTTTTGAGAATATGGTTTACATGCTGGAATATATTGGGCCCTCCAAACTCTCCGCTTATGTCCCCAATAGCAGCCTACCACAATAAGAGCATGAGAAATAAAAAAAAAAATGATTTTTTAATGCATGGTATGATGATAAATACTGGGGGGGGGGAATCAAGTCATGGCAAGATATCAGAGATGAAGGTATAAACGCTCAGTGCTTGCTGTATTATCAATCAGCCTCAAGATTAAAGATAATGAACACTGAAGGTGGAGCTCTAAAATGTGACTGAATTCAAACAGCTGATTATAAAATAAAAAGTGCACTTACCACAATGGATATATAAGATACTACTCCATATAGAAACAGAAGAACAAGAGGAAAAAACACATGATTAAATGGATGCAGAATTTTAAAAAACTGATATCTGTGCAGCAATGGGAATAGTTATGTGGAAAAGACATCAAGTTTACAGCCAGCCAGACATAAAGAGAAAATTAGTATAAAATGTTCTTTAGATGGTATATAACTCCAAATGATATTGAGAAAACAGACAAAAACTACAAAGGAAAATGCTGGAAATGTGAAGACATAAATGGAACCTTTTTTCATATGTGGTGGATTTGTAAAAAAGCAAAAAGGTATTGGAAGTAAATACATGGGAAAATGCAAGACTTATTAAAATTTAAATCCTCTATGGAAGATAAGAATATGGTGTTAGGTACACTGCCTAACAAATTACCAAAAACTTTGGAAGAGATATTCAAATATACAGTGACGGTGGCTAGAATTATTTATGTGGCAAAATGGAAACTAGAAATCTGTCCATGCTTAGAAGAATGGGAAAACAGACTTGCCCCATATATAGTTATGGTGAAATAAACAACTTATTTAAGAAACCGGTCAATTTCAAAATTTGAGGAGAGATGGAGTATATCCTATGTGTACTATGGAAGCAAGAGACAAATTTAGAATGACAATCAGTTTAAAATATTGTATACAAGTATATGGTAATGAAGAAGAAGCAGAATAAGAATCAGTCTTAAATGTAACATCCTGAATATAAATGTGTGTAAGGAAGAGGATTCTGGGAAGAATATCTTTTTTTAATTTTCATATTATGAGATATATAATGGACTTTCCTTCTGTATTTTTGTTATATTATCTACTTGTTAAAAGTAATAGCAAGTATGCAGAAGAGGTGAAAACATGTAACGTAGAAGACTTATTATGAAATCTGAAATGTAAAATGAATATTAATATAAACGTACCCATCAGAAGTAAATATTATTGTATGTTATAGACAAACTCCAAAAAACTTTTCAGTGTAATGAAGGGAACGTTGGGGAGAAATACTATTCTGTCTTTGATATTTGGTTATACATAATAAACTATGACATATTTAATTATGTTAGGTAACCCCTTTTTCTGTATTTTCTTCATATTGTTTTTCTGTTCTTTCAAAAAAATATATATATACACATACACACACACACACACACACACACAAAGGAGAATGTTCACATTAGTTTTTGTGAACTTTTCAGCATCCCTAATCAACACAATCCAATCTGTTTGTCAATACATTAAAATAAGCAATTTACCACGGTCATGAATTCTTGAGGATTCTGATGTCTCTTGGTTTTAAATTCTTCTGAATTTGTAGCCTGTAGGATCAGGCATGCCACTATCAGAAACAGCCACATCTTTGACCTGTATCAACCAATATCAACACTGTCAAAAATAAATATAATACCTGCTATCAGAAAACATCAGTCTTGAGGGTAGAAGACTTGAGGGGAACCTTCCTCCCAGCCAACCATCAACCTACCTTTAGTTTTCCATCTCCTCCCCCTCCCTCCTAGAGAGCAGTTGTAATTTTGAGCGATCTCCAGCCCCCACCTGAAGATTGGCAACAATGGTTCCCCATCAGGGAATGGCTGGATTGGAGGGTGGAGTCTATGGCATCGTACCTGTCTGAGGTGCCACCCTCCTCAAACCTCACCCTCTCCAGGCTCCATCCCTCAAATCTCCAGGAATTGCCCACCTGGAGTTGGCAACCTGATCAGGACTGGGCCCAATGAATTTTCTCCCAAAGGCCAACATAGGTGTGGAAAGGACCTTTTACTGACAGAGGAGAAAGTACAAGTCTCCAAAGGCAGGTTCTTAATGACAGAAAGGCAGACATCCCAAGAGTTCTGACAGAGACTCCCCAGTGCAGCCCCATGACAGCTTGGCAGGCACTCCTGGAAAGCCCTGGAATCCAGCGAGGCATGACCACAACACTCCTAGGCTCCCTCAGGCCCAAACACGTAGATCCTCTGGTCACAGCCCACCCCTAGGTGAAATTTCTGGTTATTCACCATAAGCAGAACACATTGTACGGATAAGAGATCACCTGTTGTGAATTGTACAAATGCAGTGGAAAGGGGTAGTCAAACAGGGCCTTGCTTGTACAGGCAGATGTTTGTTGACGTAGATGATTGCTGAGGTGGATGTTGTTCTATGAGGTAGGTGTTGTGTTATGAAGTAGATGGTTTTCATGAAATGGGTGTGTTGTGAGGTAGATGTTGTTTCAAGAAGTAGGTGTTGAGTGAGGGAGATTTTCTTTAGAGGGTAAAAGTAAAGAGAGGTTTCCAGGGGTTTTCTCAGTGGAGTAATTTCAGTGAGAAATGGCTTGGTGTGGGGCCAGCCTACCCCCACCAGGCAGGCATGGCATCCTCCCACCTAAATGCCAAGAGTGCAATCTGCAGGCCAGATCACCCAGAGATGAAGAAGAACAGGAGGGCAGGATGATCATGGAGGAGATGACATCCTGCACCAGGCTCTTTTGCTCCACCAAACACACAATCACTTTGTACCCAGGGAGGGACAGCTGCTTTCTGGAGCTGGTCTGAGTGTGGCCACAGAGGGGTGTACTCAAGGT
Organism: Gekko gecko; assembly: GCA_029375565.1. Classification (NCBI taxonomy): domain Eukaryota; kingdom Metazoa; phylum Chordata; class Lepidosauria; order Squamata; family Gekkonidae; genus Gekko; species Gekko gecko. Next base: position 39,366,903 of record JAPDNY010000008.1, on the reverse strand, counting down.
GGGAGCAGGAGCATGGAGTTGTGATGTGGAAGGGGAGGATGCTTCCTTCCCTTGAATCACTGCTGCCAGAGTCCTTCTATCCAGAGACTGATAGCAACTGCTGGTCTGTCCAGTGCTAACAACTCTGTTGCCTCTGTGGAGAGCCCCAGGAACAGATGAGGGAAAGGAGGCTCCGAGACTCCTGCAGATTCCTTGCAAGGGCTAGGCTCCAGTGGCTGGCAGGATGGGTTAGGTGCCCAAGGATGGAGGCCTGTGATATGTCCCCCACTTCACATTCATGGCACAGGAGTGTTCAGAATCAAGAGGGCTGGAAGGGTATAAAATGTAGGTCCTCAGCCTAGGCACCCAGTAGCTAAGTCCCTTCATTTGGCTTGAACAGAGAAACAGGGTGGCTCAAAGCCCTGATTCAACCCAACGCCCAAACCCCAGTGGAGAGAGGAGTTCACAATTAGGAAGGTATAAAATGTGGGTCCTCACCCAAGGCACCCAGCAACTAAACCCCTCTGCTTGGCATGAGCAAAGAGACAGCGTGGCTTGGAACCCTGAGTCCAACGAATACCCAACCCCTGCAGGAGAGAGGTGTTCACAATCAGGAATAAATGAATGTGCTCTGCTTTTAACAAGTCCCCTGTCTTTCTGTCTAACTGCCAACAGCCAACAGAGGAGAGGCTGCTGAACTGAGCTGAGGGTATATATGTATGTTATTGGCCCCAGCAGTGCCAGTTAAGCTATTGGTTTTTCCAAGGCTGGAGAATCCCACCACCCCCAGTGTTTTGAAGTTTGGCATTTTAATTGAGCCGAGACTGTCTGTCTGGAAATGTATCCATTCATGAACCACCATGAACAGCTGAAAGTCTGTGGAAAGTTCATGTCAGCCACAAACTTCACAAACTACGAACTGTCCAAAATCCATCATAAACTTTAGTCTTTGAATTGGTTTGTGCCCATCCCTAGTGGTGCAGTGGTGGACCAGAATCTGGAGAACCAGGTTTGATTCCCCATTCCTCCACATCAAGCCTGCTGGGTGACCTTGGGACAATAGATCTCCCTGAATTCTCTCAGCCCCACCTACTTCACAAGCAGGGTTCCCTCTCAGGCATGCAAGGGCAGCTTGTAGCCAGGATTTTGTGGCTTGTGGGACAGAATATTTCTGGTGGGGTTGCTATTATTTGTCATAGTGAAGGGGATGGCACATGCCCCTCTCCCTTCCCTCCTGCAAGATTTAAAGGGCCCTCCATCTGTTTGACAGGCCACATGCTCCCCACCAATCAGCTGAAGGGCCCTTTAAATCTTGCAGGAGCGGAGGGAGAGGAGCACACGCCATCCCCCCACGCCTTCTCAGAAGTATTTAAAAGAGCCCCCAGAAGAGCTACGGGACAGTGCAAGGGTGAGCTAGTGCACAGGTTTCCGGCCCTCAGAGCAGAGACTTTTATCTCTGTGCAGCAATGTGTCCAAGGAGTAGGCAGCCCTTCCCTCGCCCTCAGCCAGACCTGCAGGCATTATAAAGGGTGTTACTGGCACCCACTCCTGGCAGCTCTCCTTCTGGCAGCCCTCCTTCTGACACAGCCTAGAAAGCTCCCGCCTGCTGCCTGGTCTGCCCTGCTGCCTTCTACCTTGCCAAGCTGCCTGGCACCTCCTCCCTCTGAGGCTGCTGCATGCCCAACCATCTCACAAGCAGCCCAGAACCCAGCTCATGCTTCAGGCCTGCTGGTAGACTGTGGGCCACTTGCTGGATGGGTTGGGGGGTGGGAGGTCTGTGGAACCAGGTTTCAAGCAGCTTGGGGCCCAGCCTGGGCTCCAGAGCTAATGGTGGGCCATGGGCCACTTGCTGAGTGGGATGGTGGAGGGGGGGAGCAGAGCTAGCTCCCAAGCAGCCCAGGGCCCAGCCCAGGCTCCAGAGCTGTCAGGGGGCCATGGCCCGCTTGCTGGGTGGGATGGAGGTGGGGGCCTGGATACAACCATATGTGATGGTTTTGTCCGGTAGTTTAAAATTTTTAGGGGCAAGTTGTCAGCTCAATGTTAGCTGACCAATGTTCTCTCTAAGCTGAGTTGGTGTGAGCTAGTTCACGTTTTTTAGTCTCTGGCTCACACATTTTCATCTTAGCTCAGGAAGGATGTTTCCAGAACAAACTAAGTTATGCAGCAGCCAAATTGCTTGCTCAAAACTTCAATGCCAGTAGCTCACAAGATAGAATTTTTGTTCACAAAACTCCACAGCTTAGAGGGGGCATTGTAGCTGACCCAGTTTTCTCCAAACTATTCCCCACTCCCCAAAATGCTTCTGCCTCAGGGGTTCCCCTTGTCTCAGTCCCCACTGTTTTTCGACCTTCTGTGCATTGCCCAAACTTAAGATTGAAAGAACTTGCAAGACCTGAGTTGCTTCACAAGTGCTAACTTTGCAAAAACCTGAGCTGTAAGGAGCTGCACCCATGTACATTTTCATAAAGCTCCATAGGAGCTGCAGTTCACTTACACACAGAGATAGCTTCAAAAGGTTTTTTCTTCTTCTAGCTTCATGCTATTTAAAAATTAAAAATTGATTATGTGACAAGAACAACCCAAGAAAAATAAAAAACCTGGTAAAAACCAACTGGAAACAAAATGCACTATGGGATCGAATCAAAAGGAAACAGTGCAATCCTAAGCAGAGTTATCTTTTTCCAAACCCATTGGTTTCAACAAATGGTCATAGAAAGGTGTAGCTCTGTTTAGGATTGCACCCAAAAGTTAGCAACCACAGCCTCTGCACACTGTGCACAGTCACTAAATGTTCAGAAACATTTCAGCTTTATCTATAGCAACAAATCCTCTTTAATTCATTTCCCAACTCTCAGTGTAGGTGTTGTATATTGAGAGGGCCATGCAAGCACTAGCATGGCCAAGCACTCACGCAGACCTTCAGGTCTAGAGATAATAGCTAAGTTGAATCCTAGCGCAAACCAATAGGCTTGTGAGGATCCCAGTATAGACCTATGAGTAACCAGTAGTAAAAATAGAACCTATCACCGGTGTCGGTGTGTATCCTGGGGTGTGTGTTGCATGGATATAAGCCAGTCACAGATCGGCTAGTTTGTCTTCAGTTTTGAGCTACCTAATAAACTATGAGCTGATTTCACTATGCCACGCATTAGAACTGAGTATATTACACTGGCAATGAGGATGGGATCCCGATGAGCAAGCCTGACTCAACCTCCAGCACCGTGCACCGATTTCCCGGACTCCACACCCCACACCACTCCTTCGCAGCACTGCAATGCTTTGAGCTATCTAATAAAATATGAACTGATTTCACTATGCCATGAGTCTGAACTCAATATATTACAGTAAGCCTTTTTAAATGTCTGTGATATGCATCTTAAATGTTCTGTGCCTTCAAAACTCCAGGTAACCCCATTATGGCTTGATACTCAACACAGTCCACAAACTGTGCATTGCCTTTCATTGTCTACTCATCAAAACACATGCCAGTAGTTGTCTGGCAGCATGACTTCCCCCCAGGATATTTTGCTAGTGCCAGGCCCAAGAGACTTTCTATAATTTCCTACTGGCAAGGCAGCTAAGCACTTAGTTTCACAAAACTCTCTTCACCCTTCAGTTGTTCAGGGAGCTTATTATGCAACCGTACATGTTTCCTCTCATAGCCCAAACTATTTCTGCTGTCTGCAGCATTTAGTGTGAAATTAATACCAGGTTTATAAACTCCCTACAGGCAATGCAGGTGGAAGAAAAGGCACCATTGTCTGGGCCAAAAAGAGATGAACATGCAAGAAATTCTTGTACAATTCCAAGGCAACATGTTCATTTTGCACTGCCTAGAAACTTGTAAGGAAGCCTCCAAGATGGTTTTAAAAAAACTCACAATGTGAACATTTCTTATTTTTAAGGCCTATCTAGAGAATGTTTGGCAAATATAGAACCTGTACTTCCAAGAAATACACTAAGACAAAATGTACTGTATGGACTCTTATAATGAGGTCACAGTTCTGCTGATAAAATTGAAAGGACAGAAAGAACTGTGAAAAGGCTACAGAATTCCAATACAAATTGTGCTTTTAACAATGTATATGTTATTTTCAGTAACAACAAACAGTTTTAAACTGAAAAACAGCTGACTAAAAATGCAGAGTCACATGCAGAGTCGCAACGGCGTCCTCCGGAATGATTAAATCCGTTTCAACCAAGACAGTGGTCTTTCTCCAGCCTGAAGACTTAGCACAGCTTCCTAGTTGTTTTAAGATCTTACATCATCATCATTGCCGGGAAAAAGTTTATCAATCCATTTTCTAGAGAAATTTCTTATAAGGAAAAAGTCCTCATCAGTTCCTTCTTCAGTAGTAAAGTAAAGGTGAAGGTAAAGGTTCCCTTGCTCGAAAGCCAGTCGAATCCGACTCTAGGGTTGCGGTGCTCATCTCCGTTTCAAAGCTGAAGAGCCAGCGCTGTCCGAAGATGTTTCCGTGGTCATGTGGCCAGCATGACTAAACACCAAGGCGCACGGAACGCTGTTACCTTCCCACCGAAGTGGTACCTATTTATCTACTTGCAATTTCTTGCTTTCGAACTGCTAGGTTGGCAGGAGCTGGCACTAGAGACAGGAGCTCACCCTGTCATGCGGCATCCGGGTCTCGAACTGCTGAACTACTGACCTTCCACAGCCTGCAGTTCAGTGTCTTAACCACTTGAGCCACCGCAGCTCCTAGTAGTAAAGTGCTACCACTGTATTGGTTGAAACGGATTTAATCATTCCGGAGGACGCCGTTGCGACTCTGCATGTGACTCTGCATTTTTAGTCAGCTGTTTTTCAGTTTAAAACTGTTTGTTGTTACTGAAAATAACATACATTGTTAAAAGCACAATTTGTATTGGAATTCTGTAGCCTTTTCACAGTTCTTTCTGTCCTTTCAATGGACTCTTATAATGGCCAGCAGATAATGTAGAATTGTTATGAATTAATTAATTAAATACATTGCAATTTATTTATTTATTTGTATCCCACCCTCCCCAAAATGGGCTCAGCATGAGTGACATTAGGACACATGAACAATTAATTCTCAAAACAGCTAAAACCATTAAATGATTAAAAGATGGCAAAATAAACATAGCAGTTCAACCCCTCCTAAGCCAGAGTGGTGGTAGCTGGAGTCACACCAAGTTCGTATAGTACCAGGACTCCATTTGGAGCAGATGGTTAGGTTAGCTTCTATGCTGGGCTTCTATGCAACAAAGGCCTACTGGAACTGCTCAGATTTACAGGCCCTGCAGAACTGTAATAAGTTCCACAAGGCCCTGATCTCAGGTGGAAGCATGTTCCACAAGCTAAGGATCAGGACAGAAAAGGCCCTGGCCCTGGTTGAGGATAAGTGGACATCCTTTGGGCCAGGGATAACCAGTAGATGTTGATCAGCAGAGTGCAAGGCTCTCTGGGGGGTATATAGGGAGTGGTGGTCCCTTAGATATGCAGGTCCCAGGCTGCTCAGGGAAGCACCAGTTAAATATGCGCCCACATAGGCGTCTCAATCAGCAGATGAGCTGCCGTATTTTGCACCAGCTGGAGTTTCCAGGTCAGGTTACAGGGTAAGCCTGCACAGAGCAAGTTACAGTAATCTAGCCTGGAAGTAACCATTGTGGGGGTCACTGTAGCCAGGTGCCGTGTGGAGAGATAAGGAGCCAATTGCCTGACTGCCAAAGATGATAAAAGGTAGACCTGGCAGTGGTGGTGACCTGGGCCTCCATAGAAAGAGAGGCACCCAGGATCACCTTAAGCTTCTAACCTTGGTACAGAGACTAACAGTGCCCCGTCAAGGGGTGAAAGCCTAATTCTGGAACCTATACCACCCCAGCTCAGGCACAGGACCTCCATCTTCAATGGATTCAGTTTTAACCAACTGTGTTGTAACCACCCAGCCACGGCTTCCAATGCCCTGCCAGATTTTCTAGGGCAGAGTCCAGGCAGCTGTCCACCAGCAGATAGAGCTGGGTGTCATCAGTGTACTGGTGAGATCCCAGCCCGTACTTCAAAGCCAACTGGGCAAGGGGGTGCATAGATATATTAAACAGCATAGGTGAGAGGATCGCCCCTTGTGGCACACCACATTCCAGCGGGTACCACTGGGAGACCATCTCAATGAGTGCCACCCTCTGTCCCCGACCATGAAGAAAGGAAAAAAACCATTGTAGGGCAGTCCCCCTAACTCCTATGGTGGCAAAGTGGTGGGTCAATAGATCATTATTGACTGTGTTGAATGCTGCCCCCAAATCCAAAAAGCAACAGCAGTGCTGACCCACCCTGATCCAGCTGTCTCCAGAGGTCATCTGTGAGGGTGACCATAGGGTTCCCAAGTACTTACCGTCTGGGGGCGGGGGACGAATGCTCCCCAGCCGGACCAGTCTTCCTGGTAACGCACCATGCCGTCGCCAGGAAGTGATACCAGGTGACGCTCTGGCAATGGGGCTGAAAACTCGATGGTACCATCGAGTTTCCAGCCCCATTGCCAGAGCGTCGCCTACCGTCCCTTCCTGGTGATGGCATGGTGCTCCGCACCTCTCCTTCCCTGCGAAGAAGTATCCATCCCCCGCCAGCACGCGGTAAGTTCTTGGGAAGCCTAGGTGACCATCACTGTCTCTGTCCCATGACCAGGGTGGAAGCCAGACTGGAATGGGTCCAGGATAGATGCTTTATCCAGGAAAACTTGAAGTCACTCAGCTGCCAGCCTCTCAACTATCTTACCCAGGAATGGAAAGTTAGACTCTGAGCAGTAGTTGGCTAAGACCGATTCAGAGATGGTATTACTATATTTAGATGGATCATATCCAACTAATGTAGGATTTAGTTTTTTGCCCAGTACAAAAAGCTTTCATGTGACATGGGTTTCAGATCATACTTTCCACCTATCTAGATGGAAATTCTCCTAGAATTATACCAATGTTTATGAATTTGTGGCCAATGAAAAGCTGAAGGCATTGAACCCTGAGGAAAAATGGAACGCAAATATTCTAACAGATAAAAAATTACATTTCCTTTATGACTATCATTGTGCCCTGCATGATTTTTTGAGATTTTTGGAAGGTATTAGTGTTATATATTCTGGACTGAGGGGTACAAATAAGATTTGGCTTTTACGCTGTGAAACAGAAAATGTTACACAAGTCTAGTCAAGCGGAATCTTACAGAGTAACAACATTTATATTAATATGAGCTTTCAAGAGTCAGAAATAATTTCTTCAGATAAATATGTGAAGGGAAAAAAATTGTTCTTGGAAATCTTATAGGGGTGGTTGGGAGGAGAGAAAAGTCAAGGCTTGCTGTGAATTACCCCTTGAGTCTTTTAAGTGTATATCTCAATATAAGGGGGAGAGGGGGGGTAAGAGTGAGTTCAGATGTAAATCAACAGAAGTAGCAGTTACGCTTGCTGGATGCTATCGGTGGTCAGAGGTTCAAACAGATAAGCAAATAGTTTAAGCATAAAGTAACTGATATCGGTACAAGGTTATAGTTTGAGAAAACATGTTAAGAACAGCTTAAAACTTAAAAGTAGGTCCTGTGGAACTATTATAGGTTGTAGTGACTGAGAAAACCCGAGTGACTACAGTCGTTAGTCACTATAGTTTCTATTAGCTCTATGAAAGCTCATATTGAAATAAATGTTAGTCTTTAAGGGGCTAGTGGACTTGTTTCTTGTTTTTCTATGACAGATTAGCACAGCTATCCTTTTGCAAACAAAAAAGTTAGGTATTAAAATGCTACGTAGCAGATGTACATGTAATCATTTGAATACCATTGATGTTTTCTGTTGAAGTATCTGGCCCTTGAAGTAGTCTACTGTTGATGAATGAGCCATTTGTGAAAACTGTACATTTTAAAAATATAAAAAATACTGACTTACCTGTTAGTGAGAGCCAGCCTGATGTAGTAGTTAAGAGCAGTGGACTCTGATCTGGAGAACTGGGTTTGACTCTACACTCCTCCAAGTGAAGCCTGCTGGGTGACCTTGGGTCAGTCACAGCTCTCTTAGAGCTGTCTCAGACCCACCTACCTCACAAGGTGCCTGTTGTGGGGAGAGGAAGGGAAGGCAATTGTAAGCCACTTTTGAGATGCCTTAAGGTAGAAAAAACTGGGGTATAAAACCCAACTCCTCTTTTTCTTCTAGTGTATCATTTCACTCATTTCCTTGTGCCATCCGAAGCTATTTGCTGAGTGTGAGGTGAATTCTCTTCTGGTTCTGGTTTGGTTGCTGCTAATAATTTATCGCCATCAGACAACTCCCAGCCTGAGTTGTGAGACACTAGCTCTGATTCTTCCTTGCAAAATACGGATGGGTTTGTACATGTCTGGATTAAGAGATTGCTTTGTTTTTTTTTCCTCCTCAGAGGTAGCTAACCCACTAGCCCGGTCTCTCCAACTCTTTTATCTGGGCATTTAGAGACTATCAGAAACCACTCTGTGTGAATTGTTTATGAGCTCTCTGTAGAACAGGGCTGGCTCTTTCACACAGTTTAATTTAATGTTATTAAAAAGCAAATGTGCATAATTTCACTAAAAATGTGTGTGTAATATTTGTTAATGTCTTGCGGCTCTCAAACATCTGACGTTTATGCTATGTTAAGCAAGTTTGGCCACCCCTGCTGTAAAAGCTTGCACACCTGCAATTTTCGGCTTGCTGGCTTGAGGCGTTTTGTAGTAAGCTAAATATTTATTTTCTTCCTATCTGAATCTGTCAGTTCCCCTGAATTCAAAGCCAGCCTTATTGTATGAAATACAATCTTTGTTAGGATTGCCATGTACCAGCAGAGTGATCTCCAGCAGCTGGCAGGAGAAAAAAGACTTTTTTCTAATGTCCAGAGGCGCTGGTGTGCTGTCACTAGAAGAACTCAGAAGTGACATCATGTTTCTATAGGAAGTGCTGGAAACTCTATGGTAAAGCCACAGAATATATATGGTGGTCTCTAGAGAGCACTGTGTTTTGAGTTTGTGGGATGCACAGGTGTGAGGTACTATAAGACTCCACCTCCTACCACTCCAAGAGTCCCATAAGAGGGTGATGTGATTCCTCTATGAATTTATCACATTATCCTGGACCAATAGGAAAGGGCTTCAAGCTTGTGGGATTTTCAGGTGGAAAGTTAGAGGTAATAGCGCCTCAGTCCCTGAAGCCCCCCCCCAAACATAATTTCATCTAAAAGCAGGTTTACTATAAGATATATAATAATATATTGACAATGCAAACCGATATGTGACTTTATTTGAATGTTGCATTATACACTTGTATAATTTTGTTGTTTATATTATTGCAAAGTATCTAAAACCCCATACTGTCATGGAACCAGGCCCATAGACAGAAAATTTTTAATGGGGATGACAAATTAGTACAGTGGTGGTGAACACATCACATGAGTTACGGTGTAGTGCAAAGTCTCTGCAAGGGATCATTCTACAAAGATAATCCATTTTGATAGATTCAGGTGGGTAGCTGTGTTGGTTTGAGGCAGTGGAACAGACACCTATATAACACCTATATTATGGACTGGTAATTTCCATTTTTGGTTCTGTCTAATTGGCCCTTCCTGGCAACTAACTCCCCCATATGTAAAGGTTGAGGAAATTCTGTTGCACTGTATCTGAAGCAGTGTGCTTGCACACAAAAGCTTATACCTCGAATAAAACTTTGTTGGTCTCAAAGGTGCCACTGGACTCAGACTTTGTTCTGATAATCAATTTTGTTTTAAACCAAATATACCCATCTCCCAGTGGCCACCTACTTCATTTGGTAGTAGCGAGATGGAGGAGGAGAGGGGGGGGGGGTCCCATCCCTGCATGTGCAGAAGCGCTGATTGTCCAGAAAGCAGCTTCTGTGTGGTAGGCACCTCCATGGCAGGTACCTTGCCATCCACCAGGAGCTGACTCCCAAGGAAGCCAGATTGCCCCCCCTTTCCCACCCACCTCAGCAAAGAAGGGCCCCATTGCAGTGGCAGTGTCCTCTCCAGGGGCACTCATGCCCCCACTCTGGTGGTGGCATGCATGACCCCAGCCAGGCTTTGTCCTTCTGTGGTGACTCTACCTATGCCCACCTCTCCTGATTCTCCCCCATGCTTACACAGCTCCGGCTTGGCTTGTGCCTCGCTAGGAAGCAAAAGGGAAGAAAGAAAAACAAAAAAAGGCATACCTGAGGAGGCAGGTCATGTTCGGGAGGGGGTGTTGCCCTTGTGGCCCTCTTGTGGCTACAGGTCCACATGCAAATATTATGTATACGTGCTTGTTATGCAATAATCAAAACTGTGAGAAGCTGTAAGAAAATCCATCAGAACCAGTCTCAACCGCTTTGGCTTGGTGCTCCACTGTCCAGCTGAGGATCTCTGGGTAAGGAGGGAGTGGCTGCTACAGATGCTGTCCTGGTGCTCCATGGATTTTAAGGTTTTTAACTATTTTAATGACTTTTAAACAACTCCAAAAGAGCTTTATCAAGACTGATTTATTAGCAGTTTTTTGTTTGTTTGTTTGTTTATCATATCTTAAGCTCAAGACAAAGTTTCTTCTCCAGGAACTGCTATTTTATTGCTTCTACTGATGCCGGCACCTCCCACGCATTGAAAGATCTGTAACAGCAAGTTAATTAAGATTTTTTTCCCCTTTTTCTTGGTGTAAAGAAAACAATTATAATATTTTCTGCTGGGAGAACTGCCTGGTCTACTGAATAAGGAAATGAAAGGAAAAGACAGTTGTTGAACCTTTGAAGTTGTTCAGGGTGGTGAGAACCAGGGAGGATGGTGAGGCACTCCAAAGGGATCTGTCGAGGATGGGCAAGTGGGCATCACCGTGGCAAATGGGGTTCAATGTGGCCAAGTGCAAAGTGATGCACATTGGAGCCAAAAATCCTAACTATAAATACACATTGATGAGGTCTGAATTGGCAGAGACTGACCAAGAGAGAGATCTTGGAGTCATAGTAGATAACTCAATGAAAATGTCTAGACAGTGTACAGCTGCAGTAAGAAAGGCCAACACTATGCTGGGAATTATTAGGAAGGGAATTGAAAACAAATCAGCCAGTATCATAATGCCCCTGTATAAATCAATAGTGCAGAAAAGGGCAACTAAAATGATAAAAGGGTTGGAACACCTTCCCTATGAAGAAAGGTTAAAGCACTTGGGACTCTTTAGCTTGGAGAAATGACAGTTGAGGGGTGATACAATCATGGTTCATAAGATTATGCATGGGATAGAACAGGTAGAGAAAGAAGTACTTTTCTCCCTTTCTCACAATCCAAGAACTCATGGGCACAATGAAATTGCTGGGCAGTCGGGTTAGAACAGATAAAAGGAAGTACTTCTTCACCCAAAGAGTGATTAACACATGGAATTCACTGCCACAGGAGGTGGCAGTGGCTACAAGCATGAACAGCTTCAAGAGGGAATTAGATAAGCATATGGAGCAAAAGTCCATCAGTGGCTATTAGCCACAAGGTATAGATAGGAATTCTCAGGCTGGGGCAAGTGATGCTCTGTATTCTTGGTGCTTGGGAGGGCAACAGTGGAAGGGCTTCTAGTGTTCTGGCCCCACTGCTGGACCTCCTGATGACACCTGGTATTTTTGGCCACTATGTGACAGGGTGTTGGACTGGATGGGCCATTGGCCTGCTCCAACATTAGGTTCTCTTATGTTCTCTTATGTTCTTATGTTTTTTTTATGGGTGACTGTAAAAGGGTTCATGATGGAGGGGATTTTTCCTCAGCACCAGCCAGCAAGCAGATGAAAATTGATGACTACTTTGCTTCAGACGTTCCCCCTCATGCTTTTACCATTCCTGCTTTAAACTGCTTTGCACCTTTGGTTAATGATTTGCCTGACACCAATGTAGCAAAGACATGGGAAGAGGCACTTACTCTACTCCCAGAAGACAACAAAAGCAACACAGTTGTTAAAGACATCAGCACCAGTAATGGTACTAACAACTCAGGAGATCTTATCCAGTTAACCATTCAGCTAACTGCTAAAACAGTGGACATTGTTTTTGAAAGAATTAAGTTAATTGAAGCTAAAATTATTCAACTCACCAAGATGGTCCCAGATAGGGATGTGCATTCGGTTCATTCTAACCAAATGTATTCTGAAAAACCCTTTTTGGGCAGCCATGGGCCAATTCAGATTCTCTGATCTGAATTGGCCTGCAGCTGAAAGCCGCCGCTGAAATTCTGCAGCAATTCTGCAGCAATTCAGTGGCAGCCCAAAAAGCAGCTTCCAGCCAGGGAAAGGTTTTTTTCCTGTAATATTTTATAGTTTAAATGTTTATAAGTCTAAAAAATTGTCCTGGTGGTTGTTGTTGCTTGAGGGGGGGGGGGTTGCTTGCCTGGTTCCCCCGCCCCCCGTTTGGTGGGGTTAGGGTTGTGTCTGTGTGGGGTTAAACTTTATAGGTTGCACTGTCTGATTTTTTGTCTGGTTTTGAACCTGGTTCTACTATTCTTTGTTGGGTTTATTTGCCTTAGATAAGGATAGTGTGTGTTTGATTGCTTTCTGGTTTTATAGATCGATTCCTGTTTGTTTGGTTGGTTGGTTGATATTTTCTTCTGGTTGCTGTTGGTGAGGTGAGGTCAGGTGCTTGCTCTGCACTGTTTTCTAGGCTTAGTGTGGGTGCCTGTTTTTGGTTTGTTAGGGCCATTGATTTAAACAGGTCAGTGTAATAAGGGTCTGTTTAGGAACTCTCTCTTTTTTAAAAACTATAAGTGATCCAGTGTAGGGCTCTAGTTTATATACCTAACTAGGCCAGAACAGGATACCATTAAAAGAGGAGAGGAGGGGTTTCCTTAAAAGCAGTGCTTAAGTGGCCTTAATGACTTACAGAAAACAGTGTTCTGTGCACCTGGCCTTCATTGCCTTACACATTGCCTAGGACCAACCCCAGCTTCTTAGTTCACCGTCATCATCACAATGACATCTGCATTTCCTTCCTAGTACAGTAGCCAGGAGAAGTTTAATAAAGAGACACAAGCACTTCTAAAAAGATTTGGTTCCATCTCTAGGCTAGCTTTATAAAACCTTCAGCTAGGGAGAAGCAGGATCATGAAGTTTTAAATCAGTCCAGTTCCAAAAGGGAAAAAAACCTGAGGAAAGGATAGCTTAGGGACAATGACAGCTGGTGTGTTGCTGCAGAGAGAGGAGGATCAGGGTGAATAAACAGCAATACCCCTCCCTCCCTCTTTCTGAGGCCTTCCTTCCCTGGCTTGACTCAATGGGTAAGGGTATGCTTGTGGACTGACTAGGCAGCAGTCTCACAAAATACCACTACCCAGATTTTGAGTATTTTGGGGGGAGGTGCTAGCTTGGCTCCCCATGGTACACCATGGGTCATGCTAAAGAGCTAGAACATCCCTCAGGCAGGCAGTCCCAGGATCTCCCCATCCACACTGCCCAGTGGACCATTGACAAGTCAAGCAGTCCTTCTTGGGACTACTTGACAAGGGGTAAAGAGGATACTCTCAGTCTTGTAGAGCTGCCATGTCCCACGATAGCAATGGGTTCAGCTGCTTGGAAGGGAGGAAGTAGTTGGGGAGGATCCAACCGCTCAGCTTAGAGGACCAAAAAGGTACACGGAGCCGTGTTTTGGGTTTAACAGACTAATACTAGTCTCTTTATTGTGAGAACTACAATGTGGATAGGAAAGATGAGAGATAGGATAAAGGAGTACTAGCTAAGGGATGAGGCAGGTGTGGGACAGGTGAAAGGAAGTTTTTCTCCCTAAGATTTCCATTCTACAAATCAAAGGGATAGTGAGGTACAGGAGAGTGCCACAGTGCCACTTGTTCTGGAATGTGCCACTTGTTCTCCTGGCAAACAAGCACCTCCCAAGACAGTTCACTTTCCCTAAGATTCTCTGGGAGAGTCTGACTGCTGGGTGCTGCCTGCTTGCCTTCCTTAAGTGCTGCTGGCTGGGTTTCCCCATTGGAAATAATGCAGGAAATGGGGGCAACCTGTTTGGGTGCCCATAGAATTGGACCCACTGGTCCAATTTCTTTGGGACATGGGGGTTTATGTGGGGAGAGGCTCCAGAAATGTAGAGCCTCTCCCTCAAACCCCCTCCCCCCACAGCCACTAACAGCACAGTGGGGGGAAAGTAACTTTTTCCCCACCATAGAAAACAATGGAGGGGATGGGGGCAACCTGTTTGGGGGCCTGTAGAATTGAACCCCCTGGTGGGTATTTTGGGGAGAGGCTCCAGCAGCTACCTTGCAAGTTTGGAGCCTCTCCCTCAAACCCCCTCCCCTCCATCCCCCATTGTACCCTATGAGTTTTTCAGTGGCCCATAGAGTATAATGGGGTCGAAATTGATTTCTGGATCAGCTTGTATTGCTGAAATTAACATTCGGGGCTCATTCTGCTGGCTCAATTTTTTTTTTTTGCACACCCCTAGTCTCAGGATGTTCTGGTGAGAGGACAGATTATGACAGCCCCCAACCAGGAAACCATCTATACTCAACTTCTCTGCTTTGGAGACCAAACAGAAAAAAGGCAACCTCCTGGAGATACCAAGCAGATGCAGCCCAATTCCAGCTAAAACTGCAGCCTTGCAATATATATATAATGGTCTGCAACCCTGACTTGCTGTCATTGCAGGGTTTTAGGGCTTTTCCTGTACCTGTCCACTCGAAGGGCCGCAGCTGTGGAGGACTGGTAACATTTATTACTGTCGATCTGAATGTTGATGTGCAAGTTCTAAAGAACAGCTGTCCTAATAACATTCAGACTCTTCTTGTAAAGGGTCCCCATTTTTGGCCATTGCTATGTGTCAATGTATATTTTCCTCCAAGGGGTCCTGGTTTTCCGTTAGGGAGCTATCTATGGGATTTTTTATCTTCTGTATTGGAAGAGCAGATCTCCCGATACTCTATTGAAAATATTATTTTATGCAGTGATTTTAATGCAAGAATAGGTTCAGGGGATATTAATGTTAAAGCAGGTTTGAATGTACAGATTGCAACACATGCCCATTTTCTTAACCGCTCAGCAAAAGATACAACTGTAAATAAATATGGCCTAAAATATTTGGAACTTCTCTCAGCATTTAATTTACACATTCTTCATGGTACCTTTTTTGATGTATCTAGAGGGTCCTTCACCTTCTTTTCCACTTATAGGGCCAGCACCATAGATTATATAGCCATCTCTGCTTCTTTAATGAATTCTGTGGCTAGGTTTGAGGTTGTGAACTCTTCCTTGAGTGACCATTGTCCACAACAGCTGATACTTAACACCAATCCCAAGACTTTATTAACTCCAGACCAGGGCTTTGCTGAAGGCATTACATCTAGCCTTAGGAGGCTTAGATGGTCTGAACATTTATATAATGTACTAGACAAAGTCCTCAAAAGCCCAGGATTGACTGCATTGAGATCTGCTCTATTACATCATGGTACTGATGCCATAAAGATCTTTGCTGAAATCAGTGCACAACTTAAGCCATACCTTATAAACAATAGGACCATAAAACCCTCTTCAACTGTAAAGAGTGGATGGTATGACCATGAGTGTAAAGAGCTTAAGAAGGTGCTAGTCCATACCATGAGACAAACTAGATGCAATACACCTTTTACAATTAAGATCCCAATATAAAAACCTAATCAAACAGAAGAAAACAAATCATGCTAAACTACTCTGGAATGACTTGGAACATGCGGTCATTGAAAAGAACAATTCTCATTTTTGGGAATTAGTGTCTGATAGAAGAAGTGGCTCTCTCTGTCAGTCTGATTCATGTATATCAGGTAAAGAATGTTTTTTATACTTTAGCTCTGTCTTTGGTAATGAACCTCCTATTTCTTCTACAGACGTAACTAGTCTCCCCAAGTGGAATCCTGTCCCAGAACCTGAAATCAGAAACTTAATAACCTCTTTAAGTTCTGGAAAATCGCCTGGGGAAGATTTGATTCCCCCAGATGCATATAAAGCCTTCCACGATTGGTGGACCCCTGTGCTGGCTAGAGTTTTTTCACAGACCAATGACACAGGTTTGATACCTGCTGGATGGAAATTAAGCATTATTGTCCTTATACATAAAAAGGGACCAAATCTGCCCCACAAAATTACAGACCAATCAGTTTTCGTGATATAGCAGCTTAAGCTATACCTGCTGACTAAACTGGAAGACTGGGTAGTTGAGAACCAAATTATCCACCCTGTCTAAGCAGGTTTTAGGAAAGGATTAAGTACCATTGATCACTGCCTAACACTTCAATTGGCATTTTCAGGTATTCAAGGCCCATTGAAGAACTTTGTCAACCAGGCCGCTGCTTTTGATTCAATTGATAGGACCTGATTGTGGTCAAAGCTTGTGAACATGGACATTCATTTGTTATTCTTGCTCCAAGACCTACATACAGATACACATGCACAGGCCAGAGTAGGAACTTCTGGCTCTCTAACTGACAGAATTCCAATTTGTGAAGCAGGGTTGCATGTTGGCCCCTTTATTGTCTAATCTTTACATCAACAACATAGTTGGGAAACTCTCAGGGCCCCACTTCACCCCCCCCTCATTGGGCCATCAAAAAAATTCAGTCTTGTTATACGCTGATGACATGGTCTTAATTTCTCACACAAAAATTGATCTGAAGAGGCAATTGCATCAATTAGGAACTTATTGTAAAGAAGAAGCTCTCTCTATATATTTCAATAAGACCAAGGTAATGGTTTTTAGGAATAGGGCAAAAACCTCCTCTTGGAAATCCAATTAAACAGTCCAATTCTTTTAAATACTTTGGCATTACTTTTAGAGAATCTTTAAATTGGACTGCCCATGCTGCTTTGGTTAAATCATCAGCACTAAGACTGGTTGGGTCTATTTTGAGATTCTACTACTCCAAGGGAGGTCGCCTTATAGACCCAGTTCTGAAACTATACAAGAGTAAGGCTTGGAAGGAGTAAGGCCCCATCTCTTGTACGGAGTTGAAGTATGGGAATGGAATGTCATCGTCTTGGCCAGCCTCGAAGTAGGCCAGAATAATTTTTAAGGTGCATTTTAGCACTCCCCAAGGGGTCTCCAGCTGCTCTGATGAAAGCTGAAACTGGTATTTATTCTCTTAAGGCTCCGGCACACCTTATAATTATCAGATACTGGGAAAGAATGGACAATTCACAATCTAATCTCCTCAGTCACCAATCTTTTAACCTGCTGTTAGCTAAAGACTCGCAGTGCCTTGACTTTCTTAACAACATACGTTCAAGATACTCTATTCCTGATGATCTTTTGGGAACATCAGTTGATAAATCCCAACTTAGTAACTGGATTTATGACTTTGACGCTCAGCTAGACCACTCATTGATATTAAAATCAAAAGCAGCACCCTGGTACAGATCAATTAAATTGGACCATACTAGAGCTCCATACTTAGTCAATATCTCTAAACATGTACTTAGAGCGTCTTTTATCTCTCTACAGTTTCAATCAATGCCAATGGCAATTTTGGAGGGCTGATTCAATCAAACTTCATTGGTCCATCATCTATGTATTTGCAGCACTCACAAACTTGAGGATTTACCTCACTATATCCTCTTTTGCCTACTGTATTCTAGTCCGAGGGCTAAATTTTTAGCAGGTATTTTATCTGGTCTTAGTGCTTATCCAGTCGAGGATAAAATTTCATTTCTTTTATCTGATACTGATGCATATGTCTCCTATAAAGTTTCATTATTTGCCCTTGCTCCAAAGAATATATGTACCAAGGTGGCATCAGGAAGGGGCATTATTCAGGCTACTGTATTAAATTAGTCATATTTTGCTATTGATTTCTGGTACTTTTATATATTCTGTTATTAACCTATAGTTTGCTCACAATTTGTATTTTGTAATTTTGTAACGGCCAATGGCTAATTACGATAAACTAAACTGATATAACTGACAATGTCCAGCAGACAGGTCCAGAGCAATGTTACAATTTTACAAAGGCTGTTCCAGTAGCACTGAAATGTCATTCTCTGAATATTTTGCATTATACAGAACATGGCATGGTACTGGGAGTGAAAGACTAAATAATGGAACCAAGGAAAGAACTTACCAGAAATGAGACTCTTTGGAAATGTGGAAGAAAATTGGAGAAGAACAGAGGATCTCTTTCTTTCTTTCTTTCTTCTCTTTCTTTCTTTCTTTCTTTCTTTCTTTCTTTCTTTCTTCCTTCCTTCCTTCCTTCCTTCCTTCCTTCCTTCCTTCCTTCCTTCCTTCCTTCCTTCCTTCCTTCCTTCCTTCCTTCCTTCCTTCCTTCCTTCCTTTCTCTCTCTCTCTCTCTCTCTCTCGTCTTTCTCAGTCCATTTTTTTCTTTTGGTGCATAATGCCTTCAGCTCACACACACAATGCCACTTCTGTCACCTCTTCCAGATGATTCCTTAAAGTCCATCTTTTCTATGAATTGTTTGGAACAACTGCCTAGTCCCCATTTTCTGCTGAAATTGCCCATTACCACCTAAGACTAAACTGCATATTTTTCCTCTTTAACCTTGTCTGGTCTTTCTTTCTTTCTTGTGAGATTATATTTGAATATATATATATATATATATATATATATATATATATATATATATATATATATATATATATTAAAGTCGGTCTATTCACAATTTTAAAACTAGCTCCATAGCAAACACATGGTACCCTGTAGGGTTTTCAAGGCAAGAGAAATTCAAAGGTGGTTTGCCATTGCCTGTCTCTGCATACCAACTCTGGGCTTCCTTTATGGTCTCCCATCCAACTACAGACCAGAGCTATCTGAGGGAAAAGAAAGTATCATCCTTAACCCTGGCTGTCTCCACCCACTTTCAATGTAGCAACAGTCAGACTGTTGAGCCTCTGTTGAGCTCCAATTTACATTTTGGGGGAAAGTGTGTCTCTATCACCTCTGGCCCAGCCCCCCCCCCCCGGAAATTGGAAACTCTATGCCCTCGGTCCTTCTCAGGACTACTTGACAAGGGGTAAAGGGGAGAGTCAGTCCTGTACAGCTGGCATTTGCCACAATGGCACTGGGTTCAGCTGCTGGGCAGCCGTAGGGTATCCAACCAGGGTAGCAAGGCTTAGAGTGCCACAAAAGTACACACAGAGCCACGTTTAAGTTTAACTTAAATACTAGTCTCTTTATTCTAGAACTACAATCTGGATAGGAAAGATGAGAGATAGGATAGAGTAAACTTACTAGCTAAGGATGGAAGCGGGTGGTGTGTGGTAGAGGGGTGAATGGAAGAAAGGAAGTTGTAAACACAGGAAGGAAAGGTCAGTGTGTGGATTACTATCTAGCTATCTATCTGTTTTGCCACAAAGTCTGGCAGTTGAGCCAGGGGAGAGCACCTTCTCCACTTCATGCTATGCTGTGCATTCTTTGGAAACTCCCAAGCAGTCCATCTGATCTTACAGGTGAGGTGACAAACTAGGGGCTTGTCAGAGAGAGAAGTTAGATAAGGTTGTGGAACCCTCTGCCACCTATCCTTGCTTTCCCATTTTCCCCTGGTCTAAAGGGCTGTGGTGGCTTAGAGGTTAAGATGCTGAGCTGCAGACTGGAAGGTCTGTAGCTTGGCAGTTCGAGACCTGAGTGCCATGTGACGGAGTGAAGTCCTGTCTCTGGCCCCACCACCTGCCAGCCTAGCAGTTCAAAAGCAATAAATTGCAAGTAGATAAATAGATACCACATCGGTGGAAGGTAATAACATTCCATACGCCTCAGCATTTAGTCATGCTGGCCACATGACCATGGAAACATCTTCAGATAGTGCTGGCTCTTCGGCTTGGAAATTAAGATGAGCATCACAATCCTAGAGTCA
The DNA here is from genome assembly GCA_029375565.1 of Gekko gecko. Lineage (NCBI taxonomy): Eukaryota > Metazoa > Chordata > Lepidosauria > Squamata > Gekkonidae > Gekko > Gekko gecko. The sequence goes on along the minus strand of JAPDNY010000008.1, from coordinate 39,347,119 downwards.
GATTCAACTGGCTTTCGAGCAACGGAAACCTTTACCTAAAACACATAACACTGGAGGGTTCACACATAAAGTACTCAGAGAGATTCTAGGATGTGAGGTTTTAATCCTGATTGTCTCTCCGCCCCCTCCCCACTACATTGTTAAATGTCTAGGTGGCATTCATAACTTTAATATGGGCTACTTGTGGTAGAAGAAGAAGGAAGGAAGGAGAGGAAGGAAGGAAGGAAGGAAGGAAGGAAGGAAGGAAGGAAGGAAGGAAGGAAGGAAGTCCTTCCCAGTTTTCATCTTCATTTTGAAGGATTCTGCTAGGCAGAGATGAAGCTGTGGAAAAAGATTAGAAAAGATGTTGTGGTGCTCGAGAAGACCTGATCTCTATAATCTGGAGATTAGTTGCAATTCCAAGAGCTCTCCAGAAGAATGACTTTTGCTTAAGAACAGTATTTTATGTGATTCTTCATGCTAGAAGGAATTTGCAGGGCCACTGAGAAGGGGGGACTGAGGGGACAAAATTGGGGGGGGGGCCTAAGTCAGCTGGAGAGCCCCTGAAGCCAGCATCATGCTGCACTCACAGAATGTTTTTTTTTTAAAAAAAATCTGGTGTAGTTCTAACTGCTGACACTAGTGGTGCAGGAAAGGAAAGGCACAATAAAAAGCATGCAGAGTCTGCAGGCTGGTCCTTTCAGCAAAGTTTACCAGGAGGCTGATAGAAACCACTTGCTGATCAGATCCTACTAAACCCATCAGTCAAGGCAAGGCAAGACCAGCCAGGACAAACTACAGAGCTTCCCAGGATACAGCCTCCTAACAAGGTCATTATCTCCATCAGTCTATGGTTTGCTTTTTTTCTTTAGTTCTAACTAGTTCTTTCTTCCTTTCATGATCTGCCACTTGTCTATCCCTACTTCTAATTTCTCTCCTCTCCCCCTGCCCCAAAGTGGCTTACATCATTCTGCTCTCTTCTATTTTATCCTCATAACAATCCTGTGAGGTCACCCAGCAAGCTTTTATGGCAGTGTGGGGATTCAAACCTGTCTTTCCCAGATCCTAATCTGACACTTTAACCACTACACAAGTCTAATTTCCATTGCAAATGTCATGTGAGAGGGAGGCTGGAGATAACCTGGGTCAAGATATACCAATTTGTTTCATTTTTGGCTCTGGAACTCACATGATCATCCTGAAGCTGGTGGCCAATCTTGAGGTTCCTAGTTTTACTTTCTGAGTTATGCCACAAATAGACAGACATATGGACATATGGATCCTTTTATTATAGAAGCGTGGTAACAGTCAACCAAATGATTTGTTTTGATATTTGGTTTCGATCAGGGTCATATGAGGGGGAGCAGATGGAATCTTTCTCCAGGGAGTCATGGTGGCTCTTGGCAGTCCTTGGAATTTGTGTGCAGTGGGAAGCTGAAGCCAGGGAATTCTATCTGAACTGCAGCAAGGCCTATGACAATTTTGGAGCAGCGGGGGGGGGAGTGGTGGTAAGCAAATCTCAGTGAAGGATGGAGGCAAAATTGAAGTTGTGCAGAATAACTGGTAAGTACCATGAGGCAGTGTTGTGGTGGCAGGAAGGCAGTTATGTTCTCCTGATGCAACAGCTGGAGGGAATTTCATGTTCACAAAGAATCAGAGGTTGTTGTGATTCATATTTTTGTTCAACACCAATTTATCTTTTAGGTGAATTCCCATCTAGAATTGGAAACTATCAGAGAAATCTCAACAGTGGGTTATTGCAGCCAGAATGATTAGCTAAGCACTGGAAACATCAGTCTATGCCATCTTTGAGACAATAGTGGAACAAGGTCTGGTAAATATGCACTATGTATAAAATTACAACATATAAATATATGTGGACACAGAAATCATGGTCAACTTCAACTACAACTATAACTTCAACTACAACATCTGTAGATACTTGGTCTCTGTTTGCCAAATATTACAATTGTCATAACGGATATTCTGAAGTACAACAGATACTAGCGTTCACATAGAGTGTTAAAGAATTTTACATGTCTTCATGCTGGAAGGAATTTGCTTTAAATTATGAGTCTATGTTGGTTGCCAAATTTTAGAAATGTTGTGCTCCTGCCTGACTCCCCTGCCCCACACTGGATTTGTTCTTTTGACCTCTGTTTCCTTAGCAACATTATCTCAGTCAAGGGTTGATGCTACACGACTTCCAGTGGGCATTCATGGCAGACTGACCTCTCTGCAATTGCAGAGAACACTACAGCTGAATCTGCCAGCTGGAAGGCAACTCCAGTTGAGTTGATTTCTCTAGATAAAAGAGAGATTGCAGAAGATTAACCACATGTTCTCATGTATTAAACTGTAAATCAAGGCTATACATTGCCATGTTAAGCTTGACTCTGAATGTGGCTCTTCAGCTGTCGCATTACCATTAGTTGGTTTCTGCGAAACCTGTGTAAATATCCAATCATTGTGTGAAAATGTATCTAAGAGGGAACGGTCCTGATTGGCCTTTAACATGTTCTGAGAGTGGTTTTGACAGCCCGGGAGAGTTTAAAAGAAGGAGCTGTGCTCCCCTTGTGTTGTGTGTTCCTGAGTTGGTGTTGCCGTTCAATAAAGCTGAAATCATTTGTTGAGCTTATTCCGTTGTTGAGTCTCACACTTAACATTCTCTTTACAGCTGCTCCCCTGCTGTTTTTATTATTCTCCGATTACTGGGGGTTGAGCAGATGAGACGGGACTACAGCTTGCTCCTTGCTGAGGTGAAAGCCAGAGGGGGAAGAAGTCTGACAGAAACTCACTTCTTAAACTTCAAAGGAACTGATTACAACTGCTGATAAAGAGTAGTTTTCTTCTGTGATGGAGTCGGCATTTCTTATAGTGAGAGAAACTCTTTTTGTGAGACTTTTTAAATTGTCAGAATTTCAATGGATTTAAAAGTATATAACTCTGGGGTGGCACCAATAGTGATTTCACTAAAAAGTAAAAACAGATGACAAATATCATTATTCAGTCTTTCTTGGAGAAAATTTCTCTTTCCCAAATGCTCCGTTCTGAAGAAGATGGGAACTTCTGTGATCTATTGATCTAGAACCACACCGTCATTTGACTTTTTTCTTCTGCTCACTAAAATGATTGTCCAGCATCTTCCACAGTGAAGGCCATTGTAAAAAAAAAAAAAAAATCCAGCAGTTTCTCCACAATCGTCATTTAGTCATCTCTTTACTCATTTGTTTTGTAGTACTTCCAACTATATAGTGTTCAAAGTACTGCTATGCTATGAAACAATCTCCCAAAATGCTGCTGGAGGACATGGGACCCCCAGGAACAGCATGAAGGGTGAGCTGAAGGTTTGCCACAGCAAAGGGAACTGGTAAAAAAAAATCCCCCTCCAAAATGTGTGGCAGTTCTTCAGTGGCTCCAAGCCCCAGGGAGCTGAATCCAAAGCCAGATCCTATTCAGAGATCTATTATAAAACACACAGAATTAGTGGCTGTAAAATGAATTTCTGGCTCCATCAACTCAAACTGTTGTATGTTAGATGGGATAATGGAGGCATTCAGTCAGCACTGTGTCAGGATCCCTAACCTAGTCAGCAAAACACCAGGCCTTGTAATGCAAGCAAGGATAGCGTTTATTATTGAGCTGCAATAGAAAAGGTCACTGAAGCAGGTACATTGTTCAGAATGACTTAGTTACAGAAAGCAAGTGGTTATACCGAGAAGGGGGTGAATGGGGACCCCCCCTTCTACCAATCAGAGAATAACATGCGACTGGGAATCGAAAGTTACTACGCTAATGAAGTTCCCAACGCCCCCATTATTCTCAGGAAAAGCCGGAGCTTTGAAAGCGATAGTAAAGCTCACAGCTTGACTCCTCAAGGTCAGAATGTTCAGTCTGCGAGAGATAGGGGTTACCAGATGCACATTCCACTCTCACACCCTAGACATAAATCAACACCCCTCGGATTCCAACCTCCCGCCTGTCACGCCACTATGGCGCCCATTGCCATCCTCCCTCCCCTCCATCCATCATGGCAGGGCTACCTGACATGCAGCCCCCTCAAAAACAATCCTACCCCTTTGGCTTATGGGGGTACAACTTGTGAAACGCCCGGATAAGCCTGGGGGCCAGAACATTTTCCGCCCTCACCCACTCCCTCTGCTCCGGCCCAAAGTCAATCCATTCAACCAGATAAAGCAAGCGATTGCGAGAGATCTTAGAGTCCAAGATTTGCGATACTTCGTAGTGAGGTTCCCCCCCCACCAACAGCGGAGGCGGGGTTGGCCGTCGCGGTCTCCATTTGTTCTCTTCAGGCGCCCGGCGAAGAAGCCTTACATGAAAAACAGGATGAACAGACTTTAGAGATTTTGGCAACGCCAATTCAACAGTCACATTGTTAATCACTCTCACAATCTCAAAAGGTCCAACAAATTTCCAACCAAGTTTTCGACTCGGTTGAATGTGACGCAAGTGTTGGGTAGACAAATAAGCAAATTCCCCACACTTTGGAACCCAGGCAAGGCTGCGTTTCTTGTCGGCCTGGATTTTATAAGCATTTTTAGCTTCCTCTAGAGTCTTGGCTAACGATGACCACGCCGTCTGCAATTGTTTGCACCAGTCCCCAGCATCTCCCGCCGGGAGGTCGGGAGAAGTCAGAAATGGCAGAGGCGGGGCATCATATCCATGTACTGCCTTAAACGGGGACATCCCTGTCGACGAGTGTTGAGTATTGTTATAACAGAACTCAGCTAAAGGCAAAAGAGAATGCCAATTGTCCTGTTGAAAGTTGGAAAAACAGCGCAAATATTGTTCCAGAGTCTGATTCACACGTTCAGTCTGCCCATCGGATTCTGGGTGGTATGCACTGCTGACCCCCCGCTCCACCCCAAGCAGTGACATTAGTTCGCTCCAGAATCGTGAAACGAATTGCACCCCCTGTCCGAGATCACCTTAGCAGGCAAAGTGTGGAGCCTCACGACGTGTTGCAGGAATGCGGAGGCTAATTTCTTTGCAGAGGGGATAGAGGCAAATGGGACGAAATGAGCCTGCTTCGTAAACAGGTCTACTATCACCCATATGACAGTCTTCCCCCCACTAGGGGGTAAGTCAGTAATAAAGTCCATAGAGATTACTTCCCACGGGCGAGCTGGTGTGGGGAGGGGTTGCAGAGCCCCGGGGGGTTTACCGGGTCGCGGTTTACTCATCAAGCAAGTTTGGCAAGCCGACGTGAAAAGTGAAATGTCCTTTCGAAGCCCTGGCCACCAAAATTGTCTTTGCAGGAGCTGGAGAGATTTCACAAACCCCGTGTGTCCAGCCAGTTTCGACCCATGCGCCCAGCTCATCACCTCCCCCTAAGGGAACGTGGGACAAATAGCCTGTCATTTTTAGTCCAGCAACCATGTACATTTTGAGAGACTCCTTCTTCCCCCCCCACCTCCTCTCTATCAGCGTCCGACATAGCTGTAGAGAATTTCGTCACCCAGTCATTGGGAGGATCCGGGGAAGGGGGGAATGTTTGGCCTGCCTCCGAGTGGTCACAGCCCCTCCCAACTGGGAAGGCGTGAAAACCGAGTCATGAATCTCCTCCCTTTTGCTGTCGTGTTGAGGGAGGCGTGACAGTGCATCGGCCAGTGAGTTAGACGTTCCCGGGAAGTGGTGCAGTGTGAAATTGAATTTGGAGAAGAAATCAGCCCAACGCAGCTGTTTGGCGTTCAAGGAACGGGGGGAGCGGAGAAGCTCGAGGTTTTTGTGATCAGTCCAGACCTCGAACGGAACTCGCGCTCCCTCAAGCCAATGTCACCAGGTAGCCAACGCTAAGCGGATCGATCCCGCTTCTTTTTCCCACACGGACCAATTCCGTTCAGTATCGTTAAATTTTCTGGAAACATAGGCAAGGGGGTGTAGTTTACCATCCTCCCCTCTTGGAGGATCGCCCCCCATAGCAACATCGGAAGCGTCGACCTGGACAATGAATTTCTTAAGTTCATTTGGGTGGGCTAACACCGGTTTCGACGTAAAAGGGCTTTCAATTTGTCAAATGCCCTCTGGCACTGTGGCGACCACTCTAGTTTGGCCCCTGGTCGGGTGCATTCGGGTGGCTTCCCTTTGGTTTTCAATAAGTCAGTTAAGGGAAGGGCCACCTGGGCAAAGTTCGATAGGAACGATCTGTAAAAGTTCGTGAATCCGAGGAATCCCTGGAGTTGCCTCCGTGTTTTGGGGGGCTCCCACCCTAGGACATCTTTGATTTTATCAGGGTCCATCTCAATCCCTTTTTGGGATATGCGGTAGCCCAAAAAGGGGATCTCTGTTTTGTGGAATTCACACTTGGACAGTTTTGCAAACAGTTTATGCTTGTGCAACGTTTGTAACACTTCCCTCACTAGTTTCACATGGGATTTCAGGTCGGGGGAATATAAAAGAATGTCATCAAGGTAAACAAGCACCCCCTTAAACAAATACTTGTGGAGCACCTCGTTAATCAAGTTCATGAAGACTCCCGGGGCTCCCTGAAGCCCGAACGGCATGACCAGATATTCAAATTGGCCCAGAGGGGTGTTGAACACTGTCTTAAATTCGTCCCCCTCCCGAATTCGGACCCTGAAGTAGGCATCACGGAGATCTAGCTTCGAAAAAACCTTCCCCCAGCCACCGCAGCCAACAAGTCTTTTATCAGGGGCATGGGGTAGGCGTTTGTGTTGGAGACTGCATTCAAGCCACGGTAGTCGGTGCACAGCCGCAACCCCCATCCTTTTTCTTCCGGAAAAGCACAGGAGCCGCAAACGGGGAGGAGGCTGGCCGTATAAAACCCCTACTCAGATTTTTGTCAATGAATTTCCTTAGTTCCACTTTTTCTGAAGGGCTCATAGAATACAATTTCCCATTCGGTAACTTTTGGTTGGGCAAGATTTCAATTGCACAGTCTGAGTTCCTATGGGGGGCAATTCGTCTGCTTCCTCCTCCCCAAAGACAGGGGCCAGGTCGTGATACTCGGGGGGAATGCCATCCAGCTCCGCTTCCGCTAACCCCACCGTCACTAGGAGTTGCCCCCCTATTTTGGGTCCCCACTCATTCCTCCATAAGTGGGACTGGCATTTCTCAGAGATAAAGTTCACCTTTCCCTCCCCCATAGTACGTGCGGATCGTGATCAAAGAACCACGGGCTCCCCAGAACCAGGGAAAGCGAGCTGATGGGGTAACCACGAAAGGCCTTTCTTCCCAGTGCTGGCCGAGTCCCACCCGCAAAGGTACAGTCTCGTATTTACAGGGTTCTTTCATGGTGGACCCGTCCATTTGAGTAAAAACCAAGGGGTCGTTTAATTTAACAACTTTTGCCCCTAGTCCCGTTACTAGTGTGGGATTAATGAGATCTCTCCCGCACCCAGAGTCAATGAGAGCCCGTACTCTCACATGGGTCATTAGACCCGGATCCATTAAAGTCACTGTGAGAAAGAAAAGAGAGGGGGTTTTGCTCACCGGGATTTGCGCCTGGGAGTGTGGGACCTGCTGTTCAGCGCTGTTTACAGCAGGTCCGTCTCGTTTCCCTGCGGCGCGGTCTTGCCATCGGATGAGTCGGATGCCTCGCTGAGCGGTTTAGCTTGCAGGGCTTTCGCCCCCCTCGATTTCGCCACCGGTTTTGGTGTGGATGTGTCAAACTTCTTAACTCCTTTTGACTGCCCGGGCGATGCGGGTGATGTCGGGCAGTTCGCGGCGAAATGGCCCCCTTCTCCGCATTTGAGGCAAAGACCTTGCTTCATCCGGAGTTCCCTCGTGCCATCCCTCGGCTTCGGATTCGGGGTGGGGTTTTTCCCCTTCGCTGCCGGGAAGGGGCCCCTGTTGGCCATCGCTGCGGCGTCATCTAGTTTGATGGTCTTCAGCCGGTTTTCCATCGTGACGGCGGCTTGAATCCATCCAGAAAGAGTGTTCGGGTCTTGGGTCCTGGTGACTTCCCGGCGGATCTCCGCATTGAGCCCCAGCTTGTAGAAGTCTACGAGGTTCCCTTCCCCTCGGAGTTTGGCTGCACATCTGCGGAACTCCGAGGTGTAGTCTCTCACCGACCTCGCGCCTTGTTTGAGGCTTCGGATCGTCGCTTTGGCCGCTTTGTTAGAGTGCACGTCTTCGAACTGCTCTTTCATGGCCCACATGAAAGAATCGATTTCCCTCAGCTCCCGCCCATCAGTTTGGTGGAGTCCCACGTACCAGTCAGCTGCCGCTCCCTTCAGGTGGGCTGCTATGACATCGACCATGCGTTCCTCTCGCTGGAATAGGTGGCCCCAGGTTTCGATAAATCTCTCAGCTCGCACGAGGAAGAATGGGAATTTCTCGGGATCTCCATCAAAATCGGCGTCCAGGAGTTCTGCAGGTTTCGGTGGCAAGAACCCCCAAGGACGAGGGGGTGGTTGCCCTGGCGGCCCTTGCGGCCCCGGCCCCGCTGGTTGGTCCGGCGGCCCGGCCGGCACGTTCCCCTGGTCTTGGTCCGGCACCGGGCGCTGGTCGGGAGGGACTTGGTCGGGTGGTTCCTCGCGCCTTTGCCGCTCGCGCTCTTCTCGGATGCCCTCCGCGATCATCTGTGGGATGCGGGCGAGGGACTCGTCCAGAAAGCGCATCAGGCGGTCCTGGCTCGGTTCTCCACTCCATCTCCTCCTCACCACGACACCCTCCAGGCTCTCGGAGTCTCGGCCGGTTTCCTCCAGGACTTCCGCCATAGTCAGTTTGCGGACCGACCTCTCTGGGTGGCTTCCCCCATGGATGCTCTCGGGGTCCCGAACCACGTCTCGTGAGTTTCAGCCAGGGGTTTCACCCAGTCCCGTCTACGTCCAACTCGGGTGGTCACCCCTCCATAGGCTGCCCCATACGGGTCTCCGTACGGCCCCCCAAAGTCGTACTCCCGACCCCACTGTCCCGGCACGTATGTGTCAGGGGTCTCTCTGGGTACGTCTTTCCCGGGAGGCTTCTTCTCCTTTTCTTCTTCAATCGGGAGAGTGTCTTCTTCACCGCCACTCATTGTGGAGTTGCGGGTTTACGACCAGTCCCGAAAGTTGATGAGGATTCTGAACAAACTGTCAGGATCCCTAACCTAGTCAGCAAAACACCAGGCCTTGTAATGCAAGCAAGGATAGCGTTTATTATTGAGCTGCAATAGAAAAGGTCACTGAAGCAGGTACATTGTTCAGAATGACTTAGTTACAGAAAGCAAGTGGTTATACCGAGAAGGGGGTGAATGGGGACCCCCCCTTCTACCAATCAGAGAATAACATGCGACTGGGAATCGAAAGTTACTACGCTAATGAAGTTCCCAACGCCCCCATTATTCTCAGGAAAAGCCGGAGCTTTGAAAGCGATAGTAAAGCTCACAGCTTGACTCCTCATGGTCAGAATGTTCAGTCTGCGAGAGATAGGGGTTACCAGATGCACATTCCACTCTCACACCCTAGACATAAATCAACACCCCTCGGATTCCAACCTCCCGCCTGTCATGCCACTATGGCGCCCATTGCCATCCTCCCCTCCCCTCCATCCATCATGGCAGGGCTACCTGACACACTGCCAGCTGCATTAGCAGAGGGCCTATCTGTGCAGAGGGAAAAGGCTTGTTGTGTTTTGCACTATTCAGTTACACTATCTGCCAGTACACCTGATGAAGTGAAAACTGGCTAGAGTGTAATACATGCTCAAATACAAATCACTTATGGAACACATTTAAAAAATACAGCCCAGAGAAGCCACAAAAGAATTAAAACAACGTGTCCATGTAAATATACAATATCTGAAATTTAGATTTCATACAAAGTTTTTATTTGTACTTCTCCATCAGAGCAAGCATATCAGGATATAGGCCCAAAGGAGCATCAAGACCCCAGACATAATCTGTATGTTGCCAGTCAGGAATATTCTTATAGAAAACTACATGAGGGATTTGATGGACCAAGAGTTCTATATCCGTTTCATCTACAGCACTGTCTTTCCCAGCACTCCATACAGCTGTTGGCACGGTCATATCTTCTAATCTATAAAATGGAGGTGTGGTCTGTTGATAACAAGATCAGACATATGAAATGAGTTTCAGTACTCAATTAATTATACACATTTTCTTAATTTACACATATTTCTTTTAATGAATGCTTACATGTTAGTATTGTGAGAAGTGAATTTCGTAATACTGATTTTTCTAATGCACCCCAGTCAACATTCTAAAATTGCTGTACTTCTGCTCCAGATATGATTCATAAAGTGTTTGGTGGATCACCTGTATTCTACCTAGAGCAATAATATAACAAATATTGACTTAGAGCTAATAATTTGTTTTATTTACTCCCACAAAGATTAAATAACTTAATCAAAGCACTACAGTTAAGAAGGATATTGACTACATTATTGAGGATGAGTGAACATTACACTTTTCAGGAAAAAAATGGCAGAAAACAAGAAACAAGGGACAGGATCCAGATGGAAATGCATGCCAGTTGTATGTTTGCACTTTCAGTAAACTGTGGCTGAGTTCAGACTGGCAGTTTGCCCTGAGATAGGCACATTTCAGCAACGTTTCACAACTGGATTAAAGGGGCCGTTCACACAGGCACATCTGTCCAGCGTTCCCCAGCCATACTCAACCCATCTTGTAACGCTTCCCTCCTGAGTTTAAAAGATACCTGGATATCAAACCCTAGAAAGCATGCCTATCCCGCACCAACAAAATGTGAATGCTAAAATCCAAGATTTTGATTGTGTGCTCGTGTGCATAAGCGCTCATGCACATAAGCGCATATCTCCAGATTAGCAAAAAAGAAAGCCGCGCCTTACAACCGCGCCTTCGGGCCAACAGTGTGAACACTCCCTCATGCCTCCTCCCAGTATGCTCCCGCATCAGTCGACGCAGTGTGACCAGGAAAACCTGGAACACTTTGTTCTGGGGCTTTTTTGCCATGACTCCCTCCCGCTTCAAACTTGCAGTCTGAACTCAGCCTGTGATTGTTTCACTGATGTGCACTCTGTTAGCAGTGTTAGGAAACAATCCAGTACAGTACATGCAGAGCCAATAAAGTTTACTGCAACAACAGGAAGTGAGAAAAGAATTAACTAATTGTAGATATTCAAAAGCAGAGAGACTTTCAGGGTACAAGAAATTACAGGTAGAAGGGAAGCATAACAAGAGGCAAGAAAATCAAGAGAAATATTCAATAAACTCTGAAAAGCAGTAATAATACACAACAGTTCCCCCTAGAGTTCAAATTGACTTAACACACCCCCTTCCTGATATTTTAGAAGTGCACTGTCTTCTGAATGACTCCGCTCCTGAAATATCAGTGAAGGTAGCCATGTTTTTACAAACAGCTATAAAGCTATGAGAGGAAAAACTACCAAAATGAGCAATGATTTGTAACAAATTGTTTTATGTAACATCATGCAATATTATGTAGTCTGCAAAATGCTTGGTTTTATATGTATGGTTTTATATGTATATTTCTCTTTTATAGTAATCCTCTTTTAAGGTATTGTTTTATGCCAATAAAAGGCTAACTGAAACTGAAACGGACTTAACACACCCAGTGTTTATATTAATGAAACTGCTCACACGCAGCTGCCTCCCTAACTCACTCAATCTCTCACAGTCCCAGAAACGAGTTGTGTAAAAAGTCAAAAACCTCTAGGTTTCTTTATACTTAACTTTAGCAAAAAAAATAAAATAATAACATTTGATCATTCAAAGTATTTGTCAAGTCTCCTTCCCATGGTTACCTCTTTTTCCTTACCATGTTGTATATAGCTTTGTTCTTAGATCCATAGTCAAAACGTTTAAATTCATTTGAAATAGCAATCTAAAAGGACAAAAAAAGAATTATTCACCTCAGAAATCTCACAACCTTACCCCTAACAAAAGATGGAGCCAAACCAGATGAAATGTGAGACCTCTGTATAGAGGAAGGATTTGAGATCTATCTTTATGAAAGACAAGTGTAAGTTACAGGTCTGAGACCCCACAACAACTTTCATTTCATGTAAAGCACCTGTGCTATTTCCCCAATATTAATCTTTCTCCTCCCAACTGCTTTTAGTCCTAGGTAGGAATGGACACGAACCACATTTTTGCAGTTCAGTTTGTGGTTTGTGACAGAACCATGACTGGAACCATGGGCCAATCTGCATTTAGCATTTGCTCAGTTGTTTTACCAAACCCACACTGGAACAGAAAAAGATGCAGTTTAAAACCACATTCAACTATCCCGGGCCAACACTGTACTGACTGCAGAGTCACCCCCAAAAGGCCATAAAACAGCCATAAATCTGTGCAGACCACCACCATTAAACCAGAGATCAAACGAAGTGAAAGCAGCATGCAGTCTGGACACTGCCTTAAAATGTGACAATCAAAGTGAAAGTGACGTGCAATGTAGATCGGAATTTCTGTTCCAGTGCGGGTTTGGAAAGACAGCGGAGCAAATGCTAGATGCAGATCTGGTCCATGAACCTATATGAAACTATATTGCAGTTCACAAATCAAACGGGTTTGCATAGGTTTGTGAGCCATTTAAACCCTCTGGTTCTGCACAAAGTGACAGGGAGCAGATCAGGAGGGTTTAAATAGTTAGGAATCATTTAAACCAAACAACTGAGCAGCAGGCCCCAGCCATTTAACCCTGTGGTTTTACTCCCCCCATTTTAAAACACAGGAAGGAAAACTAGAGAATTAAATATGGAGGTAAATTGCCTTCCAGGGGGCATTTCACCCCTCCTTTCTGCTGGCCATGGCTTTCCCAGCCAGCAGAAAGGAAGGGGTGAAGTGCTTCCCAAGGGTTCTTCACGCCTTCCTCTCTGGTGGCTGAGGAAAGCTGTGGGCCAGCAGACACAAGAGGGTGAAGTGCCCCCTAGGCATCACTTCACCCTTCCTTTCTGCTGGCCAGGGAAAGCCGTAGCTAGCACATATGAGGGGGTGAAGTACCCCCTGGGAGGCACTCCCCTTCCTTTCTATTGGCTAGGGAAAGTTACGGCCAGCAGACATGAAGGAGTGAAGTGCCTCCTGAGAGGTACTTCCCTCTCCTTTCTATTGACTGGGGAAAGTTGCAGCCAGTGTCAGGTAACCCTGTCATGTCAATGGTATGTGGGAGGAGTGCTGCTGCCTCTTTCCTTTCCTCTGAAGTTTTTCACACAGCCTCTTAACGGGGTCTGACCTTGCTCCAGCTGCAGGAGCCTCACTGGGAATTGTAATGGTTCCTAGAATGTTTTGCTTATTAGCCCGCTTCGCTTCCCACACATGCAAACAGTATCAATTGGCTTCTGCTGGGGGGAGTGTTTGAATGTAGTATAACCTAGTAGGTGCTGCTGTATCTAGTCATTACTGACACAAAGAATGTACACATGTCTTTAGTACTGTTTCATCATTAAACACTGTCTTCTGAAGAAGCCCTGTGTTGTGTGACTGACTAAAGAACCTGACAGCCAACAGACATGAGGAAGTGAAGTGCACCTTGAGAGGCACTTCCTCTTCCTTTCTTTTGGCTGTGTGTTGTGTTCTAACAGAGACCGTGCACGTGGTTGCTCTACACACACAGTCAGCCAAATAGCCAGAGCTTTGATCCCAGGAACAATGGGACCCGCGTTGGGCATGAGGCAGCAGCGGTGTGATTGGCCGCGCTCTGCTCCACCACCCAATGCGGTGCCGGCGTTGCAGGGCAAAAAAAAAAATCGGCAAAATGCGCTTATGCGCATGAGCGCTCATGCGCACATACACCCACAGCCGAATTAATGGGGAAATGGCAAATATAGCACGCCTCTGGTGCAGCAGTCTGAACGCTCCCGCGCGCCTCCGTCCCGTATCTTCCGGCAGAGGCCCCCGCTGTGTGGACGGGAAAACCTGGTATCGTTTACTCCGGGGTTTTTTTGCCGCGACTGGCTACCGGGGCAAATTGCCAGTCTGTCCTCGGCCATTAAATAAGGTTAAAAGGAGGAGTCATGATATCCAGGTCTATTTCTGTAGAGAATAAAGTGTTTTTGGGGAGGGGGGAATCTAAATAAACCTGAATCAAGGGTAAGTCCTGCTCTTCTCACTGCCCACACTGAAAAAAACAACAACAAAAACAAAAACAACTAGAGAGAGTATTCAGGTGGGGTAGCCATGTTGGTCTGCAGTAAAAGAACAAAGTCTGAGTCCAGGGGCACCTTTAAGACCAACAAAGTTTTATTCTAGTTATAAGCTTTCATGTGCTACACTTCTTCAGATACAAAAGCTTATACCCAAAATAAAACTTTGTTGGTTTTAAAGGTGCCACTGGACTCCAACTTTGTTCTAGAGAGAGCATTCCCGAGACTTTGCAGACTGCCTTTCTATCTATTGGGTATATAGGTGAGAACGAATTTCTAGGCTGGAGGAAGTAACTTTGGCATATCTCTTTTTAATAAGAAAAACACTAGGTTTATCTGTATCATCCCCACCACCAATGGTCCCATTTTTTTCCATAACTCTTTGAGCTATATGGGGCATCAGGATTATGCTTTGCAACATCTCCTGAGAGAAGAACATAAATCGATGACTTAGAATTACAAAACTGTTTGTCATAGTGCAGTTACGAGCTTTTGTCTGGATAGATGATAGTATGCCATGTTACAGATTTTATGCATTAATTCACATACTTCAAAAACATGATTTTACATTTTAGAATCTTGAGCTTAGAGGTCATTCTGTAGTTTTAGAGCAGTGCACTCATATATGAAATACAAATTAGAAATACAAATTTAAATACAAATTTAAAATTAAGAAACAAATGGCAAAAAGTGAGAAAAAGGCTCCATGGACAACACACAGCAAGATAGGTCAATCTCTGGCTCGACACTCTCCATCTTTTCAGGAATAGCTGTATACTGCTTAAAAATTCAATTATTAGATCTTATACAATTCATTACAATTATTTTTTACGATATAAAAACACCTGAAAACAATCCATAGATAACTGGGTATAAGGAGACAGTTGATCACTTTTTAAAAGACAAAATAAAAATCTTAACTTGAAAGTTCCTATGTGTGCACTAATAACTCAATACTGACAGATATAAAACTTTAACCTCTACATTTTAGAATGCAAAGAAAAAAATGTTAGACTCTACCTGTCCCCAGTGGTTCATCGTTTTTACAGAAGTAAAATCAGGATAGATTCCAAGATACACATCTGCTCGACTCTAGACAATTAGTAAGAATAGATTTTTTAAAAAAATCTGCCACAAAGCTATGAAGTGTATGAACTAACAGATCAAGACAATACAACATTTATATGCCTCAAGTCAGCAAGGGGCATCTATGTCAAAAGCTTCCTAAGGGAACTTTTGGTTAGGTAAGAGCAAAACACAAAACATTTGGGAATGCTTCCTGACAGCCCCAGGGTAACTAGCTACCAACAGTCCTTTTGCTAAGCCACCAGCTACAGACCGAGGGACAGAGTCTCCAGCCCTCCTGGGTGTTAATTAAGAAGCCATTCCTGTGAGGTGAAAAACTTGCAAGTTGAGCTCCAAAAAACAGGTACTCTGGAAACTGTAGCTAATGAAGGCCCAAAGTACTGGATTTATATTGAAGCCCCAAAACTCAAAGAGTTTTAATAAGGTTTATTAAAAGAAATGTGCAGGAACATACAAATACAAGAGCAGTGGGCAGCAAGGAGGAAAATAAAAATTCTAAATAGCTAGCTTAGAATAAATCTGTACGTATTATAGTAAAGAAAAAGATGATGGTGGTAGATTTTTGTTACTACAAAGACTGTGGAATTATAAGAGTTGCCAAGAAGTAAATTATATTACAGTCTTGAACAGCTGAAGTAAATATGCATTGCCTTATTAAATATATAGCAATCACAAGCTTTAATAGAATGGCTTCACACTGTTAAAAATGAAAGATGTACGAGGGTTGCCACTAAGGATGAGGTTTACCACTTCAAGATCCTTTATGAACAGAATGAAGAATAGGCTTAGGAGAGTTAAAAACAATCTTAACTGTTCTACAGTCCTGGATTCTCGGAAACAGCAATAAAAGCCAGCAGAGCTCTGCATCAGCTCAGGTGGCAATATTACACAATCCACATATTAAATAAGCAAGACAAATAATAGCTCAGTGTAGTATTAGGAAAGATGTTAACCAAGAATCAATGTTTTAGTTATTTATATCCTGCTCTCTCTATTTTGAATACTCATGATGAGGAGATGACAAACCATAGACATGAATAAGACCTAAGTTTTCAGTTGCTAAAAGTCTGGACAAAAATCTTCTGTGATGCATAAATGGTGCATTGCAGCATATGAAGTAAGAGTATGAGCCTGGGAAATATTTATCAATGTATTTGATGGCATTGTGGATTTTTTTTTTCCTAAATGGAAAACAGGGAATGCAAATATTACTAACACAATGAGACATATTCAGGTGGGCAGCCGAATTAGTCTGAAGCAATAGAATGAAATTTGAGTCCAGTGGCACCTTTAAGATCAACAAAGTTTCATTCAAGGTGTAAGCTTCCATGTGCATGCACACTCCCTTACCTGCCTGCTGCTTCACTGCCTTGGTGGTAGCAGCGGGGTGGGGGGTCAAGCCCACTGCCGGCTCACCCACTAGGCAAGCTAGACACTCGCCTAGGGTGCTGGGGCCACAGGGGCGCCAAACCGCCCCCCACCCCGCCCTCTGTGAAGCCAGCGCTCCGAGCCCTTCCCTGGCTTTTCTGGGCACACCGCTGCTGCGGCGTGCTCAGAAAAGCCGGCACTGGGGCTGGGGGGGAAGGGGCAGCCATTCGAATGGCCACCCCTTCCCTGGCTTTCCTGGGTGCGCCACAGGTGCTGCAGGCCCAGGAAAGCCAGCACTCCACCCCCCACACCGGCGCTGGGGCTGGGAGGGAAGGGGCAGCCGTTCGAACGGCCGCCCCTTCCCCGGCTTTTCTGGGCACGCCGCTGCTGTGGCATGCTTAGAAAAGCCGGTGCTGGGGCTGGGAGGGAAGGGGCAGCCATTCAAACAACTGCCCCTTCCCCGGCTTTCCTGGGCATGCCGCAGGTGCCGCGGGCCCAGGAAAGCCAGCGCTCCACCCCCCCCCACCGTTTCCAGGCCCCACCAGGAGGTTGGCATCCCCGGTGGGGTGGGCGCCCAGACACCTGGGGCCGGCCCTGGTCAAGCCGTGACTTGTCCCACCTGCCTGCAGCATCACCACAGGTGACTGGTGGAAGCAGTTGTTTCTGTCATAGTCACCTCAGGTCCTCCTCCCCAGGTGGGAGCCACAATTCCTTCTCCATCTCCTCCCCTATACAGCAGTGCAGGTGAGCTATGATTTTTTTCCTCCACCACCACATGCAGCTTTGTCGCCTTAGTATAAAGTTGAGGAGGAGATGGCAGTTATAGGGGCCTGTGTCTTTACTGTGTGGGTAATGTTGGTGGTTCCTGTTGTCTCCCTTCTCCCCTGAACTGTAGAGCTGTAGGCTAATGAAGGATCATCAGTGCATGAGCTTCATTTGTCTGGGGGAGAATTTACATACCTCTGTCATGCCCTAGCATGAGGGGTGGGTGGCTCCAGGGCATGATTTCTATGCAGAGCTAGAGTGCATGGCCTCAGAATACTGAAGGAAAAGGAGGGGGTTAAACTTCACCTGGGTCCCTGGTCTTCACTCTCAAGCTCTAGTGCTGGGTCAGGTCTCTCTCTGTCCCCCAGTCCAGCATAGAATCTTGAGCTGTTCCTCCCTGGCTGGCTTCCCCCTCTCTACTTAAATAACTGGGCCCTAGTCCTGCCTCTCCCTATTTTGAGTTTCACTCCCCATTAGAGGAATGCAGAAAAAAGCACTTTCTCGTTTTTTAACCCCCTCACCTGTCTTCCAGCCTTCTTCCTCTCTATCTCCATGGCAGCGGGGGGGGGTAGCCCAGCCTCCCCAGCTGCCCATTGTCACTCCAACTCCCGGAGGTGGGATGTGAGATGGGGGTTTAAGGGACCCATTCTCAGAGCTGTGGGACCTCCCAGCTCTTGGGGCACCTCTCTGGACCCTGGGGGTTGTCTCTCTCTTTCATGGACATGTCCTTTCTTGGTGGCCCCTGGCAGGTCCTGACTGTTGCTCTGCATTTGTCGTCACACCCTAGAATACCCTCTAGGGGCAAGGATGGTGGTTCCCAGCTGGCCATGGGACGATCTCTCTGGTGCTTTGTTTTTTTAATGGTTTCAGGATTTTCTGAAAACCTGCAGGGTCCCCCAAGCTTGCAGGAAAATCTGGTTTTTATCTCCATGCCCCCAATTCACAGATTTAAGTATCCACAGATGGGGCCATGCTGAGAATTAGATATATTGACAAGAAGCGGGACCCGTGATACTTGTGGGGGGAGGAGAAGCTACATGGGAGGAGAAGGAAGCAGCCACAGGTAAGCCTTCTCCCCTGCCCCCCAGCACCAATGGTGAGGCCCACACCCTGCCAAACTTTGTCCCTCCTCCCCCCAGCACTGGCAGTGAGGCCTGCCCTGCCCACCAAGCTTTCTCTCTCCCCCCAGCAGCAGTGGTGAGGCCTGGTTGGCCTGCCAAGCTTTCTCTCTCCCCCAGAGGCAGCAGCTGTGAGGCCTGGCTGGCCTGCCAAACTTTCTCCCTCCCTTCCGCCCCCTCCCCCTCTCTGGTGGCAGCAAGGCAGTTCTCAGTTCTCTTTTACTTTGGGGGGATTTAAGTATCCCCCTATAGTTTTTTATATATTTTAGATTTTTCTGCACATCTGGGGATTGCCCCAAATGTGCAGGAAAATATCTTTGCCCCTAGGTGCCCCCGATATGTGGATTTAGATATCCACATGCAGGGGGCACCTTGGCTATTAGTATATAGATTATTGATATCCCTACAGATTTATCAGTATCCTTAATTCTGAGTGCGAGACTGACTGTTTGAAAACTGGATGTGCCTAAAGAACTTTTCAAGGAACATGTGTTTAACTCATCAGATTGTGAAAGTAGAAGCATAAATGTTTTCATATTAAAATATTATAGAAGAACGTATGTAGAAAGGGGACTTTGCCCTGTCTGTAATATACATTTTTCCTCATTTTGCTATTTTTGTGCATATGGGTTTTGTTTTTCTGGGGTGTTCTTTGCAAATAAAAACAAAAACAACATATAGCAACTACTTACCACATTTAGATTTTTCTCATTAAATCCAAAACTAAGGAAAAGGAACTCAAGACAAAGCCTGTCAATTACTGCAGAGCTGCAGAATTTGGCAATGTTGGTTTTTAGTCCATTACTAAAAATACAGTATTCCTTGTTTCCCCATATAAGCTGCAAAATAAAAATGCACCTATCATTGTGAGTGTCTTTAACAGCAGGTCTGAAGAGTGACCCTTATAAGAATGAAAAGTTCAGGTTCCAGCCACAGATCTCTTCCCATTGAACTGATGAGTGCTAATATGACTTTGGTGAGTACAAGGCAGTTCTCAGTCCTGTGACCTTACTCTCCTGTGCAGATCAAGACTTCACAGCTGTCCAGTAAACAGCCTGAAGTGAGTGTGGGTGGTGAGGAAGGTCTGATTTGTGCATGATAGCTTCTAACCCCATCTATGAGGAATCTTTCCCTATTACATAAAAGAGTAGTGGTCAGCCACCTTGACCATATAAGGGGAAAATGCACGGCAGAATCCATTGGCCATGGGGGCTGCCATTCAAACCTGGGGCCCTGGCCATTGGCTGCCGTGCCTGGCTGCATGGGCTCGACACCGTCCACGCAGCCAGCAGCCAGCCTCCCAAACTCAGTCTGCAGCCAGCCGCCCCACACAATGCAAGCCCGCCAGGGGCGAGGACGGGACCTTCAGGGTGGTGGCTGGCGGGCTGAGCCCAGGCCCACCACCACTGGACAGAGGCGGGGCACCAACGGAGGGAGCCAAGGGGGACAATCAGAACTTTGTGTTGCCAGCTGGCAAGGGGAGGATGGGGCCTTCGGCACGTGGCTCGCATGGCACACACGGGGCCACCGCAACTGGCCAGCGGTGGGGAGCCAGCAAGGGGAGCACAGGACCTTTGGCGCAGCAGCTTGCAGGGTGTGCACGGGGCCGCCACGAATGGCCAGTGCTGGGGTGCCGAGGAAGGGAGGCAAGGGGGAGGACAGGAACTTCCCGCCGGTGGCGGCAGCCTCACCCTGACAGGGCCTTAGGCAGGGACCCAGCTAGCGCCTGTTGCATATTATACCGCAACGGGCTTTGCCGCTAGTATATAATATATCATCAAAAGCATGAAAAGTTCTAGTGGACAGATCTGTTCTTTAAAATGAAAATGACTGTTTTTTTCAGTATCCCAGAATTAACTCCTTAATTAACCCATTCCCGCAGACCACTGAGATTATCAGTCCGTTGTGCCATTGATAA
This sequence comes from Gekko gecko, assembly GCA_029375565.1. NCBI lineage: Eukaryota > Metazoa > Chordata > Lepidosauria > Squamata > Gekkonidae > Gekko > Gekko gecko. The sequence continues at coordinate 39,326,812 of JAPDNY010000008.1, read as the reverse complement.
CCCTATACAAACACATATGAGAAAAAATGTTAATCAAATAATGAAAATATGTTCAATACCTACTTTTCTTAATCCCTCAGGAATTAGGATGAGTCCATACAGAAGCCCACTGCTATTTGTAAGTGTATAGGGAGGACTTAGGGCTATGAAAAGCTTGACTTTCTGACCAAGCTCCGGCATGGTTGAAAAGGCAATGAGACCTGCAAAAAGAATTTGAAAAGTGGCAGATGTACAAAATTTGGGACAGTACATGGATCTGGATTTCTATCACTTCTGCTTTTGTTCATGTTGTTGGGTGCCTCAAAGCAAATGCTAGTAACAGTATCGCTGTCCATGCCTGTTTGTCTTACATCCTTCCAGATGATATTATTTCCATGAGTCCAGATTTTTACATTAGGTGACCACCTTGTCTTAGGGCACTGCTTAGTACAAGGTTTTCAAAGGGGTCTTTAACAGATTAGAAGTAAACATTCTGCAAGCATCAGTGACTTCATCCCTGAATGTAAGGCCCAAACCCAATTTGTAACAGTCCTTTCCCACCTACATACACAATCCCATTCCAAATATAAGTTTTATTAGATGTGGAAAAATACAAGTTCATTTCTCAAGTTCCAGTGCTCTTAACAGTACCAAGCCACTATCTATTAAAAGGTCACAACTATAACTGTATCCTGAGCCCTGGCTATATTCTGAGCCTTAGCCTGAAGATAGAATTGTCCTTTGTATAAAGCGGATTTGAAAGAAGAAATACATTTCACTACATTCCTCTTAACTTACCTATTGTACCACCTTGAGAAAAGCCAATATAATACAATTGTTCTTGCTTAGTTTTTTGCAGAATAAAGTTTATTGCTGCTGGAATATCATATGTCCCCATTTCATGAAAACTAAAAAACAAAGATACATTTGACATAGATAAAATTAATTTTCACTAAAGAGGTTAATTTTTAACACTATTATAGCCTGGAAACTGTTGTTTTAAGCTGTCTGTGATCTGGGTGTTTTTTTTTTGTTTTTTGTTTGTTTGTGTTGAGACTTGACAGGCCTCCAGCTATGGCAGGTGACTTCCTGCTGTCAATCCTTGTTATCCAACACTGCTTGGAGTGGTAGTTGAATTTTAAAAAAAACAAAACCTGGCATTGCATATGGTATGACAACACTTCTGGGAAAAACCCAGAAAACCCTAGAAATACTCTAGGAATTACCAGCAACTATCATGGGCTAGCCAGCTGTCACCTCCTCTTCAGAGGGTGAATCAGAGGAGTCGGACCCCACACTAGAAGAATACCCACCCAAGCAGCTGGGTAGAGAAACAGACCCAATGGGGGAAGCATTGAGAAGCGAAAATGCCTCTCAGCCACAGCCAGGCTGCTCATTCTCAGTCTCCACTGGATTCTTCTGTGAAGCATAGAAGAAGGAAGAAGAGCTTGACAGCTTTGGAGAGAAGACGAGCACTCGCCTAATGGTGCAGTAGTGATCACTGTTGGTTCCTGAAGCAGAGTCTTTACGGGAGCAGGATTGGGATGCTGATAGAAAGCAGTATGGAGGCTGAGGAATCCCAGACCCTCCCTTTCCCCCAACCTTTGGACTGAACCTTCGGTTCCCTGATTCCAAACTGGTTAGTAGACCATGCTCTTGCATTCTATTTTACTTGTTACTGTTGTATTTGTGCATCCTGGAAACCCCAAGTAGAGTAAAAGTGCCAGGCTCTGCCCTGAATGCAACAGCAACATTATGGTAAAACCATTTTCCTTGCAAGTGGCATTATGGCACATGTGACGCTAGTGCCCTCATGTTCCCACTCCCATGTTCCTGACAATTGCCAGGAACCTGCCAATTCTAGTTCTTATTATCTAAGTTGTTATGCTGGACTGGGCCTTTTGTAATGCTGGATTTTAATTAATATATATATATATATATATATATGTGTTGTTTTTATTATTTTTATTTTGGAAGTTGCCTTGTGCAGGTTCCTGGAGACTCAGCATAAACATGTTATAAATTTATTAATTAAATAAATAAAACTATGCCTTCCTTAACTATGCCTTAGATATAATTAGCACAGTCAACTTAATCTAGCATGATTCAGGTTTTACATTTGAAGCATGAGATTTGCTCTGTGTTCAGAAATTCTCTATTTTTATTTTGTAGATGGGCATATTGCCTGTATGTCAAAGAAAAGTATTGCAAACTGTTCATGATCAAAAATGTTATTTTTAAAAAAGTTCATTTTTTGCTCATAATAAAATTCCCCTTATCCCACTCTCAAGGGACAATAAGGTCTCAAAGTAGTTTTAGGGGGGGGAAATTATCCAGGCACTTTTATAGAATAAACACCACAAACAGAGTTTGTGCTGTACATAATTTAATGAAAAGAGAGAATAACTGAACTAAATACTATGGAGAGAGGTGCTGTCCAATGTGACATAAAAGCAGAAACTTGATTTGAAGAAACCCCAACTCACATTTAATGTGTGACCCAGAATTCACCTTTAAAATAGCTTGAGAGGGCCGAATTGACTCCTGTGCATGGCACAGCAGCAGGAGGGGCTTCATCATCCCCTCCCATGCTCATTTGCTAGCTAAGAAAGGGGCAGAGGGAGCTGCTGTTTCTCATTGCTGGTTCCAAACGTCTCCTGGGCAGACATGTGGAACTAGCATAAGACCAACAGCCCATCCCCCATGGCTCTTTTCCGCTAGTGAAAGAGTGTGAGGTGGAAGGAAGGGAATGATAAGAACATAAGAACATAAGACAAGCCAATGTTGAATCAGACCAATGGCCCATCTAGTCCAACACTCTGTCACACAGCGGCCAAAAATACCAGGTGCCATCAGGAGGTCCAGCAGTGGGGCCAGGACACTAGAAGCCCTCCCACTGCTGCCCCCTCCAGCACCAAGAATAGAGTGCATCACCTGCCCCAGACTGAGAGTTCCCATCTATACCCTGTGGCTAATAGCCACTGGTGGACTTCTGCTCCATATGTTTATCTAATTCCCTCTTGAAACTGTCCATGTTTGCAGCTGCCACGACCTCCTGTGGCAGTGAATTCCATATGTTAATCACTCTTTGGGTGAAGAAGTATTTCCTTTTATCTGTTCTAACCCGACTGCTCAGCAATTTCAAGGAGTGCTCATGAGTTCTTGTATTGTGAGAAAGGGAGAGAAGTACTTCTTTCTCAACCTGCTCAATCCCATTCATAATCTTATAAACCTCGATCATGTCACCCCTCAGCCGTTGTTTCTCCAAGCTAAAGATCCCCAAGCGTTTTAACCTTTCTTCATAGGGAAGGTGTTCCAACCCATTTATCATTCTAGTTGCCCTTCTCTGCAGTTTTTCCAATGCTACAATATCCTTTTTGAGATGTGGTGACCAGAACTGTACACAGTATTCCAAATGAGGTCGCACCAATGATTTATACAGGGGCATTATGATACTGGCTCATTTGTTTTCAATTCCCTTTCTAATAATCCCCAGCATAGCGTTGGCTTTCTTTATTGTAGTTACACACTGCCTAGATATTTTCATTGAGTTATCTACTACGACTCCAAGATCTCTCTCTTGGTAAGTCTCTGCCAGTTCAGACCCCATCAATGACAATGAGGAAATGACAATGATGAAGCTCCTTCTGCTGATGTGCAGCACATGGGAGACAATTTGTTCCCCATGCACTATTTTTACAGTGAGTCCTGGGTCACAAATTAAATGGAAGTCGGGTAGGAATTCCCCCAATACAACTCACATTTAACATGTCTTCTAATCAGAGCCTAAGCAGGAAGCTCACCTCTTTGGGTACATATGACGATGAAAAAAATCAGTTCCTGACACTCAAGGCCAATGAAACAGATACCAATGGTCTTTAAGACACATTACCATTCATTTGGTCATGTAGGATAGACTAAACCACAGCAATGAGAGTCCAGCCCACAATGATAGAATAGCTATAGGTGTGCTTTAGTGACAGAATTCAAGATAGACTCACCATCTGCCCATCTGTATTACAAACTGTTTCCTGAACGTACCTGAAATCCCAAAATACTTCCTGGTCGATTGAAATATTCTGGTGTTTTCTAGACCAAGTTGAACCTCTAATATTTAGTATCCATACATCATAACCAGCATCTGCCAGGACAAATCCCAAACTATTGCTGGGAGAATTTGCCAGCCACGTTCTGCCTTCCATCATCAAACCATGTACAAGTAAGATGACTGGCTTAGGTCCTGAGAAAGAAATTACATAATCAGAGGATAGTGATACTACATTTCTGTTTACTCAGTATAAGCACCAAAAATGTAGTGCTTTTCATCCAGTCATCATCTTGCTAAGAAGGAAGGTAACACTTCTATAGAATCACCTTGTTGTTGTTGTTCAGTCGCACAGTCGAGTCCGACTCTTCGCGACCACATGGACCAGATTACGCCAGGCCCTCCTGTCTTCCGCTGTCCGCTGAAGTCTGCTCAATTTCATGTTCGTTGCATCGATGACACTGTCTAACCATCTCATCCTTTGCCGTCCCCTTCTTCTTTGACCTTCAATCTTTCCCAGCATCAGGGTCTTCTCCAGTGAATGCTCCCTTCTCATTTGGTGGCCAAAGTATTTGAGCTTCAGCTTCAGGATCTGGCCTTCAAGGGAACAGTCAGGGTTGATTTCTTTTAGGATTGACTGATTTGATCTCCTTGCAGTCCAAGGGACTCTCAAGAGTCTTCTCCAGCACCATAGTTCAAAAGAATCTATTCTTCGGCGCTCAGCCTTCCTTATAGTCCAACTCTCGCAGCCATACATTACTACGGGGAATACCATTGCTTTGACCATGCGGACTTTTGTTGGCAAGGTGATGTCTCTGCTTTTTATCATGCTGTTTAGGTTTGCCATCGCTTTCCTCCCAAGGAGCAGGCGTCTTTTAATTTCATGGCTGCAGTCACCATCTGCAGTGATCTGGGATCCTAGGAACGTGAAGTCTGTCACTACTTCTACGACTTCCCCTTCTATTTGCCAAGGAGTGATGGGGCCAGATGCCATGATCTTAGTTTTTTTGATGTTGAGCTTCAAGCCCACTTTTGCACTCTCCTCTTTCACCCTGAGCAAGAGGCTCTTTAGGTCCTCTTCACTTTCTGCCATCAGAGTGGTATCGTCTGCATATCTGAGGTTATTGATCTTTTCCCCAGCAATCTTAACTCCAGCTTGTGATTCATCCAGGCCAGCATTTCGCATGATGTACTCTGCATATAAATTAAATAAGCAAGGTGACAATATACATCCTTGTCGTACTCCTTTTCCTATGCTAAACCAATCAGTTGTTCCATATCCGGTTCTAACTGTTGCTTCTTGACCCTTATACAGGTTTCTCAGGAGACAGGTGAGGTGGTCTGGTACTCCCATCTCTTTAAGAACCTGCCATAATTTATTGTGATCCACACAATCAAAGGCTTTAGCATAGTCAATGAAGCAGAAGTAGATGTTTTTCTGGTACTCTCTTGCTTTCTCCATAATCCAGCGAATGTTGGCAATTTGATCTCTAGTTCCTCTACCTCTTCGAAACCCAGCTTGTACCTCTGGCAGTTCTCTATCCACGTACTGTTGGAGCCTAGCTTGTAGGATTTTGAGTATGACCTTGCTAGCGTGTGAAATGAGTGCAATTGTGCGATAGTTTGAACATTCTTTGACGTTGCCCTTCTTTGGGATTGGGATGTAAACTGACCTTTTCCAATCCTGTGGCCACTGTTGTGTTTTCCAAATTTGTTGGCAAATTGAGTGCAGCACTTTAACAGCATCTTCTTCTAAGACTTTGAATAACTCAGCTGGGATACCATCACCTCCACTAGCTTTGTTGTTAGTAATGCTTTCTAAGGCCCATTTAACTTCGCTTTCCAGGATGTCTGGCTCGAGGTCAGTGATTATACCATCGTGGTTGTCAAGGACATCGAGGTCCTTCTTGTATAGTTCTTCTGTGTATTCTTGCCATCTTTTCCTAATCTCTTCTGCTTCTGTTAGGTCCCTACCGTTTTTGTCCTTTATCATGGCCAGCTTTGCATGGAACGTTCCCTTGATTTCTCCAATTTTCTTGAAGAGATCTCTAGTCCTTCCCAATCTATTGTTTTCCTCTATTACTCTGCATTGTTCATTCAGGAAAGCCTCCTTATCTCTCCTTGCTGTTCTCTGGAAATCTGCATTAAATTGGGCAAATCTTTCCTTATCCCCATTGCCTTTAGCTTTCCTTCTTTCCTCTGCTATGTGTAAAGCCTCATCAGACAGCCACTTTGCTTTTTTGCATTTCTTTTTCTTTGGGATGGCGGTGAGTGCTGCCTCCTTTACAATGTCACGGACCTCTGTCCATAGTTCTTCAGGCACTCTGTCTATCAAATCTAGTCCCTTAAACCTATTCTTCACCTCTACTGTATATTCATCGGGGATGTGATCTAGGTCAAATCTGAATGGCCTTGTGGTCTTCCCAACTTTCTTCAATTTAAGTCTGAATTTTGCAATGAGTAGCTCATGATCTGAGCCACAGTCAGCTCCAGGTCTTGTTTTTACTGACTGGATAGAGCTTCTCCATCTTTGACTGCAAATTATGTAGTCAATCTGATTTCGGTGTTGCCCATCTGGTGATGTCCATGTGTAGAGACGCCTCTTAGGTTGTTGGAAAAGTGTGTTTGCTATGACCAGCGTGTTCTCTTGACAAAACTCTGTTAGCCTTTGCCCTGCTTCATTTTGTTCTCCAAGGCCAAATTTGTCTGTTATTCCGGTTACCTTTTGATTTCCTACTTTAGCATTCCAGTCCCCTATGATGATGAGGACATCATTTTTTGGTGTTAGTTCTACGAGCTGTTGTAGGTCTTCGTAGAACTGGTCCACTTCAGCCTCTTCTGCAGCAGTGGTTGGGGCATAGACTTGGATTACTGTGATATTGAATGGTTTGCCTTGGATTCGGACCGAGATCATTCTGTCATTTTTGAGATTGTATCCCAATACTGCCTTTCTCACTCTCTTGTTGACTATAAAGGCCACACCATTTTTTCTACGGGATTCCTGGCCACAGTAGTAGATATAATGGTCTTCTGAGTTAAATTCGCCCATTCCTGTCCACTTTAGTTCACTGATTCCCAAGATGTCAATGTTCATTCTTGCCATCTCATTTTTGACCACGTCAAGCTTACCTTGATTCATAGATCTTACATTCCAGGTTCCTATGCAGTATTGTTCTTTGCAGCATCGAACTTTCCTTTCACCGTCAGACACATCCACAACTGAGCGTCCTTTCGGCTTTGGCCCAGCCGCTTCACTCTTTCTGGGGTTACTCATACTTGCCCTCTGCTCTTCCTCAGTAGCATATTGGACACCTTCCGACCTGAGGGGCTCATCTTCCGGCGTCATATCTTTTAGCCTTTTGTTACTGTCCATGGGGTTTTCTTGGCAAAGATACTGGAGTGGGTTGCCATTTCCTTCTCCAGGGGATCACGCTTGGTCTGAGTTCTCTGCTGTGGCCTGTCCGTCCTGGGTGGCCCTCCACGGCATAGCCCACAGCCTCATCGAACCACACAAGCCCCCTCGCCACGACAAGGCAGTGATCCATGAGGGAGATAGAATCACCTATGTGATTCTAATTAGTGATGGGCACAAACTGGGAAAATGCAGTTTGGTTCCTAGTCTGTGGCATGCCAGGTTTCCGAACTATGAATGAGCATGAATTTTTAGGGGCAAAATTTTGTGAGGTTTGTGGTTTACTAGAATGACCACAGCATGCTAGAGACACCAAACACACAGGAAATCTCCAGCAGATGCACCTCTACCTGCTCTCCAAGTTTAGTGAAGATTGGATTTATGGGGTCTAGGTTATGCCCCCCCCCCCAAAGAAGATGGCACCAGGAAGGTACTTTCAGGGGAAATGACTGCCTGGAGGAAATGACAGTGCTTTCTGGGGAAATTACAGGTGGTCATTTTGACAGATGCAGGGTCATGAGTGTATACAATGGATCCTGTGCAAGCTAGAGACACAGGGAACCTCCCCCAGATGCTCCTCTACATGCACTCCAAGTTCGACCCTCTGTTGCTTTGAAGTTAGGTAAACATTTAGATTGAGCAGAGACAGTGTGTCTGGAAATGTATCCATTAATGAACTGGCACAAACCTCTACCCACAGCTTGAAAGTTCATGGAAAGTTCATGCCAGTTGACCTGGTACAAACTTTACTTCGTGAATCACAAACTGGCCAAAATTTATCATGAACATTAGTTTGTGAGCTGGTTCATGCCCATTCCTAGTTATAACATAATGAATTAATATAATCCTGGTATTCACAAACTCATTGTGGGTCAGGATACTCCAAAGTGAACTGGATGTAAGCAGTAACTCTGAGGCACCTTTAGCTTCAATACACACATACTGGGTTGGAGCCAAAGGAAAAGATTTATTTTTATGCTTAATAGGCTCAGTTTTACTCATTACTGCCCTTGTGCCTCTTTGGGCTCTTCCCAGGCAGCCATCCCAAAAGGGTACAAAAGCAATCCCAAAAACTCACAGAAGTTAGGCCACAAAGGCACCATAGGACAGGGGGATGAAATCATTTCTTCCCTCCTCTAATGAGGAAGCCACCAGAGTGTCAAAGATGCAATTTTACCTGACCCTTACCTATCACTGCCATACCCCATACTGTGGTGCATTTTATTTATGAGGCACTCCAAATTCTCAGAGAGGATTTTCAGACCAAATAACTGTCTATGGAAGGTTCATTCCACCAACTCCTTCTCTGAGCTTTCCCACTACATCTAACCCCCTATTTCCATCTATTCCCAAAACAGGTTTGCAGACTAAAAAGAGAAAAAAGAGAATAATACTTCTTTTCCCCCAATTTTCTTGTGTCTTCTGAACAAAATAGCTTTTCCCAGCCCCCTAGTTCCTGCTCTACTTACCATTTATGTTCACAGTAGGGATGGGCACTAACCAAACAACAAAGCAAAATTCATCACAAATATTGCCTTGTTCATGAACAGAAGTTCATGATGAGTCTACTGTCATGAACTTCCATGAACTTTTAAAGCAGTTCATGACAGTTTATGGGTAGAGCAGAAAGCAGGGGTTTAAAAGGACTCTGACTTCATTTAAATGCCTGCTTTCTGTTTCCTGTGAAAGCCACAAAAACAGCTGAATGGCAGGGGGCCACTCCCCACTGCTCAGCTGTTTTGGGCTGTCTTGTGTTTAAAGGGACTGCAGAAGACAGCCCAAAAAACAGCTGAGCAGCAGGGAGTGCCTCCCTGCCATTCAACTGTTTTTGGCCTATCTTGTGCAGCCCCTTTAAACTTTAAAGGGACTGCAGAAGACAATCCAAAACAGCTGAGCAATGGGGAGCAGACTGCTCCCCAACGCTCAGCTGTTTTGGGGGCTTTCTGCAAACCCTGTTTAAAGGAACTGCAGTCCCCTTCAGGTGAACCACAAACTGGTTTCGTTCATGAACAAACTTCCCAGTTTGGTTTCTGGTTTGGTTCATGGTTTGGCCACAAGTCATGAATGGACACAAACTGTATTTTCCTGGTTCATGCCCATCCCTAGTTCACACATAACCTGTTTCCAGTTCTGATTTAGAGAGCAAACTCAAACCATAGTTCGACAACTCAGACATAATGTGAGACTGGGAATCAGGGAATGCAAGATTAAGAGGAAAGGTAGGGAAATAAAGTAGTACAGACGTTCAGGCTTACATCTCAGTCAGCCTATTTTAAACAGGTTGCTAATTGGGGAAGAGAAGTGAGAATCAATGAATGATTTCCTCAAATATTATGCTAAATGCTAGAATTACAAAAATACCTTTCAGCCCAGGAGTGTGTATTCCATAAGGAATTCTGTTTATTTGTAGGTAATATCCATCATCTGTCAAGATTTCATATTCTTCATTGCAATATCCCCAATATTGGATGATTTCACCCTGCAAGAAACAAATAAGCCCTTGGCAAAATAAGTGTTGTATAAATACCTATTTAAATGAAAAAGAAGTGTGAGGTCTACTATGAAGTGACATCTGCTGGTTCAGAAGACTTTAAAGGGGAATTAGATAGATTCATGGAGGTGGAAAGGTCCATGAGTGGCCATTAGCTATGATGACCAAATAGAATCTGCATGTTCATAGACAGTATACTCTTGAATAGAGCAAGAGTCCAGTAGCACCTTAAAGACTAACAAAATATGTGGCAGGGTATGAGCACTTCTGCAGAACTTCTGAAGGTGCACAGCTGCGGAGCACCTCCCCAATGAAGGGAAGCTATTTAAGGGAAGCTATTCCTTTCCCTCTGGGGCTCATGCCACCTCCCAGCAAAGGGAACGTATTTAAACCAAGCAGCATGGCTCAGCAAGTGAAATTCTCCATTATACCCTATGGAGACAGTACCCATAGGGTATAATGGATCTGAATATATTTGAGTTCTCGAATACTAGTAAAATACCAATACTATTTGGGTATATTCGGGTATTTGGATATATTTGGATGTATGGATATTTTTCAGGACTGACAGACCCAAATCCAAAATAACCCAAATAGTTTTTTTACACACCCCTGATCACCTACAAAAAATACTACTCTTACAACTGAAAACAAAACATACATACAAGTTTATGAAGACATTGAATCAACAGAATCAGGACACTGCAAAAAGGATAAGCTCAGCTTTGTTTCCAAATGCAAAAGAAGCAATTTACCACAGTCATGAATTCTTGAGGATTCAGATGTCTCTTGATTCTGAGTTCTTCTGCATTTGTAGCTTGTTGGATTAAGCACACTGCTGCTATAAACAGCCACATCTTTAACCTGTATAAATCAATGCCAATAGTTTTAAAAGAAATATACAGTCTAGCTTTTGAAAATATTAGCCTTTATGGTAGAACATTTGTGTGGAAGAGACATTCACAGAAGATTATTAGATTTTTCAGTTGCCACTCACACAAAGAGTCTCGTGGTGACTTACAACATTAAAACTAATAAGGTAAAAAAACAGAAAAATAACAAATATAAACCATTAACATTAAAATATTAAAATATATGGCTATCATTATACTACTATTAAAACAGTCCAAACATGTGGTCACCCTCCAAAGTCCAACCTAAATAATTTAGCTTTTCATGCCCTGCAGAAACTAAACAAGTCCAGCAATGCATGAGTGTCATCTGAGAGTGCATTCCATAGGATAGAGGCCACAACTGAGAAGGCCTGCCACCTGGTGACAATTAATCAAGCCCTCCTGGGGCCAGGCACCTGCAAGAGGCCCCTACATGATGATCAAAGAGAGCACAGGGGGTTGTAATGGGAGACACAGTCCTGTAAGTATGAGGGTCTCACACTATTGAGGGCTTTGACAGTTAACACCAACATCTTGAATTGGATCCAGAGACTAATTGATAGCCAGTGCAGCTGCCACAGAATTGGAGTAGTATGAGATGACCATGATGTTCCAGTCAGTAAACTGGCAGGTGCATTCTGGACTAACTGCAGTTTCCAAAACATTTTCAAGGGGAGCCCTACATAGAGAGAATTGCAGTAATTCAATCTGGAGTAGTTCAAAAATACTTTCCACTTTTTAGCAGTCAGGAAGGAAAGATCTCATAGAGTGTTACCAACAAATGTAGCAATTTTTTGCATCTTCCTCTAATAAGTATATAATAATAAGTAATATGCTGAGGATAAGGGGAATGTGCCCTCAGAAGGGACCTCTTCTTCAGCTGGTGAATGGGTATCCTTTCGTACCAAGGAACTGTCCCTGGGAAGGGTGGGAGGGGGCTCTTGGTAGTTGGTGATTCGATCCTTAGGCAGGTAGACAGCTGGGTGGCGAACCCACATTCTGACCATATGGTGACTTGCCTGCCTGGTGCAAAGGTAGCGGACATTACGTGTGTTTTAGATAGGCTGGTCGATAGTGCTGGGGAGGAGCCAGTGGTTGTCATGCACGTCGGCACCAACGATGTGGGGAAATGCAGTCGTGAGGTCCTGGAGGAGAAATTTAGGCTGCTGGGCAGGAAACTCAAGGCCAGGACCTCCAAGGTAGCCTTCTCGGAAGTGCTACCTGTTCCATGCGCAGGGCCGGAGAGACAGGCACAGATCAGGAGTCTCAATGCGTGGATGAGACGGCGGTGTAGGGGGGAAGGGTTCAAGTTTGTTAGGCACTGGGATGCTTTTTGGGACAAGAGGGAGCTGTACAAAAGGGACGGTCTCCACTTGTCCCGAGAAGGAACCAGGCTGCTGGCACTCAAAATCAAAAAGGTGGCAGAGCAGTTTTTAAACTGAATAATGGGGGAAAGCCGACAGGAGATGAAAAGTCTCTGGTTCGGGATGGCTCATCTCAAAGAGATGAAGGGGTAGCTATTACTTTTGTACAAGGAAATGGATTACAATTGTCCACTGAGACTGTGGCTAATGATAGGAACTGCCTGGCAAGGTCTCGAGGCAGCAAGAGGAAGGCTGTGGGCTTAACAAATGTGGGAAACTATAAGTGTTTATACACAAATGCTAGAAGTCTCCGAGGTAAAATCGGGGAGTTGGAATGCTTGGTGTTGGGGGGGGGGAAATGGACATTGTGGGTATTTCAGAAACTTGGTGGGATGAGGAAAATCAGTGGGATACGGTGATTCCTGGTTATAAACTATATCAGAAGGATAGGGGGAAGGGTCGGAAGTGGGGTGGCTCTGTATATCAGAGAGGGTATACCGTCCAGTAAGATTGACAGGGTAAGAGAATTGGATTCACTTCTGGAAATGCTATGGGTTGAAATAGTGGGTCCAAAAGGAGGCTTAACAGTGGGAGTTTGTTATCGTCCACCAGATCAAAAGATAGAGGAGGATTATAAAATGATGAATGAATGATAGTGGCTAGACGAAATGATGAATGAATGATAGTGGCTAGACGAAATAACTGTGTCGTAATAGGCGACTTTAACTACCCACACATTGATTGGCTCAATATGAGTTCTAGTCGGGAAAAAGAGATTGAGTTTTTAGACACTCTCAATGACTGTGCTATGGAACAGATGGTCACAGATCCTACCAGGGGAGAGGCGATCCTGGATTTGGTCCTAAGTAACACCCAAGACCTGGTGAGAGGTGTAAAAGTGATTCCACCACTTGGGAACAGTAACCATAATGTCATTGAGTTTAACATTTGTACAGATAGGGAGTTGCCCAAAAAGACTGACGCAACCACTTTTAACTTTAAAAGGGGTAACTTCTCTGGTATGAGGGGACATGTGAGGAAGAAATTGAAAGGAAGAGTGGAGAAGGTCAAAACCATTGGGGAAGCTTGGAGACTATTTAAAAAGACAATCCTAGAAGCTCAGAAAAAATATATACCACAGGTTAGGAAAGGTACAAATAGGTATAGAAAAAAGCCTGCATGGTTAACAAATAAAGTAATGGAAGCTGTAAAAGGTAAGAAGGATTCCTTTAAGTGGTGGAAAGCTAGTCTTAGTGAGGTTGATAAAAGGGAACACTGACTATGGCAAATAAAATGTAAGTCTGTGATCAGGCAAGCAAAAAGGGAATATGAGGAGCATATCGCAAAAAACATAAAGACCAACAATAAAACTTTCTTCAAATACATTAGAAGTAGGAAGCCAGCCAGGGAGGCAGTGGGGCCCTTGGATGACCAAGGGGTAAAAGGAGTAGCGAAGGATGATAGGGAAATGGCTGAGAAGCTGAATGCATTTTTTGCCTCTTTCTTCACTGTGGAAGAGGAGAAGTGCTTGCCCACTCCAGAAGCACCGATTTTGGGAGGGGGTTTGAAAGACCTGAATCAGATTGCGGTGACAAGAGAGGAAGTCCTCGGACTGATGGACAATTTAAAAACTAATAAATCACCAGGCCCGGATGGCATTCATCCGAGAGTTCTGAAAGAACTCATATGTGAACTTGTGGATCTCCTGACAAAAATATGTAATCTTTCTTTAAAATCTGCCTCCATTCCTGAGGACTGGAAGGTAGCTAATGTCACTCCCATCTTTAAAAAGGGCTCCAGGGGAGATCCGGGAAATTACAGGCCAGTCAGTCTGACATTGATACCGGGTAAGTCGGTGGAAACTGTTATTAAGGAAAGAATTAGTAGGCACATTGATGAACAAAAACTATTGAGGCAGACTCAGCATGGGTTCTGTAAGGGAAGATCTTGTCTCACTAACCTGTTAGTGTTTTTTGAGGGAGTGAACAAACATGTGGACAAGGGGGACCCAATAGATATTATTTACCATGACTTCCAGAAAGCTTTTGATACAGTTCTTCATCAAAGGCTCCTAAGTAAGCTCAATAGTCATGGGATAAAAGGACAAGTCCTCTTGTGGATCAAAAACTGACTTATAAATAGGAAACAGAGAGTGAGTATAAATGGGAAACTTTCTCAGTGGAGGGTGGTAAGCAGTGGGGTATCACAGGGATCAGTACTCGGTCCGATGCTTTTTAACTTGTTTATTAATTATTTGGAATTGGGAGTAAGCAGTGCAGTGGCTAAATCTGCAGATGACACGAAGTTGTTCAGGGTGGTGAGAACCAGGGAGGATTATGAGGCACTCCAAAGGGATCTGTCGAGGATGGGTGAGTGGGCGTCAACGTGGCAAATGGGGTTCAATGTGGCCAAGTGCAAAGTGATGCACATTGGAGCCGAAAAATCCTAAATATAAATACACGTTGATGGGGTCTGAACTGGCAGAGACGGACCAAGAGAGAGATCTTGGAGACATAGTGGATAACTCAATGAAAATGTCTAGACAGTGTGTAGCTGCAATAAAGAAGGCCAACGCTATGCTGGGGATTATTAGGAAGGGAATTGAAAACAAATCAGCCAGTATCATCATACCCCTGTATAAATCATTGATGCGACCTCATTTGGAATACTTTGTACAATTCTGGTCACCACATCTCAAAAAGGATATTATAGCATTGGAAAAAGTGCAGAGAAGGGCAACTAGAATGATAAAAGGGTTGGAACACCTTCCCTATGAAGAAAGGTTAAAACGCTTGGGGCTCTTCAGCTTGGAGAAACGACGGCTGAGGGGTGACATGATCGAGGTTTATAAGATTATGAATGGGATTGAGCAAGTTGAGAAAGAAGTACTTCTCTCCCTTTCTCACAATACAAGAACTCGTGGGCACTCCATGAAATTGCTGAGCAGTCGGGTTAGAACAGATAAAAGGAAATACTTCTTCACCCAGAGAGTGATTAACACATGGAATTCACTGCCACAGGAGGTGGTGGCAGCGACAAGCATGGACAGTTTCAAGAGGGAATTAGATAAACATATGGAGCAGAAGTCCATCAGTGGCTATTAACCACAGGGTATGGATGGAAATTCTCAGTCTGGGGCAGGTGATGCACTCTATACTTGGTGCTGGAGGGGGCAGTAGTGGGAGGGCTTCTAGTGTCCTGGCCCCACTGCTGGACCTCCTGATAGCACATGGTATTTTTGGCCGCTGTGACAGAGTGTTGGACTAGATGGGCCATTGGCCTGATTCAACATTGGCTTCTCTTATGTTCTCTTATGTTCTTATGTAAGTATGCTGAGTCTCCACATTGATCTACAAACAAAGTATCACTCTGGGAGACCTCAGAGACGACTGACAAAACTGCAAAACAGTTTGAGGCAGGAACATTATATGAGGGGGAGTTAGCAGGAGCAAAGAAATCTTCAATCTTACTTGGTTTAAGAGCAGGACGGGAGGTAAAATCACTTGTCCCACAAAGGTGCTTTCAAACCCTTGTCACTTTGTTGTTGTTTTTTTAGCAAAACCCTCCTAAAAAGGAGAGGAGTTTATTCTTTTTATAAATAGAAAAAGGTAGGGTATATAGAGGGATTAAGAAAAGAGTGGAGTGAGTATTCTGTTAATAAAAATTAGTTTAAATCAGTATAGATACAGTTTTTGGCAGTCAACGTGATTGGAGAGTCTTCTTTTCATCTAACCAAAGTCCAAAGTAACTCTGTTAATAAGGTTAGTAATGTCCTTTGGGGTTAGTTGTTAAACAACTCCTTTCTGACGCTTCTCGAACGATTATTTCTTAGGTTGTCTTCTTTTGGTATCCCTCAGGTTGTAGGATGGGCCCTCTTTGGTTTTCACGTCTCCCGCTCCGGCACCTCCCTCCTCTGGGCCGCTGTCATCTTCACTGCTCAAATCCGTCCAAGTTGCGAGTGCTGCCTCTTCCTCTGAACTGGCGTGTCTCTTCAGAAATTCTTGTGCTTTGAAGATGGAGTCAATCTTTTCTCTTTTATCCTTGTACTTGAACACTAGGCCTTCAGGGAAAGTCCATCTGTATATGGTCTGATGTCTTTGTAGAAAGGTGGTCAATCCTTTGTAAGCTTTCCTTTTCATCCGGATTTCATAAGGCACATCTTTCAATATTCTGATAGTCTGTTCCCCAATTTTCAAGGGCACCGCTGAAACTGCACGCAAAATTTGATCTCTGGTACTCTGCTTAACAAACTTGACAACCACTTCTGCTGGCAGATTATTTTTCTTTGTAAAGGTGGAATAGGCCCTATAGACCTTATCCATCTCTTCTTTTAATTCTCGCTGATCTCTGCCAGTTACGGGTGCCAAGGCATTCGCTAATATAGATCTGAGATCTTCCTTCTCTTCTTCTTTAATGCCCTGAAAATGAAGGATCAGATTCGATTTCTCCATTTGCAACATCAAAATTCTTTTTTCTTGCTCATCCTGGTGTTTTTCTAACTTATTGACCCTTTTCTTCACTTTTCCGATGTCTTCCGTCGAGACCAAACATTTCTGTGCGATCACTTCCATCTTCTTTGACATTTCCGTTAGTTGCTTTTGTTGACTGTTGAGAACACCTTCCATATTTGTTAAAGTTTCGCTGATTTTCTGTATTTGGACCAGCAGAGGGTGCAGTAGCTCGCTTGTCTGTTGACTGACAGCAGGCTCTGGAGGGTGATTACCCGGACCGGATGTCCTGCCTCCCTTCTTTTCCGGTTTCAGAGGGACCTTCTTCATGGCCGACATTTCTTTTATTTGTTTACTTTATCAAAGTTCATGAAGCGTCGCTCAGGAGACCCGATAAATCCTTAGCTTCAGTAGCACCCCAAAGGTATTTTCACCAACCCTTCTTCCCTTTCGTCCCCCTTAGCTTTCCTTTATAAGTCCCGCTCCTCAGTGGGGGGAACCCCCCCTCCCAGACGCTTATTCGCTTACGGGGGAAGGGCTCGGGTTTTTGCTTCAAATTTAGACCTCCAACTCACGGTTCGCTGCCGTTTCTTCTTTTTACTTTAGTTCATGCCACTGTTCCTCACTCCTGGTGGAATTCAGTGGCGCTGCTAAGTCCCATTACGGGCACGCCGCAGTGGGGCCGATTGGGGCGAGGAGAAAGCCTCACTTTCCCGGCTGTCTGCCGGCAAAGAGGCTACTCCCCAAGCGCCCCGGTTCGGAGCCTTTGCCTAAGACTCACTAGGGTCTTTCGCACATGCGAAGACCCCCCCTAACTGCGCGTGGGCTAACCACCTCCGGGAGCATCCCGAGAGGCGGCTGCCATTCGCAACGCTGAAACCGAAACCCCAAACCCTTGTCACTTTGCATACTATGTTTCTAACATGAAAGTCCCTCCTAAAACCAAATAAATGCAGCTCTGTTAGTGAAGAAAGACTGCAAACAACTGACTCAAAAGTCCAGACATAAGGACTATTTAAAATTCTGTTGTTATCCTGTTGAAGTCTTTGGCTTTGAAATTCATGACTAGTACTTAGTAATCATGGAATAACTAGGAATAAGGCCCATTGTGGAAATAAATACAACAGGCTCTAGAAAGAGGATCTGGGAGAGTGCCAAGGTCTTGGACACTCAGCATCAATTTGCTGTGGTGACCTCAGCAGAATATAATGATACACAGTCCATCATTTTCTCCAGAGGAACTGATCTCTGCTACCTGAAGAGCAGTTGTAATTTTGAATGCTCTCCAGCCCTCACCTGGAGATTGGCAACAATTGTTACTCAGAAGGAAATGGCTGGTTTGGAGGATGGAGTCTATGGCATTGTACATGTCTGAGGTCCAACCCCTCCTCAAACCCCACCCTCTCCAGGCTCCACCTGTCAAATCCCCAAGAATTTCCCAACCTGGAACTGGCAACCCCATCTCCTTCCCAGCTAACCATCAGCCTACTGTTATCTGCCCCTCTGACTGCAGCTGACTTCTGCCATCCCAGATCAGTTGTAATTCTGAGTGATCTCCACCCCTCACATGGAGATTGGCAACACTGGTTCCCCAGGAGGGAATGGCTGGTTAGGAGGATGGAGTCTATGGCATTGTACCTGTCTAAGTTCCCACCCCTCCTCAAACCTTACCCTCTCCAGGTTCCATCCCTCAGATCTCCAGGAATTTCCCACCTGGAGTAGGCAACCCTATCTCCTTCCCAGCCGAGCATCAATCTACCTTTATTTCCCACTCACTCTTCAGCTTTCCATCACCCCCACCCACCCATCTGCAGCCTATATGGTGCTCTGAAACCCTGAATGCCATGTTGCATTGGCTGTCATGGGGAGAGCATCTCAGCAGGGTAATAAGGACACAGAGTCCACCATGTTCTCCAGCGGAAGTGATCTCTGCCATCTGGAGAGCAGTTGTAATTCTGGGTGATCTCTAACTCTCACCTGGAGATTGGCAACAATAGTTTCCCTGGAGGAAAAATAGTCTTTCTCTGCAATGGGGACCAAAGCAGCTTACATCATTCTCCTCCTCCTTTTGATTTGCACAACAACCCTGTGAGGTACGTTAGGCTGAAAATCTGTGATTGGTCCAAAATCACCCACTCAGCTTCTACAGTAAGAACCTGGATCTAAAAGACCCTGCTCTGAAGCACTGACTGCAATGCCCACGATAGCCAACCTCTAGGGGGAGCCTGAAGATCACCAGGTATCACAACTGCACTCTAGAAAACAGATCTCTCCCCCCACCCGGGAAAATAACTGCTTTGGAAGGTGGGCTTTATGGCATTCTGTTCAGCTGAGGCCTCTCCCCTCCCCAAACCCTGGCTTCCATAAACTCTACCAGAAAATCTCCAAGAATCTCCCTGCCTGGAGCAGGCATTCCTAGTAAGGACTGGCCCCAATGAGTTCCTCACAAAGGCCTGCAAAGGGTTTCCTTCACTTTTCTGAACCAAGCTTGGTTGCCTACTGTGGCAAACCGGGCTCCAGTTTACAACTCAGCTGTTCACCTCCCACCATCATCCCATGGGCATATCTCACTCCTTAAGTCTGCTGCCATAACTCACTGAATTGTCACTGCCTTTTTAGAGGGACAGTGAGACCCCTCTGGCTGAATCTCCCTATTTAGAGATGAAATCTCCAGTCTTTGGGGGATCCCTGAAAAGTTGGCAGCTTTGGGTCCGGCCTTTTCTTGATTCCCTGGGCTACCCCTCCCTTTGGTATTGTGCAGAGCAGGGGTCAGAGCACAACACAGATTATTAGCCCAAATAAAAGATTTTTTTAACTATTTACATAATTATGGAGCACACACACACGCTAAATAAATAAGGTACAACTGTAGGAGTAAGCACATACCATGAACCAACAGGGGTTAAATGCAATCCTCTTTCCCTGCACACAACACTCTCTAGCTCTGGAGGTTGTGGGCTCAGCATAGGATCTCTCCTTGGACTGGCTCTGCTTCAGCCTCTCTTTTCCTTACCGAAGAGAGCAAGGAAACTTCCATTCATTTCCCAGTCCAGCTGGCTGTGGGGTGGATAAATTTCTGCTGCCTCCCAGGGTTCCCGCATGTCTCTGGATTGTGGCTTAGCTGGAGTCTATATTGATGCTGGCCTATCCCTTAGGATGGTCCCTTTTTCCCACACTTTTTGGCCTTGCTGCAGCTGGGAGTTGTAAGCTAGCTGATGAGGAAGCCCCATTCAACCCAGTGAGTGATACTCCTGCAGGCCCCTCTCTGGAACTACAGCTCAATTAAGACTTCTGGGGGAACATTTTAAACACAGAGATGGCAGCCATCTTACAGACACAGGTAACTGCCATTTTGTTACACCTACCAACAGCTCCTCATGGATCACTGCCTTGTCATGGCGAGGGGGCTTGTGTGGTTTGATGAGGCTGTGGGCTATGCCGTGGAGGGCCACCCAGGATGGACAGGCCACAGCAGAGAACTCAGACCAAGCGTGATCCCCTGGAGAAGGAAATGGCAACCCACTCCAGTATCTTTGCCAAGAAAACCCCATGGACAGTAACAAAAGGCTAAAAGATATGACGCCGGAAGATGAGCCCCTCAGGTCGGAAGGTGTCCAATATGCTACTGGGGAAGAGCAGAGGGCAAGTACGAGTAACCCCAGAAAGAGTGAAGCAGCTGGGCCAAAGCCGAAAGGACGCTCAGTTGTGGATGTGTCTGACGGTGAAAGGAAAGTCCAATGCTGCAAAGGAACCTGGAATGTAAGATCTAGGAATCAAGGTAAGCTTGACGTGGTCAAAAATGAGATGGCAAGAATGAACATCGACATCTTGGGAATCAGTGAACTAAAGTGGACAGGAATGGGCAAATTTAACTCAGAAGACCATTATATCTACTACTATGGCCAGGAATCCCATAAAAAATGGTGTGGCCTTTATAGTCAACAAGAGAGTGAGAAAGGCAGTATTGGGATACAATCTCAAAAATGACAGAATGATCACGGTCCGAATCCAAGGCAAACCATTCAATATCACAGTAATCCAAGTCTATGCCCCAACCACTGCTGCAGAAGAGGCTGAAGTGGACCAGTTCTATGAAGACCTACAACAGCTCATAGAACTAACACCAAAAAATGATGTCCTCATCATCATAGGGGACTGGAATGCTAAAGTAGGAAATCAAAAGGTAACCGGAATAACAGACAAGTTTGGCCTTGGAGAACAAAATGAAGCAGGGCAAAGGCTAACAGAGTTTTGTCAAGAGAACACACTGGTCATAGTGAACACCCTTTTCCAACAACCTAAGAGGTGTCTCTACACATGGACATCACCAAATGGGCAACACCGAAATCAGATTGACTATATAATTTGCAGTCAAAGATGGAGAAGCTCTATCCAGTCAGTAAAAACAAGATCTGGAGCTGACTATGGCTCAGATCATGAGCTACTCATTGCAAAATTCAGACTTAAATTGAAGAAAGTTGGGAAAACCACAAGGCCATTCAGATTTGACCTAGATTGCATCCTCGATGAATATACAGTAGAGGTGAAGAATAGGTTTAAGGGACTAGATTTGATAGACAGAGTGCCTGAAGAACTATGGACAGAGGTCCGTGACATTGTAAAGGTGGCAGCAATTACTGCCATCCCAAAGAAAAAGAAATGCAAAAAAGCAAAGTGGCTGTCTGATGAGGCTTTACACATAGCAGAGGAAAGAAGGAAAGCCAAAGGCAATGGTGAAAAGGAAAGATTTGCCCAACTGAATGCAGATTTCCAGAGAACAGCAAGGAGAGATAAGGAAGCTTTCCTGAATGAACAATGCAAAGTAATAGAGGAAAACAATAGATTGGGAAGGACTACAGATCTCTTCAAGAAAATTGGAGAAATCAAGGGAACATTCCATGCAAAGCTGGCCATGATAAAGGACAAAAACGGTAGGGACCTAACAGAAGCAGAAGAGATTAGGAAAAGATGGCAAGAATACACAGAAGACCTATACAAGAAGGACCTCAATGGTATAATCACTGACCTCGAGCCAGACATCCTGGAAAGCGAAGTTAAATGGGCCTTAGAAAGCATTACTAACAACAAAGCTAGTGGAGGTGATGGTATCCCACCTGAGTTATTCAAAGTCTTAAAAGAAGATGCTGTTAAAGTGCTGCACTCAATTTGCCAACAAATTTGGAAAATACAACAGTGGCCACAGGATTGGAAAAGGTCAGAGTACATTCCAATCCCAAAAAAGGGCAATATCAAGGAATGTTCAAACTATCGCACAATTGCACTCATTTCACACGCTAGCAAGGTCATGCTCAAAATCCTACAAGCTAGGCTCCAACAGTACGTGGATACAGAACTGCCAGAAGTACAAGCTGGGTTTCGAAGAGGTAGAGGAACCAGAGATCAAATTGCCAACATTTGCTGGATTATGGAGAAAGCAAGAGAGTACCAGAAAAACATCTACTTCTGCTTCATTGACTATGCTAAAGCCTTTGATTGTGTGGATCACAATAAATTATGGCAGGTTCTTAAAGAGATGGGAGTACCGGACCACATCATATGTCTCCTGAGAAACCTGTATAAGGGTCAAGAAGCAACAGTTAGAACTGGATATACAACAACTGATTGGTTTAGCATAAGAAAAGGAGTACAACAAGGATGTATATTGTCACCTTGCTTATTTAATTTATATGCACAGTACATCATGAGAAATGCTGGCCTGGATGAATCACAAGCTGAAGTTAAGATTGCTGGGGAAAAGATCAATAACCTCAGATATGCAGACGATACCACTCTGATGTCAGAAAGTGAAGAGGACCTAAAGAGCCTCTTGCTCAGGGTGAAAGAGGAGAGCACAAAAGTGGGCTTGAAGCTCAACATCAAAAAAACTAAGATCATGGCATCTGGCCCCATCACTCCTTGGCAAATAGAAGGGGAAGTCGTAAAAGTAGTGACAGACTTCACGTTCCTAGGATCCCAGATCACTGCAGATGGTGACTGCAGCCATGAAATTAAAAGACGCCTGCTCCTTGGGAGGAAAGCGATGGCAAACCTAAACAGCATGATAAAAAGCAGAGACATCACCTTGCGAACAAAAGTCTGCATGGTCAAAGCAATGGTATTCCCCGTAGTAATGTATGGCTGCGAGAGTTGGACTATAAGGAAGGCTGAGCGCCGAAGAATAGATTCTTTTGAACTATGGTGCTGGAGAAGACTCTTGAGAGTCCCTTGGACTGCAAGGAGATCAAATCAGTCAATCATAAAAGAAATCAACACTGATTGTTCCCTGGAAGGCCAGATCCTGAAGCTGAAGCTCAAATACTTTGGCCACCAAATGAGAAGGGAACATTCACTGGAGAAGACCCTGATGCTGGGAAAGATTGAAGGTCAAAGAAGAAGGGGACGGCAAAGGATGAGATGGTTAGACAGTGTCATCGATGCAACGAACATGAAATTGAGCAAACTTCAGCAGACAGCGGAAGACAGGAGGGCCTGGCGTAATCTGCTCCATGGGGTCGCGAAGAGTCGGACTCGACTGTGTGACTGAACAACAACAATAACAACCAACAGCTACTGAGGGAAAAAGTTAGTCTCACACAGGAGGCAATTGTCTTCATCAAGAGAGAAAGCTGTCTGCCAGAAATTCTGAGAGGGCATAGTGGCTGAAGGAGTAGGCGGGGAAGAGGAGGAAACCCAGCACCCAGCCAATGGCAAACGAGTACTCTTGAGTGGCAGCTGGTTGAGACTCAGGCAATGCAGCCAGTGGCTAGGGACACATTCTGAGTGACAGATCATTGAGCCAACTGATTTTGGCAGCATGTGGAATGTTCAGGAGAGCCCATGACCAAAACAAAATTATATTATAGAGAGATACTAGCGAAATGCCAGAATCCTGGAAGCAAGTAATATCGGTTTCAATACCCAAACCTGGCAAAGATTCACAAACCCTTGTTCCTACAGACCAATTACTTTTCTTAACCATATTTGCAGCTGTTTTAGCAAACAGGTTAAAACAAATTATTACCTCCTACATAAAATCTGATCAAGGGGACTTCATTCCAAACAAAAATATAACAGATAACATATGCAGAATGCTAAATATAATTAATTATGGTAAACAAAAGGGCATTAATTCTTTTATCTTCACAACTGATATACAGAAGGCTTTTGATTCTTTGGAATTTTCTTATCTAAAAAATGTAATAGAACAAATGGAGTTTGGCAACCAATGGCAGACAGTGATGCAAGCTATCTATACTGCCTCTACAGCTAGGGTAAAAGCAAATAACATACTGTCTCAAAACTTTGCTGTAACCAGAGGCACAAAACA
Organism: Gekko gecko; assembly: GCA_029375565.1. Taxonomy (NCBI): domain Eukaryota; kingdom Metazoa; phylum Chordata; class Lepidosauria; order Squamata; family Gekkonidae; genus Gekko; species Gekko gecko. Next base: position 39,302,853 of record JAPDNY010000008.1, on the reverse strand, counting down.
AGGTTGCCCACTGTCTCTGTTTTTATTCGTCTTGGCAGTAGAACCTATAGCGGAAGCTATCAGGACTGACAATACTATTAAAGGAATAAAAATACATGACTAAGAGCATAAAATAAGTCTATATGCAGATGATATTGTTTTATATATTTCTGACACTAAAACGTCTTTAGAGAAATTAGGAACACATCTGAGAGATTTCATTAAAATATTTGGCTTACATACAAATCAAGGTAAGACAGAATTATACCCAATTCACTTGGATAGTGAGACTGAGGCATATCTTAAAGATACTTTCTGCTTCAAGTGGATAACAGATTATTGGCAATATCTTGGGGTCCAAATTCCCTTGGATTTGTCAAATTTATTAAAATGTAATTTTCACCTGTTGCTACAAACAGTAAGAATACAAATAAAACACTGGGAAAAGCTTAATTTATTCTGGCTAGATAAAGTATATTTTATATTTCCAAAAATTTATACTTATTTAGAACTCTCCCAATGCCTATATCCACTAATAAAATAAGATCATGGCAACTGCTCCTTAATAAATTTATTTAGAATAATCAAAGACCCCAAATTACATTTAAAAACTTGTGATGGCCCTCATATAAGAGCAGCCTTCATATACCTGATCTAGAAACATATTATGAAGCATCTAATTTGGCTAATGTAGTAAAACTTCTGATAGTACAATACAGTCTTGAGCAGAGATTGAACAAAGCTATACCTATCCCTTAACAATCCCAGAGACTATATGGACTAAACCTCAGTATCGACCATCACAAATTTAAAATAACATTTTTTTAACCGTTACCCTCCAAATATGGGACAGAAGATGAAGTCTTTTGGCCCCAAATATATCATTATTATGATATAAACCAACAATGATATAATAGTTATTATATCATAATATAAACCAACAATGGTTTCCCCCAGCACAAAATAATTTATTATATAATAACTGGGCAAAATCTGGAATCTCATGTCTCATAGATCTAACCAGGGACCTTTTCTTTGAAAAGAGCTGCAGGAGCTCATTAGCATAAGGTATGGTAATGAGCTACTAGGCTATTAGCACAATAGCTCATTAGCATATGCCACACCCCCTGACATCACCAGAAGTTATGTCAGAAGGGGAAGCAAAAGGGGGGAAGGCATCTTCAAAAGCCTCCCCTTCCCTTCCCCAGCCAGCCTGCGGGGTGGGGAGCGAAGAGAGAAGAGGTTTAAAGTTTAAACCCCTTCTCACTAGAGTTGGCCCACAGAAGTAGGAAAGAGGGAAGGAAAGAGGAAAAGAAAAAGAAGGAAAAGGGGAAAAGGAGAGAATGAAAGGAGGGAAAGAGAGAAGAGAAGAAGGAGGGAAAGAAAGAGAGAGAAGGGAAGAAGGAGGGAAAGAGAAAAAGGAGAGAACAAAAGGAGGAAAGAGAAAAAGGAGAGAAGGAAAGAAGGAAAAGAGAGAGAAGGGAAAGAAGGAGGAGAAGGGAAAGAAAGAAAAGGAAAGGAGGAACAGAAAGAGGGCAAAGAGATGGGGAGAGGGAGGAAGGCTTTCCCATCCCTCCATCAAGCTCCCACCACCACCACCCCTGTGGATCCCTCACTTATCAATCAAGGCCTTCCCAAGGCAACGGGCTTCCTCGAGCCTCACCGGGGCTGCAGGATTCCAGTGCAGGACCCAGAAGGCTGGTGACAGGCCTGCTCTTGCCTCCCCGGGGCCGCAGTGCTCCAGTGCAGTCCCCGGGAGGCTGGACGGGCCTCCTTGAGCCTCCCTAGGGCCATAGTGCTCCAGCGTGGGCCCCGGGACGCTGGTGATGGGCCTCCTCAAGCCTCCCTGGGGCCACAGCGCTCCAGCATGGGCCCCAGGAGGCCAGTGACAGGCCTCCTCGAGCCTCCCCAGGGCCGCAGCACTCCAGCGTGGGCCCCAGGAGGTTTAACAGGCCTCCTCAAGCCTCCCCAGGGCTGCAGCGCTTCAGCGTGGGCCCTGAAAGGCTGGCAACAGGCCTTCTTGAGCCTCCCCCAGGCCACAGGGCTTGGGAGTGGGGAGCTGGAGGCAGGGCTTGCCACCATTGCCCTTTGTGCCAGAGCCTGGGCTGCCGGAGCTGTGCTCCAGCATGCTCTGGCCCCAAAAGACTCCTAGATCTAACTGAGAAAGGGAAACTGATTAATAAAACAAAATTAGAACAAAAACTGGAATTACCTATACAATTACTTCAGTATCTTCAAATAATCAGCTTGTTCTCTACTCCTTTGTTAGTTAAGTCATTTAAAGAGAGCACAGACAATTTGAACTCCTCTTAAAAAACAATACATAAGGCCCCAAAGGACTCCTCTCAAAGGTATACAAAATTTTACTTGATGTTACCTCAGAAGCCCTACTATACTACCAAAGGCACTGGTCGGAAGATTGTAACATCTCAACAGAACAATGGGAGAAAATTTGGTCTTCATTAATGTGCAGTTCAAATGTCATAACAATCACTGAAATTAATTAAAAGATGGTACTATACACCGAAAAAACTAAGCTTGATAACCAGTTCATGTAATCCTCTATGCTGGAAATGTTCAGAACATGTTGGATCTTATTTACATTGCTGGTGGGACTGTTCTGCATTGACTTTGTTTTGGGAGACGATCATTGCTAAAATCAAAATTATCACTGGTTGTGAAATTCCATGTACTCCAGAGTCAATATTACTAAATATTTGGCCTGATTCCCAATTAATTGCCATATGAATAACAATTGCTAAATTAACAATTGCATCCATTTGGAAAAGTAAATTGAAACCATCAATATAAACGTGGCACCAAAAAATCTGGGAACGTATAATAATGGCAAAAATTACTGAGAGTATACAGTCAACAGATCCATCTAAGAGCTCAACCCAACTCTGAGATATGTAGATACCTATTATTTTTTATTTATCAGAAAATGTTATTATTCCTCCAAACCCTGTATTTGAAGAGATACTGTATGCATAGTGTATAGCAAGATAACTTTTTATTACCTTTTTAATCGCCTTTTGTTCACCTGTAAATATTCAGTAATAAAACATTTTTTTTAAAAAAAAGACATCACTAACCCCACACTCATGACATCATCAGGCTCCACCCAATGAGTCTCAGGGTTTGAGAGGATGGAGACCAGACAACCCTATCCCTGTCAATACACACATGCCCCTTCACCACAAATTTCTGCTTACTGCTCTGCCACTGTTACCTCTACAGGTATACTATATAGCTAGGCTACCAGAGAGATGCAGGAAACCACCACCCCCAGGGCATTTTTCTAATCTTTCCATGTAAGGGTACTTTTAAAAAATTAGGGTTTTCTAGGCTGGCTCTAGCCTGCAGCCTACTCGAGCCGTCCTCTGATTTTACATGGGAAAAATCCAAAAATTAATTTCAGAAATGTTACATGTGAAAATTGCTTATCTTACATCCTTCAGATCATTACATTTGGCAGGAGAAAATGGAAAATACAGCAGCAAAAAGAAAAGATAGTATGAGGAATCACCTTTTTTGTGGGGGTTGGGGACAAAAGACACCCATCCCCTCAGACTCATCTAATCAGTCCATCTCCTGGTGTGGCAATTTTTGCTGCCTCAGAAACATTAGATTTCAGTAGAGCTTGGTTGACACTGCCAGCCCAGGTAATGAATTCCATGTTATAAAATAAATGCAGTGGTAACTACTAATTATCACTAATGGTAATAACAGTGTTGAAAAGCAATGTTACCACACACTCAGCAAGTGAGAGTGCTGATGAACAGATGAAAGGCAATCTAGACAAAAAGCTAGTACTAACCTGTGGGGTTTTTTGTATTTTCAAAATGAAGTGCAGTTAATCTTGTTGGAAACACGTTTGGGTTTTTAAAACCACTTTCTGCTCAAGAATGCAAAACTTTCTAAAGATTGTTTACCAAACTTAAAAAAAATATATAAGTAGTATATATTTTAAATCAAGAAATATGTAAGTAGATGCATCTTTATGACATAAAACATACATTTCTTAGTCATATCACTATTTACTTCTCTTTTACAAAACCCAGTAAACACTAGTTGTAATTTTAAGAAATCAATTATCAAACTTCTCTAGTACAGCCTCCATCTCCTATGTCTTTTGTCCATGCAGGTCTTGTGATGCCCAGGTAGCCTCTTTGGGTGGGTCAAAGGGGTCCCCCCTCTTCACTTTTCATAACAGAAAAACTGATTGGTTCACAGCCAGTGGCTCCTGAATTGCCTTTAAATTTTATTAACACACACACACACCATCGTTTGTTTGAGCCTGATTAAAACTTCTCTCCCTTAGGATTTGAGGGATTTAAATCCAGTGTTAACATTTGCCATTCATCTTTGGGTATCCAGGTGTCCTGATAAAGAAATGACAGTTCAAAAGACTGTTTCTTTGGAATCTCAGTCACTTCCATCAGGGAAAGTTTAAAGTGTGCAAGAACTGCAAAGATAAAAATTCCATTAGCAAATTTTGAGATAGAGGTATCAGATCTTAATAGTGTTTCTAAAATTGTTTTAGAGAATTACCAGTGAGTCGATTAGGTCAGTCAGCAAATTATAACATTTTATATGAAGCTCTTTAGAAAACTAGCTACGATGGGCTACCCTCATATAGCCAGAGAATTCCCATAGGATTTAAGCTCTTGATTGCGAGCCTGGTTATTGTGCATTCAATGGAATTAACTACAGTTAAGCTATGCTCATTCAATTGTGCTAAAGCATGCATAATTTTCATTGGATTATAAAATACAACACTATTCGTCATAAGCATCCTTGTAAAGAAGATAATTTAGAATACAAAGCTGTTAAAAAGCTATTTTAATTGCCATAATAAATACATTCATTGAATAAGAGGTTCTGCGTACCTGTTCTCCAGTAGATCTTGATCTTCAAATGGGATGTTCAGAAGGTCCAGAATGTAACCAACAGCAGGCAACATAGTAAATCTTACAGTCTGTATAGAGGCTGTACTTTAGGCACTTTTGCAAATGAGAAAATAAAGACAGTGTTCTACAGATTATAACATGTTTTGGGCATGTTAGCTGACTTCGAAACAAGCCAAAATTGTGCAAGGCTTGCATTCTCGTTGGACCTTTTTTTTCTCCCTGGATAAGATTCAGATTAATTCTCCTGAGAATAAGAAGGGAAACATCCTGGGAGTAAATAGATCACTTGAATGTTTGGTTAATTTGGTGTCAAAGAGCCAGTTTGGTGTAGTGGTTAAGAGTATGGACTCTAATCTGGGAGAACCAGGTTTGATTCCCCACTCCTCCAACATATAGCTGCTGGTGTGACCTTGGGTCAGTCATAAGTTCTTCCAGAGCTATTCTGTTAAGAGCAGTCCTTGAAAGAGCTCTCTCAAGGGAAAGGGATTGTAAACCACTCTGAGACTCCTTTGGGTAGTGAAGGGTGAGGTATAAATCCAATCTCTTCTTATTCTTCTAACAGCTGATATGCAGCAATAAATACTATGTCATTAACTCCCTCCATCACCCCTTGGATGCCCTGAGAAGAGTGCTTGCCATGAGGCATCCATGGAGTGATGTATCTCTGAGTCAGCAGTGACCTGAACTATTCCCACTATCCATGACACCTAGTTAATCAACCAATTGAGTGAACAGGCTTATCAAATGCACCTCCACATGGGCAATTCAGAGTAGGTGAAAAAAATCCATTCCCTGGGACACATAGAGGTAAACATCCCAAGCTCTTCTGATCCAGCACTATGATGGTCGCATAGCATACAGCCAAGATCACATAACAGTCAGTACTATTATATAAATCCTACCTGCACTTTTAGTTCAGAAATATAAGTAAACAAAAGCACTGGGCAAATTGTTTTCATGCAAAGTATATGTGCTTGGCGGTGAGGTGTTACGTATGTTGATAAATGTGTTGGTCCTGAAATGTGCAAATGCATAATACATGCCTTTGCATGTATTATGCAAATGCCTCCCTCCCATCACCTTGAAGGAAGCACAAGGGCAGAAGGAACCAATTGTGGCTCAGTACATGAGCACTGGCCAATCGAGGGCTGGCTCACAGGCCACGTTTGGCAGCAGCTGCCCTTCCTCCTTAGATCGACCAAGCACGAGCTCCCCGCCCACCCACCCTTTTTTGAGACCATGTGGGATTAGCTTGGTTTTTGGGGCTAAGCAGGAACTTTTCTGGACCTCACTCAGATTGGCCAAGAGGGAGGTCTTTTTCCCCCTACTCCACATGGTCAGAGGGGGAGAGGTATAATAGGCCTGGTAAAACTGATTAGTCCCTAACTGGGAAGGCAGGAAAAGCACCAGTTGAGGGGATTTTGAGTTGGCAAACACCCAAAGATATCAGCGATGGGGGATATCAGTCAAAGAAGAATAGTAAAGAGATACCAGGGAAAGTGCACTATTTCCCAGAAAACACGGTGCGCGGGCAGGCATTGGATCGCAGAAGCGCTGGTATCCTGTCGCATCCGGCACCCATCTGTGTCCCGTCTCACACCAGATTTTTTTTTTCCTGCTTACCCCAAATAGGGCAAGGTTTATTACAAGTTTTTATTATTTTTCTAAACACAAACATACATTCACAAACACATACACAAACACATATGGGGGGTGATAATACATAGTACATGGTTTCACTTTAAGCTTTATATACAATCAGATTGCTCAATGCAAGTAATTTAAAAAAATAACCATTTCTTTGTTGGCTACCATATTTCTTATAATTTTCTTGGTATTCCAGTCTTTCTTAATCAGGTTATATTGTTATAACTATTGTACCAGATACAGAATCTTGACCATATATTATAAAATGTAGAGTCTGTATGTCCCTTTAACAATAAAGTCAATTTATCCATTTCTGTCGCTTCCAAAAGCTTATTGACAATTTCTTATTTCATTGGGACCTCCGGGACTTTCCAATACTTAGCATGTAGAATTCTCGCAGTTGCTGTTATATAAACAACTAGGGAGCAAAGACAATGGGCCCTAGAAAGAAAGGGAGGGAGGTGGAAGGAAGGAAGAAGGAAGGAAGGAAGGAAGGAAGGAAGGAAGGAAGGAAGGAAGGAAGGAAGGAAGGAAGGAAGGAATAGGGGGAAGAGTGAAAGAAAGGGGAGAGGAAGAAAGGAAAAGGGGGAAAGGAAGGGAAGAGGGTCAGAAAAGGGCTTCTCTGGCAGGGATTCCAGGGGATGGCATGTGGGGGACAGAAAAGGCCTTCTCTGGGCCTAGTCACCTAATAGAAGGCCCAGGGGATGGCGTGTGGGGGACGGAAATGGCCTTCTCTGGGCCTAGTCCCCTCATAGAAGCCCCAGGGGATGGCATGTGGGGGAGGAAAAGTCCTTTTCTGGGCCTAGTGCCCCATAGAAGGCCCAGGGGATGGTGTGTGAGGGGAGAAAAGGGCTTCTCTGGGCCTAGTGCCCCATAGAAGGCCCAGGGGATGGCGTGTGGGGGACAGAAAAGGCCTTCTCTGGGCCTAGTCCCCTTATAGAAGGCCCAGGGGATGGTGTGGGGGGGTGGAAAAGGGCTTCTCTCACTTGCTTCAGCCTTGAGGGCCTGTCCCTGCGACGGTCCTCTCCTGTCGAAGGACTGGAGCAGACTGAGCTGAAAACACTGACCGGGGCTGACGTGGGCAGGACTTTGCGAAGCAGCCAGTCAGCCCTGGCCAGTGTCTTCTGACTGCCAGTTCTTGAACCGAATCAATTATGACAAGCATAGAATGTAGTAAAACCAAAATTCAAATATATATAAGGACAGGATAAGATAGTGATCATCATTCTTACATAAATCAGGAAGAATATTGAACAGTAATACCTCAGGAGTAAAAGGAACAGTACAGTTTAATATTTTTTGCAAAATTTCATGTATCCAAGCCCAACATTTTTTAACTTTTTCACAATGCCACCAAGTATGATAAAATGACCCAACCTTATTTTGACATTTCCAACATTTGTTTGAACACTTACTGTTATATTTAGCTAACTTTTCTGGTGTTACATACTACCTATAAAACATTTTATAAACATTTTCTTTTTAAGAGACCGCTTTCATTATTTTTATGTTTCTCCTCCATAATTGGTCCCATTGATCAAGGTCAATGTTATGTCCCAAGTTTTGCAACCATTGAATCATTGTGGATTTAACCGTTTCGTCCAGCATCATATAACCAAGAAGAAAAATATACATTTTAAAAATAATTTTTTTATCTGTAGAAATCAGTTTTTTCAAACTCTAACAAATTCTCATAAAAACCTAATTTTTTGTCTTTAGAGAATCTAGATTCGATCTGTGCCTTTTGCCACCACATTAGGTCCAATGATGGTTTCAAATTCAACTTTGAGTCTAGGATACCTGAGTACCTTTTTACATCCTCTTCATAATAGGTTTTAGGGTTTGTGAAGACTTCTAAAGGTGCAATCAGCTTTGAGTTCTTTGTATATAGTTGTTTAGGCAACAGTTATCAAACTTTCAATAAAGATGATCCCAGCCAATGCTGCTTAAACTGTGGCTTTCCCATACCATAAAAATGTGTGCCAACCTAGCATCAGGTCATGACCTTCCTGTTTTAATAGTCTTTGATCTTCTAAAGTAATTCATTGTTTAATCCAGGCCATATCTGAGGCTCTATAATAAAGAAGCCTGTTTGAACAAGCAAAGCTTCCTCTTTCCTTAAAATCTTGTAGGGCTTTAAGTTTTATTCTCAGATGTTTCCCTTGCCATACCAATGTTGAAATTAAATTGTCAATCTCTTTAAAGATTGCTTGGCTTTGCAAGATAGGTATTGTTTGAAATAGAAATAGACATCTTGGTAATATATTCATTTTAACTATGGCCATCCAACCCATTAAAGTTATTTGGAAATTTTTCCATTTTTCCAAGTCTAACTTTTTAGACTTTAAAAGCTCTTTATAGTTGTTCTCCTGCAGTGTGCTACATTTGTTAGTCAACATTATTCCTAAATATTTAATCTTTCTCTGCAATTGAAAATATGACTTCTGCTGAAGTAGTAAAGCTGAATAATATGTAAAATCTTTCTTGTGAGGGTTCCTTACTTTCCAAGAGTCAACCACCTTTAATTCATCCAATAAATGATAAAGTATAGATGGAAATACATTTCCTCCTTTCTTTTTCTTTCTCTTTTTCACGTTTGAACATTTGTTTTTCTGTCACCCTTTTCATCAAAAACAGCATTAAAATCTCCAATAATACAGATTTCTTGAAAATCTTGTTTTGTAATTAGTTCTTGAAGCATTTTATAAAGATTTTCCTGGTTTTGATTTGGAGCATAAATGTTTACTATTAACATCTTTTTAATCTGTCTTTGTATTGCTACCATTAAAATTCTCCCATCTTGTAAGGAATATATCAAATCCTTACAAGATCGGAGATGCTCCTTTACATATATGGCCACACCTCTCTTCTTTTTTTCCTTGTCTGATGCAACAAAGACTTTACCTAGACCTTTAATTTGGATATATTTTTCATCCACTTTTTAAATATGGGTTTCTTGGAGACATGTAATATCATAATCTTTTTTTCTTAATTGATGAAAAATTCTGCTCCATTTCTGAGGGGCATTTAAACCATTTACATTCACAGAAATAATTTTCATTTTCCTTTTACTCATTTTGGTTTTGTTTCTTTGCTTCCTGTTGTTCTTTTGTATGTTGCCTTGTGTAAACTGGGGTTGTTCTTGTTGTTCCATGTCTCTTTGTTGTTCTTTTAGGCAATCCAGATAGTGCCACTGCTTCATGCAGTTTTTCTTCTTCCTCATCTTCTTCTCCCTCTTCCTTTTCCTCTTGTTCTGTAGCCAAATCTTCTCCATAGGTTTTCAAGAAGTCTTCTGCTTTAGAAATCGATGTGATCCTGTGTCTTTTACCTTTGAATGTAAAAGTTAGACATTCTGGTAATAGTCATCTATAACTTACTCTGTTGTTCCTCAGAAGTGCTGTAAGTTCCATATATTCTCTCCTTTTCTCTCTAACCCTCCAAGGAATTTCTTTCAGCACATTTATTTCATTGTCATCCAGTGTCAGCGGTGAGCTATTCACTTCTCTCAAGATCTTGTCTCTGACAGCCCTTTTATGGAACCTCACATGCACCTCTCTTGGCAGTTGATATTTTCTTGCATACGAGGAATTTATCCTAAAAGCAGCATCAGTTTCTTGAATGATCATCTCTTCATTTTCCGCGTTCATGTGCTTAGCTAAAATCTTGGCCATTTTTGTTGTCAAGTCTTCACTCTGCTCTTTTGGTATGTTTTGAAATCTCAGGACAAAGGCCACTCTCTCAACTTGCAATCTCATCATGTCCTGTTCTAGCATGGATTGTCTAACATCAGTATCTTGCATTCTATTTAAGATCTCCTTCATCCTAGTTTCCATTTTTTCTGTTGTAGTATTCAAGCTAGCAATCTTTTGGATGTTCTCTGTTACTTGCTTCTGTAATGTTTCCATGCTGGCAGTAAATTTCTCCATTATTTCTTTCAAGGCCTCATTGATAGGATCCACAGCATTCACGATTGAACTTTTGATAGTGTTTTGGACAAGAGCTTGCATTTCTTTGTTTGCAGAGGCTGCCAGAGTTGCTGTAACTGATTTTGGCACACCAGGTGAGTGTTGGTATATTGTAACATATAGCTGACAAGATGACAGCTCCAGATGGTTCAAATGATGCAACCAGATCAGTCTAATCTATTTTGACCGGTACTGTATCACATGATCTAGGTTGCATCAGCCAAGTCACTGTGAGTCAGCACATAGGTGATTGGCTGGCCACAATATATATTCACAGAGTGTGGACTGCACTTCATCACTATGATGTTGGAATTTACTGGCGAAGCACTTTGTTGTACAGGAGAAGATTTTGATTCTCAAGTGCTTGTTTGGACTGTGTAAATACTGTAAAATAAAACCACTGTAAGTATTGGAGCACTACTTCACTGAGTCACTGGAGTTATTCTTCCTCTGCATTATTCTGTTCTGCCAACAGGGTTATGGGCCCAGCCTGACGCCCTCTTTATGCCCTGAGTGACTTCAGTGTGCTCTACAGTTGGTTTTGCCTGAGCTGTGCTGTGGAAGTTTTGCCTGGAAGGCTTGAGAGGCTTGGAACACAGCAGTAGCAGCTGAATGTCTGCTGACGAGGCAGAGGCAGCATCGTAGTCCGAGAACAGCAGCTTATCTTCCTCTGACTCAGAGGACCTGGAGGAGTTGGAGGATGCTGTCCAGCAGTTTCCAAAGAGTGATCCTTGTGAGTACATCATGGCTTTTGCTCCTTCAGCCATGCTTGTGGATAAGCTGACTTATCAGAACTATTCTGTTTGGTCATTGCGCATGAAGCATTTTCTGATAAGGGAAGGGTTGTGGACTTATGTCTCAGACCCTCCAGCAGCCCCAACAGCTGATGACACTGCCAAAATAGAGAAATCACTTGCTGCTATAGTGCTGAGTGTCTCAGATGAGCAGTTGGTGTATATTTTGGCCAAATTGATGGCCAAGGAGGCATGGGATAGCCTGGCTTCGGTGTATGTGCAGAAATCTTTAAGTTCCATTATGCCTTTGATGAGGAGACTGTACAGAACAGTTATGCTGGAGCACCAGAGTGTCAGGGAGCATTTAAACACATTAACAGAATGCTTCCAGCAGCTTGCTGAGTGCAGTAAGCAGATATCTGATGAAGATAAGATCTATATGATTCTCTGTTCATTACCCTCGACCTTCGACCCCCTTGTCTCAGCTTTAGAAAATATGAAGCCGGCAGAGTTAACCTTTGACCTAGTTTGTGGTCATCTCATTCAAGAAGAAGAAAAGTGGAGGCAGCGTGAGCAGCTAACAGCTTCTTCTGGGCATGCTGCCAACTGTTCTGGGAGTCATGCCAGCAAAGCCAGGTGCAGGCTTGATGTGCAGGAGAGTTCCAGCATACTCAAATGTGAGCAGAAAGCAAGCCAGCCTTCGTTTGCTTTGAAAACTCGTTGTTTCCGGTGTGGGTCGTTGGACCACATTCAAAGATTTTGCCCTTGGAAGAGTTCGTCAGCCACCAATATACTCAAGGAATCTACAGGGACTAAGCCTAAAAATGTGGCTAGACAGCATGTGACACTGGTAACTGCGAGTGAAGCTTCTACACTGCAGACATGGGTTCTCGATTCAGGAGCCAGTCAACATTTTTCGCGGGACAAAGGGCTGTTGTTTGATCTGCAGCCAGCTGATATGGTGCATGTGAGTTTGGCTAACAGTGCCCCCGCCCCGGTTGATTGCCAGGGCAGCTTATTCTTCACAAGCCTTAATTACACCTTTCACAATGTCCTGTGTGTTCCCAGCTTGGAGCATAACTTATTGAGTGTGTGTGCATTAACAAAATGTGGATTCACTGTGCTTTTTGACAAGCAGGTATGCAACATATTGAAAGGGAACAAGGTGTTTGCTACAGCCAAAATACAGAATGGTGTATATGTCATTGAAAATGTGGTTGAGCAAGGCCAATCTGTGCTAAACAATAATGCCTTACATGATGAACGTGCTCATTTGTTACATAGGCGTTTAGGCCATGTGTCCTTTGGTACTCTCAGTAAAACCTTTGAGTGTCTGGGTATGGAAGATGTGAAAAAATGTGACACATACCTGGATTGTAACATATGCAAACAGAGCAAGTCTCAAACATATCCCTTGGCAAGTGCAAGCAACAGAGTAACACAGTGACCTATAGCTCTTGTTCATGCCGATGTTCTTGGTCCTTTTCCAAGTAATTTTTCGGGCAAGAAATATGGGCTATTGATAGTTGATGATTATTCAAGATTTAGTTGGTTTCTTCCCATAGAAAAAAAGTCTGAGGTTTATGAAACTATCAAACAATGGGCCAAATGTGTACAAAAGCAATTGGATCAGGAAATTGCCTCTTTCCAAACTGATTTTGGGGGGGAATTTGTTTCTCATCAATTAAAGAAATGGTTTCTTGATGAAGGTATACAACACAGAGTGGCTAATGTAGCCTGTCCTGGAGAAAATAGAGTAGCAGAAAGAAGAGCAGGTGTTCTACAAACAGTCATGCACTCCATGCTTTGTGATTCAGGTTTGCCCAAATCTTTCTGGGCTGAGTGTTTGAGATGTGCTGTCTATAATGTAAACAGGGTTTGGTGCAAAACTGTTGGAGACATTCCTTTTCGGTTGTTATATGGAAAAAATCCTTCACTAAAACATCTCAGAGTGTTTGGTACCAAGGCATGAGTGAATATACCTTTAAAACAAAGGCGCAAGGCAGGCCCACATACACGTAAACTTATTTTCATTGGGTACCAGACTGGTATGAAAGCGTACAGATTTGTAGACTCTAACAATATGCTGGTGTTTAGTAGGTCTGCAAAGTTCTGTGAACATGCAAATTGGTCAAATATACATGCTAACGAGACTCCTCAACAAATTGTCTTGCCAGTGTCTGAAGACACGGTGTCTGGGCAGGAAATTAAGGATGAAGTTGTTTCTCCTCAGAGGCAGGTCACTGATTCCTCACACAGTGCACCACTGCCACCTAGAGTCTCTAGCAGGTCAACTAAGGGAATCCCTCCACAGAGGTATGGCATTAATTATGTGAATGTAAAGATTCCATGCTCCTATTCTGATGTTTTGTCCTTAGAGGAACCTCAAAAGAGTGAATGGGTGAGTGCCATGAAGGTGGAGTACAATTCCCTGAAATATTATGTTGTGTTTTGCACAGGGAATGAAAACACTGTGCTGGAATTAAAATAAAGCTTTGTATGGTGTGAAGGTTATCCAGAATGGTTTCACCAGCTGTTAATAGACTACAAAGTACAGAGCAAGCTTCCAATTACAGTTCTCTGTCATAGCAGTGCGGCTAAACAATTAGCCAACAACCAGGGAGTAAGAACCAGAAACAAACATATTTTGATCAGGTATCAAAATGTAAAATTAGCTGTAAGTGATGGGCTCATATAGAGGAATGTATGTCTAAAGACAACATTGCTGATGCTTTTACTAAGTGTTTGGATGCAACAAGGTTCCAGTTTCTGAAAGAAAAATTGTATCTTGGGAGGCGTGTTGGCATATTGTAACATATAGCTGACAAGATGACAGCTCCAGATGGTTCAAATGATGCAACTAGATCAGTCTAATCTATTTTGACAGGTATTGTATCACATGATCTAGGTTGCATCAGCCAAGTCACTATGAATCAGCATGTAGGTGATTGGCTGGCCACAATATATATTCACAGAGTATGGACTGCACTTCATCACTCTGATGTTGGAATTTACTAGCGAAGCACTTTGTTGTACAGGAGAAGATTTTAATTCTCAAGTGCTTGTTTGGACTGTGTAAATACTGTAAAATGAAACCACTGTAAGTATTGGAACACTACTTCACTGAGTCACTGGAGTTATTCTTCCACTGTGTTATTCCGCTCTGCCAACAGTGAGGTACCAGGTGTCCCCACTTATTTTACTTGGCCTGTTTGACCTGCTTTCTCCATCATAGTGGGGGGGAAAATGAGAAAGCCAACCAAGAGAAAAGAGATATCCAGCTGGCTGCCAAGATTTTATTTTGAATATTGTCCTTATTATTTTTATTTTCTCTCCAAGGTATTGTTTTGGAACACTGTGTCTGTGTAGCTTATGTGGTTTGACCACAAAAATGTGCTTCAAGGTCAAGTAGTTAAAATGTATCTTCTCACCTAAAAACAAAATGTAGTCCCCTAAACAGCTGGTAAGCAGTGTCCATACAGTGGCGGGGTGCCAAAAATAACAGGCGTGCCAATAAAGTCAATGGCTTTTAGCAACGACTAATCAGAGAGTCTACACCACAGTTCATTACAAGCCCCTTTTAAATTCTGCAAGAGTCAAGTAACAGTCCCACTACAGTCAGAAGAAAACTCTCCAAATGCTACTGTTGAGACCCATAAAAAAAGATTTATACAGAGCGTCCAGATGGTCCATACTCTACCCCGAATAGGGGAACAATTGAGAACATTGCAAAGAGTGTTTAAGAGTAGAAATAGCAACCTGTCAAAGTTTTGTACTGTGTAAAATAGTCATACTGAGTTTGCCTTAACATTGCCTGGTTTGAAAATGAAAGTAAGATCAATAGTCTCATCCTCTTTTGCTTTCCGCTTGGATTGGTGGGGAAAACCTCCCATCTCAACTCTTCAGAGTGACTTTATTGCTTTATAGAGGGCAATAGAAGTAATTAGTCCCAAATCCTTTTATTGCCAAGCATAAAAAGTGTTATGTTGATCTTATGCAGCTTCTTTGGCTGGGTTTCTACCCCCCCCCAGTCTCAGGAAGTGACAGCTAATGCCCATAGCCATGGACTCTTCTTCTGGTTCTGCATTGGAGGCAATCTAAGGACTCGCATCCATGTGCAGCTGTCACATGAGAGCCCTGATCAAGCCTCTTGCTCCTACCCCCCCTTCCCTGAGGGGGTGGGGGATCTCTGTATTGTCAGAGACCCTTTGGAAACCGAAAGTCATAGGAGTGCTAGAAAGCATGTCCTCTCTTGCCGTGCTGCAGCCCGATCGACCAGATTTTTTTTAAGCCTCCTTGGTCATGTGATTCCGTGGCCATGCGCATGCAGGAACTCTGGCTTGGAAAAAAATGCCCGTTGGGAAGTGGTGGCTTGTGATCACCGCATGTGTGATCACATCATGCTGTTTCTCCCCCCCTTGTCACGCTTCACCATCAATGTGTGATAGGTGGCAGATGGCATAAGCATGAAGCCTTGGGGGAACATCTGATCTCTCTACTGTGTTTCATTTTGCTCCAGGGCAAAAATCCTCACTTCCCCCCTGGATTATCTCACTTGTGTGAACAGGACCCTTGCTGAGCTCTGAGAAGGAACAAGGTGTTTGAGCTGCCAGAGGGGTTAGTGGTATTTTTATTTATTTATTTTCAGCTGAGGTGCTTTAGCTGAGAAGGTACTGTGTGGGGGACTGTATTTGGGAGTGTGTGGATGAGTTGTAACAGACTCCTGGCTGCTGGAGTTGGGGTGTGAAAGGGTCATTATTTGCCTGAAATTAAGTGCCTGGGTGAAACTGAATAGCAGACTCCTGGCTGCTGGAGTTGGGGTGTGAAAGGGTCATTGTTTGCCTGTCATTAAGTGCCTTGGGTGAATTTGAGTAGCTGCTGGCCACACCCTCTCCTAGGGGACATTTCTATTTAAGGCAGGAAGCTTGCAAGAGGCACGAGCCTCTGGCACAAGCCGAAGGGTGAGAGCAAGAGCAAAAGGGTGAGGCTCTTGGCCTGCGGCTCTTGGCCTAGGGGCTCTGTAAGAAGCCCAGGAAGAGCCAGAAAGCCAGGGACCTTGGCTTCTTGCGTTCCCAGTAAGGAAAGTAGACTCCTACAACAGGAACCATATAAATACAAAGGGTTTTAAAAGGGGGGTTATAGAAAAGTATTTGTTTAAAAATAATTATGAAGCCAGAATGCCAGCAGGGGGTTGGGGGCTATCCAGTGTTTTGCATGGAGTGTCATATGTATGACTATCTGCCCACTGGTCAGAAGTCTTGGGGGTGTGCTCGGTGCAAGGAGCTCCTGGTTCTCACGGAGCGAGTTTGCTCCCTTGAGGCCAAGGTGGCTGACCTGGAGAAGCAGAGACAGTCAGTTAGGTGCATGGAGAAGACTCTCAGGGATCTGTTAGATATGTCCCACTCTGGATCTGGCAGCCCGGCTGCTGCCAGGGAGCATGAGGGTCAAGGGGAAACGGGGCACCTTGCTGAGGATAAGGGGAATGTGCCCTCAGAAGGGACCTCTTCTTCAGCTGGTGAACGGGTATCCTTTCGTACCAAGGAACCGTCCCTGGGAAGGGTGGGAGGGGGGCTCTTGGTAATTGGTGATTCGATCCTTAGGTAGGTAGACAGCTGGGTGGCGAATCCACGTACTGACCGTATGGTGACTTGCCTGCCTGGTGCGAAGGTAGCGGACATTATGCGTGTTTTAGATAGGCTGGTAGATAGTGCTGGGGAGGAGCCAGTGGTCATGGTGCACGTCGGCACCAACGATGTGGGGAAATGCAGTCGTGAGGTCCTGGAGGAGAAATTTAGGCTGCTGGGCAGGAAACTCAAGGCCAGGACCTCCAAGGTAGCCTTCTCGGAAGTGCTACCTGTTCCATGTGCAGGGCCGGAGAGACAGGCACAGATCAGGAGTCTCAATGCGTGGATGAGACGGTGGTGTAGGGGGGAAGGGTTCAAGTTTGTTAGGCACTGGGATGCTTTTTGGGACAAGAGGGAGCTATACAAAAGGGACAGTCTCCACTTGTCCTGAGAAGGAACCAGGCTGCTGGCGCTCAAAATCAAAAAGGTGGCAGAGCAGTTTTTAAACTGAATAATGGGGGAAGGCTGACAGGAGATGAAAAGTCTCTGGTTCAGGATGGTTCATCTCAAAGAGATGAAGGGGTAGCTACTACTTTTGTACAAGGAAATGGATTACAATTGTCCACTGAGACTGTGGCTAATGATAGGAACTGTCTGGCAAGGTCTCGAGGCAGCAAGAGGAAGGCTGTGGGCTTAACAAACGTGGGAAACTATAAGTGTTTATACACAAATGCTAGAAGTCTCCGAGGTAAATTCGGGGAGTTGGAATGCTTGGTGTTGGGGGGGGAGGAAATAGACATTGTGGGTATTTCAGAAACATGGTGGGATGAGGAAAATCAGTGGGATATAGTGATTCCTGGTTATAAATTATATCGGAAGGATGGGGGGAAGGGTTGGAGGTGGGGTGGCTCTGTATGTCAGAGAGGGTATACCGTCCAGTAAGATTGAGAGGGTAAGAGAATTGGATTCGCTTCTGGAAATGCTATGGGTTGAAATAGTAGGTCCAAAAGGAAGCTTAACAGTGGGAGTTTGTTATCACCCACCAGATCAAAAGATAGAGGAGGATTATAAAATGATGAATGAATTAAAGATAGCGGCTAGACGAAATAACTGTGTTGTAACAGGCGACTTTAACTACCCATAGATTGATTGGGTCAATATGAGTTCTAGTCGGGAAAAAGAGATTGAGTTTTTAGACACTCTCAATGACTGTGCTATGGAACAGATGGTCACAGATCCTACCAGGGGAGAGGCGATCCTGGATTTGGTCCTAAGTAACACCCAAGACCTGGTGAGAGATGTAAAAGTGACTGCCCCACTTGGGAACAGTGACCATAATGTCATTGAGTTTAACATTTGTACAGATAGGGAGTTACCCAAAAAGACTGATGCAACCACTTTTAACTTTAAAAGGGGTGACTTCTTTGGTATGAGGGGACATGTGAGGAAGAAATTGAAAGGAAGAGTGGAGAAGGTCAAAACCATTGGGGAAGCTTGGAGACTATTTTAAAATACAGTCCTAGAAGCTCAGAAAAAAATATATACCGCAGGTTAGGAAAGGTAGAAATAGGTATAGAAAAAAGCCTGTATGGTTAACAAATAAAGTAATGGAAGCTGTAAAAGGTAAGAAGGATTCCTTTAAGTGGTGGAAAGCTAGTCTTAGTGAGGTTGATAAAAGGGAACACAGACTATGGCAAATAAAATGCAAGTCTGTGATCAGGCAAGCAAAAAGGGAATATGAGGAGCATATCGCAAAAAACATAAAAGCCAACAATAAAACTTTCTTCAAATACATTAGAAGTAGGAAGCCAGCCAGGGAGGCAGTGGGGCCCTTGGATGAACAAGGGGTAAAAGGAGTAGTGAAGGATGATAGGGAAATGGCTGAGAAGCTGAACGCATTTTTTGCCTCTTTCTTCACTGTGGAAGAGGAGAAGTGCTTGCCCACTCCAGAAGCACCAATTTCGGGAGGGGGTTTGAAAGACCTGAATCAGATTGCGGTGACAAGAGAGGAAGTCCTCCGACTGATGGACAATTTAAAAACTAATAAATCTCCAGGCCCAGATGGCATTCATCCGAGAGTTCTGAAAGAACTCAGATGTGAACTTGTGGATCTCCTGACAAAAATATGTAATCTTTCTTTAAAATCTGCCTCCATTCCTGAGGACTGGAAGGTAGCTAATGTCACTCCCATCTTTAAAAAGGGCTCCAGAGGAGATCCGGGAAATTACAGGCCAGTCAGTCTGACATCAATACTGGGTAAGTTGGTGGAAATTGTTATTAAGGAGAGAATTAGTAGGCACATTGATGAACAAAAACTATTGAGGCAGACTCAGCATGGGTTCTGTAAGGGAAGATCTTGTCTCACTAACCTGTTAGTGTTTTTTGAGGGAGTGAACAAACATGTGGACAAGGGGGACCCAATAGATATTATTTACCTTGACTTCCGGAAAGCTTTTGATACAGTTCCTCATCAAAGGCTCCTAAGTAAGCTCAATAGTCATGGGATAAAAGGACAAGTCCTCTTGTGGATCAAAAACTGGCTTATAAATAGGAAACAGAGAGTGAGTATAAATGGGAAACTTTCTCAGTGGAGGGTGGTAAGTAGTGGGGTACCACAGGGATCAGTACTTGGTCCAATGCTTTTTAACTTGTATATTAATGATTTGAAATTGGGAGTAAGCAGTGAAGTGGCTAAATTTGCAGATGACACGAAGTTGTTCCGGGTGGTGAAAACCAGGGATGAGTGTGAGGCACTCCAAAGGGATCTGTCGAGGATGGGTGAGTGGGCGTCAACGTGGCAAATGGGGTTCAATGTGGCCAAGTGCAAAGTGATGCACATTGGAGCCAAAAATCCTAAATATAAATGCACGTTGATGGGGTCTGAACTGGCAGAGACGGACCAAGAGAGAGATCTTGGAGTCGTAGTAGATAACTCAATGAAAATGTCTAGACAGTGTGTAGCTGCAATAAAGAAGGCCAACGCTATGCTGGGGGTTATTAGAAAGGGAACTGAAAACAAATCAGCCAGTATCATCATGCCCCTGTATAAATCATTGGTGTGACCTCATTTGGAATACTGTGTACAGTTCTGGTCACCACATCTCAAAAAGGATATTATAGCATTGGAAAAAGTGCAGAGAAGGGCAACTAGAATGATAAAAGGGTTGGAACACCTTCCCTATGAAGAAAGGTTAAAATGCTTGGGGCTCTTTAGCTTGGAGAAACAACGGCTGAGGGGTGACATGATTGAGGTTTATAAGATTATGAATGGGATTGAGCAGGTTGAGAAAGAAGTACTTTTCTCCCTTTCTCACAATACAAGAACTCGTGGGCATTCCATGAAATTGCTGAGCAGTCGGGTTAGAACAGATAAAAGGAAATACTTCTTCACCCAAAGAGTGATTAACATATGGAATTCACTGCCACAGGAGGTGGTGGCAGCTACAAGCATGGACAGTTTCAAGAGGGAATTAGATAAACATATGGAGCAGAAGTCCATCAGTGGCTATTAGCCACAGGGTATAGATGGGAACTCTCAGTCTGGGGCAGGTGATGCATTCTATTCTTGGTGCTGGAGGGGGCAGCAGTGGGAGGGCTTCTAGTGTCCTGGCCCCACTGCTGGACCTCCTGATGGCACCTGGTATATTTTGGCCGCTGTGTGACAGAGTGTTGGACTAGATGGGCCATTGGCCTGATTCAACATTGGCTTCTCTTATGTTCTTATGTTCTTATGATTGGTTTTTCTAAGGTTAACAATGATTTGGGAGAAGCTTGATGAGTTTACCTAAGATGGACTATAGATGTAAATTATTCTTGATGACCCACTAAGTATCTGATGGGAAAGGCTATCAGGTGTGGCAAATAGTGTTAAGTGTTGCTAAATCAAGGATAAATGGGTAAGGGGGAAGTGAGGCTGCTCAATGATGAGATTAGTCAGTAGTTTTTTGGGAGACCTATTGTTCCTAAATTATACATCTCCCTAGGGTGGGGAGAAGGTTTTTAGCCACTTCTGAGTCACCTTCAAAAATATTTTCCCATGCTTCTCTCTGTCTTGTCTCTGTCTGGTATCCATTTTGTGTCATTTTGGGCCAAACAGTGTCTTACATTTATGATTTTTAAGGTGACATTTGTATTAAGAGTGTTCATGTCATTCTCTTTCTAAGTGCTAAACTTCCCCTCTGCAGGAAGAGGGATCTGACTGCCAATGGTTTGTCCTGCATATAAATGCATACATCTTGTTTGTAAGAAAGAGCCCATTAATATTCATGTCACAAATGAAATTGGGGACCAATATCAGGATAAACATGGGGTTTAAATAATACATTCAGCAGTACATGTGTTGAATGTATCATGAGAACTCCACATTACAGGTAAAAAGAAAAATCCAGAGTGTCTACCCTGTGCTCAGATTCTATAAGTGTTCACTGTATCTTGTAAACAGGGTGCGGTTCAAGTTCCAAGAAGTAGGGGAGGAGACTGAGCAAGAGTGAGTCTGCTCCCACAGATGGAAGGGCAGGGAAACAGCCATAGCTGTCAAGGAAGAGGAAAGGACAGGAAGAAATAAATAAAATGCACCACCAACAGGCCTCAGGTAAGAGTGTGGGGTGAGCTATCATGGACTGGGGCAGGCAAGCACATGTTCAAACTGAAATTTAAAAAGAACTCCCCTCCCTTTTGAATGTTCTCCTTTATTGCTCAGCTTTTCAGTTTCTCTTTTCATTGCTGGGCCCTATTCAAATCAAGATTGGGGAAATTTGCCTATAACTGATTTTCATGTGAACAAATGAATAATTCTCAAGTTCCCACACAGTGTTCTCAAAGAGCAACTGTAATAATGTTATTACAATTGTCCTTTGAGAACACTGTGTGGGAGCTTGATTAAGCTGCAGGATTACATAATAATATGGATAAAATGAAGTTTGCATCAATAAATGTTAATGGTTTAAATTCTCCTTTCAAACAAACAAAAATATTTAACTTATTGAATAAACAAAATGCAGATAGAATCAATGTTCTCTCTAAGCTCCACAGTGTTGTGAGCAAAAATTCTACCTCATGAGCAAAAAAAAGGCTGGTAGTGTTAAAGTTGTGAGCGAGTCTACATTTGACTAGGGATGTGCATTCGGTTTATCTGAACTGAATGCACCCCCGAAAATTGCTCATTCGGGCCCCTTTCAGGCTGCTCTGGGCCAATTAAGATTCTCTGATCTGAATCGGCTTGCCGCTGAACTGCTGCCAAAATTCGGTGGCAATTCGGCCCCATTATATCCTATGGGCCATTGAAGTCAATAGCGAAAACATAGGGTATATTCTTGGGGCTGGAGGGGAAGGGGTTTGAGGGAGAGACTCCAAACTCAACAGGGTAGCTTCTGGAGTCTCTCCCCAAGATACTCACCAAGTCTTAAGAACATTGGACCAGGGGGTCCAATTCTATGAGCCCCCAAATAGGTTTCCCCATCCCCTCCATTGTTCTTTATAGTGGGGAAAAGGTTACTTTTTCCCATGGTGCTGTTAGTGGCTCTGGGGGGGAGGGGGTTTGAGGGAGAGGCCCCAAATTTTCAGGGTAGCTGCCCAAACTACTTTTCAGGGTTCAACATGCCCAAACTACTTATTTATTCAAATATTTATATCCCACTTTCCCTGTGACTCAAGATAGCTTACAAATCATACTGAAAAGCATAATAGGGGCATGCAAAAAAGCAAAATGGTGATTCTGCTCCATTATAGCCTATGAAGACCATTATAGTAAATGGGCCTCATAGACTATAATGGAAAATGGATCTGAGGTCTCAGGGTCTCTGGGGCTCTGTTTTTTGAGGTAGAGGCACCAGATTTGGAACATAGCTGCTGGTACCTCTCTCCCCCCCCCGCCCCCAAGTTTCAAAAAGGTGGACCAGGGGGTTTAGTTCTATGGGCCCCAGAAGGAGGTGCCCTCATCCTTCATTGTTTCCTATGAAAAGGAAAATGTTGTTAGTTAAAGCTAAAATACTCTGAACAGCTAATCTTCCCTCTCATGAAAAGAAAAAATGGCAAGGAGAGAATTTTCAGCAGAAAGGTTTTAAAAGGTTTATTATCACTCAGTCACTGTAAGAGTAATGCTACACCCTCCAAGTTATTCTAGACTAGAAGTAAGGCCCATTGTGGGAAGAAATACAACGAGCTCTAGAAGGAAGCTCCAGGTGAGGGTCCTGGCTGTGGCTGGTGGGCTGGCAGAGGGAAGGGGAAAATAGAGGGTGGCAAGCCATGTTTATTTCCTTTTGCTTAGCTATAAGGCAGGGCTATCTCAAGCCATTTTGATGCCCTAAGTGGGTAATATGGGAGGACAGCCTCATGGTAACAGGTATGGTTCCCTCCACTCCTGACTTATGTTGATTTGGGGTTATGCAGTGGCAGCTAAGGTAGAAAACCACCTCCTCCTATGCCATGTCTTCTGGGATCCAAGGGTCTGGAAAGCGGTTCCATAGGGTTACAGGGTTGCCAAATCTGGGTTGGAAAAGCCTGGGGAGGAGAGGATTTGGGGTGAGGAGGGACCTCAGTAGGGTATAATTCCACAGAGTCCATTGCCCAAAGCAGCCATTTTCTCCAGGAGAACTGATCTTGGAGATCTCCAGGTGCTGCCTGGAGGCTGGCAATACTAAGGGGAGGGCCAGACCTGTAGATTTGAGGGGTAGATCCTGGGGAGGGCAGGGTTTGGGTTAGAGGTGTACAAAAAAAAAAATTCGGCCCGATTCAGATTTGGCCGAATCAGGCATAGTCAATTCCAGCAGGCAGAAAGCCTCCCAAATGTCAATTTTGGCAACAGAAGCCGATTCTGGAGTCTTTTGATCAGCCGAATGTCAATTTCGGCCCGATTATACCCTATGGGCCATTGAAGTCAATGGCGAAAACATAGGGTATATTTTGGGGGCTGGAGGAGAGGGGGTTTGAGGGAGAGGCTCCAAACTCACAGAGTAGCTGCTGGAGCCTCTCCACAAGATACCCAACAAGATTCAAGAAGATTGGACCAGGGGGTCCAATTCTATGGGCCCCAAAACGGGTTGATCCTCCCCTCCATTGTTCTCTATGGTGGGAAAAAAGTCATGTTTTTCCCAGAGTGGGGTTAGTGACTCTGGGGGGGAGGGGGTTTGAGGGAGAGGCTCCTAATTTTCAGGGTAGGTTCAGGAGCCTCTTCTCACATGAGCCCCATGTTCCAAAGAAACAGGTTGCCCCCATTCCCTCCATTGTTTCCAATAGGGAAACCCAGCCAGCAGCACTTAAGGCAGGTAAGCAGGCAGCACTCTCCCAGAGAATCTCAGGGAAAGTGAACTGCTTGTTTGCCAGGAGAACAAGTGGCACATTCCAGAACAAGTGGCACTGTGGCAGTGCAAGCATGCCACAGTGCCACACAGAAACACCAAAAGTCCAACAGGAAGAACATTTATACAGGCCCTGCCATGTATAAATTGATGGTGCAACCGCATTGGACCACTCACACCACACACACCTCAAAAAGGATATTTTTAGCACTGGGAAAAGTGCAGAGAAAGGAGCAGAGCAGTGGTCCATCAGTGACTATAGATAAGAAGGAACTCTTAGTCTCTGGGGCAAGTGATGCTCTGGTGCTGGGGGGGGGGCAACAGTGGGAGGGCTAATAGTGTCCTGGCCCTGCTGGTGGACATCCTGATGGCACCTGGTATTTTTGGCCACTGTGTGACAGAATGTTGGAATGGATGGGCCATTGGCCTGATCCAACATGGGCTTCTCTTATGTTCTTATATAACATCAGAGAATCTCTGTCAATTGGGGCCTTTAGGAAAGCGCAGCAAAATCTGTGCATTGAATGCAATAGTGTCAGCCTGGTGACAGAATCCTGTGCCTGCCACTGCTTGCCTGCCAACAGCATTACTGCATTCAAAAGCTTCAAGACAGACTCTCCCCCACCCCACCCCGACCCAAGGAAACTGGGAAAGGAAGGATAGGTGGAAGTGAGTTCCACACAACCTTAGCTAACCTCTCTCCTCCCTGACACCCCCCTAGCTTGTTACCTCACCTCACCTGTAAGATCAGATGGACTCCTGAATGGACTGCTTGGGAGGACAGCAAGTGGCACATGCTCACCTCGAAGTCAAGAAGGTGCACTTCTTTCCCTGGGTCAACCTCCTCCAGACTTTGCAGCAAGAGCTGGATAGTCTTTCCCACACTGACCTTCCTGGTTTTTTTCTCTCCTGTACCCTCACTACCCCTTTGATTTGTAGAATAGAGATCACAGGGGGAAAAACCTTCCTTTCACCTGTCCCATACCTGCCTCCTCCCTTAGCTGGTACTCCTTTATCCTATCTCTCATCTTTCCTATCCATACTGTAGTTCTCACAATAAAGAGACTAGTATTAGTCTGTTAAACTGAAAACATGGCTCCATGTACCTTTTTGGCCCTCCACATCTACCTACCTCGGTTGGATCCTCCCCCCCAACTACTCCCTCCCTTCCAAGCAGCTGAACCCACTGCTGTTGTGGGACATGCCAGCTGAGCTCTACAAGACTATCCCCTTTACCCCTTGTCAAGTAGTCCCAAGAAGGACAGCTTGTCTTGTCAATGGTCCACTGGGCAGTGTGGGCGAGGCAGATCCTGGGATTGCCTACCTGAGGGATGTTCTAGCTCTTTAGCATGACCCAGGGTGCACCACAGGGAGGCGAGCTAGAGTTGCACTCCCCCACAAAAAAAAAGATCTGGGTAGTGGTATTTTGTGGGACTGCTGCCCAGTCAGTCCACAAGCATAACCTTACCCATTGAATCAAGCCAGGGAAGGAAGGCCTCAGAAAAAGAGAGGGAGGGGTGTTGCTTTTTGTCCACCCTGATCCTCTTCTCTTTGCAGCAATGCAGCAGCTGTCATTGTCCCATTTGAGGAAACTTAGCCTAGGTGCGGCTGCCCCTCTCATAATGGGCCCTCTGCCACCCACCACCAGTGTTCCCTCTAAGCTTAGCTGAATTACTGTAAGTTACTGTGAGCTAGCTCATAGTTCTTTAGCCTCTGGCCCACACATTTTTTCTTAGCTCAGGAATGGATGGTTAGTTCCACAGCAAACCAATTCATGCAGTAGCCAAATCACCTGCCCGTTCACAAAAGCTTTAATGCCAGTAGCGCACAAAGTGCAATTTTTACTCAGAGGACTGCACAGCTTACAGAGAGTATTGCCCAGTGCCCAGTGCCCAGCCACTCCTGTCCTGTGGGTTTTTCTGGTTTTTGAATTGTATTCTACTAGGTAGAGTGAAAACTGTATTTGCAGCATGTGACTTTTTGGAGGGGGTGGATGGATGGTACCCAGTGCTGCACAGCTACTGGGGTTACGGAGGTGTTCTGTGGAGGGTGGCCTGGGTGAAAGAATGCCATTGGGGGGAGGAGTTTGGTGGGGCATCTGCCTGCCAATTGGAATGATTTGGGGCTGTGTCTCTCTCTGGTCTCTCTCTCTAATTTTAACTTTGGGAAGAGCATTTCTAACCAAACTTCCCAGCACACTGACTAAGAGAGGATGCAGGCACAAGAAGACTGTGCTCACATCAGTCACACTCAAAGTCAAGGTCTGGGAAGCCGAACAGTGGCACATTGACCTTGAGGAAGACCATCTTCTCCACTGTCCAGGGTCTCAGGCGAGAGCGATGTGGGCTGACAATGTAGCCCGCATGTGAAAAAACGTGCTCACTCTGAACGCTCATAGGAGGGCATGAGAGGAGCTCCTGGGCCATGAGAGAGAGGGCCAGCCAGACTAACTCCTTTGTGGCCCAGTAGCTCAGTGGGCAGGTGGTCTGTGACTCACAGGGCTCCATAAGGTAGTCCCTGACCATCATAGCTGCCGTGTCCTGTCTCAAGGGCCTGCTACTGCTCCCTGAGGGGCCAGCGAGCCACCCCATGAGTGCCATCTCTCCACTCTCTGAGGTGGGGGCCAGTGGGGTGATGCAGCCTGGCTGGGGAGGTTGGGGAAGAGCAACAGCTGTGCTACTTTCGCCCCCACTTCCTCAATTCCTGGCAACATGAGCCCACTGACCTGGCTGCATTTGACCTGTTCAGAGAGCGCGTCTCTCCAGAGTTTGAATTCATTGACCCGCTCAGCAATCCTGCCCTTGCTTGCCAAAATGTATGCCTTCTGCTGGGTGAAGATGGGCTGAAAACATGCCTCAAGGCCTCCTTTCAGCCTCCTCACCAGCACGCACACCTCTGGAACAAGTCCTGCACATCCTGTGCCCGGCTCCAATAATGAGGCCAGTTCCTCACATGCCTTGTGGAACACGGGGACAACCAGAGCCAGATTCACCATGTCAGATGAGAGCATGTCTGTGTGGCTTTTGAAGGGCACAAGAACCTTCACAGTCTGAGAAATGATTTCCCACTCTTCCTGGGTGAGTCGGTTCTCTTCCCAAATGACCCCGGTCTCTGAGAACAGGGCAGTCAGGGCTCCCTTCTGCTCCACCAAGTGCCCCAGCATGGCACAGGTGGAGTTCCAGCGGGTGCTGACATCACTGATTAGGCCGTGGTCTGGCATGCCCATCAGTGCCTGTTTCTCACGCAACCGATAAGTGTCCTTATTGCTGCATGAGAAGTGGGCCACAATGTACTGGCAGTTTGCGAGGAGATGCTGGTAAGTGCAAGGAGTACCCGGTGACATGCTGGGGATTTGTTGATCCCTCGCTGAAGGCATCCTTCACCATGAGGTTGAGAAGATGGGCCATGCACGGAATGCACTTCAGGCCCGCTTTCTTGGCCACCACCATCATGTTTCTGCCACCATCTGTCACCATGAAGCCCATGGTGACGTCCCTACCTACCCACTCCTCTAATTGCCTCTTGAGGGTGGCTCCAATGTTGATCCCCGTGTGTGGCTTGTTGAGTGGTTCAGCATGCAGCAGAGCCTGGCAGTAGCCGGCCCAGGGGCCCTGTCCCTTCTATTTCCCGCCCACGAACCATGATGTCACTGGGTTGCCACCAGTGGGCAGTCAGCGAGAGATACGAATCATGCCCCTGTTTGGAGGTCCAGATATCCGACGTGACATGAATAACCCTCCCTGCAGCAAAGGAGAGCTGTTCCTTCACAAAGTCCCTGGCAGTCCTGTAAAGCAAGGGTACCACTTTCCTGCTCATCATGGTGCAAGAAGGAGCCATGTACCAGGGAGCAAGATATCCGAGCAACCATCACAACACAGGACTCTCAACGATTGTGAAGGGGTTCCCCTCGATGATCAGCTCGGCAATCTAGCAAGTGACCATCTTCCTACCATGCTCCCTCCACCCACTAGGCACGCTACTGCCACCCTCACCAAACACCTCAGTGAGAGATGCCTGGCGTCCCTTCTTTGCTGTGGCACTCTTTAGGAGAGTGCTGGAGGTGGTCGCCGCATGACTCTCCTCCTGGCTGGCTGCTGGTGGTGGCCGCTTGGGCTCCTCAGCACCAGCAAGTCTCTCCTCCCGAAGAAGCTCTGCCTGGTGGTGCTTCTTCAGGTGGTACCACATCCTGGCAGGTGTGAAATGATGCAGGTCCTTCCAATGGCTTATCCGGGCCCTACACAGCTGGCACTGTGCATACTGCGGGTCCTCCGTCAGCTGGAAGTACTTCCAGACATTGGAGGTGAAGTGTGAAGTCGAACTCTGCTGACCAGCACCTCCGGTCCCCACTTGAGCTTCCTTCTGTGAGGAGCTCAGGGCAGACACATCGTGTCTTGTGGGGCACGAGGAGATTGCTGACTGGGAGGAGGGGGTTGAGATGGGGCCCCCTGGGGTGTGTTTCCTCCATCTCTTCCTCTTCCACCCCCTCCAGCATCCTCTCTTGTCCCTCACTGGAAGGCCTGCTGGAGCCTAGAGAAACTGAAGCAGTGGCCTGGCCAGCCAGCTCCTCCTTCAGTGCCCCTACAGCACTCTTAGTCTGTGGACTGAGCTCTGCAAACAGAGAATTGTCCCCAGAGCTCAACCCCAAAGAAAGCTCTTGCTGCCCCTTCTCCTGCTGCTGAGCCTCAACAGTGACGGCTTGAGGAGGGTCTGCCTGAGCAGCAGACCCCTGCCCAGTGCCAGCAGCACCTGCAGGCACCACTGCTGGGGCCACCCCAGAAGCATCCTTCTTAGGGAAGAAAGCCAGGCGTGGCTTCTTCGTGGCACCACTCTGGCCAGAGGTTGGCGTGGTGCCGCCAGGATGCCCTGCTGTGGTCCTGCGCCGAGGTGGGGGGAAAGCCACAGCCTTCCCCCTAACCCTCCCCTCCACCCCTCTGCTCTTCTCCTTTGCCTTGCTCCCAGGGCCCCTCTGTGTTTCTTTCCTGCCACTCATGTCACCTTGGGCCAAAGTCTCTGACTAATCTGACTGTAGGTAGTGGGGTGTTTAGGCACCTAAGTAACTAACTGCACTGACACCTGAACTTGACAGAGCCTGAAACCTTTTTAAGAACTCTCCCACCAAATATCTACTTTGATTTTCAAAGGACCCTAAGCTGTCCTTTTCCTCAGGTTTTTTTTTCCCCTTTTGAAACTGGACTGGTTTAAAACTTGGTGATTCTGCTTCTCCCTAGCTCAAGGTTTTATGAAACTATCCTAGAGATGGAAGGAAACAAACCTTTTTAGAAGTGCTCATGTCTCTTTATTAAACTTCTCCTGGCTAATGTACTAGGACAAGCCTGATTCCCTAGGAAGGAAATGCAGGTATCTGTGAGATGAACTAAAAAGCTGAGGTTGACCCTAGGCAATGTGTGCAAGCACTGGCCTTCAATGAAAGTCGGGTGCACAGAACACTGTTTTCTGTAAGTAGTTAAACTTAAGGCCACTTAAGCGCTGCTTTTAAGGAAACCCCTCCTCACCTCGTTGTTTGTTTGTTTTTGGCCCCCCGAAGGGGATTTTTTAATTGCAATTTCTAAAACTAAAATACTACATAAGAAATAAGGGAAGGGTTTACAAACTAAGGGGAAAAAGAAAAGGTACCTCTAAAAACCCAAGAATGGATGTCATACAAACTGCTTTAACAAGATTACATATTTAAATTGCTTAAACTTCATGTTAGACCAGTGAACGTGGTCATCTTCTTCTATAAATTTCAAATCTGTAGTCCACATCTACTCTGACTTCATAGAAAACTTAAGACAATATAATTTATACATTTTTTTAGAACTTATGATAACAAATCACTTCTTATCCCTGTCAGGCACCTTAGATAGTCAGTCAACACCAGGCCTCATGGAAAAGGATAGTGTTTATTATACTGCAAAGCCAAAGCACTAGAACATAGGCATTGTTAGGAATGACCCGTACAAAAGAAGCATCCCTGGTTATACCCTACGGAGGGGGGGCCCTCCCTACCCACTACCAATGGTTACACAGCCCGCGCGCGGGAACAGCGAAAGGTGCTACAAACTACATTCCCACAAAGCAATAAATTCCCATGCCTAGCTGTTGTCTTAAGAAACAGAAAGGAGACAAACAGCCTGGCTTCAAGGCCATTTGGCCTGGTGCGTGATAGCCCGAGATGGAAACTGCGCCGTCTCCCAGGCAACCCCGTCACCTCCCCACATACCAGAAACAACACAGATACATGCATTGACACCTCCTCCCTCCCTTCACCCCTATGGCAGGGGTACCTGACAATCCCTCTTCTTCCTCAATTTGTAGCCCACTTTGGGGGCTACAGCCCCCAACTTAGAGTCTGATTCTTCGCCGGATGATGGCTCCACTCCATCCTCACTCCCCTCCTTGGAACTGTCCCCTTCTTCTCCTTCTTCCCCGTCTG
The DNA here is from genome assembly GCA_029375565.1 of Gekko gecko. NCBI lineage: Eukaryota > Metazoa > Chordata > Lepidosauria > Squamata > Gekkonidae > Gekko > Gekko gecko. The sequence continues at coordinate 39,272,320 of JAPDNY010000008.1, read as the reverse complement.
CTGGACGACTATGAAAGTGCAAGAATTCTCTTGCCTTCTCAACAAAGTCAATTTTCTCCTTTCCATTAACAAACTTAAAGATGACTCCTTCAGGTAGTATCCATCTGTAGACAATTTGTTTATTTTGTAAAAAATAAGATCAAGTCTTTATATTTGCGTTTTTTCCTCCTTACTTTAAATGAAATGTCTTTTAAAACCTTTACCTCTTTGCCGTTGATTTTCAGGGTAACTCCATTAGCCACTTTGAGAATTTGATCTCTCACTCTTCTTCTGGAGAACCTCACTGTCACTTCTCCCAGCAAATCATTTTTCCTTATAAATTCTGTGTACGATTTAAAGACCATATCTATGTCGCTTTGCAGATTCTCTGCTTTCATGTCTGCCATTTGCCCCAGGGCTTCGCTGATTATCTGCATGAGGTTCTCCCCTTTTTCCTCAGGAATCCCCTGAAATCTCAGGACATAACTTGCCCTTTCCATTTGTAGCTTTAGTAGTTGAGACTCATCTTCTTGACGCTTCTTCGCCATTGTCTGCATTTGTTTTTGCAGCTTCTTGGCATTGGTGTCAACTTCTTTAAGTTCCTGCTCATGTTGGTCAATCTTCTTCGTATTTCCATTTACTTGAGCCTGCTGTGCATCCAGCTTTCAGTTTATTTCTGTCACCTGCTCCAGCAGAGGGTGCAGTGCTTCATTTAAAATCCTTTACAGATCAGGAGTTGTGTCCTGTCTAGGCACAACACTCACTGGGCTGGCACTTCCAGCAGACTTAGCTTTCGCTATCTTCTCCCTTTCCTCCTTCTTCATCGGAGATGCCATTTTTATGACAAGTTATCAAACTTTCAACAAAAGTTATCAAAGTCTTTCAAGCCCTTAAAACGCTTGGTTAGTTCTTAAAAGTCTTTTATTCCAGTCCTAATTGCTTCAAAAGTATGCCCCCCCTCTGCATAACAGCAAAGTTTGCTTTTATTTATATTCTTGGGGGAGAGTCCCCTCCCCCCTTGCTTCCCACGGGGCTGCTTTCCGGCTTTATTATTTCTCAATGTTCTTGCTTAGACTAAACTCACACTTCATTGGCAACATGGATTCACCTTGCTTTGCATGTCAAATCGCTAGATCACTCAGTGCTTGATCCATTGTGCACTTCTAGTTCCTTCAGGAAACTCCATAGCAGGACCGTCGGGGCAAGGATGGCCCTCCCTCACCGGTATGGTCACTGGAGGGGGAGCCTTCTAGCACCTCATGGCTTGGAGCTCATTCCCAGAGCTCCATGAGGAGTGTGGACAATTGCACCCCCTCCTAGCCATGGGTTCTGGCAATTGCCTCCCGGGAGATCCACGGGAGAGCGACCACCATAGCAAGCACCAAAACCAGAAACCCTCACCTCTTTTAATAGTAGCCTATTCTGGCCTAGTTAGGTATATAAACTAGAACCCTACACTGGATTACTTATATAGTTTTTTTTAAAAAAAAAACAACAACTCCTGAACAGACCCTTATTAGACTGACCTATTTAAATCAATGATCCTAACCCTAACAAACCAGAAACACCCTACCAACAACCCTAGAAAACAGAGCACCTGACCTCACCACACCAACACCAGCAGCACCTCCTCCCAGCAATCAGAAGAAAATCCTAACTCTATTGATCAATCAAACAAACAACTGGGAATCTGTCCTTATATATATTTGAATTTTGGTTCCACAACATTCTATGCTTGCCACAATTGATTCGGCACAAAAACTGGCAGTCAGAAGATGCTGGCCGGGGCTGACTGGCTGCTTGGTGGAGTCCCACCCATGTCAGCCCCAGCCAGTATTTTTGGCTCAGTCTGCTCCGGTTCTCTGACAGGAGAGGACCGTCTGCAGAGAGAGCGCAGGGACAGGCCTTCAAGGCCAAGGCAGGTGAGAGAAGCCCCTTCTGCCCCCCCACACCATCCTGTGGGCCTTCTAGGGGCCCAGTAGGCCAGAGAAGCCCTTTCCGCCCCACCCCCCACACCATCCTGTGGGCCTTCGATGGGCCCAGTAGGCCAGAGAAGTCCCTTCTGCCCTCCACACACACCATCCTCTGGGCCTTTGATGGGCCCGGTAGGCCAGAGAAGCCCCTTCTGCCCACCACCCACACACCATCCTCTGGGCCTTCTATGGGCTCAGTAGGCCAGAGAAGCCCCTTCCGCCCCCCACCATCCTCTGGGCCTTCTATGGGCCTAGTAGGCCAGAGAAGCCCTTATGCCCCCCCACACCATCCTCTAGGCCTTCTATGGGCCCAGTAGGCCAGAGAAGCTCCTTCCGCCCCCCCCCCAAACATACACCATCCTCTGGGCCTTCTATGGGCCCAGGAGGCCAGAGAAGCCCGTTGTGCCCCCCCACACCATCCTCTGGGCCTTCTATGGGCCCAGCAGGCCCAGAGAAGCCCGTTCCGCCCCTCTTCCCTTCCTTTCCCCCTTTCCTATCTTCATCTGTCTTTGTTTCTTTCACTCTCCCCCCTCTTCCTCCCTCCCTCCCTTCCTTTCTAGGGCCCATTGCCTTCCTCCACAATGGGCTTTGCTCCCTAGTCTATCTATAAAACCAGAAAGCAATTTAGCACATAATACCCTTATCTAAGGCAAAAAACCCAAGAACATTACAAGTGGTCCAAAACTAGACAAAAAACACACAGTGCAACCTATAAACCACACAACCCTAACCCCACCAAAAGGGGGGGGCAAAGCAAGAAAGACACACACACACCCGCAACAACAAACCTGTTCAAAGCCAGCAGCAGCAACAACAAAACTTTTAAAAAGAAACAATACAACTTTTGAACTGTTTTAAGTGAACTTTTTAAACTGTTAAAAAGAAAAGGCCTAAACCCCCCATCACCCACCCCAGAGAAGACAGAAGACGTTAGAACCCCCACACACATCCCCAGACCAATCTACCCCCCCCCAGCCAAAGAAACCTATAAATAGAGAGGAAAAGGGGAAAAGCCCTTTAAAAATTAGAGAAATGAAATCAACCAAGCCACAGAGACTAAAAAATGGGGGGGGGCTTTAAAAATTAAACACAAATCAACCAAGGCAAGAAACTAAGAAATAGAGAGGGACAAAGAAAAGCCCTTTAAAGATTAAAGAGCTCCAAATTTAATTCTTATCTTTTGATGTCTTCTGGTGTCCACCAGTAGTCCACTCCACGAGTCCAGGACTCCAGGGAGATGCAGGGGTAGGCCAGGCATACAGGGAAGGAACAGCCAGCCAAGCAGCTGAAGCAGCCAGGTAAATAAGCAGCAACAGCGATGAAGTCCAACTACTAGGTAGGACTCCTATATGCCATTTGGGCCAAGCACAGGACAGTTTCAAAAAATAACATTGTCCTGTAATTGGCCCAAAGAGGATGCAAATCACCCCTATTGGGCAGAGTTGAGTCTCCCTGAAACTGGCCTCCCCCCCCCGCCAGGACCAGGGAAGTGGCGGGAAAAGGCCAGTTTAGGCGGGAAAGGCAGCAAGAAGAAAAGATCTTGCTGCCTTTCCCTTCTACTTTAAGTGACCTGTGGCGGCCATTTGGGCCGCCGCCAAATGGCCACCAAAATTCCACCAAATTTTGGTGGGCCGGCTTCCCAGCCACCCTACAGCCACAGGACCTGAGCCATGAGAGGGAAGAGGGGGTTTAAACCCCTGTCCCTTCCATGGCTTGCTTGTGCCCTCGCCCCTGCCAGGCGCCTGAGCTAGCCGGCGTGCAGATGGAAGGGACAGGGGTTTAAACCCCCTTCTCTTCCATGGCTTGCTTGTGCCCCCACCCCTGCCAGACACCCAAGCTACCCGATGTGCAGATGGAAGGGACGGGGGTTAACCCCCTGTCCCTTCCATGGCTTGCTCACATGCCCCACGCCCAGGGCCGGCCCTAGGGTTTTCTGCGCCCTAGGCGGACCTACCTCCTGGCGCGCCCCCCCGCGAGCCTGCCAATCATGGGGTTGCCAACCTCCAGGCGGGGCCTGGAGAAAAGAAAGTCCAGCCAGTCCCCCCTCCTGCTAAACTACCGCAGCCTGCAAGGCTCCCCCACATGCCGCCGACTTCCCAGCAGCCCCCGGCCTCCCCCGGCCCCTGCAGGGTGCCAGCACCCCGGCCCGACACTCCCTCTCTCACCCCGTGACTCACCTGGGTCAGAAGGGGCAGCGGCTGGGGCTGCTCGGCATCCCCCGCGCTGCCCCACCGCAACCCCCGCTGCAGCCTCCGATGGGCAGGTGGGGAAGGGAGCTTGGCCCGCCCGGCCTCACGCCTCCTCCTCCCCCGCCTGCTGGGCTCCTCCCAGAGAGTCCCGGGCCCGCTCCTCGAGGGGGCGGGAAAGCTCCGCCACCACCTCCTACGCTGCCCCCCGCCTCCTCTCCCCCCAGGGCACCCAGGAAAGGCAAGGCAGGGAAGAGGTGGGGTTTTACACCCCCCGTCTCTTCCCTCTTCCCTCCCCTGAGCCCAAGGGGGGAGGGGGAGGGTGGGAAAACACCGCCGCCGCCTCCTGCGCCGCCGCCGCCTCCTCTCCCCCCCCCAGGGCGCCCAGGCAAAGCAGGGAAGAGGTGGGGTTTTACACCCCCGTCTCTTCCCTCTTCCCTCCCCTGAGCCCAAGGGGGAGGGGGAGGGCGGGAAAACACCGCCGCCGCCTCCTGCGCCGCCACCGCCTCCTCTCCCCCCCCCAGGGCACCCAGGCAAAGCAGGGAAGAGGCGGGGTTTTACACCCTCGTCTCTTCCCTCTTCCCTCCCCTGAGCCCAAGGGGGAGGGGAGGGCGGGAAAACACCACCGCCGCCTCCTGCGCTGCCACCGCCTCCTCTCCCCCCCCAGGGCACCCAGGCAAAGCAGGGAAGAGGCGGGGTTTTACACCCTCGTCTCTTCCCTCTTCCCTCCCCTGAGCCCAAGGGGGGAGGGGGAGGGCGGGAAAACACCGCCGCCGCCTCCTGCGCCGCCACCGCCTCCTCTCCCCCCAGGGCACCCAGGCAAAGCAGGGAAGAGGCGGGGTTTTACACCCTCGTCTCTTACCTCTTCCCTCCCCTGAGCCCAAGGGGGGAGGGAGAGGGCGGGAAAATACTGCCGCCGCCTCCTCCGCCGCCTCCTCCTCCTCTCCCCCCCCAGGGCATCCAGGCAAGGCAGGGAAGAGGCGGGGTTTTACACCCTCGTCTCTTCTCTCTTCCCTCCCCTGAACCCAACACCGCCGCCGCCTCCTGCGCCACTGCCGCCTCCTCTCCCCCCGCAGGGCGCCCCGCCAGGCACTCTTCACTGTGGATAGCCGCGGAAGGGAGGTGGCAGGGGGCTTTTCGGGGGGTGGGTGGGTGCAGTTTGGTGCCCCTGCGGCCGGCGCGCTCTAGGCTCGCCCACGCCCACGCCTGAGCTATCCGGCATGCAAATGGAAGGGACGGGGTCCCTGTCCCTTCCATCTGTGTGCCAGCTAGCTCAGGTGTGAGGCTTGTGAGCAGGCCATGGAAGGGACGGGCGTTTAAACCCCCATCCCTTCCATCTGCACGCCAGCTAGCTCAGGCGCGGGGCATGCAAGCAAGCTATGGAAGGGACAGGGGTTTAAACCCTTGTCCCTCCCATCTGCACGCTGGCTTGCTTGGGTGCCCCATGGCCCGGAGCATCCGAGCAAGCCATGGAAGGGAAGGCTGTTTAAAGTGCCTTCCTTCCCTGGCTGTTTTTCAGCTCCCACTGAATTTTAGTGGCAGCTTTCGGCAGCAGGCCGAATCAGACCAGAAAATCTGCCTGAAAGGGTTCAGACGAACTGAATGCACATCCCTATTTTGGGTGCAGAGGGACCTCAGCAGGGTATAATGCCATAGAGTTCACTGCCCAAAGTAGTCATTGTAATAGCTGGGAAATTTTCTGTAGGGGAAATGATGTGCTTTGGCTGGGGAACACAGTGATTTCTGGGAGATTTCCAGGCCCCACAGGGAGATTGGCAACTCCAGTGACCATTTAAGGGAAGATTGGGATATGTATTTTGACAACTCCAGTGATCATTTAAGGGAAGATTGGGATATGTATTTTACCTCAGGACACATTCAATTACTCCAAACAGCAACAGCAAACTGTTCAGAATCTTAGAGGCAAAGGCTAATCAGACTGCATATGCAAATGACCTCTGTGTTCTGACTGGCTATTAGGAGGAGAGGAACAGCAAACTGTTTAGAATATTGGAGGCAAGACTCAGGTAATGCAGCCAGTGGATAGGGGCAGCTTCTGAGTGACACATCACGGAGCCAATTCAATCAATTCCAATTGATTTGGGAGCATGTGGAATGTTCATGAAGTGCCACCACCAAAATACAATTATATATAAGGAGAGATAAGTACAGCAGCTCAAGAGATGGAATGTTAGCTGTCACCTTCATGGATCTATGAGTAGTTTTTGACTCAATGCTTAGACAAAGACTATGGGATAAATTGAACAAATCTATTATGGATAAGTGCCTCCTCTTCCTAATTCAACAATTATATGCTCAGTCTACTGCTCAGGTGAAATGTGGTTCTGCTAGCAAACTGACCAGGAATATTCCACTGAATATAGGAGTTAAGCAAGGATGCATCCTTGCTCCACTGTTATTCAATTTATACCTTAATGACTTAACTTTTTACATATCTGGAAATGAATTTTATCCACCTTGCCTGGCCCATGTTAAATTACTCTGTCTCTTATATGCAGATGATATTACCCTTTTGTCAAGATCTGTGTTTGGCTTATGCAAGCTCATAGGTTCCTTCTCAGAATATTGTTCCAAAGAGCTTAGTTATTAATGTTGCTAAGTCTAAGGTTCTTCTTTTTAATAAGAAACAGAAGATAAAGAAGTATAAGTGGTTGGTAGTAGGTCAACCTATGGAGCAAGTAGAGCATTTTAAATATTTAGGAATCATCTTTGAAGCAAATCTTTCCTGGAAGGTGCACTTGAACTCTACTGTTAGAACTGCTATGAGTACTGGGAAGGCCATCTCAAGATTTTATTATTTCATGGGTGACCAATATGTTGCTGCGGCAGTCAAAGTATTCAAAGCTAAAGTTGCTAGTCAGATGCTATGTGCTGCCAGGGTCTGGATCAGTGCAGTAACTGACAATATCAACAGACCTCTATTAAGATTCCTACACAATATTCTGGGAACACCTCAGTGTGTATCTGGAATAGCCCTGAGAGCTGAAGTTGGGGAGATGTCTTATGAAGCAAAGGCCTGGGGAAGAGCATTCAATTTGAAAATCAGGACTCTAAAATCAAACCCAGATTTACACCTCTACACCTAATTAAGCTGGACCACCACATAAGTGATTGGGACAGATTACTGGACTATAAACTATTATGTCTGGGTATCACCCATGATGTTATAGAAGTCACAAGTACACAAGAACTGTCACAGCTCCTTAGAAGTTGTTTGAGAGACTTTGACTACGAGAGCAGAGCCTGCAGAGTAGGGGTGTGCAAAAAACAAATTTGGTTCTGCTGAATTGGGCATAATCAGTTTCAGAGGGCAGAAACACTCCCGCATGTCAGTTTCGGTAGTACCAGCAGATCTGGAGTCTTTTGGCCAACCAAATGTCAATTTCAGCCCCATTATATCCTATGGGCCATTGAAGTCAATGGCAAAAACATAGGGTATATTCTGGGGGCTGCATTTTTTCCAGTGCTATAAATATTCTTTTTGAGGTGTATGTGGTGTGAGTGGTTCAATGAGGTTGCTCCATCAATTTATACACGTATAAATGTTGTTCCTGTTGGGCTTTTAGGGTTTCTGTGTGGCACTGTGGCATGCTTGCACTGCCACAGTGCCACTTGTTCTGAAGTGTGCCACTTGTTCTCATGGCAAACAAGCACCTCCCAAGACAGTTCACTTTCCCTGAGATTCTCTGGGAGAGTCTGACTGCTGGTGCTGCCTGCTTGCCTTCCTTAAGTGCTGCTGGCTGGGTTTCCCCATTGGAAACAATGGAGGTAATGAGGGTAACTTGTTTGGATGCCCATAGGATTTGGCCCACTGGTCCAATTGCTTTGGAACATGTGTGTGTGTGTGGGGAGAGGCTCCCTAAGCTACCCTAAAAATTTGGAGCCTCTCCCTCAAACCCCCTCACCCCCAGAGCCACTAACAGCACCATGGGGGAAAATAAACTTTTTCTCCCACCATAGAGAACAACGGAGGGGATGGGGGCAACCTGTTTGGGGGCCCACAGAATTGGACGCCCTGGTCCAATATTCTTTAAACTTGGTGGGTACCTTGGGGAGGGTCTCCATCAGCTACCCTGTGAATTTGGAGCCTCTTCCTCAAACCCCCTCCCCCAGCCCCCAGAATGTACCCTATGTCTTTGCCATTGACTTCAATGGCCCATAGGATATAATGGGGCTGAATTGCCGCCAAATTTCGGCGGCAGTTCGGCGGCAAGCTGATTCAGATCAGAGAATCTGAATCGGCCCTCAGAAGCCTGAAAGGGGCCTGAATGGGCCATTTTTGGAGGTGGATTCAGTTTGGATGAACTGAATGCACATCCCTACCACAGAGTATGCTCTACTTTTTCAGTGGACATTCAGTCTCTAACAACAATGCCAAACTACTTATCTGAGATAATTCTTCCATAGTATAGAAGGGCATTTATGCTAGTTCACCTGAATGTCCTACCTTCAGCTGTGATGTCATGAAGATTTAATGGGATTTCCTACTCAGATCGACTCTGTAATTGTGGCAACAGTAAAATTGGCTCTGTGGATCATATTTTGCTTGATTGTTCCAAATTTTCACCTCTAAGAGATGAACTGATCTCCCCTTTATTTAATCAGGACTTCCTCTCTCCAGAAGCAAAGTTATCCTGGTTATTTAGAGATGAAGACAAACAAACTACTCTGTGTGTGGCAAAATTTCTGCAGCTGTTGTTAAATCACATGACAACTTTTGCAGAAGCAGCCTTTAAATTCTTCCATGTTTTCCTGTGGAACAAGGTTTATTGTGGGATGAGGGTTGCTGTTTATGACTCTGGTTACAAAAACAGAAAAGACAATATAATAATGACTGGAGTGGGGTGTAGGGACCATGCCATCCCAGTCCTGGCCCATCTACATTGACTTCCAATTTGCTTCTGGGCACAATTCAAATTGCTGGGTTGGTTTTTGGGTGGGTTTTTTTGGTATTGTTAATATGTTTATGTGTGTGCGTTCATGTGTACCTGGAAGTCATGGTGACCTATGGTGACTGACCTCTACTGGGGATCTGGAGATATTCAGAGTGGTGGCTGAATAAAGCCTTCCCCTGCCTCTCACCTCTAGTATTTCAAGGTCTCCCATCCAAGTACTTGCCAGAGTTGACCCTGCTTAGTTTCATGTGACCTGGCTTGATCTTTGAAGCCCTAAATGGTTTGGGACCAACATATCTGAAGGACTTCCTACTCCATTATGAACTTGCCCAACCATATTGAGAGGCCTTGCTTTGTGTGCCCTTGGTTTCTGATTGGGCAAGTGCTAATCAAGGAGAGGGTCTACTGGGCCCCAGGACTCTATCCCCAGGGAGATTCATCTGCTCCCTTCTATTGCCATCTTCTACCAGGAGGTGAAGACTTCTTTGTTTCATTTGGTGTTCCCTCAAGGATCCCTAAACAATGTTTTAATTGCTGTTTTTATTATATTCTTTGTATTTTTGTTTCAATGACATGTTTGGGGGATGATGGTAATGGTTTTAAAATGTGTTTTACTATGTATGTTTTAAATTGATAGCCACCTTGGTGGTCCCTATAAGACATTGTAAGGTGGCATACAATTTTGAAAGAGAGAGAGAGAGAGAGAGAGAGAGAGAGAGAGAGAGAAATGTATAGCCTTGTGTATATTAGAAGCTATCTAACACATATAAGTAGTTACTGTTTGAAGGCCAGGTGCACTAAAGTCTAAGAATGGCAAAAATGTTCAACTTCATAGAAGTGAACATATGATGGATATGTTGGTTGAGGGCCAATAGATATTCACATGTATGAGAAATTTGTAATCACTATTTCTGAATCTACTTTGTCAAGATAAAAAGTAGCAATAATGAACTAACCATTTTTACATATTTCCAGAAAACATTTCAAGTATAGATAGCATTGTATGGTACTTGAACTGATGAGATAATGAGTTAGCCAAGAATGTGCTGCTTATCAAGTGAGACAGCTACTGTGAGATCTTTTTTTTAATGGAGGAAGAAGTTATCAAAATGATGATATCATGGTAAAACAAGAGATTCTTGGTTCATGAGAAGATAACATGCAGAAAGCAGACTTTTGGGATTATGACCTGATACCTTTTTGGTAAAAAACTGATAATGTATATTCAGTTCTGTCTGGCATAGAATAAAAGTTCTCATCACATTTGTTGCATTGTACTATTGTGAAGCTGGCTTTCCTACAATGATCACCATTAAAACCAATGCAAGGAATAGATCAGATCTTGTTCATGACCTGAAATGTGCTTTTGCTGTGTCAAAGCATCGCTTCTCACATCTCATAAAGAAAATAATTCAACCATCACACTGATATTCCTATCTACATTTTCCTGTGTTTGAGCATAACAATTGTTCAGCTTCATTCAGCAACATGAGTGCTCCATTTTTATTAACTGAACAAATCATGCAAATAAAATATAATCTTGTTATTTTTTCCCTGGTTTTCTTTTGTAACCACTATTTGTCTTTATAAATAGTTATGAGTTTGATGATCAGATTATGCCATGGCAACTAATGGGAACTTCCATATTCAGAAGTAGTAAACCACTGAAACCCAGTGCTAAGAGGCAATGTCAGGGAAGGCCTTGGCCTCCATGCCTTGTTTGTTGGTCCTCTAGAGCAAATGCTTCAGAGTGTGAGAAACAGGATGTTGGATCAGATGGACCACTAGGTCTGATTCAGCAGGGCTCTGCTTATATCTTAGCTCAAGTTATAGTTTTCCCAAAAGGTTAAGACCCATTTCTTACCCCAATTGCTCTCCATGCAGAAACAGAGAAACGCCCCCCCCCCATATCTCCTTACATTCCATGCATCCTGGATCAAACAAGAGAAATCAGTGGTAATAAAATACTATTTCAGGATGAAATAGACAGTTCTGCATGAGAAATTGTAACCCCTCTTAATCAAAAGCTATTTTTAATAGGAGGTAGGGCTGGATAATACAGCAACAAGTACTTACTTGAGGTAGGTTAAATGCATTTATGTGAGCCCTGATAGGCCACATTTTTACCTTATGGAGGTACATTCTCCATTTCTAAAAGGAGGTAGGTAACCCCCCCCAAAAAAAAACAGGTAGTAAATCAACGTGTACACTATGCACATTTTCACTGGCAATAGACCAAAACAAAATGCTGATGCATAGTTGAATATTTTAGATTCTGGTGTTAGCAGTCAGACCCCTCTTGCAGAGAGGGAGTTCGGTAGTCCTCCAAAGACTGATGCAAACATCCTTCATGTTTTATATCACTCCAGGTATCATTCCATATAAAATCGCTGCCTGGCCCAAAGGTGATCTCAAAATGGTATGTCTGCCAGGAAACCAGCCTAGGAAACTACTTGGAAGTTATTCAAGAGGCTAACTTGCAAATAACTCTCCATCCTACAGTGATGCATGATTTATAACAATGGGTTCCTCAGGAAAACAGGATTTTGTTTTGAAACTAACCTCTTTCATCCCTGACCTAGCTACCCCTTTGACACATATTTATAATCCTTGGAGGTTCCTCCCATCCTGCATATCGAGAGACATCAACAGATATTATCAGCTCTGAGAGAACAATCAAGCTCTGATCAATACTTTGGTTTCCCTCCAGGAGAACCGTTAAACATTTGTTCCACCCTTTGGACAGATTCCTGTTAATACATCAACCCACTTGTTCTTGGGATAAACCTGTTATATTGCCTTAGGGAACATTTTTTCCTATAAATACAAGTACCCATCTTCATTTTGTGTATGTGTGTGTGTTCTTGACATCAGCTTCATACCAAGTGCTGGTCGCTTCTCCCTTCTGCGGACCTGAATCTATGAGTCTGGAAAATATCACCCATCCTAAATTACTATTTCCCCTGCTACACCCTTTATTTTTTCTAAGGTCTTTTATGTATGTTACATTGTGAGCTATATGCATGTTTTAGCTCCTCTATTATTTTTCAATAAAAAACACTTCCGGTTGAACTCTAGCCAGGTTTATTTGAGAGTGCTCTAAGAGAATATCTGGTATACAAAAGGTGGAGATCTTGATAACTGGCCCCCCTCACTCTGGCCACTTCCACACAGTCATTTTTATCACTCTTTCATCTCTATTTCTTTGAGTTCTTAAGGAACTCAGATGTGAGATCGTTGACCCATATATGTAACCTATCTCTAAATGCAGCCATTGTACCAGAAGACTGGAGGGGGCGGTCACATGGGTGAGATAACGCAGGGGGAAAGCGAGGCTATTTCCTCCGGTGGAATTTGAACTGCAGTTGCATGATCACACAGTCTTGGAAGCTGTGGGCACAGCCCGCCACTGCATGATCAGCCCCCTGACTTACCCATGGGAGCATCTGAGGTTTTTTGGTGTTTGTTTCTGATGCCCTTAAATGAGAAATTGATTAATCACATCCCCGCACTGAGGGCTCCCTATGGAGTTTGCGATGATGTGCATACTGAAGAGTGGGGGGAAAACAATGGCACAGAGTCAGGATGGTCTGATCAGACCATCCTGATGCCATGAGAGTGCGGTGGAGTGATCAGATATGGGAAATTCTGTTCGTGGCCCATCACAACCCGTTTACTACCAGAGTTTCCCCAGTGTCTTTTTACTCCGCTTCTGTGGTGGAGCAAAATGGGTTGCCGACGGGTGCGGGGCACTTCCCAGATGTTCATGTCTGATAGTGCCCTTTAAATCCATCTGGCATTCGCATCTATGGTGGGTCTAATTGTGCATGTGATCATGCCTGAAGAGTAGCAAATGTGACACCAAATTTGAAAAAAGGATCCAGAGTGAAACCAGGAAATTATAGGCCAGTCACCATAACATCTGTCCCAGGCAAATCAGTAGAAACTGCAATCAAAGATAGAATTGTTAGCACATAAAAGATCAAAGCCTGCTGATGAAAAATGAGCACAGCTTCTGCAAAGGTAAGTCCTGACTCACCAACCTTTTGGAGTTCTCTGAGAAAGTGAGCAAGCATGTAGACAAAGGTGACTCGGTAGATATACACCTGGACTTTCAAAAGGCTTTTGACAAAGTACCTCGCCAAAGACTCCTGAGTCATGAGATAAGAGGACATGTTCCTTTATAGATTAAAAATGGGTTAAATGACAGGAAGAAAAGAGTAGGAATAAACGGACAGTTCTCAGAATGGAGGGAAGTAAGTAGTAGGGTCCCACAAGGATCAGTACTGGAGCTGGTACTCTTTAATTTATTCATAAATATCTCGAACTAGGAGTGAGTAATGTAGTGGCCAAGTATGCAGACAAAAAAAATTATTTAGGATGGTGAAAACCAAGGCTGAATGTGAAGAGCGGGCAACCAGGTGAGTAGGCAATAAGGTGGCAAATAAAGTTCAATCTTGGTAAGTGTAAGGTGATGCATATGGGGACCAAAAAACCCAACTTCAAGTATAAGTTAATGGGGTCTGAACTGGGGAAAAGATCTTGGGATCACAGTGGATAGCTCAATGAAAGTGCCACTCCAGTGTGCTGCAACGGTGAAAAAGGCAAACCCTATATTAGATCATTAGAAAAGGGATTGAGAATAAAATGGTCAATATTGTAATGCCCTTGTACAGGGGTCTTTTCGTAGAAAAAGAGCTGCAGGAGCTTATTAGCATATGGTATGCTAATGAGCTACTAGGCTACTAGCATATGCCATGCCCCCTGACATCACCGGAAGCGATGTCAGAAGGGGAAGGAAAAGGGGGAGGAATCTTCAAAAGCCTCCCCTTTCCTTCCCCAGCTGGCCTGGAGGGGAGTAAAGAGAGAAGGGGTTTAAAGTTTAAACCCCTTCTCACTAGAGTTGGGCCACAGGAGGAGGAAGAAGAGAAGGAAAGAGAGAGAGTAGAGAAGGAAAGAAGGAAGGAAAGAAGGAGGGAAAGAGAGAGAAGGGAAGAAGGAGGGAAACAGGGAAAGGAGGAAAAAAGAGAAGAGAAGAAGGTGGGAAAGAAAAAAAAGAGAAAAGGGAAGAAGGCAGGAAAGAGGAAAAGGAGAGAAGGAAAGGAGAAAATGAAAGAGAGAAGGAAAGGAGGAAAAGAGGGGAAGGAAGGAAGAGAAGGGAAAGAGAGAAAGGAAGGAAGAAAAGAGAGGAAGGAAGGAAGAGAAGGGAAAGAGAGAAAGAAAGGAAGAAAAGAGAGAAAAGAAGGAAGAGAAGGGAAAGAGAGAAAGAAAAGGAAAGGAGGGAAAGATGGCAAAGAGATGGAGGGAGGGAGCCTCTCCCACCACCACCCATCAAGCCCCTGCCACTCCCACCCCCATGGATCCCTTACTTACCGCTTTGGCAGGGGCTGGGGAAGCCAGTGGCGGGGGTCTCCTGGCATTCCCCGAGCCACAGTGCTCCTGTGCAGGCCCGGGGGACATGGTGGCGGGGCTCTCTGGCCTCCCCTGAGCTGCAATTCTACTGCGCAGGCCTGGGGGACGTCGCAGTGGCACTCTTCTGGTGTCCCCCAAGCTGCAGCGCTCCTGTGCGGGCCCAGGGAATGTGGTGGGGGGTTCTCTGGCCTCCCCCAAGCCACAGCAGTCCTGCACGGGCCCGGGGAACGCAGGAACAGGGCTCTCCGGCCTCCCTGAACCACAGCATTCCTGCGCGGGCCCAGGGGACATGGTGGCAGGACTCTCCTGGCATCCCCCAAGCCATAGCACTCCTCCACGGGCCCGGGGGATGCAGCAGCAGGGCTCTCCGGTCCCTCCCCCGAGCTGCAGCACTTTCGGCATGGGGAGCTAGGGCCGGGGCTTTCCACCGCCGCCATTAGCGTGGGCTCCTGGGCTGCTGGAGCGGTGCTCCAGTGTGCTCCGGCCCTAAAAGATCCCTGTCCTTGTATAGATCTATGGTGCACCCTCATTTGGAATACTGTGTACAGTTTTGGTCACTGTATATACAAAAGGACATCACTGAGCTGGAAAAAGTACAGAGGAGGGCAGGCAAGATGATGAGAGGGTTGGAGCACCTTCCCTATGAGGAAAGGTTGAAGAATCTGGGACCTTTCAGTTTAGAAAAGAGACTACTAAGGGGGGGATACAATAGAGGTTTATAAAATTATGCTTGGATTGGAGTTGACAAGGCAAACTTTTCTCCCTTTCTCAAAATACTAAAGGACATCCTATGAAGCTGATGGGCAGTAGGTTCACGATGGACAAAAGGAAATACTACTTTACACCAAAAGTGATGAAAATGTAGGATTCATTGCCAGAGAATGTAGCAATGGGCATGGGGATAGCTGGGGACGCAAGGAAATAGGCAATAGGGGATTAGATAGATTCATAGAGGATAAGTCTATTGATGTCTACTAGCCATGGTGACTGAGTTAGCAGTCAGACCCCTCCTCTCACTGAGGGGCAGTTAACAATGCCTGTCTGTCATTCTGTTAATAGCAAAAGAAAATTCTGGAAAACCAGTCTCATTGCAAATCTTCCAAAACTGATTTTTTGCAGGGAACAACCAATATTTTAAGCAAAATGCTTGATCATTTTAACAAGTTCATCATACACTTGCTGACGTGCATCAAGGCCAAATACAAAATCGTAATGCATCCAATCAGGAATTTGTCTGTAATATATCACATTCCCAAGAATGGAGAGTAGAACTTCAGTATCTTTTGGAGAAGCCACTATGTCTTTTCCTCCACTCCATACAACTGTTGGTACTTTCATATCTTTTACCTTGTATGAAGGAGGGATAGTCTGAGGAGAAAAAGGGAGAAATTGTAAGGATCAAAAATTGCAATTAAAACACATGCCAATATTTAATTGTTGCCTAATATTTTCTTATTCTAAGCCATTAGGGTTTTCTTGGCCTTTCCTCTCTTGTTCCATCTGTTGCTTCCATGGGGCTATATATTATTTACATGTTTAAAGGGCATCATTTTAAAGGACTTTCCTAGATCTTTGATCTGGCAACCCTTTCCTCTTGTGCCTCTTGCTACTTTGCCTCCATGCAAGTAAATGATCTCCCCATGCCACGGTAGTATCTTTGTTTTTCCACTTCATTTATTTTCCACAACATTTCTCACATGTTAATGCTTCCATCTTTTAATTCATCTTCCCTCTATCTATGGCTGAGTTCAGATTGGCAGTTTGAAGCATGAGCCAGTCATGGCAAAAAAGCCCCGAAACAAACTGTTCCAGGTTTTCCCAGTCACACTGCGCCAACTGATGCAGGAGCATACCAGGAGGAGGCACGTGGGAGCATTCAGACTGCTGGCTCGGAGGCGCAGCTGTAAATGGCTTTTTCCTGGCAAATCAGCTATGTATGCATGTGCGCATGAGTGCATATGCGTTCATACACATGTGCACACATAGCCGATTTGGATCCCGTTGTGCTGGCACTGCATTGGGTGGTAGAGCGGAGCACAGCCAATCATATCGCTGCTGCCTTATGTGTAATGCGGGTTGCTCCTGGTTTTTCGGGTTGTTCACACTTCCCAGAAGCGGAATGAAGCAGGATAAACAGGCTCTCAGGGATTTGCTACCACTTTCACCAGGTATCTTTTAAACATGGGAGTGAAGTGGAACAGCACAGGTTGACTATGGGTGAGGAACGCCAGGCAGATGTGCCTGCGTGAATGTCCCCTTTAATCTGCTTGTGAAACGTGGCTGGAATGTGGCTATTGCGGGGTAAACTGCCAGTCTCAACTCAGCCTATATCTTGCCATACCAGAGCTGTCCTTCTACAGTGGTTAGCCACCACCTTCTTAGTTGTACAAATTATGTGAATAATAGAGTACCTTTGAACAGAATGCCCTTTTGATTTACCCCAAGAGCTCTGCCATTAATCCAGAGATCTCTACCCAATTAACAGACATTATTTACTTGAGCAGCCAGCAAACCTAAGTAGCTCTGTACATCCTCTTCCTCACTCCTAAGTAGATCTGATTTTCTACATTCTCTCATTGTTCAGCTCCTCATTCCTTTTCTGTTACACTAAAGTGCCTGACAGGGGAAAGTAGTAGCAGCTAGTTGCATATAGGGGTGTGCATTCAGCAAAGCTGAATGGAATAAATATCCGAAAAATACCTTATTGGTATTTTTCAGGTATGTATTCAGTTGAATCAAATTCAGATAAGGTGCTCCCGAATAAAAGCCGATTTTATTCTGCTTTTATTCAGGTCTCATCCCTGAAACAGGGAGGGAAGGGGAAACAGATTGGGGAGGCATATTAAAATGCCTCCCCCAATCTGTCCTCATTTGCCTAGCTGGCCTGCCATGGCGGACAGCTGGGGAAGTGAAGGGGAGGCATTTAAGATCCCTCCCTTATCTTTTTTCACTTCCCCAGCTGGGTTGCCTTAGCAGATTGGCTGGGAAAGTGAAGCGGAGGGAGAGTGGGTCAGTTTCACTCACTTGGAAGTGGAGGCAGAGTGAAATTGATGCAGCTCTAATGGCCTGCCAAATATTTACAGCAATGCCAAGTATTTCCCAAATCCCGGTATAATACCGATACTGGGATGTGCAAATATTGGCATTTGCCGATATTTTGGGGGCTTGGTTTACCCAAACCCAAAAAATACCCATTTTTTTTCCTGTGCACACCCCTAGTTGCATATTTTCTCCTTCAGAATTAACAGGAAACTTTTGGCACCTTAAACAGTCCTAGTACAAGCTTTTTATATATGATAATGAAAGGGGGAAAGTAGCTTCAGAGTCTAAACTCCATGAAATTGGATGGAATATTTTCTAAAATTCAAATGTAATAAACTTCTGTTGTCCACAGACCATTCATAAAACGTCTGTGTTAATAACACCAGCTTGCTAGTTAATACATATTATGTGTTATGTATCAAGCTGGTTAATTCATATTATGGCTGAGAAATCCCATTCCTTTGTAAATGATATCAAACTTCAACTAAAAGGAACTAGTCAATGAAAGTTTATGCTAGAATAAAAACTTCTGCTACACTATTGCAAATTAATTTGTTCATTTCCTGCTAGCTTAATGTCTCTGTGCTTATAAAAGTGTCTTGTGCTGAATTTTCAGAAGGGAACTTCTTCACTAATAGGTGCACAATGTGTGCAAAACTAAATATAGATTAAACTTTAACCTATGGCTTCACATTGCAAGTTATTGCCCCCCAATCCGGAAGAAGAGATAGACAACTATTTGGGGTACTAAAAGGGCCACTTTATTAACTCTAACAATAAACAGCAAGGGCAGGACAGGTTGCGGCATGGCAAGGCCAGAGGTCCCAAGACCCCTTCCCCTGCCATTTGGACTAGGGTGAGCCACCCAGCCATGGACGGTAGCCAAGGAGTATGGCTTGCATCCAGTCAGCAAGGCAAGTGGGTAAATGCTGAGGACATTCTAACCCCCAAGCCTCAGGGCTCAAAGGGAGGATAATCCCAGGCAATCCCATAGGCAGTCTGCTTTCCCCGCCCCAGGCCACAAGGCCCAAAGACTGTACTGGCAAGACCCCTAATCCCCCAAGGGGGTTATAAGTCAGTGGTCACCATGCCGCAATCTGTCTGAATGACATCCTGCCTACAAAAGGGACCAACCTATTTATACCCAGCCACCTCAGCCAATTTCTCAGACCACAGCCACAGTACAAGGTAGGCGAAAACACCCCCTCCCTGAGCCAATTTTGGAAGGGGCAAAAAATTCCTACCTGGCCCCCAAATGGGCAGCCAGCAGAGCCTATACTGCTGACAGGGTGGGAGGATGAGCTGAGCAAAAGGTGCAGAATGAAGGAGGGAGGCAGGGGGCGGCTCAAGAGAGCTCTGGCCCCACCCCCTTTTGGCCCCAGATGCGGCTATGCCACGTCATGCTGCCTCTCCTCCTACAGGGAGGCAAAGGCGGCTCCCAGCCAGCATGGCCACAGGGGCTGGCCTCCTGGGAGTCAATTAAAAAAAATGCTTATTTTCATCCTTATGTATCTGCAAAAAAAATAATAAAAATCCCCTATGTAACATATTCCTTACCTGATTATATTTTTCTACATTTTTAGAACCATAGTCAAATGGTTTTAATGTGTCACTCTGAACTACCTAAAAAGGAAAGAAAGAAAGAATAAGAAATTGCATGACCTTGTTTTGCTTTGATGCTTTAAAAAGTGTGAGAAATACATTTCAATATAAGTTAAGTGTTTTTATTGCTTTCTCTTATAAAAGAATATCTTTCTTGTATGACATGTTCATTCAGAATTTGGGTGTTCCCTCCGTACAGATCAATCTTTAGCAATTGGGCTCCAATAAAAAGTAGTAGGAAAGAGAAGGGGAGATCATTCTGGAAAGGCACAAATAATGTGAATATCTAGATTTTTAAAACGATGTGAAAGCATTCACTCATTTCAAAATTTGCCCATGTAAAGAAGTATCAAATAGACTCATTACCACATAACGAACAGTCACTTTTCACCCTAAATTTGCTAATCAGTGATTATTAAAATTCCAAAATGTCTACCTGTGACCAGTGTATAAGATTTTTCAAAGAGGTACAGCCTGGTAAATGTGCTGCATAGACATCCATTCGACTCTAGAGAGGGGGGAAATCAAGCAAAATTCACTGTACACCTTGTAAACTTGTGTCACAAACTATATGGAATTAGTTTAATGCAAAGTATACATACCGTATTAACATTATTTTGGCCAATCCCACCAGCAATGAAAAGAACTCTGGAACAAATTTTGTCCCAGAAGCCCTTGTTGCACAACTTGATAGCAAATTCCCTCATGCCAGTATTTGGCAGGATACAATATTGTTTCTTACCCAGCACAGCCTGCAAAAGGTAAGAAGAGTGAGTGTACTGAATCTTCAATTCATTTCTACTTGTCTAGCTGCTGCAAATTGTATGAAGTCAAGCTTGCCTTTGCTAGAAAAGTTATTGATGAAAAGTCAACTTTATATTGCAGCTCACAACATGCTAGCTTAGCTGCTTCCAAATTCGGTCACACTGTAGCCTGACTAAAGAAAATCGAGGTAGCACTATACAGATAAGCGTAGGCCTGCATTTAAATGGCCCAGGTATATATATAAACTAGGGTTGTATAGATATGCCACTTTCACATTTGGTAGGAGGGGTTGTTTTCCTCTTCTCCCTTGTGATGTTGAGAATGTTTGTTTTGCTTATTTGCATTGCTGGTGCTTTTGGTAGCTCGGGAGCCACCTGTGGCATTTTGACATGCCACTTATGGATTTTCTGAACACTGTTCCCCAACATGGCACCTGCCCCATGTTATTGAAAAGTTGACAGTCCCTTTAAAATTGGGATCATTTCATTGTCACCATGACTCTATAATTAAAAACAGTTTTATTTTAAAAACACAACACAATTTGTCCATAATGATTATATCAAGGCTGTAGAAATGTAGGAGTCCTCTGTATGAGGCTGGGTCAACACAGCAGTGGTGGAATGAGGCATGCTGCTGTTGAATGCTAGCCCATAAATCCACACTCCTTAAAAGCAGAGAATTTAGCACAGAAAGTGGTTCCAACCACCCTTTCTCCTGCAGAGCTGGAGTCAAACTTGAAGGGAACTTTTAACAGAGAGAAGCATTAATTTTTTTTGAGTTCTGGAGAACTCAAAAGTAGGGGTTTGCTCCAACAAAAATTTCATTATAATTTCAGATTCAGGATTTAGTGAGAACAGTTTTACCACGATTACTGGTTTTCAGGTAGAACATTATCAGCTTGGGTTTCAAATCTGTGTGTTTTTCAGATTCTGGATTTTTGAGTCCATTATTTTCAAAGGGGAACCAATTTGAGAGTCTGGGGCACCAAATTTGTACAGAATGTTGTCTTCTATCTGATCTAAAGACCACCTTAGTTTCAAGCAGAACAGACAAGGGGGGCTGATTTTTCAGACCCCCAACATGGGTGCCTTTCAGTGCACCCACACTTCTCCCCACTGATTCCTATTGAGAGGGAAATGGTGCCAATCATTGGCATTACAAAAAACAGAAACAACTGTCTGCATCCATTTCATTTTCCTACTCTTACAGTGACTGAGTGACAATGGAAAAAATTACCTTTCCACTTAAAACCCTGCGCTTGACATCCTTCCTTGTTGTGGTATGTTGTTTGTTTTCTTTTGCAAAGTGAAGAAGTCCGGAAGGAAAGAGAATGGCTGTGAGGCAAAAGCACCCTAACTCCCCTCAATGGTTAATGTAATTCTTATAGGACCTAGTCTAGCTTGCAGGAGTTGGTGATTTGAGCCTTCTTGCAGCTACCATCCTTATCTCTTTCAAGACCAGGCTCAGGAAGGAGGTAACTGGTTAATCATGAAAACCTGTGCTCAGCTATATAATCAGATGGGAAGGGAGGGATTAGGAGCAGATGTTAAAATCCTCTGGAAAGTTCCATCAAGAGATAGTCCTGATTGAATCCAAAGGGCCACCTGGTGTCAGAGGGCAAAAAGCTATAATACGAGGGAGAAGGAATGCTAACTTTTTGCTCATACCATGCTAGTATGTTTTGATATGTTGTGCTACATTATGATGGACTGCAATGTATAGAATTCTTTTATGCTACAGCTTGGATTCTTAAGCTGCAAGAAAGTATGCCATCTAATACCAAATGTCCAAGGTATTAGATAGAACAGTTGCTTCTTTATTTTCTCTGTTACTGAGCTATAGAGACTGTACTGTGTAGTGAAAACTTTTAAATGTTTTAAATAAGCTTTTATATATTTTACAGGTCTGCTTTACTTGTATGCTGGATATTACTCAAGGGACAAGGAGCAGTGACCCAGGGGACACAGGCTTGGGTCTCTGACAATGGCAATTCTGCCATTATTGTCTACAGGGAACTTTTTTGGGAGGTCTGGAGTAGCTGTTCAATCAAATAACACCATTGCAGCGGAGCTAGTACTGTCTGTCCACTAAAGACCACCCATTTGAATTGAACCATGGGGCCATTTCTACGGGCCCTTGAATAAGGTGCCCCCAGCTATTCTACTTGCAGAGGGAAAAAAGGCTCTGCCCGCCCAAAATAGGGGGGAAGAAAGAGTGACCTAAAATGGCATATCTACCTTTATTCCCTACTGGGGAATTGTAGGGGGGTGGCAGTGGCTTTAACATCAAAATTGCCTTGGATCTTGTGTTGCCGGCCGTCAAAAACCACCTGAGTTGCAAATGAATCTGTGGACCCCTGAACAAAATGCCCCCATTTTTCTGTTTGAAGAGGGGGGAAAGGGCCCCATCCCAAAAAGGAGTGAGGGAAGGAGATGGAGCAAGCCAGAACCTTAGCTCTGCCATGCCCTGGAAAGCAGATTATTCTGAGAAATTTGATACCTGTCCTTTTCAGTGTACCCAGTTTGGGAAGTTATCTGATATAATTAACCACTGGCAACCAGTGTTGCTGTTATATGGAGAACATCTAATCAAAATATCCTGATAATGGAAATGTCAGCAACTCAAAAGACAGGACTTTTCCTGCTTGAAGTGTGCCTTTTTAATATTGGCTTTTGTGAGCATGAAGTCTCAAGGGAACTCTGGGATGGGCATGACTACCCAATGTTTAGTACAGAAGCATAAGTTACTGGACCTCCACAATGGATGAAAAGAGGCTCAAGTGGAAACAAGGCTTAGGATCCAAACTTATGGAGGCAATGTGTTAAAAAAAAAACCATGCATACCTTCATAAGGCCGACAGGTGTATATGCAAATTTACGAAATGGGGATTTGTTATTCTGCAGCAAATACACAGGACCAAGTGCAAAAAGTATTTTGATTTTCTGAGCCAACTGGGGCATGGCTGAAAATGCAATGAAAGCTGAAAGAAAATAATATACTTTATAGAAGATGTAGAAAACTGTCAGACCCAGAGATACAATGGGCTAAAGTCCAACCCCTTGCTTGCATGGGCAAAAGGTCACATAGCACTTCAGATAAGAGAGGGGTAATAGTTTCCCAGTTTTCCGCTTCTCCTACTTTACGCACATCCCTGTCATAGCCTGTGCCTTTCCTAAGGGTTTGTTTGTTTGTTTTACCCTTAAGAGCCGGGGGGGGCACACAAGGCAGCAGCAAAAAGAAGGGAACAAAGTTCCCTTTCATAAATGGAACTGTTCCTTTAATTATCTCCATACAAGCAAGAACCTACATGTTTAAACCAACAATCCATCTATCAGCTGCGCTGGTTCATTTCAGGTTGGGGAAAATAGTGTGGGGCAAAGTCTAACCCCCACCCCACCTTGCGTTGCAATCCCAATCTGAACTGGAGCACCACATACTTGCTCTTTTTTTAAAAAAAAATGCTAAGAGTTCCATCGATGAAGCTTCCAACAACTTGTCTGGCTTGGCCTTATCAGGTGTAAACCTGATTGGAAGCTTTTATAAGGGTCAGGGAATACCATATAATCCAAAATGGCTGATCTATATAAAGATGCTTCCTTGCCTAGTCTCCTTACAGTTACTTTCTCTGGGCTGATGTGCATGGTGGTGCATAGACTGAATCTGACAACAAGTTGTTTACAACCATGTTGGTCCTTATAACATATGTCATGTGGACTGTGGTTTTGGCTTTTGGGATTTTGGTAGCTGAAGACTCAATGAAACTTGAGTGTTGGCAAAATGATAAACAAATTAATAATCCCACTAGGAATAGCATAAAGGTTCATCATCTCTTTGACCCAATATATAAAGACATGTTGTATTTATCTAAAATATTTACACCCCATCCTAAATATTTAGACTCAGGTAGCCCCAGAGCACACGATCATATTTCCAGAGCATGCAATCATTGTTTACTAAACAATGTTGACTAAAAGACTAGTGTGCAGAAAGCCATAATTGTTTTCAAATCAGAAGTTGTTAATATGTCTAAATACATATTCAAAACAGCGTTCCCGCCCCACCCTTGAAATCCTATTAGTTCTTCTACCCACACACAACATTAATGACATTGATACTGTCCTATTTGGTATTCTTTGCCCTTTGGGAGTGCTTGTATAGTAAACAATTCCCAGGTCTACTGGAGTTTATGAAGGTGTATTTGACCTCTGCAGTTTGTTCATGTTGTATCCCAGTGTTCAGATACAACACCTACACATGAAAGATCTGTCCGATTTCAGTGGTGAGATTGCATGCAGCATGTTAATTTCACAGTGCAGCTGGCAGGTTTTCACCCCATCATTAAAATAATTGGGGACACCATTATGTACAAAAGAGATTCACAATTGTAGTGGAACTCCCTAACTTATATGGGACTCCAAGAGTGAGCTAAAGGTTAATAATTTTAGGTACAGGATGAAATTTCCATTGATTTGCCACTGTACTATCAACAAGTGGAACAGTAAACAACATGGTTTGTCATAAATCTTCTCCTCTACTTTATAACATTGTATTTAAGGATGCTTTTACTCTCCAGTCTTATTTTTATTATTTGACAATTCCTAAATTTAGACAAGCATATACGTTAGGGCAATGTAATGCCTTTAATTCCACGAAAATGATGGGGTGATTCAGTAATATTCCTTCAGAAAAACACAGGTGTATTTTTTTGTTCTCACCTACCACACTGTGTATTTCATACAGGATGTCTGTTGTGGGGAGGGGAAGAGAAAGGAGATTGCAAGCTGCTCTGAAACTCCTTTGGGTAGTGAAGGGCAGGGTATAAATCCAATCTCTTCTTCTTTATATTGTTGCTGTTTTTAAAAGTCCCATGATAAATATACTACTTGGCAAGCATTCTTGATGTTTGGAAATCGAAATTCTTATCTTCCTGCAAGCTAAAAAACTACATGGTGGATGATGCTCTATTTTGCTATATAATTTCTGTGCGTCTGACAAATTTAGTCAATTTTAAGGACGCATGGCCTTTAGGCTATTAAATCCAGGGAAAGGAAAGAATCAGTAATGGTTTAACACATGTATTTTGTTTACTTCATCTTACACAGCACAGTCTTCAGCTAAGAGGACATATTCAGTTCTATCTTTTCTCTGAAGTGGATGCAGGTAACCTGGGATAAAGCAAGCCATACTCTAGAAACATTTCATATATGCACCACTCAGAAGCACACATACTTCAACAGATGGATAAATATCCTTGCGTAAAGTGACCAGCAAATACAGAATAAGGTAGTTTCACCATAAATTGTGCAAGTTGGGGAACATACCTATGGTAGCACTCTGGGAATGGCCTACATAAAAGAGTTGCTGTTGTCCAGTTTTAGCAAGAATAAAATTTATAATGGCTGGCAGATCATTCATTCCCATTTCATGAAAACTGAAACAAAATAAAATAGGCAGCTGAAAGCATGCATTATAACTATTTACAGTGCTGTAAGTTAACTTGGAATTTATTTACTGTTTAGAATACATTATACAATAAATTCGTCCCTTTGGAGCTAGGGAAGCCTGAGGATGGAAAGTGCCTTGCCAAAGGCAGAATGTGAACCCACAGCAGAGGTTTCTGAAGCGACACTCCCCTGATACAAATGAGAGAGAAGTGAGAGAAATGCAATAGTATGTCTTTGGTGGAAAATACTTAACCACACAAACAATGAATTCCTTGCTCACAAGAACACACATCTCTGACGGATGAAGAAAAGCTGTTATTTAAACACCTCCTAAATGGCATCACCTTATTTAGCATGCATGAAATGCCTTCTGAAAAGACTGTTTCTGTAAAGATCTGTAAGACATCATATCTCCATGAATCCTGCCTGTGCCATGTAAATACTTAGGGGGCCATATGCAAGCCTAAGCTGCACAATTGTAATACCATCATACCTTGTTGTAAAGGTTACAGTGAAGCGCTTGAAAACTTTGCACTACATAAATGTTATGTATTACTACTACTACTACTACTACTACTACTACTTCATATTGGGAAGACAGTGTTCAAAATGGAAATTAAATGTCAATATTATTTGTCTGGTAGGTAGAGAAAAAATGTGAGTTCATTTCATGTTGATCTTAGGGAGAGAACATGCGGGACAATGAGATCATAAACCCTCACTGTAGGTTTATTTGGCTTTTATCCTGACCTTCATCCAAGGTACTCAAGACAGGAGCCATGGTATTGTTTAGATGCACCTATAATGGCTTATGAAAAGCTTCAAGCTTTCTCTCTGTTTTACAGGAGACTGCTGCTACCCAGGGAAATGGCACCAATGTTCCATGCTCCACAGCTGTGCATCACCAGATAGGCAACAAAAACTGGCACCCCACTCCTAAACAATGGAACAATGCAACCATAACTGGATCCAACTAGATTTTATTAAATAGCTGGTCTGCACCTTCACAGACTACCTTTTTAGGGCAGGTTATAGCTAAGGTAGCCCACAGCTTAACAAAAATTTCAGGCAAATCCACCCTGACTCCAAACTTGGCCAGTGTCGTTGCTAACCTAGTTGATTCTAAACTGCACATTAACTGTGTCAAGCCTCAAATCCCTCCCCCAGTCTGCTGCACAGATGTCCAGGGGTATAGTTAATGCTGCTCAGCACAAAGGGTGTTCCTTTTCCAACCCATCATGCCATAAACAAATCATAGGCTGGTTCAGGAATAGCCCTTCATCTTTCAGTGCCTCAAAGCACTCTCTATGTTGCACAACCCAGCATACTCCTGCCACCCCTAGAAATGGTCTAACCAGTTCTAAGACTCTCTTGAAGAACAAAACAAAATAGGCAAAAAAGTTCCCCACTTGAGTCAATCAGAGCAGATATCAAAACTTCCTACTTGGTTCCAAAGGCAACCAATTAATCCCATATTATCCCTACCGGAGTGAGTGGATTTGCAGCCCAAGGCTCACTCTCAGTCATTAGGCCAAGAGGAACAAAGGGCCACTCCAGTTGTCAGCTGCGAAATGGAAGGAAGCTCAGATCTCAGAGAGCCTACTGCTCAAGAGATTGAGGGTGCGTTCAGACGGGCAGCTAATCCCGCCATTATGCCAGCTCAAATTTGATCCCGATCTTTTTAATCCATTGTCGCACAACCAAACATCCCCCGGGGGAATTGCCTTACCACGTGAGGCCTCCATCATGGATTGTCTAGACAGCATCCACTGGAGGTGCGCGCAGTGGGGTTTTTTTAAAAAAAACTTTTTGCGCATGCACATAGACATGACATTCTTGTTGATCCGTGCATGTGTAGAGATTTTTTTAAATGGCACCCGCTCAGGATGGTCTGACGTCAGACCACCCCGACAGGAGGATTGCATGCTGGTGGAACAATCAGATGGATGAAAGTCTGCAGTTGTCCTGCAGGTAGCCGAAAACCCCAGATTTAAAGGGGTATCTTTTAAGTAAGGCTCTGATGCGCGACAAAACGGAAGAGAGACGTTTCCCAGATGTTTGTGTCTGAACATTACCTTTAGATCTGTCTGATCGGACTCTGAGAGATGGGCCAATACAATTCAGCTGTCTCTCTCACAAAGGGCCAAACTACACAAGACTCTTTTAACAAGTTGTGTCCAGGCTCCCTAGACTTGACTCACTTTCCCTAAAGCCACACAGCAGCTGCAGGGACTGTCGCTTTCATTTACATGTAGCTCTAAAAATGGGCCAAATAAGTACCCCAGGGCCATTTTGATTTGGCCAAATAGCATGGGGAAAGGCAGAAGCCCCTCCAACCCCCCTTCCATGCTGTGGTCCTAGGCCCCACAGACTTTTAAAATGATGTTTCCCACTGGTGCTGTGTGTCTGTAGGGAACGCAAGTTGGTTCTGGGGAAGTCTCATGTAGTTTGAGCCTAAAAGTCCAGCAACAGATGAAAACTTGGACAGGCTGAATGGTAAGGAAGCCTCACCCCTTGTATACCAATACTCTTTTGTATTATTGGGATCAATCTTTTTGAAATATTGTTGAAAAAGTAATATTGTTGAAAAAGTAATATTGTTAAAAAAGTATTATTGTATTTTGTACTTCCACAGTTCTTTGTTCCTGAGGAAGGACTAGAAATCTGAAACACTGAAAATTACCTAGGAAAAGCATTAGATATTTATCTAGTATATTTATACTTTGGACTCTGTATTTTCCTATTATCGATCTTGTTGGTTTCTGCATTTTCCTATGAGGGATAATATGAATAGATTCATTTCAGACTATATATGCATTTCACTTTATTGAAGTCTCCTTTTGTATATTTTTTGTGGGATATTCACCTCTCAGTTGTTTTCTGTTTTTCTTTGCTATTTCCTACTGTGTGCTGTACTGTTTGTTGTTGCATAAAGGTAGTCGAATGCCAACTTAACAACATTTATGACCTGGGCTTCCATTGAAAGGGAGGCATCCAGGATCACCCCCAAACTCCTGACAGATGGTCCAGATGTTAGTGGCACCACATCAAGAGTTGGGAGTTGGAAATCCCCCCCGGCCCAGCCACAGAACCTCCATCTTTGATGGATTTAATTTCAGCTGGCTGTGCTTTAACCAACCAACTATGGCCTCCAGACCACTGGCCAATTTAGAGCTGGGTGTCGTCTGCGTACTGGTGGCACCCAAGTCCAAAACTCTGTGCCAGCTGGACAAGGGGGTGCATAAAGATATTAAACAACATGGGGGAGAGGATTGCCCTCTCTGTGTTGATCCTTGTGCTGTGGTGGCAGCTGCTGCCAAAACAACATTAAAAAAAAAATCTGCACAGCAAATCAAACCTCCAAAAGTCAATCAGAAGCCTTACTGGGCAAAGGGAGAGTAGTTGGAGAAATAGCACAGGGGTACAGGGAAGGGTAGAGAGTTAGGGAACAGCTACGGGATGCGGCTCAGCAGAGAAGCTCAGAGAGTCCAGGAAACAGAGAGTTTGGAAGTTAAAAGCAAATCAGTTCAACAAGCACTTTTCCATATTACTCTGGCTGGTCTCTCAACTAATTACCAACCTCACTTGAAACTGTCTTGTCCCTTCTTCACCAATGCAACAGAGGTGTTGCGGGGGGGGGGGTAGGTCAGGGGCAGCAGTGATCAGTGCAGGGAAAGTGCCTGCATAGCCTCCCTCCACCACCACCCGCCCCCCTCCGCTGCTTCCACAGCAGGGGTGGCTTTTCTCATTTCCATGTGGAACCAGCTTAAATGTTCATAATCAGTTACTTAATGGACTTTGTGAAAATATCTGTGCAGATAGAAACTATAGCCATAGCATAATGTACTAGCAACAAACACAACATACCAAAAGCAATTGCTTTTATAGCCTTAAAGAAGAAGAACAAAAGATAGAACAGCACTCACATTTCTAGGTTTGTGGATTCCTGTTCACCCTACCTGAAATCCCAGAATTCTTCTTGATCCCATGAAAAACGTAGGTGTCTTCTACACCACCTGCTGCCTCTGTTGTTTGCCAGCCAAACATCAAAGCCAGCATCTGCCAGCACAAAGCCCAGGCTGTTGTTGGGCATATTAGCCACCCAAATTGCACTATTTGTCAGTATGCCAGGCAGCACTAAGACGGCAGGCTTCGGACCTGAAAATGAACCATCAGGCATGAACCAAATGGTCAACAAACCCAGCAATTCTACAGAATGTCACATTTGAAAAGCTGCTCCCAAACATATGATGTTCCATTATTAAAGCCAAGAAGGTCAGAGCCTGGATGGGAGATTGCCTGGGGCTTATGTAACTCACCATATACTTCCAGAACCATGAAGGGGATTTAAGTATAAGAAATAAACTGGAAGAAGCGGGGAGCTGTAAAAGATGGTTAGATGTTCCATAATGCCCCACCTGGGTTGTTGTTTTTTTCTAAATGGAATGATGGTTCTGTACAACACTGCAACCAGTGTACAAAACCAGGCAACGTTATGAAGCTAAGGAGATGCCCAAGTGATGGTCATAGTCTTCGTGCTCTTGGTTATTTAACTACTTTGTTTTGTGCTGTCAAGTTGCAGCCACATTATGGGGACTCTGTAAGGTTTTAAAGGCGCGTGATGTTCAGAGGTGGTTTGCCACTGCCTGCCTCTGCATAGTGACCCTGGTATTCCTTGGTGGTCTCCCATCCAAATACCGACTATGCCCAACTTGGCTTAGCTTCTGAGATTGGAAGAGGTTGGTATTGCCTGGACTATCCTGGTCAGGGCATTAACTACTTACCATAAAAGAATCTGCATACTGCAACACACATTTTTTTCCCTTGGCATACCTGTGTGTATAGATTCTCTAGACTCTAAGTAATAACCAGTGTGGTGCATTGGTTATGTTGGTCTTGGATTAGAGCTACTCAGGGTCCCCAAAACCTGGAGCTGGCCTGGTGATGCTCTAAGTATACAAAATATCACATCTCTACATCTGAATTCCAAACCATTCCCTTCCTGTCTCTTTTATTTGCATTTAAGTTAATGTGATATGTATGTTATTTGGTTAGCAAATCCAAGTGCTCTTGAACAATTGAGTTAAGTGTTTATGGAGCATACAGAGAGTGGGCAGAGGGTGGGGAGGGAGGGGAATAGATGCCCCATCTCTCCTTCCTTTTTTCCCTTCCTTGCCACTTCATGTAGGGGCAAAGTGGGGCAGAAGTGCAACCCTCACAATAGATTAGGGGACTAAGTTTGCTGGTGTGTGGGCGTCACCCACTTGTTGCCTGACCTTTCCTCCTGCTGTGTCCCAGCCCAAACTTTCTGTGTGCTGTTAAAAGCATCAGTGGAGAGAAGGCTGACTCCAGAGACAGCAGCAGCATAGCTGCAGGTTGCCATTTTGTGAGTCACCAAAGGGGCATGCGTTAGAGGTCCCCCGTCATACTCATCCTTCCAATGCATCCTTCAAATGACAATTTAACAGTTGCCGGGGCAATGA
Organism: Gekko gecko; assembly: GCA_029375565.1. NCBI lineage: Eukaryota > Metazoa > Chordata > Lepidosauria > Squamata > Gekkonidae > Gekko > Gekko gecko. The sequence continues at coordinate 39,241,518 of JAPDNY010000008.1, read as the reverse complement.
GCTGTGCAGCTCCCTGATGAGCAGTTGCCTTTTCTTCTCATTTGGCAGCTAAAAAGTCTAGCAAAGCGCTTGGCCCTCTTCTGCCTAGGGGGAATTGGGGGAGGGGCTTCTAACTGAAATGGTTTCTAGTGGGGTCAGCCTTCCAGGACTGCCAGCACTGGGTTGGGAAATTCCTGGAGATTTGGGGACAGAACTGGGAAAGGACAGAGTTTGGGGATGGAGAGAACTCAGCAGGGATGTGATGGGACAAAATCTAGTCTCCAAAGTTGCCTCAATTCAGGAATCCTCAACAGTGGATAAGGAAGGATCAAGCATCCATTATCCGGTTGCTAAGATCAAGGGGACAAAGCATCCAGCAACTCTAGACAGGTTCTGGTGAAATTTTGGATTTAATCTCTTGGGTGTATGCAAAATAAGCAGTTTTGAACAAATACAGTACTATAAAGTGTTTTGAATGAGGGCAACCTTTCTGGGATAAGATAATTTCATGAACATTGGATAATGCTCTTTCAATGCACTTTAGCCATTATTTGCAAGGAGATTTTTCTGTTTCACACAGGAAAATCCAGCTGCAAAACCGCATTGGAAGTGCATTATCCAACACTTATGAAATTAGCCCTAGTGTATCGGTCCAGCTTGTCCCATAACAGGAAAATATTCCAATAGCAAACACCTGATTTGTAAGGTTGTAAGGTAGCGGTTGTAAGGCAGCTTCACTATCAGTCAGTAGTAAGCAGTGGGTTCTGCTCCAGCATCTGTATAGGAACTATAACAGTAGGAGAACCTGCATACACAAGCCTTGTAAATCTAAATAGTGCAGACACAGGCAAATTATCAAAGAGTAGCATGGTTCATACAAGCAGCAGGTAATGCAATACCACTGTTTCTTGACTGTTCCACTTCAGAGTACATGCGAAGGGGGCACATGTTTAAATGTTTTACTCCGAAATAAATATATTCCCTACACATGCAGAACCTTTTTTTTTGTTACCACAAGTATCAGTGGTTCAAACATTCAGTTTATATTAGCAAGATATGAGGCCTTTGAGACACAAGCCATATGTCAAGTATTAACAAAATAAGAGATTATTATAAGAATCAATTTGTATGTTACATTAGAGATGGAGATTACATAGGCATCATTCACTTGCATTTCTGATACATTGTATAAAGTGAAATTTATGAATTTCAGAAATCATCATTACACTGAAGAGGCTATTTCAAGTATCTCTGTACGAATGGCTGTAACTATCTCTGACATCTTATATTTAAACATGTTCAAACACCCAATACTTCAGCTCACATTCAATTCACCAAAGGCAACAACAACAAAAAAACTGATTTTCTGTTAGTCATTTGGCTGTTCAGAAGTAGTTAAAGCCTGTTAATTGAGTTTCATATGATGAGAGACCTATCTTACCGTATGCCACTGAGCAGACAATTTATATAGATAAATAACAAGCAAATTGGTCAGTCAATCAGTGATTATGAATGCATGGCCTGGTTTTTAAAAACTAAACAAAGTCCTGTGGTCATTTAAGTCTGCATGCACATTTGTGCACAGCATTATGGGAAATGTAGTTCCCCTCTTGCCCTGACTTGGATAGCCTAGGCTAGCCCAATCTCATCAGAAGCTAAGCAGGGTTACTACATGAGTGGGAGACCAGCAAAGAAGTCCAGGGTTGCTACCAGAGGCAGGCAATGGCAAAACACCTCATTTGTCTCTTGCCTTGAAAACCTTGTGAGGTCACTGTAAGTTGGCTGTGACTTGATGGCAAACAAAAATTCCCCTCCCACACAGGGCCGTAGCCTGCGTGGGGCCCTGGGGGCCCGGCCCCCCCCGCGCGGGTTTTGTGGGCCCCCTCCCCCGAGCCTCTGCTCCCCCCTCCTCCCTCCGGCCCCCTTCCCCTGGCCCTCGCCCCTCTCCCTAGGGTCACCAAGGCCGGCTGGGGCGCTCCCAGAGGGGAAGGGAAGAGGAAAGGAGATGGCCCGGGCCGGCTCCCCCTGCGGCTCTGGAGGCGGCCGCACCTTCTCCCCCAATATGGCACGGAGGGTGCGGCAGCTGCGGGGGAGGGGGGAGGAGGGCGAGCGCAGCGGGAGGGCAGGAGGAGAAGAAGGTCCCTGTCCGGCGGGAGGGTTGTGCGGCACGGAGTGGAGGCTTCTTCAACCCCCCCTTTTTCCTGACAGAAAAGTTGTCCTGGAGCTGCATTTCCAGTTCCTTCGGATCAGGGGTCTTTTTTGGGGGAGGAGCCCGCTCCCAGAGCTCAGGAGCCAAGTCCCGCCCCCAGCTGGCGTCCCAGGGAGTCTTTCAGGCAGCCGCATGTCAATTTCAGCCCCATTATATCCTATGGGCCATTGAAGTCAATGGTGAAAACATAGGGTATATTCTGGGAGCTGGAGGGGAGGGGTTTGAGGGAGAGGCTCCAAACTCACAGGGTAGCTGATGGAGCCTCTCCCCAAGATACCCACCAAGTTTCAAGAACACTGGACCCGGGGGTCCAATTCTATGAGCCCCCAAACAGGTTGCCCCTATTCCCTCCATTGTTCTCTATGGTGGGAAAAGAGTAACTTTTTTCCCACCATAGAGAACAATGGCGGGAATAGGGGCAACCTGTTTGGGGGCCCATAGAATTGGACCCCCTGGTCCAATGTTCTTGAAACTTCGTGGGTATCTTAGAGAGAGGCTCTACCAGCTACTCTGTGAGTTTGGAGCCTCTCTCTCAAACCCCTCCTCCCGCCCCCAGAATATACCCTATGTTTTCACCATTGACTTCAATGGCCCATAGGATATAATGGGGCCAAATTGCCGCTGAATTTCTTTCATTCCCTCCTTTCCTTCTCTCTTTTTCCTCTTTCCCTCCTTCTTCTCTTCTCTCTTTCTTTCCCACCTTTTTTTCTTCTCTTTTTCCTCCTTTCCTTGTTTCCCTCCGTCTTCCCTCTCTTTCTTTCCCTCCCCTTTCCATCTCTTTCTTTCCCTCTTTCCTTCTTTCTACTCTCTCTCTTTCCTTCCCTCTTCCCTCCTTCTGTGGCCCAACTCTAGTGAAAAGGAGTTTAAACTTTAAACCCCTTCTCTCTTAGCTCCCCCACCCAGGCCAGCTAGGGAAGGGGAGGCTTTTGAAGATGCCTCCCCCCCTTTTGCTTCCCCTTCTGACATCACTTCCGGTGATGTCAGGGGGTGTGGCATATGCCAATAGCCTAATAGCTCATTAGCATACCATATTCTAATGAGCTCCTGCAGCTGTTTTTCTACGAAAAGACCCCTGCTTCCGATAAGGTCTTAATTGTGGTTCCCATTGTTAAATGGGAAGGCTTTCAATCAACATTTCTCTTCTTTTTAAGAATGTTCCTATATTTTAAGGGTAGAAATATATATATATATATACACGTAGTGACTAGAGTGGTAAACTCCAATGTGGTGCCCAACAATGTGTTTGCTGGTGGCTACTTGCTTCTTACCCAGCACTTTTTCACCAAAGCAAACAGCCAGTTCTGACTATCTTTCACCTCAGTAAAGCAGGAGGTGTTTTTGAAGACCCCAAGGGAAATCACTTTTGGTCTTACAGAGCGTGCACATTTGGAGACAGTTGTCCTGATCACAGGTGGATGCTCTGCTTGAAACCTCCCAATATTTTAGCAGCCATTTTGTGATTGGTCCTGCTTCCCAAGGTATCAATTTTGTGATTGTGACCACTGCCCTTTCTTAAAATTCAAAAAAATGCCCACAAGTTCAAATCAAAGTAGCAGCCCCTTGCAGGAAGAAGTTCAGTATTTTTTTATTGTAAAATGAAACTGAATTCTAGGGGGGAAGCTATTTCTGGTTTTGGCTTAATAGTCTTCTCTGCTCTCTAATAAAATATTTTTCCTTTTTTCTGTTGCTGCTTTGCATGCCTTTCAGTATCAGGTCTCAATGAAAACTTTTTGAAAACTTAGTTCTGTTACACAAAGATTAATACTGCTGTGATTGTGCTGTCTGGTTTTAAAAACATAAAATCAAATCTCTCTTTCAATTGTACTGAATTTGTCTGACGAGATTGAATTTGGTCTATATTTTTCCCCTTGCAATCATGGTTCCCCAAAGGAAGGGGGGGGGCAGTGTTCCCTCTAAGCTGAGTTAGTGTGAGCTAGCTTACACTTTTTTGACTTCCAGCTCGCAGATTTTTGTCTTAGCTCAGGAAGGATGGCTCCAGAGCAAACTAATTTATGCGGCAGCCAAATTGCTCTCTCACAACTTTAATGGCAGTAGCTCACAAAGTAGAAGTTTTGCTCACAAAACTCCACAGCTTAGAGGGAACATTGGTGGTGGGCCCCCTGAGAAAAACATGGGCCCCTTGAGCAAAAAGTTGTTAGCTATGGGCCTGCTCCCACATTATTTAATTACTAAATGCTATTATCCATCACCTAGGGGAAGCATTCATTTCACCTACGGCAAAAGTGCCCACGAGGCAGAGAAATGAAACTGTTCCACTACAAGGCAATAAATGCTACCACCAGAGCTACTGCTCAGCTGCAAAGCTGCTAGATAGGTGTTCACCACCTCAGACAGCAATGAGCCAAACAGCTTGCACATGATCACGACTGACAAACACAATATGTTCATCTGCAGAACCTGTTCATGGCAAAGTTCATAGCATATTTGTGATAAGCAAAACAGGCATCACACCCTGAGTCAGTCCAGAGTGTGTGGGTGTCATGGATCATCCTCTGAATTATCTCTTTGTGGGGCCAAATTTGCAGAGGTGTCTCATATTTTGGTTAATATATTACAATCATTCACATATACATTGGTCTAATGTAAATACCCTTACAAATAGAGTTCATTATATAAAACATGGCTCTCCTTTAGGACTGTAAACATTTGGGAAGCAGCAAATAATTGTCCTGGTTTAGATTGAGCAAGCAGCCTGTAGCCTAGAAAAGGAGGGGAAGAGGCACGCGTTTGGAGGACAGCAACATCTGACTGCAGCTACACATGGAAATTTCACTAATTCTGGATGCACCATAGTAATTAAATATCTGTTCATTTTAATGAGGACTATACTGATCACGTGGATGCCTGTATTCAATTGACACATGGAAAATTGCATAGCTTTTAGGAAAGAGAAACCTAATTTAAGGCTGAGTTTCTCTAAGATCCCAGATCATGAATATCAACACGTGTTATCATGAAGTCACCGGACAGGCATTTCCAATATTTACTCATGTTCTTTATCTGCTGTTCTTATCTTTGCTTAGTGCCTGGCTAAATTCCAGATTCTTTGATTATGGAGTTGGGATCCCTATGTGGGGTCGTTGTAGGACATTCTTGTAAGGTGGCACAATGTTTATAGGACATAAGGAAACTAGTTTCTCATTCTGTTTGACTGTGTGATTATTATTTTTTTTTAATTCTTGTTGCTGTTGTTATTTCTGATCTGTTTCTATGCTACCCATCTTGAAGAGTCAGACTAAGATCTGGTAAAAGCAAACTGTTTAAAAAGAGCAACCACCAACTTTACATAAATTGAAAATTATTTCCAAAATCCAACAAAAGAAGATATGTAGAAACATTTTAAAGAGTCTTCTCTGTTTTAAAAATAAAAAAGAAGGAAAACCTTTGTTGTCTGAATTTTCTCTGCCATGAGGAATCCGGTTGATTATAAGATAGTAGCCATCATCTGTAAGGACTTCATACTCTTCATTTGGATAGTGTTCATACTGTATGATCTCACTCTGTTAAATTGATTTAAAAGATTAAAATGTTGGATTTGGATTGTTACCACCACATTCGAAGCTCCAGAAATTTCAACTAAACTACTACCCTCTTTATGGAACAACATCATGTGCATAGTTTTTATTACCACAACCTGCAACCTGATTGTGAGGGAGGGGAGGATCATCTACCTAAAGCTAATGTTTTTACCAATGGAAGATACCTGCTAGAATAACCAAAAGTATTATGGAACATCAGACTCCTTCATGAACACAAACAACCTCACCACAATATATCTATACAGCATAAGTGCACTAACATCTGAAAAGTGTGTAAGCAACAGGAACAGCTGATGAGAAGAGGAATGCAACAAATAAAGGAGAACAACTAGTTAACAAAAATCTTCAAACCAATCATAAATATTCCATAATTTCTATCTTGACATGGTATCTTCCAAAACACTGATGTTTTAGGTAGAGGGGGTATGTGCACCCAGATGTATGTTTTCACCAGTCTAGAAAAGACTCCTTTCTGAGCTTGTCCTTTGTTCAGAGGGTGAACAGTGTTGGAATATATGAGGTTTTGCAGGACCTACTTGAAGATCAGGAGAACAGCCTATAGGTGACAGCTGAAGGACTGCTAGTTAGCATAGCTAGATTAGGGACTCCCCACAATTTCAAATTATGTCTTTCCTATCTCCTGGTTGGCACTTTGGAGACTTCCTGCTCCAACTGAGCCCACCCTCTTCGTTCCTGTCTCTCACAGCAGTTAGTTAGTTAAGCCTCTCTTCCTCTGCTCTATCAGAGTTATTTTCTTTAAACAGTTGGTGCTCAGTTCTTCTGCATGTTTAAATTCTGCCAAGAAACAGTTGCTATCACTGGTAGGCCATTTGGCTTGGGAATTTCCAGGATGAGTGGGCACTCACAGAGGGAACAAACAAGCGCCACTTGCAGGTAGAACCTAAGAATTCATGAATCCACTACATGCAAGATCCCCCTGTGAGCTGCCTCATGGAGCCTGATGACACAGGGAAGTGACAAAGAAATGTGGGGAAGGAGAAGAGTCAAAGGAACGAATAAGGTGAATACAGTATCCCATCACATAGATAGCTTCAATGTCCCATAAGTATTTCTGGTACTGACACATAAAAATGTTTCATATGGTGGAGCTGAGCTTTTTGCCAAGGACAGTGGCTACAAGGTGAAAACATTTTAAATTGTTCAAATGTTTAAGCGTTTGTATGTTTGCCACCTTGGGGGCCCTGATTGGGTGGAAAGGCAGCAGACAATATTGTAAATAAATAAATAAAATTTATCAAACTGTTTGCAACAAAAGTTGCTGCTTCAGCATTATTGCAATGAAGTCCTCAAATGGCCGACTAGATCAATAGCAAATGAAACTTCCAGACTAACGAGTTTTGCCAGTCACCATTGATGCTGGATCTAATTTGGATCTATTTGGATCTAATCGGCAACATCACAGCTTCGAGGAAGTCCTGTCTGGTGACTCTTCTTCACCTCTCAACTTTCAAGGAAGTAGAAGACCAGATTCTTTTTAAAAGAGGTGCTGAAAGATCAAGTCAGGGGGAGAACCAACCAATGCCTACTTCAGCACCGGCATGGCGGGATATCTTTATACGTATGTCTGACAGACGGACATGCCTTTGAATCTGTGTAGAACATGACGGTACACTTGAGCAATGTTCAGTAAGCATACTTCTAATTGAGACCCTGGAGAGCACCTGCCAGTCTGAGTAGACAAGACTGATCTTGATGGACTAATAGTCAGATTCAGTATAAAGCAGCTTTGTGTATTCAATATTACGTATACCAAAGAGAATGCATTCATGCACCATCTTCGATATATGGTATGACTGTATCAGTGCATGTATTCATGATGGTGCATTGGGCAAAATAAATGACAAAACAGATTAATTTAATTATCCGGCAATCCAAATGTATAAAACTAGGATCTATCATAATTCCATTGCCTTTTATTGACTTAGGCAGATATCAGACTAATTTATACAACTGATTTATCCTAGAATATTGAACTTCAGACTGAAGGGGGTAGTGCAATGCATGCTTCAATGGACACCCAAAAAACAAAAACTTCCTCCCTCCATAACAGGAAGAAGACTTCAGCTAAAAGCCTCCCTTCACAACAGTTGCCTATGTGGGTTTTCCCCTATAGATCAGGAATATTCAAATATATAATTACTCTCTAACCTATCTACAATTTGAAGTGCTGCACTCCAGGAAACACTGCTGCTATCAATTGACTCAGAAATCAAAGATAAGTGGTAATATAAGGTAATAATCAGTGGCTATAATGATCAGTATGAATGTATGGAATCAAATAAGAGAGTGAATAGATCACACCTGCACAAATGTTTAAAAAAACCAAACCATGTGCACACAGCACATAGTCCTAACTCCGTGGCAAGTTCTGAAAGCCGGTGATATGGCTGACCAAGCCAACAGACCAACTTACAATATTCATCAATGCTTCAGGATTGACTTGTCTGTCTTTCTTCGGGGAGCGTTCTGCATGTATAAATCCCAGGACCAAAAAAGTCATCGCAAGCAGCTGCAGCATACTGAATATCTGTAAAAGAGCAGTATGATTAAATAGTCAGTTGCAATTCTGCTTTTAATAAATAATTTTGGTGTTGAGAATGTCTGTTTTTATTTACAACTAGAGTAGCAAAGCCAAAAACAACAACTGCTGATTTATATGCATGGTAAAGTCACCAAACATTTCACCGGTAATTCCTATGAAACAGTAAGAGAAGCCACTAACAGGGTCCAGATGAATACTCATCAGGATCATACAAGATATAATAAAGGTCCCAGATTATTCAGTGTCTTTTTAAGTCCAATTGCAGCCAAACTGAGGCCCAACTCAGATAGGGGCAATGGGGGAGGTAGATTTAATCTTTCCACCCCATATGCTTTTCACCCCACATGCAATCAAAATCAGCCCCCATTTAAAGCCCCTTAAAGGAAAAAAAGTTATTATCCATCTTTATCCCATATTTTTGTCTTTTGGGCTACGGTCACATGTGCCAGTTGAAGCACAGGGTAAGAGAGGCTATTTCCTCCGGAGGAATTTGACACGCAGTTGTGTGATCACACAGCCCTTTGAAACTGCAGGCACAGCCAATCACTGTGTGATCAGACACAACTGTGGGTGAGTTGTGTTGTTGTTGTTGTTTTTGCCATTTGTTTCCCTTGTGCATGAACGAGCAATCGAGGAATCACACCTCCACACTGAGAGCCCCCTATGGAGTATACAATGATGTGCATACTGGAAGGAGGGGGGAAACATGGTTCGGAGTCAGGATGGCCTAATCAGACCATCCCAACAGCATGAAAGTGTGCCTGAGCAATCAGACAGGGGAAAGTCTGCCTGTGGCCTGCCTTATCTGGATAACACCGGACTTTTCCCGGTGTCCTTTAACTCCGCTTCTGTGGTGGAGCAGCACAGATTGCTGACGACTACAGGATGCTTCCCAGCTGTTACCATCTGATTGCTCCCTTTAGATTCATCAGGCATTCGCGCCTATGTCAGACCTAAAGGAGTGTGTTCTCACAGCCTTAAAGGACTATAATAGCAAGAGAGGATCAGTTTCAATTTGCAAAACCATGCAAGAATTAACACCCCCCTCCCTTCCTTAAAGACTCCCAATCCTTGACCATAATTGTGCTTAAAAACATGCTGAGAAGATCTGCTCATGGATTGCCTAGGTACCGATCTGGTTTTACCCTTAGGTTTTTCTAATCTTCAGTCCATTTCAGTATGCCAAATGCTACAGAATAAGCAAATAATGTACAGGGGCATTCTGGTGAGCTACTGTAGGTTATGATGTTCATGGTGCTGTATATATTGTTGTTGTTATTATTGTTATTGTTATTATTATTATTATTATTAAAAAGTATGTGTTATTATTATAAAAAGATAAAACAATATTTAGTCTTTACATTTTTTTAGGTGTCCATACACCTAAAAATGCAATGGTTGTCTTCACACTTCCAAAAACTCACAAAGAACTAACTTTAAAACAGCACTGGATTACACATTGGTTATTACATATCGGTTCCCTGCAATCTGCATTTGACATGATGCACATGACCTTAATTAAGGTAGAAAATTTATCACAGCGTGAGCTTTCACATCAATGATTATATGACAGTGAGTGATCTTTTGAAAGCTACCTATGCAGAAAGATCAAAGTGGCTACATTCTGAAAGTCAGCCATAGCTATAGCTAATTTAATGCATAGGCTAGATCCTATGGGTTTGACAACTGTTTGGGAAAACAAGCACAAACAGATGTGCAGCAAACATCCTGCATGCACATCATAGAAGGGGATCTCCACACGACTCAGTGCAGTCTTTTACTTCCCTTCCTGTATTTTCACTTTGAATGGAACTCACACAAGTTATTTAAAAGCACATCTAGGGCAACAAGATGATAACTAATCACAAGAACAAACACAGGCCATGGTGTAACCTTTGGCATGAAGCCAGCAATAACGGGCAAGCTAGGACAGCCATATGGATTTATTCTTCTTTCTGTTTCATTCACATATAAAATGGAGTGGGAGGGTTTCTTTTACATGAAAAAGAACACGCAGGCAAAAGACAGCAAGAAAACAGCAAAAGCCATCCTGCTCTCACAGTTCAAATCAGCGTGCTTTCACACTTCAGACATAAGGAAAGTATGTGTTATCAACCAGACCTATCTCTTAATTCACTTCAATTAGACATTTATTGTATTGAAAAAAAGATTACCTGATAGATTATCTTAGTCACATGGGTGTTGTATAATCCAATAATTTGAACAGAAATTTCACAGCATTAACTCTTAACTCACCTCACTGACAATCACAAGCACTAAAGTAAACCCCTGCATTACATCCACAACCAAATGCAGGGGAGCTGCTGCACCAGGATTTACACCATAGGAATGCATATGAATATAGTGAAGCTGTAGAATGGGTCCAATTAGGCAACTTTGTAGGGTGGGGGATTATGATTGGTACCCTCTATAGTCATATCTGCCCCCACAACATGACTCAACAACAGTGAAACATCTCCCACACTGCATGAAGAGGCATCAAATAATGCTTCTTTATGAAGATTTTTGTAGTATAAAAAATCCATGCCTGACTGAATCTCTAAATCAGCTCAAAGTCCCAAATCATGCCCTTATTGGAGTACCTAAAGTATGAATAAAAAATAGAGTAGGGGGAAAAATTACCTGTGGCTGTTGGTCAGAAGCTCCTTTCTGTATAAGTTCTACAGACCTTGCCAGCTGCCAGGACTTTAAAGGACATGAAGAGGCTGAGACTTGGTGTATCACATGCCCTTCTAGTGTCTGCCTCCAATTAATTACAGCCTCTTTAAGTATATAGTATCCATATGAGTAAGAAGCTATTACACCTTCGGCATCTTCCCATATACTTCTAAAGAGGTTATAAGCATATGGGGGGTAGCTTGTATTTATTTAATTGCATTTTTATACCTTCTGTCCTTTAAGGAACTTACGTCCCCATCATAACAAATGTATACGCTCCATAGCTGAGAAGTGTTTGAACATAGGTCTTCCCATCCAAACTCAGAAATCAGTCTATTATACCATGTAATGAATATCATAAAAGCCCTAGCTAGAGATCATGGGCTGCAGGAGCAATCATAATGCACATGAAGGTATCTGCCTAGAGATTCAGTATGGAAACCATAGAGGCAGTCAGGGAGGAGAAGGCCACAACAGTGGGAAATGAGGAGGGGAGACAACAGTGCTGAACACTGTTTCCTGCCAGCTCAGTTGTTTTCCCATTTTTTTGTGTGCAATCCCTTTAAACAGATTATAACAGACTTCCTCCATTGACACTCAGGTAAGACATTTCCAATCCCCCTCCATCACTGTAGTTAACTTCACCTTCAGAACCATCCACCATTACCATGAACATGACATCACCAGCCCCATTCTCATCAAGGCAAGTTGAATATAATTTCTTTTCTCCCATTCTGCCTTCCCTCCTGAAATTATCCTTGTATATGCTTTTACCTATTTATTTTAGTGTGAGGCAAAACACCCCAATTTCCCTCAAGGGTTAATGTGGTTATTAGAGGGCCTAATCTAGTTTTCAGGTGTTCATGATTTGGGCCTTCCTGTAGATACCATCCTTATCTCTTTCAAAGCCAGACTCAAGAATGTGGTAATTGGTTAATCATGAGAACCTGTGCTCAGTTGTGTAACCAGATGGGAGGGGGGAATTAGGAGCAGATGTTAACAGCTTTTGGAAAGATCAATCAAGAGTGGATCCAAGAAACCACCTGGTGGCATGGGGCAAAGACTATAATCAGGGGTCATTTCATAGAAAAAAGTGGTGCAGGAGCTCATTTGCATAACTCATTTGCATATGCCACACCCCCTGACAAAGAGCAGACATGTTTAAAAGGCCTTTCTTTCCCATTTAAATTCCCTCCTTCCCTGAGTTTCTCTGCAAAAGTGGAGAGGTTCAGGGGGTCATGTCTGCCTACCTCCCCTTCCCAGCCAACCCACCATGGTGGGCTGGCTAGGGAAGGGCAGGCAGGCAGACATGCCTGGGTTCCCTGCCCAATCTTCTCCAGGTGCCCTGCAGCTGTGAGGCATCTAGAGAAGATCAGGCAGAGAACCCAGGCATGTGTAGAATGCCTTTCTTTCCCTTCCCTAGATGGGAAAGGGAAAGAAAGGCATTTAAACCCCCCAGGCAGTGGCGGGACTCTGCAGGCCTTCCCTGGCCTGTCCACCTGTGTGGGCAGGCCAGGAAAGGAGACGGGGGGTGCCTTATCCCTGGGCTTTGTACTGCTAGAGCGCCATTCCAGTACACTCCAGCAGGAAATGACCCTTGGCTATAATAAGGTTATAGGCCAGAGGGAAGCCATGCTAACTTTATGCTCATGCCATGCTAATACACTTTGATATGTGATGCTTCATCATGATGGACAGCAATGTATATAATGCTTTTATGCTATTGCTTGGATTTTAATCCTGCAAGAAGATATGCTATCAAGTACAAGGTATTCAGTGTATTAGTTAGAACAGCTACAGCTCCAAGCCCAGGTAAGAGACAGAAGAAGAGAAGTCCTGTATAAGATGAAACTGAAGACAAACAACAGCCAAAGAGGCTCAAAGTCTAACCAATGAGAAGGTGGAGTGAACTGCCAAATATACCCCAGAAAGTGAATTCTCTTAAACCTTTCCCTCCAAGCTCCTCTTGCATGCAGTGTTACAGTATCCAACACCCCTTTTTAATGTTGCATGCAAGATTCCTCAAGTTTCAGCTTATCTTGTAGCTTTTCAAATCTGTCTCTTCATAGAGGCTTCATTAGGATCAGAGTTCTCACTAAGGTGCACTTCTGTGCACCAGCATACCAATTTTTACCCCCAGTGCAGGGATTTTTAGCCCAGTGCAGAGGGGTCCTTCTTCTCTCAGCTGCCCCACTCTCCTGCTCAGCTGGCATGTGCTGGCCAGGTGGTGCAAGCTAAGAGCAATTCTCTTCCACCCCACCCTTCCAGCCAGGGGGTGTGTATTCCTAATCCAATCAGAAGCCATCCTCCCTTCTGTCTGAAGTCACAAGGAATTAGCAGGGGTGGCTTGAAGATGGCAAACTAACCGATCCCTCCTTCTGAGTTAACTGCCACATGCATTAGCCCAGCAGCAGGAGTGAGACAGCCCCCTTGTTGTCTTCCTTCTCCTCCTCTGCCCCCACCTTCCCTTGGACGTTGGAAGGACACAAGAATGTGCCCTCCACTGCAAGGGTGGGGCTAACCATGTGGAAAGAGGTCGAAGGGGTGGCCAAGATAACAGTCAGTGCAGGGGCAGGGCTTGCCGGTGTCCCTTCCAGGGGAGAAAGGAATTCTTTCATAGAGGGTCCCTCAACACACATTGACCCCCCCCGTATAGCTGTAACACTGAGGCTGGGACTTCCTGCCTCTCTGAGCTAGAAAGAGCCCCAGAAATGAAGCTAAACTGCTCAGGTGTATGTATTGGAGGCTGATCCAAAGAAATAAATGTATAAAAATAAAAGTAAGAAAGGACCTCTCAAGCAAGTCTTTGGGCGACCTTTCCATGGTGCACAGGGCAAGCGAGCACAGGACTCCCAAGCAAGGCAGCCCACCAATGACACCTCTGCACAGGCCGCTTCCCTGTCTCACTGGCTGAGGGGGGATTTGGATTTCTGTTTCTAATCCAGTTGGGGGGGGGTGTCTTGCTGCCCTCTGATCCTACCTGCTGCCCACCACGTAACTAGGGCCAGGACAGAGCAAGCCAAATACTCACAGATATTTTTTTTGTAAAGTCTCTCCTTTTCTCCCCATCAGCAACAGCCTTTGTACCACCACCTCCTGCAGCCTCCTCTGGCAGGCTCCAACCACCCAATATATCTAATCCCCCAGTAGAGTCATGAGGGGGGGAATCTCAAATTAGGTTTCTTGCCACTGTGTCCTTTAGTAGGGCTCTTCTTATGTTCCAGGATGGAACAAAGGCAGATTATGAGTGCAAAATATAGTTAATTAATTTGGCATTCTCTATGGAAACCCCCCATCAATCTGGTGTTCTCTTTTTGGCAAGATGCACCCAGGGGGAACTTCCTGCAAATGGCACAGGAATGGGGGTATTTAAATTAGGAAACCCATGTGGCTCAAAATGGAAGGAAGAAAGTTACTGGAGGAAGAAAGGGGGAGGGACTACTATGAGTCACAGTCAGGATGGAATGAGGTGGCTGGTATGGCACCAGTGTCGGACCGGAGATGAGTCTGTCAGGGAAGCATGAAGTGAGGCAACTGAGTGTCTCTCGTGTCTCCTTGAATGGGGAGGGGGGAGCACAACAGAGGGGCACTAACCCCAGGATGAGAAGGGAAGGGTATAGCACCTGCCCCCTCCAAAAACCAGTCAGTTGGAGGGGAGGGATGGCATCTTCACTTTCCTTGCTTCTTGTGATGGACCCCCCCAGCACGGTGCCCCAATACCAACCTGAGGGGCAGCCCTAAGTGGGTGGATTGGAAAAGGAAAGGGAGACATGTTGAGAAGCTCTCCTTTCTCCCTCCATTGCAGTGTTTTTATTCTTCCTTATTGTTAAGCACTTCAACCCTTGTTTTCTTCTCAACACTTTCTCCTCAGTCACTCACTTCTTCTTATTGGTTTATTGGCTGTTGAAACTGATTGGTTAATGATCCCCCCCTTTTTTCCCCATTTATCCCAAATCTTTAATCTGGAGCCTTTAGTGTTGATGTGGTGTCTGTGGGCCTCGATGTGGGGTGTCATGATCTGGGCTGTGCCACCGGAAGCCTAGTAGGCCCAGGGAGCCTGGCTAGCAGTAAGGGAGGCTGGGTCTACAAACCCCAGAAGGCCTTGGGAAGTTTTGGCACCAATTTTGACCGATAGGGAAGAAGAGGGCTGGGGGATAAAAGAACTGGTACAAGAGGAAAAGCTGTTCTTCTTCCCAGGGAACAGGGCCAGAAGTGAGGCTGCTGTGGGGAAGAAACCCTCATCCTGAGGGAAGGGTAAGTAGTCTAAGGCCACTTGAGATAGTGAGCTAGGGACAGTATATATTTAGACACATTAGGGCATTTAATTTATTTTCTTTTCACCCACTTACTGTTATTATTCTGCACCTTGTTGTTTGACCACCTATAAAATAAACTATTTTCATTGTTCACTCTGCCTGGTCCCCATGCTCATTTTGGCTAAAAAGGAGGTCTAAAGGCCTGGGAGGGTGCACTGGGCCTTCTCAGAGGAGCCTGGAACCAGAGTGGTGGCAGCGTCAGGTGACACCCCACTTGAGCCATGTCAACTGTGGATGACAAATTTACTATAGTTTGCTTTCTATTGGCCCAGGAGATTGGTCCATCTCCATACAGGAACAAGTACACACTAATGAATGTTCAGTCTAAGCTGTCTCCTGCCCAAACTGCATCCTTGTAACCAACTAACTTTGAATTACTGGTGGATGGCAATTTTAGTTTCAAATCTAAAGTTCCTTTTAGATATCTAGCCACTCTTTTTACTGCAACCCATGCTTTCTGGCTAGGTACAATTGTCTCTCTACTAAGGATCCCAACGCTGCTTGCAATATTGGGTTTGCTAGCAGTGCCTAGTTATAGAAGTTTTCCTATGGCATTCCTGTATCAATTGTCTTTAGGTAAAGGCTCACATATTTCAGTGTTCTTAAAAAGTCAGTTTTAAGAGTGTGCACACACAAAAATGGTATTTCTCGAGTTCGGGTATATTGAACCTGAAAAATATTGATATTTCCTGATATTTCCAAATCCCACTATCAGTATGGTATTGGGATTTGGGAAATATTTGGAACCTTTAAATTTTTCAGCTCCATTATACCCTATGGGGACCATTATAGTCAATATTCCCCACAGGATAAAATGGCAAATCAATCCAGGGGTATCTGGGGAAGCTGTTTTTTGAGGTAGATGCACCAAATATGCAGCATAGCTGCTGGTGCCTCTTATTTAAAAATCCCCAAGTTTCAAAAAGATTGGACCAGGGGTACAATTCTGTGGACCCCAGAAGAACGGCCCATAGTCCCTTTAAATGCCTTCTCCAAGCTGTGACATGACTCTGCAATATGGCGAGTGAATTCTGAAGGCACTTACTTTAAATGCCTTGCTAAGAGTTCACTCTAAAGGCATTTAAAGTGACTGATAGCCACAACTGTGGCTATCCAGCAGCCCCCCAAAAATCTAAAAAATATTCAGGATTTTTGCTTAACTGAATCACTAGCCCTCTCATTGATCAGCTGAGAAAATACCTGATAAATACTGATAAGGTATTTATCATGATTTTTTTTCCGGCTCAGTTTATACAGTGCACACACTCCTAGTGAGTTTCCATAAGTGTTGCCACTGTGTTGGTATTTTCTAGACAAAACATCTGTAAGAGTTCGATTCTTTTCTGTCTTCGGCTTGGGAGAAATGAACCATCTTTCTCTCTTTCGATTTGTATGCCTAGATAGTAAGAAACATCTCATAGCTTCTTAATTTCTACTCCTCTGTTTAGGCACTTTACCACAGCCTTATAGTCCATTTGCCAGTCATAACCCAGAATGAAGCCATCAACATACACAAGAATAAAAGTACAATATCCAGCTTTGTGTTTAACGTACAGGCATGAATCTGCTTCTCCTTACCTCGAAGCCTTGTGCTATGAACATTGTGTGTGATTTTTCAATCCAGGCATATGCTGCCTGTTGTAGTTCATTCAGTCCCTTCTGCAGTTTGCTGACTAAGTTTTGGTTGCTCTATGTACAGATCTTCCTGGATCTCCCTGTGAGGAAATGCTGTACTTTGTTTCACCACTGGTACGCAAGTTTCATCAAAGCTCTGACTGTATTTTTGTGGGACGCCCCAAGCAACTAACCTTGCTTTGTAGCATTCCACATTTCTGTCTGCATTTTGTTTGACCTTAAACACCCACTTCCTGGTGGTATCTTCATCAAGGTCCACGTTTTATGTTTGTGTAGAGCATCTTGCACCACCTTCTTCTACTTACTGGCTTCAGTTGCTGGCATCTGTTCTACTTCCTTCCAGGTAGAAGGTTCAGATGGTAACACCAACCTTGCAAGGTAGGATAAGCATGAGGCTGGTATGCCTTTGTATGGTCGCGATGAGCAGTGGAGGTGTGGTCCTGGATTTTCATCTGCTGTTTTCTCCTTCTCATTTGTTTCCACTTCCTGAGTTGTACTGTTCTGAGTCTCTGGCACAATTGATTTGGAATCTGCCTTCTCAGGTTGTGTGCCTTGTTCAGATGTTTCATCATTGTGCACTAGTTCAAGGTCCAAGAGCCAGTACTGGTCATCTGCCTTTTTGGTGTAGTAGTTAAGAGTGGCAAACTCTAATCTGAAGAACCAGGTTTGATTCCCCACTCTTCCACATGCAGCCAGCTGGGTGACCATGGGTCAGTCACAGTCCTCTCAGAGTTGTTCTCTCAAGAGCAGTTCTCTCAGAGCTCTCTCAGCCCCACCTACCTCAGCAGGGTGTCTGTTGTGTGGAGAGGAAGGGGATAGTAAGCCACTCTGAGACTCCAAGTGAAAGGTATAAATCCAACTCCTATTCCTCCTTCTTTTCTGAGTTACATGATGCACTTCCTTCTCTACTGGCTCTGCTTTCATCAAAGTGAATTACACGCCTGACATAGACCTGTTTCTGGGTACAGCACTCCGTAGCCCTTCCTTCCAGAATCATATTCTGCAGAAACACTTTCTCTGGTGCTGGGATTTAGTTTTTTGTCTTTTTTCCTTCGGTTCAAATGAAAAGGTCCTGCTGCCAAATACTCTAAAGTGTCCCATGTCTGGCACCTTGCCATGCCATATTTGGTAAGGTGTATGTGTGCTCCCTTTTGTGGGCAGTCTGTTCTGGAGATAGTTCACAGTAAGGATTGCTTTGCCCCACCATTTATTGGGTAGGCCTTTATCCATGAACATGCATTTGCTCATCTCCGGTAAAGATCTCAGTTTCCTTTCAGCAGTGCCATTGTGCTCATGTGTAAAGCTCACTGACTTCCTGTGCAGGATGCCTTCCTCTCCCAAGAAGGTTTGTGTGTGATGTGATATAAAACGTCCTTTATCCATGTGTAGCATTTGAGCCTTTCTTCCAAACTTGTTGGAAACCATAGCAACGGCCGAGTTCAGAATGACAGTTTGAAGCGCGAGGGACTCGTGGCAAAAAAAGACCCAGAACAACGTGTTCCGGGTTTTCCCAGTCACACTGCACCGTCTGGTGCGGGAACATTCCGGGGAGGAGGCGCAAGGGAGTGTTCACACTGTTGGCCCGCCCTGGCAGAGCCACAGCTGTAAGCGGCTTTTTGTAATGGAATCTGACGATATGCGCTTATGCGCTCATGTGCATAAGAGCATCCGTACCGGATCAGCTTGTTCACATTCACACTTCTTGGAAGTGGGATGAACATGCTTTCCAGGGTTTGCTACCACTTTCAACTGGTATCTTTTATACTCGGGAGATAAGCGTTACAAGATGGGTTGAGTATGGCTGGGGAAAGCCTGACAGATGTGCCCGTGTGAACTGGCCCTTTAATCCATTTGTGAAATGTTTCTGAAGCATGCCTATCTCAGGCCAAACTGCCAGTCTGAACTTGGCCAATGTATTTCTTGAGGAATGCTTAAATGTATTGTATGCTGCATTAGGACCATCATGTTTTTGATTTTTAAAATTCCCTCTCTATTTGTTTGTAGCTTGTGTGGCGTTCCTGTGCATCTTAGAAAACCTATCTTTAGATGGTGGCTTTCTACAGTCCTTTGTAAAGTCCTTTTGTTGCAATTAAAGCAATGCAGCAAGTAGTATTTCTCCCTTTCTTTAAGCGGGACTTGCTCTTTCAAGTTCTTTCTGGAAATGTAACTAAAGCTATTTGGTGATTAAAATTCAGTACGTCATTTTGAGCATTCCTCCCACAATTCTTTTAGTGTGTGTTTGAAAGTTTTTGTCTCTCTCTTTTGGCTTTGACTCTGCAAAATCACAAACACAGAAAAATCTTCCCTCAAAGTCCCAAGCATAAAATTTGCCTTTCATTCATCAATTAAAGCCACAGATTGCTAGATTTTCAAACTGTGTCAGTTCAGATACATTTTTCACAATTTTCTTTGTTATGTAACCTTGTTTTGCAAAGCTTTCTTATGCATACTCTTTTTGAGTTAATACTAGTAAAACCAAAAGACTCTTCTAGACTTGTAAGCATTTCTTTTGCTATTCGGGAATTTTCAAACATGGAAGTCTCACTGTCACCCAATGATCCCATAATAATGTTCTTGGCAATCCCATTATCCAAGAGTCCAATTCCTTGCCTTTCTCCGTTGGTTTTTCTTCCTCTAGGATTCCAGCAGCTCCTTTCACTTCAAGGAGTATATTAAATCTTTTAAGCCAGTTTCTATAGTTCTCAGCAGTAAGTTTTGGGATCTCCAAATATCCGCTTGATTCAGCCATTCTTATCGCAGCAATGTGGAGAAGAACACTGGAAATTTTTTAAGATAAAAAAAGAAACCCAAGGGGATCTGCTAATCAAAGACTAAGCCTTTTCAAAACGTTAAGCGTAATGGACGCTTCTGATAGACTCTAGGCCCATAACCTACTGAGTTAAACAGGAAAAAAATCAATTGCCTTGGAGTCAAGCTTTACATAGTATCCCTGATCCTCCACGTTTCCCAGTTAAGTGGGTAATGCTGTTGAAACAAATTACAAAGATGATATGATTCCAATGGTAACAAAAGAAAGAAATTTTACTTACAAAAATAGAAGCACACCTTACATGACATATACCTGTAGGAACATTTAACTTATTGTGAACAATCAACTTCCAAAAGGTTAGCTTGCTACAGTGCAAAGCCCAGGTAAGAGACAGAAGAAGAGAAGTCCTATATAAGATGAAACAGAAGGCAAGCAATGGCCAAAGAGGCTCAACATCTAACTGATGAGAGGGTGGGGCCAACTGCCAAGTGTACCCCGGAGAGAGAATTCCCTGAACCTTTCCGTACCAGATCCTCTCACATGCAGAGTTACAATATCAATCACTTCTTGTCCTAAAGTTCCATCCTTGTCTATTCCACTGCACCTTCTGGTCCCGGTATGGGCAACCCCTCACCTATGGTAGTCTTGGAGTCCTCTTAAATGATCCCCATTCCCCCTATGCAGGCATTCGGCTGATGCTGCTGATCCACCTGCCTTCCTATGGGATATAGTGGAATTAGCTGATTGTTTTGGGTCCAAGCAAAAATGTTTGGGCCTTCCCTTGACTGGTCATTGGGGAAATCATTTTTTTCCTGCTTGACAATATCTTGATGAGAATGGGGTGATAAATAGGCCTGGTTGTTGGCTAGTTAGGTCATAACTAGTTTGACAGGACTAGGACAAGTTCTTCAGAACATGTAGGAATAATCAGCAAGCACCCTGAGCGTTTTATGATGGGATGGGTTGGGAAGGAATACCCTTGGTGCTGAGCAGCCTCATTCCAAACCTTTTAGTGGTTTTATGGTGCCTTAGGGAATTGTGATGAAACCTGGCACTTCTCAACACACATTATGTGCCAACATGGGTAAATAAGGCTGGTGTAATTGCTGGCCAATTTTCAAGCCAGGGTTGATTTGCCCAAATAATGGCAACATTGGTAAGGCTACAGAGAAAAGCTCACACTCAAAACACGTTAGCAGATGTTAATATTTGATGATGTATGAAGTCACTTCTTTGTTAGAGTCTGTAATAGTGGTAATGCAATAATGTTAAGTGAAAACTTTTCATTTTGTCCACCAATTTCTCCATCATCCTTTGTTCAAAACATTTAAATTCATCTACAAAAATCCGTTTATTATTTTGTATAAT
Organism: Gekko gecko; assembly: GCA_029375565.1. Taxonomy (NCBI): domain Eukaryota; kingdom Metazoa; phylum Chordata; class Lepidosauria; order Squamata; family Gekkonidae; genus Gekko; species Gekko gecko. The sequence continues at coordinate 39,220,439 of JAPDNY010000008.1, read as the reverse complement.
GTTAGATATGTAGTTCCTCATTTCCACTAGCTGCTGATCTTTCCTACTCTGAGCTTCCATCAAGCTATACCTATTCCCTGCCAAAATTAAATTGTAAAAATACTTCATACAAATCTATCCTAATATTTACTTTAAAATCAACCACAATGTGTACATGTTACGAAAAGTACACCATCTATTTCAAGCTACTAAAACCAGCTTACTTGTGAAATGCGAAGCTACCCTTCAAGGTGCATCATGGGTTTTAAATGGCACCAAGCATCTAGAATACACCAGATTGCTCAAGTTGCTCTGGGCACCTACAATTGCATAGGGCACTTAGAAGCTAAGGAGACCCAAAATGATGTTTCAAACTACACAGGGAACTAAAGCACTCTAACAACTACATATAATTACATTAAATCCCATGGTTAACAATAGCACATCACTGACGAGATACATTTTTGCCTTCTAAGCCCAAACTTTTCCTATTCGTGTAATTCTGTTCCTGCAGCTGGCTATCTGATATTTCCAATGCCAACCAAATTTCAAGAATATCAACTTCAGGATCCTTTTGGAACACATGGCTGGGGTAAGATTGGGAAGTATCACTGTATGGTGGGTTCTCATACTTCATGCAGGACACCGTTCAGAAAGAAGGGTGAGGATTGTCCTTCCCATACACTTTGGCTTTTGGTGTCCTGCAGGATTTTATCTTGTTCCCATGCTGTTTAATGTATACATGAAACTCTTGGGTGAGGTCATAAGAGAGAGTTGGGACTGCATGTCACTAGTATGCAAATGACACCCACCTCTATCATTCTTCTACAACTAGGTATTGTGAAGCAATGGGAAAATCAGACCATTAGCTCTAGTCAGAGATATTGGGCTCAACACAGATTTAATCTTAGATGTAGGCTGGTTGAAATGAAAGTGCTAGTAGTTGGTGACATAGCTGAGCCTGGAGAAGTCATGCAGCCTATTTTGAACGGAGCTGAACTCCCTGTAAGGACTGAGGATTCAGATATACTCCTGAATCCTGGCTCTTGGATGGACAGGGTCAGCATCGGTTTCTATCAGCTAGAAAAGCCATAGCAATTAAGAGTAAACACTGGTATTCAAAATTCAAAACTTAACCCAAATGTCCTCTGAAAAACAGTGGTTATGGTGGCCCTGCTCCTACCTGGCTAGCCCCTTTACAATGATAACCAAGACTGAAGAATTCTCTTTTTTGAGAGACACATCTTTACTGTACCTTATCTGATTTCTGGGGGCTGCGGTGGCTCAGTGGTTAAGACACTAAACTGCAGGCCGGAAGGTCGGTAGTTCGGCAGATCGAGACCCCAGTGCTGCGTGATGGAGTGAGCTGCTGTCTCTGGCCCCAGCTCCTGCCAACCTAGCAGTTTGAAAGCAAGAAATTACAAGTAGATAAATAGGGACAATTTTGGTGGGAAGGTAACGGCATTCCATGCACCTCAGTGTTCAGTCATGCCAGCCACATGACCATGGAGAAGTCTTCAGATAGCGCTGGTTCTTCGGCTTGGAAACAGAGATGAGCACCACAACCCTAGAGTCAGATTCGACTGGCTTTTGAGTAAGGGAAACCTTTACCTATCTGATTTTTAGGAATCAACACAATTGCGTTTCAGGGGACATTCTGGTTTTGAATGTCAGTTTTTGTTCCTAACTGGTATGGATTTTTCTTTATAACTTGGGGTTTCTTGCCATTACCGCTTCGTTCTTTTAATAACATGCTTATCTTTTGTTATTTTCAATTGATACTTTGATATATTTTATTTGCGGATCTCAATGAAGAATGTTCAATAACCCATCAATTTGGCTTGTGCCATACTTGCTGCAATCAGAGAGTTGATTGTTTACTGAATTTTAGATGTATCCAAATGAAAGACTTGTCAATTTTGCATGAGTTCAGACTGCCTTCTCACAGCTGTCTCCCCCAGCTCAACTTATCTGTTACTACTGACCCCTTCAATTGATAAAAGGTAACTAGCTAGCATACAATAGTGATTAGAGTACTAGATGGATCTAGGGTGGCCATCCTCCAGGTGGAGCCTGGAGATCTCCTGGAATTGCAACTTATCTCCAGATGACAGAGATCAGTTCCCCTGGAGACAATGGCTGCTTTGGAGGGTTGACTCTATGGCATTACACGCTGCTGAGGTCCCTTCCGTCCCCAAACCTGATCCGAAATCTCCAGGAACTTTCCAACCAAGACTTGGCAACCCTAGATGGATTAGGGAGACCTAGGTTTGAATCTTCCCTCTATGGAAACTATTAAGTAATGTGCAGCAACCTCTTTAAGGGACACAATCCAAAGTTTTCTGTACCATAAAATTCTTCAGCCATTCTTGGCAAATGCTTTGCCAAGAGAAGGACAGGGATCTGTCAGAGCAAAAGCCATTGTCCCTCTTAAGGGAGCTTGCCCTGTTTTTTTTTAAAAAAATTATCCCCCTATAAAATGTTGGCTTTGACTGAGAATAATGAACCCTATGCAGATTTATTTTAGCCCTGATTGCTGTTCCTTCAGGAAAGTAACACTTTTCCGGGACCATCCAAAGTCTCCTTATACATGCTTCCACTATTTCCTAACTCTTCCTTCTCTATTCTCATTTGTAAATCCCCGATTTTTCCCTCCACACTTATCTTGACTGTGAAATGCATACCATCTGGGGTGGGTTGATTTCATTTCTGTGTTCTGTATACCTTGACTATATTGTTACATCCATACCACTTTGCCTTGATGTATTCACATAATGTGTATTGCTTTGAAGCCTGTATATCTTCTATACCTGTCCCACTGCAGTAAAACAAGAAACACAGGAAACACATTTGGTGAAGAGCTTGGGATCTGAGAACTTTCAGAGAACTATAGCTCATAGAATTCTTTAGAAGTCCAAAAAGTTAAATTGGTTGGAATAGGGATGGGCGCAAACCGGCTCACGAACTAAAATTCGTCATGAATTTTAACCGGTTCGTGATTTGTAAAGTGATGTTCATGGAAGGGTGCCTGGCACAAATATTCCACAAACTTTGCTGCTGTTCATGGCAGTTCATGGCAGTTTATTAATGGATACATTTCCAGACAGATGATCTCTGCTCAATTAAATGGTTTACAAAATTCCAAGGCCAAAGGGGGTAGAATTCTCCAGCCTTGGAAAAACCAACAGGGGCCCCCAAATCTTAACAGGCACTGCTGGCTGCCAATAACAGAGTTCCCATTCTGATATATGGGGTCAGGATGCTATAAATATACTCAGCTTCACAGCCCCTCCTCTGTTGGCTGTGAAGTGAACTTGTTAAAATCAGACTAGCAGAGCACATTCATTGATTTCCTCCTGATTGTGAACTCCTCTCCCCTACTGGGGTTTCGGTGTTAGATGGATTCAGGGCTCTGAGCCACTCCATCTCTCTGCTTATGCTGAGCAGAGGGGCTTAGCTATTGGGTGCCTTGGCCGAGTGAGTACTAGCATGAATTGGGAAAATGCAGTTTGGTTCGTGGTTTGTGGGACGCAGAGTTCTTGAACCATGAATGGTCACAAACTTTTTTACACCAGTTGAACTAGTTCAATTTGTGAAGTTAATGATGCAGTAGAATGGCCTCTGGTGTGCTAAAGACACCAAACTTGCAGAGGATCTCCATATGACTCTACCTCCCTCCAAGTTTGGTGATGGGGGTTGATTTACAGGGTCCATAACTTGGACCCTATAATCCAATCCTCACCAAACTTGGAGGGCAGGTAGAGGAGAGTCAGCCAGAGGTCCACTGTGAGTTTGGTGTCTCTAACTTGTGCAGGATCTGTTCTATACACTCCTGTACTTCCTGAACCTGCACTTGTCAAGCACGTTTCTGGGATCACCTTCTTTGGGGGGCCATAACTCAGATCTCATAAATCCAATTGTCACCAAACTTGGAGGACGGGTAGAAAGAGTCATCTGAAGATCCCCTGTCTCTAGCATGCCGGAGGACTGTTTTATTTTATGATGAACCTCACTGGTTCGTTAGCATCAAAAAAAAATTGTGATGGTCCATGGTTTGTGAATCAGGCATGTCACGAACCACAAACCAAAGCATGTTTTCCTGGTTCGTGCCCTTCCCTAGGTTTGAAAGCAACTTAATTTTGGAAAGTAGCTGTGAGTTAAATAATAAAACCTTCCTACACATAAATGGAGCAAACCTTGTCTCTAAGGCTTGCTCCACTAGTAAAGGGGGGGGAAGTATCTTACTTAAACTTCCTTAGTAAAGCCCCCCCATACCATGGTATTTTGCTCAGATGGACACCCCAAGCCTCACCAGAGAATGGGGGGGAGGGATTTGCTAGTGACAAAAGGCAAAGGAGATATGCTTCCTTCTGATGGCAGGATCGAAACTGATGTTTACAACTTTTAAAAAAGAAAATTAAAAGGAGGAAGCTATTAGCTCTAAACTGACAAATCCCAACAGCTGTAGAACATTTTATTTATTTATTTCAATTTGTAACCCACCCTTTCCAGTGCACAGGGCTCAGAGTAGGGGACAACATTTCCAAGTGACAACATTCACAATTAGGTTATAAGCAATTAAAGCAGCCTTAGACAATTCAACCAGGAGTTTACAGATGGTGCATAACAGGTATACAAATTAATGCCCTTGTCCCATGGGGGAAAGGAGGGAAGGAGCCAGACTAGATGGAGACTGTTGCTGTCCTCAGCCATAGTCCTGGTGGAACATCTCTCTCTTGCAGGCCCTGCAAATTTGCCTTAAGTCCTGCAGGGCAAAGATATCATTCAGCAGAGAGTTCCACCAGCTCAGCACCAGGGCCAAAAATGCCCTGGCTCTAGTTGACGACAATCAGATACCTTCCAGGCCAGGAATCACCAGTAAATTCTTCTCCCCGGAGCATAATGCTCTTTGGAGGATATACCAGTAGAGGTTGTACCAGTGATACATTGGTCCCAGACCACTTAGGGCCTTAAAGGTTAAAACCAAAACCTTGAACCTGATCCGGTATTCTACCTGGAGCCAGTGCAGCTAGTGGAGTACCAGTTGGATGTAGGCTGCCAACGGAGTTCCTGTAAGAACCTATGCCGCTGTATTCTGGACCAGTTGTAGTTTCTGGGTCAGTTTCAAGGGTAGCCCTGCATAGAGCCAGTTACAGTAGTCTAATCTGGAGGTAACCGTTGCACGGATCACTGTGCCTAGGTCAGGGTGATACAGAAAGGGAACCAGTTGCCTAATCTGGCATAGCTGAAGAAACGCCAGTCTAACAACATTTGTGATCTGGGTCTCCATCAATAAGGAGTCATCCAGAAACACACCCAGGCTCTTGACAGTTGGCACTAATTTTAAAGGCACACCAACACAATCTTATAAACTGCTAATGCTATTGTAAAGAAAACAGGATATGTGGCTTTCCAACCACAGTGATTCTCAGCATGATTCACTAATAAACTTTAGATGTCTTTTGGACATCTAATTAAACAAACATAAATAAACTGAGCAGGTCATGCACCATTTCAAGTCACCTACACAGAATCTATATTCTGGTTTTGTGTTAGCTCCATTGACAGCATTCAACAGGCAGTGCTTCTCATTATGCTGGTACATACTTGCAACTTCCTGAATCAAATTACACCTCCCAGGCAGCAGTTCAGGAACATGTAGGTCCAATTAATACAAATGAACACGGAGCGTTCTAAACAGGGTGGGAAAATAGATGAGCTTGGAATGCTAGAGATAAGCCTTGTATGTTCTCCAAATCTCCATCTCAGTCGTATATAGAACACTAAGGAACTAAACTCATTGTAAATTCTTTTTTTAAAAAAATTGTTTGCACGTGTTATGTGAATAAGAAGGGAAGGGGAGGAGAAGAGCTATATTTAAATATTTACATTATGTTTTTCTTCCAAATGGAGACCCAAAGCAACATACAACATCTAACCTCCATTTTACCCACTGTGGTGAAGTATATGCAGTCCAGACCTGACAAACATTGAGTCAGCTAAACAAAGTACACAAGCTTGAAGAGAGAGATAAGCCACACAGCACCTTTCCTAGGACTGAAACCTATTTTTAAAAGAACAATATTAGTTCACAAAGAAATGCTGAGTACCAGCTGCCACTTTATTAGCAGAGGACAGATTATTATATTACTGGGTAAACGTGGTCAATTATCTACAGTGATTCTCCAAATCAGTGGCACATGTACAGCCCCTATTCAACTCCAGAGAGGCACGAGGCAGGGGTGCCCGATGTCACCCCTTCTCTTCACGATCACTATGGAGCCATTTGCCTATCACACGCGCTCCTCACCTAACATCAAAGGTATAACAGCGGCAGACAAATCCTATACTCTAAGTCTCTTTGCGGATGATCTGGTAATTTATGTTAGTAAAGGTAAAGGTTCCCTTGCTCGAAAGCCAGTCGAATCCGACTCTAGGGTTGCGGTGCTCATCTCCGTTTCAAAGCCGAAGAGCCAGCGCTGTCTGAAGACGTTTCCGTGGTCATGTGGCCGGCATGACTAAACACCAAGGTGCACGGAACGCTGTTACCTTCCCACCGAAGTGGTACCTATTTATCTACTTGCAATTTCTTGCTTTCGAACTGCTAGGTTGGCAGGAGCTGGAACTAGAGACAGGAGCTCACCCCGTCATGTGGCACCCGGGTCTCGAACTGCTGAACTACTGACCTTCCACAGCCTGCAGTTCAGCGTCTTAACCACTTGAGCCACTTGTTACCGATCCCAAAAAGTAATTACCTGTGATTCAATCTGCCCGACATGTCTTTGGTTTAGTTTCTGGCTTAAAAGTGAACCAACAAAAATCTGTACTATAACCCATATGCCTTTCTAAGCATATGACTCATTTCTTAAAGGAAAACTTCAACTTCCATTGGCCCAAAGGTCACTGGCAGTATCTAGGCATAAAGGTTCCACCTGACTTAAACAACCTCTTCAAAGTGAATCATTTAGAGATTTACAATGACATTCAAGCCCTGTTAAAACAATGGGATACTAAAATCCTCTCCTGGTTAGAAAGAATTTCATTGATCAAAAGCTTTGTTTTTCCAAAGTTTCTTTTTTGCTTTAGATCTATTCCTATTTATGTACCACCAACCGTTTTAAGATGCTGGCAGAGGCTATTGGATGCCTTTATCTGGTACGACAAAACCCCACAAATTAGGTCCACAGATATGCGGAAACATCTCAGGGATGGGGGCTTGGCTGTACCGGATCTGCACAGCTACTACAAAGCCTCTATTCTACTTGACTCGATTAGGCATTATCATTTCTCACCTACAGTAGACTGGATGGAGATAGAAAATAATTACTTGTACCAACAAACATTTCGGGAAGTGCTCTGGGCTCCACATTTTTGAAGTCTTATTTTTAAATGAGATAATCCTTTTTTACACAGTACTCTTAGAATATGGCACCCATCTAAACCAAAATTATTACCTTCTCTGTCGACCATGAGCTCCTTTACCGGCCAGTCCTGGTTTCAACCTGCTCAGGAAACTAACTCCTTCCAAGCATGGAGAAAGGCGGGAATCACAAGGCTCATCAACATTCTGAACAAAGGTCAAAGGATGACTAAAAGTGAGTTGGAAAGAAAATATAAGGTAAAGCTTCAGTGGTTTGAGTATCTACAGGTCCATCACATTTTACAGGTTTTATTCTTAGGACCAAACTCTGTAGGGAGCCCAATGACAATGACAGCTTTTGAAACAATCTTACATGGTAACAACATAGTCAAGAAAGGCCTCATTTCCAAGTTATACTATATTCTAATACAATCTACTCAAGAGCAAGTGTCAGGATATCAAAAGGCATAGCAATGAGATCTTAATGTAAATTTTGATGAAGCTCAATGGTTAAATATCTGGAAAACGACCAATCACATATCTAACTCACTGCCAATTCAAGTAGCAGCCTACAAGGTTTTGTTTAGGTGGTACCTCATGCCAGCAAGGCTAGCTTACATGGTACCAAACTCATCCTCTCTCTATTGGAAACAGTGTGGGGAGAAAGGGTGTTTTCGACCAGCAGCTTGACATGTTCAAAAGAACCCCTGACCCACCACCCCAGAAGCCGCAAAGGCCCACTAAGGTAGGCCAGGCTAGATTGTTCCAAGGAAGATCACCCCTTCCCGGCCTTGAGCCGCAAAGGCCCAAAAGCTGTTCCTGGAGGACCCTTTATTTCCTTTATAACAATGCCCTGGTGCTCACCATTCCATCCTGATCATGCTACCCTGCCAAACTTAAAGTGACCATCCTATTTAACAACCCGCCCCCCTGAAGCCAATATACCAACACCACCATCGTCAGTGCAAGGTAGGCAAAAACACCCCCATCCATAGGCTAAACAGATGGAGGTGAAAAATTCCTACCTGGTAAAGGCAACCGGTCCAATCTGCACTAAAAATAGGGTGGGCCGAGCGCATCAAAGACTGGTGAGGTAGGGGGCAGGAGCCAGACCTAAATAGGCTGGCTCTGCCCCCCATAGGTATCTTCTACTTCATGACTCTCGCGGGGGCAAATCAGCCCTCCCCCACCAGTGCAGGCGCGGCGGGGGTTGGGGCTTGCAATATTCATATGCAAGTTTATTTTCTTCTTCGTCCTCTTGAATTTGTTAGATACCAGTACTGTTTGTTGGCTCTTTGTACATAGTTAAGTTATTTGCTCATTGTACCTGCTTAGCCCAAGTGTGGTGTCACTTGTTACTTAGGCGGTTACTATTTTACCTGTACTTCATTTATTCAAAAATTCTAATAAAACTTTTTTTTGGGGGGGGGAAATCTACAGAATAATTTTATCATGGATTCCTTTTCTGCATTACTTTGATAGACATAAGGTGAATACAGGCAACCATTTCTACCAAGAGGTAATTCATGCCATAGTATTGCTCATCAGTCTACAAGACCTGCAAGACCTGAGCAACAGAGCCTTTTGGGGGTCCTTAATTCATAAGGCCGTGGTAAATTGGAAGCAACTTGATGGCGCTTAACACACATACACACATACACAAACAAGTTTTTCTACTTATCAGAGCATTCAGAAACCTGGTGAGATTTTCTGTACCCCAAAAAATTACATGCAGATCATGGTAAAATGGTGACCTGTGTTCTCCTAAATAAATGTACTTTAAATATTTTAATGCAGCTTTCCAACCCCAGTGATTCTCAGCATGATTCATTAATACACTTTAGATGTCTTTCGGACCATTTCATGCTGGTCAATCATTACTGGATCAATGGAAACTGTTCATTGAATATTTGAATCTTACCAGACCAAATGAGAAGACAAAGTTGAAGCTATTTCTTCTGTTTCTTCTGTATTTGGATATCTGTCTGTCTGTCTGTCTGTCAATCATCTATTTATCATTGTTACATTTTATACTTAAAAAAAAATTCACAAAAGGCACAGGGTCCAAATCTAAAAGTATACCCTGGCAGATGAAAACTTCTTTGAGAATCTTCTGGTGAAAAGGGAGTCTAGAAATATGTTCAAGCAACTTAGAGACCAACAAGATTTTATTATATCAGCTTTCAAGAGTCAAAGCTCTCTTAATCAGATCTCAAAAGCTTATGCCCCCAAAATCTTGTTGGATTCTTAAGTTACTAGACTCGAATCTAGCACTTCTCCTGCAGACCAACACAGTTGCCCTCTGAAACTAAAAACAGGTGGTGATCACATGCACAAGATAAAGTGGGAAGGAAGCGAGGCTATTTCCCCTCAGAGGGAATTTGACCCACAGTTGCACGATCACACAGTCCTTTGGAGCTGCAGGGACAGCCCGCCACTGCATGATCAGACACAACCACAGGTGAATCGTTGTTGTTTTTTTGCTGTTTGTTCCTGATGCACTTAAACGGGGAATCGATGAATCGCATCTCAGCATGAGGGCTCCCTATAAAGTGTGTGTTGATGAGCAAACTGAGGGGGGAACAATGACACGGAGTCGGGATGGCCTGATCAGACCATCCTGATGCCATGAGAGTGGGCTGTAGCAATCAGCCAGGGGAAAGTCCATCCATGGCCCGTAGCAGCCCGTTTGCTACCAGACTTTCCCTGGTGTCTTTTTACTCCGCTTCTGCGGCGGAGCAAAACGGGTTGCCGATGGGTGCGGGGCGCTTCCCAGATGTTCGTGTCTGATCGCGCCCTTTAAATCCACCCAGAATTCGCACCTATGGCATGGCTAATTGTGCATGTGATCGCACCCATATTTTCAGTAAATAATAACACAAATTGAGTAGCCACTGAGTAGGCTACATAGAAGCACTACCCCAAATGACCCACAGTTTTGAAAAGTATGGCAGACAAGTGACAGAAGGGAGGCAGAGAATATGACGACAGAATGATTATGTGACCTAACTAAAGCCATACGTCAAATCGACAAAGTGTGGTCCAAATAACATCCTGCTTCAAAATCTAGTTGGGAAACCATCCTAGGAATGTCTGCTACAGATATCACTTGTGAATATTAATACTGGTTAATGGTGTTCAGCTTTAGGGGCCAAGCTTGACTGGATGAAAGGAACAATGTGTTACAGGAGACCTGATAAAACGTTGACCAGTTTTAAAAAACAAATCCAGGTCCTGCTGAGGCTTTATTGGAAAGCAATTGCAAGTTCTATTGCTTCCAGATACTTGACCTAATTAGGTCAAAGGGAAATGATAATATAGATTTATTGCACATTTGCAGCACCTGTGCATTGATAAGAAAACAGGAAGCGAATTACTGCATCAGACCTGAGAGCTACCAAATGCAACAACCTATTTCCACAGCATCCAGCTGGATGCTTCTTGTTTTCTAAAGGAGTAGTTAATATAGGGATACTGGTTGGTAAATCCCTAGTTCAAATTACACTAAAACCTAAGGGTAATATTATTTCCACTAGGGCTTTTTTTTGGGGGGGGGGGGACATGCAAGAGCATAGTTCTGGAACCTATTTGATAAAATTCTTTTTAAAATGTTTAAAAGTTCATGAGTTTTCAGTATACAGATTGAACATTTCATTTCCCTCTCGAGAGTCCTGATTTCCACAGATCTGAACCTCGTTTTCCCTCTCCCATTATTTCCCTTTCCTTTCCCTGAAAGCCCCCATAGCTTCTCCCCTTTCCCTGCTTCCTTCTCTCCTTCTCATCAACCAGCTGACCTAAACTTTATCCCCACTCCCATCTTCAACTTTCCTTTCTTCCTCCTTGCAGCTACAAAAACTCTGGCTGAGTTGAACTGTGCTAGTCTCTGGCATCCAGCTTGGGCCCAGATGCACTGTGGGGCCTCAAAAGGGCCACGAAGTCTCAAAAGGCCACAAGGTTTCAAAGGGGCAGCTCATTTTCCGATGTATGCTGTTACCCACATTTCCTCTTTCTCTCCTGCTGGCAGTCCCTATATGCCCTCTCCTTTCCCTGCTTCCTTCTCACCTACCGTCTCTACCTTTATTGGCTCCCATCTTCAGCTAAATGTATTGTTTATTTACTTCATTTATACCCTCCCTTTCTCCACAATGGGGACCCAAATCAGTTTACATAATTCTCCTCTTCTCCATCTTATCATCACAACAACCCACGAGGTAGGTTAGGTTGAGAGTGTGTGACTGGCCCAAAGTCATGTTGAGTTTCCACAGCAAAGAGGGGATTTGAACCTGTGTCTCCCAGATTCTAGTCTGAAACTCTAACCACTACAACACATTGGCTTTTGTTTGCTGGGTGTTGAGCAGCCAGGCCATGGAAGTTGCTTGGTAGCACGTTGTGTGTTTGCTGCCAGGCCTGGCCTCAAAGAATCCTCCCTCAAAGGCCAAAACAGCCCTGGAAAGGGTCCTGCCCTCTCCTCTCGCCTTTTACTGTTGTGGTTATCTAGCAACAGCCACTAAGAGCATTCATTTCTTTTCTTTCTTTTTTTTAAGAGCCCCTAAGGGCAAACTTTTATTTATTTATAAAACACCACTACAACAAAAAAAATACAATGCACATACAAACACAAACACTACATACACCCTACCCATCTAACATACAAAAAAACACATATACGGGGGGGTATATACCCTTAAGTATTTATACCTTCTTCTATTAGCCAATAGCTATTTTCTGCTCTTCTCTTTAATGTGAGTTTCCTTTCAGTTTCACTTACCGCAATAATATTATTTCATTTCTTTCTACAGTTTTTAACAGCCTCTTACCCATTTATCTTATACAAATCATAAAAACATAGCCATGTATTCTGAAAGGTGTCATCTGTTTGTCCTCTTAAAGTTAATGTCAGTTTATCCATCTCGGCCACCTCCAAAATCTTAGCAATATATTCTTCTTTCTTCAGTGTTTGGGGAGTCCTCCAATACTGTGCATACACAATCCTGGCCACCATGGTTAAATATATTATAAGATATCGATCTTCGCGATCTAACTCCTTCGGTAAAGAGCATTCGTTTCTTAAAGACAAAGGTGGTGTTTCTATTATTTGAGGGTGTAATTACCCCAGTGTGGCTGAGTCTCTGGATTTAAGTATCCACAAAAATAGACATAATCGTATCTAAACCTTAGAAACATAGAGCTAGAAGGGATCCCAAAGGGTCATCTAGTCCAACCATCTGCATAGTGCAGGAAATTCACAGCTATCTCCCCCCCCCTCCCCCAGTGACTTCTGCTATATGCTCAGAGGAAGGCAAAAAACCTCCTCTGGGTCAATCTGCCTCGGAGGAAAATTCCTTTCTAACCCCAAAGTTGTGATCTGCATTACCCTGGGCCTATAAGAAAGAGCCACAAGACCAAGCCTTCCTGCTCTCCCTCTCACAATCTGCCCAAATTCATAGCGAGTCATAAAATAAGCATTGCTGTCAGAGGGCCATCTAGCCTCTGCTTAAAAACTTCCAAATCAGGAGAACCTACCACCTCCCGAGGAAGCCTCTTCCACTGAAGAACTACTCTGTTAGGAAGTCCTTCCTGATGTTTAGCTGAAAATTCTTTTGATTTAATTTCAACCTAATGGTTCTGGTCTGACCTTCTGGGGCAACAGAAAACAGCTCCATTCAATCCTCTATATGATAGCATCACCTCTCAATCATCTCCTCTCCAGGCTAAACACACCCAGCTCCTTCAACCATTTTTCAAAGGACATGGTCTCCAGACCCCTCACCATCCTTGTTGCCCTCCTCTGGACATTATGACATATCAGTGAACTAGCTGGATACCCTTTTTTTTGCCATCAAGTCACAGCCAACTTATAGCGACCCCGTAGGGTTTTCAAGGCAAGAGATGTTCAGAAATTGTTTACCATTGCCTGCCTCTGCATAGCAACCCTGGTATTCCTTGGCATTCTCCCATTCAAATACTGACTAGGGCTGATCCTGCTTAGCTGTTGAGATCTGATGAGAGTGGGCTGCCCTGGGCTATCCATGCCAAGGTGGATCTCTATGGAAGTTTTTACAGAGGTTATTCTGGAGAAGCAGAATTGGCCCTCTGTGATCAGCCTGAAGAATTAAAAGTCCAAGCATACTATCTTTGTCACAAAGTCATGCAATTAAGAGAATGAATGGCATGTGGGTGGTAAAATAAAAGGCACCACATACCGTGAGGCTGCTTGTAAGACATAATTTTCTTACTCTGTTGTTTGTGATGACTTGATTTATGGTAATTTGTAAATTTGTCACACCGCATGATGCTGGGCTGCACCATTTCACAACTAATGATGGTAGAAAGTCCAGTTGTAAAAATACGTGTTGCAACTCCTACAACTACATGACATATTTGCACAATGTAAAAACTGACTATCAAATCACAAAACATTTAGCAGGCAATTAAAACATCAGATGCTAGGACTTTTCTCGCACCAAACCTGTTTCTCCAAGGCTAATGTTTTCTCTACATACCTGCCTAGTATATGGATGGGAGACCTCCAAGGAATACCAGGATCATGATGCAGAAGCAGACAATGGCAAACCACCTCTGAATGTCTCTTGCCTTGAAAACTCCATGGGGTCACCATAAGTCAGCTGTGATTCGTTGGCACTTTCCACCACCACCACAGAAGGAAACCTGTTAATCTCATGGTAGTGGTTACTCCATGAATCATAGAATTTGGCTTTCAACTCCATATCTACAAAAAAAAATGTTGTATAACTGAGACTCTCATCTGACATACTTCTAAAAAGAGAAACTCCCTGTGGATGTGGAAACTCTTTTGAAAGGATGGCAACACCAACTGGAGGCATATCTGCATAAGGACATGAACTGCAGGCATTGATTTATAGTATACACAAGCCCTGGTACAAGTCAGTACTGATCCTTCCTAGGTTTTATTGAAAGGGTGGAAGCAGTTAGTTGAGCCATGCAGGTCCCACTTTAAAAAGCATGTATCCTCTGTAACTATAGTCATAATTATGAAAATTTAGAATGTTTATTAAAAATATGTATATCCACCTCCACCATGGAGGAACACGAAATAGTATCTGCAGCCACCAGCTGCCAGGAAAGGCTAACATTATCACTACTCGATAATCACACAGAATTCTGTGGAAGCAAGGAAGGGGATGTTGAGTTTAACTGCATTGTCAGTAGATTCAGGTGGGTAGCCATGTTGATCTGAAGCAGCAGAACAAAGTTTGAGTCCAGTGGCACCTTTAAGACCAATAAAGTTTTGTTCAAGGTGTGATTGTTTGTGTGCATGCACACTTTTTTAGACACATTGAAATGGATGTTATCAGTCCAGACATATAGCTAGAGGGTGAACAGCAAATTAATACAACATAATGAAGATGTTTTAACAGATGTGAGAACTAAACAGGAATAACAAGCTTGTTATTCCATCACCAAATTATCAATCTTGTCTAAAGAATAGGAGAAAATTTGTTCTGACTCCGCCTTCATCTAATCCAGCTTTTTTATGATATGTTCTACATACAGATTGAAAAGACAGAAAGATAACCATTCTGTTTCTCCATATTCTGCCCTAATGGTAGCATCTTGTCCAGAGTACGGGTTGTGTATCAAAACTATCAGATGTTCTGGCACACCCATTCTTTAAAAAACAGCCATAACATTTCATGATCCACACAGTCAGAAGCTTTGCTGTAATCGATAAGCCACAAGCTAATTTTCTTCTGAAATTCTCTCATATGTTCCTATAACTAGTGTAAATTTGCAATATGAACGCTAATGCCTCTTTCTGTTCTGAATCTAGCTTGAACATCTGGCTTTTCTCATTCCATATGTAGTAACTGTCTTTGTTGTAAGATTTTGAGCTTTACTTGCATGAGAAATCAATGCAATGGCCTGATAGTTGCTGCAATCTTTGACATTCCAGTCCCAGGTCACATCTGCTACCCCCAGGGGCTGTAATTGCACTCTGGGGCCTGTCATTCCAGTCCCAGGACACATCTCCCACCCCCCAGAGGCTATCATTCCACCCTCAGAACTCATCTGCTACCCCCAGGGCCTGTCATTCCACTCTGGGGCCTGTCATTCCAATCCCAGTAGACATCTCCTACCCTCCAGGGCTGTCATCCCACCCTCAGAACACATGAGCTACCCGCAGGGGCTGTCATTCCACTCTGGGGCCTGGCATCCCAGTCCCAGTAGACATCTCCCACCCCCCAGAGGCTGTCATTCCAGTCTAGGGCCTGTCATTTCAGTCCCAGAAGACTCCTGCTACCCCCAGGGGCTAATTCTGGGTGATCTCCAGCCATCATCTGGAGGCTGGCAATGGTAGTTCTCGTGGAGAAAATGGCTGGTTTGGAGGGTGGAGTCCATGGCATTGTGCTGGTCTGAAATCCCTCCTCTCCTCAAATCCCACCCTCCCCAGGATCCACCTCTCAAATGTCCAGGAATTTCCCAACCTGGAGCTGGCAACCCTATTTCCTTCCCACCCAACAGTCAACCTACCTTTATCTGCCTGTCTTCAACTTTCCATCTCCACCCCCCTCTGCCACAGCCTCTACTTAGGAAAACTACAGTCTTTCTTCACAGTGGGGACCAAAGCAGCTTACATTATTCTCTCCTCCTTTTTATCTGCACAACAACCCCGTGAGGTTGGTTAGGCTGAAAGTATGTGACTGGTCCAAAATCACCCAGTCAGCTTCCACTGCAAGATGGGGATCTGAACCTGGGTCTTGCAGGCCCTACCTTGAAGCTCTAACTGCTGCACCACACTGGTTTTCATAGGGTGGCAGCCAATGAACATTAACAAGCAGTCAGTCCTAGCTGAGTCATGCAATTCAGGGAGTATCAAGTTACCCAGAGGGTGCTGCCTAGGGATACCAGCCTTCAGGTGGGACCTGGGGACCCCCTGGAATTACTGCTCATCTCCAAACTACAGCAATAACTTTCCACAGAGAAGATGGATGCTTTGGAAGGTGGACTCTATGGCATTGTACCTCACTGAGGTCCCTGTCCTCCCCAGGGTCTACTGTGCCAAATCTCCAGGAGTTTCCCAGCCTGGATCTGGCAGCCTTACCCCCATCCCCTGCTGGTGGTCAGGAGGGACCTGACAACCCTAGACTGCAGCCAGGCCTAGGGTTGCCAACCTCCAAGTGGGACCTGGAAACCTCCCCCCCCAATTATGACTGAACTCTAGACAGCAGAGAACTGTCTCCCTGGAGAAAATGGAGGCCTCTCCATTCCCCAAACCCAGCCCTCCTCAGAGTCCACCACAAAATCTCTAGGAATTCCCCAGTCTGGCACTGACAACTTTGTCAGGCCTGGCCCCAAGGCTCCCTTCCTCAAAGGCCAAAATATGCCTGGAAAGGGCCCTTCCCCTTCCCCCTCCCCCTGCCTTTTACTGACAGAGCCAGTTAGAAGCCTCCCACCAAAAAAAACATTCTTATCTCTCACCATTGATGCCTGGAGTTAGATCCCTGCAGAGGCCATTTCAAAAGGTATTAGGGGGAATTCAACTGTCCCTGAAGGGGTTTTTTTCCTTCACTTTTTGGATTTTTCTGCAGACTGAGAAAGTCCCCTGAGTATGTAGAAAAAACTGTTGGAGGAGAGTGAGCCCTCTGTTGGTGAAAGACTAAAATGGCTCCTTTGCAGTGCTTAAAAGTTCACTTGGAAGTTCCCTCCCCTTCCGAAAAAGCACTGCTGGATTACCTCATACACTAAAAGGCCAGGAAACTTGGATTTGGCTCCACCTGTTGGAAGAACAGAAGGACAGAAGAAATGGGGGAAAGAAAAAAAGATAGATACGAATATCAAGTTTATCTGAATCAACTAAGTATTGTCAGACTCCTGCAGCAATCAGATCCAACCACTCGCTTCTTGTGAATAAAGAGCTTTTATTACTGCAGCATTGCCAGAATGTCTACTTTCAGGATTTGTGTTAAGATTGAGGGAGAAAGCGTGGGTAGGGATGATATACCAGGTTCAAAGGGGCACCCCCATGGCCAGTGGCCAATCAAGGTGCCAGGCTGGGGGCGCCAAAAGAAACGGCTTGCAGAGCTGGGAAAGTCTCTAAGGAATGCGACTCGGCCAGGCACCCAGGCCGTCAAGGTCAGGCATATAAAACATACAGATAGATAACATAAGACAAGGAGGTGAGAAATGAAAGTACCATTGACGGTCAGTGGTCTGCCTCCCCCGCCCCACTTTATGGCAGCTAGCTGACAAGTATCTGGGGGAAAGTTTTATTAGCAAATCACTTAGTATATGGATGTCAGTAGCCAAATCAATGTTTTAGCAGTACATTGCATGATCTAACTACAATGCTGGTATCTGCTTCAGAACAATTTCAGTATAGTCATTCCAAGCCCCATTACTGACATCTGGAGTACAACTTTCTCTCCATTTTAACTTTTTCTGAGTTGTGATAGCAGAGACCCACCAATCCTTATTTAGAATACCAACTTTAGTATAAGGAAATTAACATATAACATGATGAAGATGTGCAAACACATAAACAAAATAAGACACTAACATTATAAGGCCAACAGTTGGAAAGCAATAAATATGTCGAAATAGCAACTTTTCTAATTGTGGGAGGTAAACTGATACTCTCCATTCTCTCCTGTCAGGCGTGGAGGTCACTTAACAGCATTATGTTTTCTTTTTTGAGGTAAATGCAAATAGGGAAATCAAGAAAAAATAAAAAATAAAAAAGTGACCTCCACACCTGAGAGGAGAGAATGGCAAGTATCGGTTTGCTTCCCACAATTAGAAAAGATACCAGGTTCAAGACACATTTATCTGCTATTTTGGCACATTTATTGCTTAACAACTGTTGACCTTATAACCTTAGTTTGTTATTTTGTTTCGTCTTTGCACATCTTCATCATGTTACATGTTAATTTGCTGTTCAGCCCCTGTCTATAAGTTTGAACCTCACTTACCATTCCAGTGTATTGAAAAAGTGTGCACGCACATGAAAGCTCATACCCTGAATAGAACACTGTTGGTCTTTGAGATACTACTGTGCTCTAAATTTGTTCTATTGCTTCAGACCAACACTGCTGACCACCTGGATCTTTCTTTAGTATAGGGATACACACATTTTTGGTTTGGGATGGTTAATGCACATGAAACTCTGCTTCCTCCTTCCCAGAGTATGGTTTATTTTACTTTAATGTTGGTGATCCATCTATACCAGTAGTACTTTGGTTTTGTGCTTTTAAAATGATTGCTAGCTATATAGTTTTTAACTTATTGAAATGATACCAAGTGTTTTTTTTAAAAAAATCCTTTCTACTTCCCAGAGATGTGAATAAGCTGGTATTACACTCTTGTTCAGTCTTTACAGCAAAGCAGAAGATGGAATGTGCATCTCTGCTTTAGAAATCAAAGGTATTTAAAAGATTTTTAAATTTCCTCTATATTGTTGAAACTAAAGTTCTCTCTACATGACAACACTGTCTGACGCCAGCTAAGAACATAAGAGAAGCCAATGTTGGATCAGGTCAAAGGCCCATCTAGTCCAACACAGTGGCCAAAAATACCAGGTGCCATCAGGAGGTTCAGCAGTGGGGCCAGGACACTAGAAGCCCTCCCATTGTTGCCCTCCCAGCACCAAGAATACAGAGTATCCCTTGCCCCAGACTGGGAGTTCCTATCTATACCCTGTGGCTAATAGCCACTGATGGACCTCTGCTCCATATGCTTATCTAATTCTCTCTTGAAGCTGTCCATGCTTGTAGCTGCCACCACCTCCTTTGCCAGTGAATTCCATGTGTTAATCACTCTTTGGGTGAAGAAATACTTCCTTTTATCTGTTCTAATCCGACTGCTCAGCAATTTCATTGAGGGTCCACAAGTTCTTCTATTGTGAGAAAGGGAGAAAAGTACTTCTTTCTCAACCTCCTCTATCCCATGCATAATCTTACAAACCTCAATCATGTCACCCCTCAGCCGTCGTTTCTCCAAGCTAAAGAGCCCCAAGCGTTTTAACCTTTCTTCATAGGGAAAGTGTTCTAACCCTTTATCATTCTAGTTGCCCTTCTCTGCACTTTTTCCAATGCTATAATATCCTTTTTGTGGTGTGATGACCACAACTGTACACAGCATCTGTCCCATTCTTGGCCAAGATACTCTGTGGCAAAGGCAGGGACTTCCAAGGCATCTGCAGTGAAGCTACAGATTTCCCCAATGCTGTAGGAACCAAGTGGGACCAATTCCACCTCTATCAGACCTGAGGCAACCACTATCTACTTGACTAGAACACCCAGAACAGAAGCCCTGGGTGGCATGTAGCCACAACAACTGGGCATGGGCCTCACCACCTCCCTCCTGGGTCCCAGAGCTTTGGCTGTCAGCTGATGATGTCATCTGCCAGGGCCAGGGCAACAAAGACAAGACTGGGGATGATCAAGCTTCAGAGGCCATTGATCTTGCCAATAATCAGGGAGACAGCCAGCAGAAGCCCAACTGTGATGGCCTGGGTGGGGTACAAGAGGGACCCAGCCATGCAAGAACCTGGGATGAGCCAGGCAGAGGAGGCCTAGCTGAAGGCTTCCCAGAAACTGGCCAGTGAGAGAAAGGGGAGGGCCAACACGGATGGAGTAGGAGACTAGGGGAAGTGGTGCTTCAACCCCTAGCCCAAATAATGGCTCAAGCCATAGGGGCAAGGCCAGGGCATGGGGTGGGGCTGATTGGTGGAGGCAGCGAGGAAGCATAAATGGTGGTTCCACAACCAGTCCAGGGAAGAGTAGAAAGGAGAAGTGTACTATACTTTGGAAGAACACTGTTCCAGGAAAGAGAGGGGAAACTTGGATGGTTCAATCCTGTGCCCCCCCTTTCCTATTCTGAGGCCTGGGGAGACCCTGGAGCAGTACAGTGATACAACAGCCAAAAGCCAGGGGGCAGTGTTAGTGAAGCAGGAGCCTCATAAATACACATGTTGAAATCCATGCACTTAGCTATGAGAATAGAGCCTATGTGTGTAGTGAATCCATCCTTGGGAGGCGGCATTACGCCCTCTAGTAAAGACTGCCTGCCCATTCTTCCGTTATTCCATGGGGTATGTGCTACTAAATATATAGAGGAAGTAGCTCGTCCCCTTTCTTCTTGTCTATTCTGCCAGTCAGCAAGTAGACATCAATGGGTGTTTACTGATCTGCCTGAATAAGCAATGATTGATGCTGAAAACATCAGCAGTCAATCAGAGTGAGAAGGCGGGCAAAGTAAACAGCAGCCCTTTGCTTGATTTCCCTATCTGAATCAACCCATGCCTTGGTGAGGGTCCACTGGACAACATCTCATAGAGATTGGACGAGTTTGTACAATCATACCAGAGTCTGGTGCTAAATCTTTACCTGGACTGTAAAACTTCAGAAAGCAGAGAGATAGTGTTGAGTAGGGTTGCCAGCCTCCAGGTGGGACCTGGAGATCTTCAGCTTTTATAACTGAACCCCAGCTGTTAGAGATCAGCTCCCTTGGAGAAAATGGCTGCTTTGAAGGGTGGACTCTATGGCACTGTACCATGCTGAGATCCCTCCCCTCCCCAAACCCTGCCCTCTCCTGGATCCACCCCCAAAGTCTCCAGGTATTTCCCAACCCAGAGTTGGCAACCCTAGGTTCAGCTTACTCCAGTTTAAATCCTCCCACACAATCCCCTAGTCATCTTATGTATCTAAATTTTTATCTATAAGGAAGATTACTAGCTGAACCCATATTGATTACATACTTCTTTTTATGCTGCTTTCCCAGGTTCCATCTTTTTTCCCATGGAGAAGTATTAAATCACAACACCAGCATCCAACATATATTCTCACACCTCCAAATTAAAGAACTCCAAAAAAACAGCTGTACTATGTGGTTCTGCTGATTGCATTCAAGACACATTGAGCTAAAAGGGACTTTGTGCATAGTACTGAGATTCACAGACACATTCACAACCCATTAATAGCAATGGCAAAAGTTCCATACATGCAGATACTTTAAATTGGAAGATGCACTTTATTGTACATAGTTATGAAAATGTGTTAAGTGTAGGTTATCCTGGCATCCCACCAGCAGCTGGTGTTGGTCCCACACACACACACACACTGTTTTGAGTTACAGTAGGATGACATCGCTTCTGGAGAAAACCTGGAGATTGGCTGAGTTCAGACTGGCAGTTTGAAGTGGGAGCCAGTCATGGCACACTGCGCCAACTGATGCCAGAGCACACCGGGAGGAGGCACGCGGGAGCATTCAGACTGCTGGCCTGGAGTGTGGCTGTAAATAGCTTTTTCCTAGCAAATTGGCTATGTGTGTATGTGCATGTGTGTGCATGTGCACATATGTGCTCATGCACACATGCACACATACACACATGCGCACATAGCTGATTTGGATCCTGTTGCACTGGCACCGCATTGGGTAGTAGAGCAGAGCACAGCCAATGATATTGTTGCTACCTTATGCGCAATGCGGGTTGCTCCCGGCTTTTCGGGTTGGCGTTCACACTTCCCGGAAGCAGAATGAAGCAGGATAAATGGGCTCTCCGGGATTTGCTACTGCTTTCACCAGGTATTTTTTAAACGCTGGAGCGAAGAGGAACAACACGGGTTGACTATGGGTGGGGAATGCCAGGCAGATGTGCCTGTGTGAACGCCCCCTTTAATCCGCTTGTAAAACGTAGCTGAAACGTGGCTATAGTGGGGCAAACTGCCAGTCTGTACTCAACCATTGGGTAGCTTTAGGAATTTCCAGAAACTCTATTGTTTTACTATATAGTTCCCAGTGATTCCTAGAGCTCCCCAACATCACTTCTGAACTTTTTTCCAGAAATGATGTCATGGTGCAGATGATGACGATGATGCCCTCCCATGTTCCCACCCCTGAAACTCCTGCAGTAAAAATAAAGGCAAAACACAACAAGAGCTTATTGATGATTGCGCTACTTGATTCCACTTTTTATTAGCGTTATAGTCCAGCTTTCATAAACCTTGCTAGGCAGAGCTATCTTTCATCTAAGATTCCTGACATCTGAAGCAGAGCAACACCCTTCTGAGTCAATGCTTTGCTTAGGACTGCGCTGCTAGTTCCTCCAAGGTTCCTTTAAACCATGGCCTGCTGGTCCCCTACAGAAAACTTGCAAGTTACTCAGCCTTCATAAGAAGATTGTGTTTCCCCCCCCTTTGACATAATTAGAATATACAAGTGGGGACCCAGAAGAAACTTGTGGGGAGAGTGCATCCCTTCTCCCCTTTGCCTCCTTCCCTCTCCCCCCTTCTCTAACAATCTTCCCAGTCTTTCTCAAGCCCTGCCTATATCTTTGAACTGTTAGGTTCCATTTCAGTGTATCGGAAGAAGTGTCCATGCACATGAAAGCTTGTACCTTGAATAAACCTTTGTTGGTGTTAAAGGTGTTGCCAGACTCAAAATTTGTTCTACTACTTCAGACCAACACGGCTGTCCACCTGGATCTACCTCCCCTTCTCTGCCAACCTTCCCCCGCTCTCTCTTTCTCCTTTCTCCTCCTCTCACAATCTCCCCTTCTTTCTCCCCCTCCCCTTATCTTTCAACCTACCCCCATCTCTTTTGCCTGCCCACCCCTTATCTATCAGTGTCCCTCTCCCCTTCTCTGTCAACCTACCTCTCTCTATTTTTCCCCTCTTTCCTGTCAATATTCCTCCATCTCTCCCCCCATCTTTACCTTACCAGCCATGGCAGCTGCAGTGTCAGGAAGCTGCTTGGGGCCCAGAGTGATTCGTGTCGCCAAGCCAGGCATGGCTCCAGGCCCAGCTGTGGCAGTGGTGGCATCTGGGAACTGCTCCAGGCCCAGAGAGGCTCCTGGCTGCTTCCACTGACACAGCTGGGCCCGGAGAGGCTCCCAAATGCTGCCAATGTGGACGGATAGGCTCAGAGCGCCTTACAGCTTCCACCACTGCCAGCTAGGAAGAAAAGGTAAGCGTGTTGTCTGTCTGTGCAGTAACAATTTGAATCGGAGGGTTTTCACGTTTATGCTAGACTTGTGTATATACAAAGATGAACTCAGAAGTGGAAATCTTATTCAGTCCTGAACTTCCATGGATTTATGAGCTATTTTACTCACACAGAACCATTTAAACAATTAGAGATAACATCTCACTGATAACATTCACCCAGCTACCAAGGATATCCAGAAGAGGGAAATGTCTCTTGAGGAAAAACATGTTTTGAACTATAAAGGTAAAGATAAAGGTTTCCCTTGCTTGAAAGCTAGTTGTACTCGACTCTAGGGGGCAGTGCTCATCTCCGTTTACAAGCCGAAGAGCCAGCGCTGTCTGAAGACATTTCCATGGTCATGTGGCTGGCATGACTAACTGCCAAGGCACATGGAATGCTGTTACCTTCCCACCCAAGCGGTACCTATTTATCTACTTCTTGCTTTCAAACTGCTAGGTTGGCAGGAGCTGGGGCCAGGGACGGGAGCTCACTCCGTCCTGCAGCACGAGGGTCTAGAACTGCCGAACTGCAGACCGGAAGTGTCTTAACCTCTAAGCGACATACTGTTTCTCTATGTGCATGTACATGTGCTTAATTCTTTTCCCATCCATTTGTTCCCCTGCCACTTTCTCACAGTGTTTCAGATCTCTTTATAAATAGATGAAGTAGACACAAGCTCAATACACTTGAATGTACACCATAAAAAGTTCAGTGTTCCATTGTCACATATTAAAGCTGGAAAATACACATGTTGTCCTGTTCGTACAAAATGGCAATTATGTGTATTGGGAATACCACAGGGAGTGAGCATTCCTCCTATGCATAGTTGATGCACCAAAATGGAAATCAGAAAAGGGCTCTAGTAATGATACGAGATAAATGTGGACAAACCCGACCTAATCACAAAACAAGTATAAAGCCAACAGTCGTGAGAGTCTGATCCGCAATTCAAACAGTCAACAAGACTTGCAAAGAAAATACTGTGTATTCTAATCTGAAGCACTACAACTTCATATGCAAAAGAAAATCCTTGAACAAAGGTACATAATCCATATCATATGCAAAAGAAATTTCTAGATACCTCAGTTTACAATGATGTTAAGAATCAGTTAGCTATCAAAAGTTATAAAAAGGATACAGAAAAAAATAGTTTCTTGCATTATAAATCCCATCATGTGTCCCATATAAAATATGGTTTACCCTTTAGTCAATTGATCAGAGCTAAGAGGAACTCTACCAAGGAGGAGGATTACAGGAAAGAGAGCAGGAGAATTTGCCAACAGTTCAGAAGTAGGGGCTATCCAGAAACTGGATGCAGGAGAACCAAAAACCTTAAAGAGTTTTTAGTACATACCAATCATAAAAAAAAACCATTCAAAAAATTCAAAAAATACAAAAAACAGGACATTTCAAATGTTTTCACTGTAGTTGCTGCAAACAAGTTTGGCAAACGAAGTAATCCTACCTGGGTTTAGAATGCAACTTCAACATTATAGCTCATGTGATACAAGCTGGGTCGTGTACTTATTAAAATGTTTTTGTGAAAAAATTTACATAGGGTCCACTTCTAGACCTATTAGAACAAGAATTACAGAGCACAAATCCAAGTTGAAGGCTCAGAACTTAGACACCCCATTAGGAATTCATTTTAAACAGTTGAAGCATAGTTATGATAGCTTTCAATATATTGTACTAGAGGTTGTGCAGAGAATTCCTGGAGAAAGGACCGACTTGAGACGAAGTCTCTTACAGTGGGAAATGTTTTGGATTCACTGGTTGAATAGTGTATCTCCAAATGGACTGAATGCAGAAATTGACCTTTCATGTTTTCTGTAAACTATGTGACGTTGCTTTAATTATACTGCCTCTCAGCACCTGTTGGCAATTTAGAAGGTTTCTTTAAAAATACTCTTTTAGGAGCTACTGGAGAGAGACGCCTGAGATCCATTATAAACATAGCAGCATAATTTTGAGCCTGAATGTTTGAGATCAGTGTCCTATTTTAATATAATGTAAGTTCCTACTATCATGTAAGTTACTACTGGGTTGGCTTGAATACCTTGTAAATTCTTGTAACAAAGGGAACATTATAACATTACAGATTCTTTAAGACTCGCTGTCTAGTATTCATGAAACAGAGAGCCCTTGCACCTATATGTAAGCAAGATTGCACTAAGTATGTAAGTAAGATTGCACTATGATTTTATATTGTCTCTTGTTGTTTGCATAGTATATATTCTAAAGAACTAGATTTTGGTACACTACTGAATATCTCCTTGAAGAAGATGTATTATTGAAATGTTGTTATGTAATCCGGAGGCAGCATTGGATTATGTACCTTTGTTCAAGGATTTTCTTTTGCATATGATATGGATTATGTACCTTTGTTCAAGGATTTTCTTTTGCATATGAAGTTGTAATGCTTCAGATTAGAATACACAGTATTTTCTTTGCAAATCTTGACTGTTTGAATTGCGGGTCAGACTCTCACGACTGTTGGCTTTACTCTAGTAATGATGCCATAATGTATACTGAAATAGCGAAGCAATAAGTCTCAACTCAAAAATATCAAAACTTTTTTTAATAATATGTCTTTTTATTATTTTTTTATCTGCTTACCCAAATGGGTGTCAGGTTCAACAGCAAGCAAGTCCAAACACACTTCACTCAGAAAGTTATGCTATATTGGAATACCAGTCTGTTGCCCATTATTGCAGAGTCATTGTCAGGAATAACAGATAGAGCATAGGAAGCTATGTATATACTCTGATGCTTCAGCTAGCTAAGCAAATGAAAACCAAGCACGCGTGCGGGAATTCTCCCGGCGGGATAGTATATAATGAACTGGAGACAACCCCCTCTGTAGGAGGGCCGAGACATTCACACCGTCTGGGAACCTAAGCCCTCCCTCCTGTTCAAGGCCAGAGATAGTGGCTGGCAGATGAGTGTTTCCCACAGTTCTATAATCAAAGCCAAGCAATGCGCATGCGAGAAAGCAAGCAAGCAAGCAAGCAAGCAAGGCATGAGATCATACAGAAAACATGGCAGTTATCTGACAACAGGCAAGGTTTATTAGTTTTTTTAAAGAAGTTATAGAAAACAAAAAAAGAAGAGCAATACACTTCAAAATATTCAGCCATTGTCTCGTTCATAACATCGTTAGCTACATAATTCCCTTTTTTCATTTGTTAATTTGTAGTTCACAACAAATATAATTAAGTAAAAATCTGTTCCCAATTTTAAATCAATTTTATAACTATAAAAATATAAGATGGGGAAAAAACAGGTATTTCACAGCAATTTAACAGTTCAAATTTGGTCACATATTTCTTATATAAGATCAATCTAGTCCCTTTAAGATATTCTTTCATATTTTTAGCATTGTTAGCTTTCAAAATCCCATTTGCTTGCAAACCTAAATGTAGTAATTTATATTTTCTCCATAGCATCAACTCTCAACTTTACAATGGCAAAATACTTTCACCTCACGCTATATATATAAATCCATCTTTTCTCTCACAACACTTAAATCATTACATCTTCTCTAAACAATCAGCCCATTGCTTTTATTTTTTCCCTGCAAAGCCCACTTTAAAAAACTGCCCTATAATTTTTTATCAACCATCAATTAGATCATTACAAATATCCAGAACATATTGTTTCAAATAAACCAACCATTACTTATAACTTTTACTAATCAGTTAAGACAATAAAGATAGTCAATATTTGTCACTACAGATTATATTCTTAATCAGTCATTTATCAGGTATCAGTATAAATTCAGAGAAAAGAAGGAAGAGAGAAATAATATATAAACAAATATTTCTTAGCAGTTTGAGAGTTTCACTTTAGATAAATCTTCCTCTCATTAATCAGTTTAACCTTGCAAACAATCAGAATATATTGCTACAAATTAGTTATACAATTTATATTTCTTCTGTTTTTTCCTGCAAGTGTCTCCCTAAAATTGTTAATCTCTGGTGCCTTTGATCTTTGTAGAAATCGTCCTCGGTCTTGTTTATGTAGTAGCACTTAAAACCCTGTTCAGTCTCTGAAAGCACTTTGAAACTGACCACCTCCCCTTCCAGACTGCTTGTGTGAGAGATCGAACAGCCCAAAGCCTGTAAAAATGCCTCGTTGTGCTTGGTAACTAAGAAGACTTGAGACTTCAAGCAGTCAGAGTAGCCTTTTGTTATTTCTCTCATATTAAGGATCACATCTCCAAACAGGCCGCATCTGTCGAGGGTTTTGGACAAAGATTACATCATTTGTAATGGAGAGTCTGTTATTTCAAGTAAACTAGTCTGTTCACTCTCAAAGACGCTCATGATTTGTTCCAAAACTGGAGAAATAGCTTCAAATATTTTAGTTTGCATTCATAGAATGATCTCTTCCCAGAAGGTTTCTGACAGTTGCAAGTCCTCACCGATTTGTGCTGGAAAGGCCATTTCACACTTAAGCCGCGACTCTTCTAAACAATCGTCTCTGTGGAGTTACGTCATTAAGAGTGCCAGCTTCATCGCCATTTTAAATCCAGACCGTTTCTCTTCCATAAATCAAGTAAGTCACTGTTCTTCAGTATTTAAGATGTTTTCCAGATGGCAAATAGGAGATTTCAATATATTACTCTGCCCCTTGTATGTATATTGACATTGACGCCCCCGGAGCTCTGTTCGGCCGCTTAACATAGGAATGCGTGAGGGAGGGAAAATTCCTCAGCACCTGCTTTGGCTTCTCGGGAGGATTTACAGGGGCAAATGAGAGTTGTTTTCCAAGCTTAAAAGTTGTCAAGAAAAAGAAAGTACTTACAAGTTCATCACTCAGATGGTATGACGAGGTTTAAAGGCTCTTTGTTTAGGGGTAATACAGCTTGTCAGTCATGCTATCATGGCTGGTCTTCAGTGCTTCCTGCTTCAGGACAATTCTGACTTCACACCCATTGTTGTCACAAATGGGGGGCTCAGATATAAAAGTCCTCTGCGTTCAGTTCGTACTCCCGACGAACCGATGGGACCAAGGAAAACCAAGGTAAAGGTAAAGGTAAAGGTTCCCTTGCTCGATAGCCAGTCGAATCCGACTCTAGGGTTGCGGTGCTCATCTCCGTTTCAAAGCCGAAGAGCCAGCGCTGTCCGAAGACGTTTCCGTGGTCATGTGGCCGGCATGACTAAACACCAAGGTGCACGGAACACTGTTACCTTCCCACCGAAGTGGTACCTATTTATCTACTTGCAATTTCTAGCTTTCGAACTGCTAGGTTGGCAGGAGCTGGAACTAGAGACAGGAGCTCACCCTGTCATGCGGCACCCGGGTCTCGAACTGCTGAACTACTGACCTTCCACAGCCTGCAGTTCAGCGTCTTAACCGCTTGAGCCACCGCAGCTCCAAAGCTCCAGAAGTTGGTGAGTCTCAGAGCCCCTGAGAAACTCAACCACGTCACTGCACCTTCTGGTTTGCACTGTAGCCCCGTCTTCTGGTCAACAATATGTCTTTAAGGTGGAGCCTGTGGCTGCAGATTGGGGGGAGGGGTGCATGGTAGTTATGACAAAGTAACATGCAATCAGCCTTGTGCAATTATCTTTTTAGGCAATCGGGCATCTTTGAGCTGTTCAGATGCAGCCAAATGCCGTAACAAGCATTCAGCTTACATGGTTCCTACGTGCAAGCAGTACACCAGTCAAATGAGTGGATGATCGAGCAGGCCCGTAACCATGGGGGCATTTGGAGGCAATGCACCCCACGAATAAGTGCCTTCCCATGGGCAAAATCACATTTTTAAAAAACAAAATATATTTATTTATTTATCTATTTATTTGGATTTCTACCCTGGGCTCAGGGCGGCTGAAAAACAGGGGCACAATAAGACAAGATAAAACAGAATAAATACCAAAAATTACATAAGGTGCTCATACTGTTACTCTTAGATTAAAACAAGGTGGTGTCCAATAGATGTTGCCTCCATCCCCGTACCCTGGTACCGATCTGCCATGCCACAGGAATGCGATCATCATAAGGCTGCTCCACTGGTGGTGATTGCAGTGGCAGCTCCTAATCAAAGGCCTGGCAGAAGAGTTCCGTCTTACAGGCCCTGCAGAACTGTACAAGGTCCTGCAGGGCCCTGATCTCCTCCAGGAGCTCATTTCACCAGGTAGGAGCTGCCACTGAACAGGCCCTGGCCCTGGTTGCAGCAAGCCGGGCCTCCCTGGGGCCTGGAACCACTCAGCAATGTTGTGCCCTGGACCATAGTGCTCTTTGGGGCATATATGGGGAAAGACAGTCCCTCAGGTATGTCGGACCCTGGCCATATAGGGCTTTAAAGGTAAGAACCAGCACTTTGAAGTGAACCTGGTACACTATTGGCAGCCAGTGCAGTGCTTTCAGCACAGGCCAGATGTGCTCCCATCTAGGGAGACCCACCAACAGCCTGGCTGCAGCATTCTGCACTAGCTGCAGCCTCTGGATTTGTGACAAAGGCAGCACCATGTAGAGAGCGTTACAGTAGTCCAATCTTGAGGTGACCATCGCATGGATCACTGTAGCCAGGTCACTGCAGTCAAGGAAGGGAACCAACTGCCGAATCAGCCTAAGATGGTAAAAGGCCGACTTGGCAGTGGATGCCACCTAGGCCTCCATAGTTAAGGAGGAATCCAGGAGCACTCCCAAACTCCTAACCTCCGGTGCTGGCACCAGAGGTGCCCCATCGAAGGTCGGGAGTGGGAGCCCCAACCCCCGACCACCCCAACTCAGGCACAGGACCTCCATCTTCGCTGGGTTCAGTTTCAGCCAACTCAATCTGAGCCACCCAGCCATGGCTTACAAGGCCTGGTTCAGATCTTCTGGGCTGGAGTCTGACCGGCCGCCCAACATCAGATAGAGCTGGGTAACATCCGCATATTGATGACACACAAGCCCATACCACCGGGCAATCTGGGCAAGGGGGCACATATAGAAGTTAAACAACATCGGGAAGAGCACTGCCCCCTGAGGCACACCGCATTCAAGCGGGTGTCTTCGGGACTGCTGCTCCCCTAGCGCCATCCTTTTTCCCCGACCCTGGAGAAAAGAGGCAAGCCATTGGAGGACAAGCTCCTGTATCCCCATGTCAGCAAGGTGATGGGTCAGCAAGTGGTGGGTGACCGTGTCGAATGTGCCTGACAGATCTAACAACAACAGAGCCGCCACACCACCCCAATCCAGGTGCCTCCAGAGGTCATCAGTAAGGGCGACCATCACTGTCTCCATCCCATGTCCCAGGCAAAAACCAGACTGGAAAGGATCTAGGATGGAAGCATCATCCAGAAAGCTCTGTAGCTGCACTGCCACCGCCCTCTCGATTAATTTGCCCAGGTAGGGCAAATTGGACATTGGCCAGTAGTTGGCCAATTCCGTCGGGTCCAAGGTTGGTTTCTTCAAGAGGGGGCGGATCATCACTTCCTTGAGTGCCCCAGGGAACTGCCCTCCAGAGAGGGACTTGTTGATAATCTCCCTGGCAGCATCTCAAAACCCCTCATGGCCCACTTTAATCAAGGCTGCATGTGGTTGGGCACACAGATATGAGCAATCTGTCAACTTCCTCCAGGCTGAGTGGGCTAAAACAATCTAAACCCAGAACCAAAGGCATGCAAGGGGCCTCGAGTTCCCTCACTGTTTCAACTGTGACGCGGAGGTTGCAGCGGAGCGCCAAGACTGTGGCCGAGGACAGACTGGCAATTTGCCCCGGGATGGGACCCGGGCTGACAACGATTCAATACCGGAGTAAATGGAATGTTCACACGGGCACATCTGCCTGGCGTCCCCCACCCGTAGCATACCGGTGCTCTTGCGCTTTACTGCCGGATTTAAAAAACGCCTGATAAAAGCCTTCGCAAATCTTGAAAGCCTGCGTTCGTCGCGCGTTTCTCCACTTCCGGGGAGTCTGAACGCGCAGCCGAAAAGCCGGGAGCAACCCGCGTTGGGCATGAGGCAGCAGCGGTGTGATTGGCTGCGCTCCGTTCCACTGCCCAGTGCGGTGCCGGCGTTGCAGGGCAAAAAAAAAATAAATCGGCAAAATGCGCTTATGCGCACATACACCCACAGCCGAATTAATGGTGAATACACTCCGGCGCGGCAGTCTGAACGCTCCCGCGCGCCTCCGTCCTGTATCTTCCGGCAGTGGCCCCCGCTGTGTGGACGGGAAAACCCAGTATTGTTTAATCCAGGGGTTTTTTTGCCACGACTGGCTACTGGGGCAAATTGCCAGTCTGTCCTGGGCCTTTATCTGCAAAGTACATTTACAATGTAAGATATGCATGGGATTTCCAAAATGACCCCGGGCACAGTCAGGGAAGCTTCAGTCTCATTTTCTTTTATCCAGGCCAAAAAAGAACTAGGTTTTTTAAAATGTAAAATAAAATAAAATAAAATTGCAAAAAATGAAATTGCAAAATGCAAAAGAGAGAGAGTCGTAGACACCCCCTCCCTGACTCATGTACACAAGGAAGTCGGTAGATGAGGAAGAGGACTCGGCTCCCCCTTTTAAACACAGAAGAGGATGCAGCTCCCCCTTTTAAATGCCACTCAAGCAGTGAGCCCACCTGCAGCAGAGAAAAAGGAACTGGCCTGGCAGCGGTGGCCTCACTGTGCCTGCGCCAGCTGAGCCAGCCCAGGTCACATGATGGTGGGTCACATGGCTGGGCTGGCACAGGCACAGTGAGGCCACTGCTGCCAAGCTGATTCCTCTGCTGCAGGCAGGCTCACCTCTCTCTGGTCTCTCTCTTTCCTATGGCTCCCCTGCCCCACAGGATTTCCCAGTGCCCCACCACCCAAAATTTTCTGGCTATTCGCCTGTGATCAAGCATCTTTGTCAGGGACTTGTACTTCTTCTTGTTGCTTGTTGTACCATCATGTGCAACCCATGTAAACTAAAAATCCATTGCCAGCTCATAATTGTGCTGCTAAATCACATATCTCTAAAAGTGCTTCATCAGCTGCTATTCATCTCAGCTCATTTTACAAACTACATTCCTGCCATCAACCATCTAATTAACAGATATTATCCTACAGATCTTAGCTGAGTTTATTTTAGCTGTTGAATCATTGAGCTTCCCTATTATACGAATGATGAGTTTGCACAATTTTATCTATATGTGCAAATGTCACTCCAGTCTATTGCTATCCTCCATTAGAGAAAGAATAGAAAGGCACTTTGATCTAGGGCTGTACCATACAGTCAACTCTTTTAGAGGTAAATTTCTCCAGCAAATCCATTTGATTTTCAGTGTGTGATTTCTAATCTCTCCTTATATATAATTCTGGTTTGGTCATGGACTCCCCTGAACATTCCAACATGCTCTGAAATCAGTTGGCTGGATGATCAGTCATTCAGAGAGTCTTCCTATCCTTTGGCTGCATTGCCTGAGTCCTGTCTTCAACATCCTGAGGTAAAATACATATCCCAGTCTCCCTGAGGGGCCTGGAGATCTCCCAGAAACCACCGTGTTCCCCAGCCACAGCACATTATTTCCCCTACAGAAAATTTCCCAGCTATTACAACTGATCTCCAGATGAACAAGATCAATTCTCCTGGAGACAATTACTGCTTTGGCCAGTGGACTCTATGGCATTATACCCTGCTGATGTCCCTCCCCGCTCAAACCCTGCCCTTCCCAGGCTCTGCTCCTCAAATCTACAGGTATTTCCCAACCCAGAGTTGGCAACTCTGTAACTGGCTACGGAACTGTTTTCCAGACTCTTGGAACCCAGAAAACATGGTATAGGATAAGGTGCTTTTCTACCTTAGCTGCCACTGCAAAGACCCAAATTAACATACGCCAACCTCCAGGCGACACTTGGAGATCTCCAGCTATTACAAAGGATGTCCAGATGACCAAGATCAGTTCTCCTGGAGACAATGACTACTTTGGGCAGTGGAACCCAGAAAACACAGCATAGGTGGAGGTGCTTTTCTACCTTAGCTGCCACTGCAAAGACCCAAATTAACATAAGCCAAACTCCAGGCAGCACCTGGAGATCTCCAGCTATCACAACTGACATCCAGATGACCAAGATCAGTTCTCCTGGAGACAATGGCTGCTTTGGCCAGTGGACTCTATGGCATTATACCCTGCTGGGGTCCTTCCCCACCCCAAACCCTGCCCTCCCCAGGCTCTACCCCTCAAATCTACAGGTATTTCCCAACCAAGAGCTGGCAACCCTGTAACTGGCTATGGAACTGTTTTCCAGACTCTTGGAACCCAGAAGACATGGCATAGGAGGAAGTGGTTTTCTACCCTAGCTGCAACTGTGTAGCCCCAAATTAACATAAATCAGGGGTGGAGGGAACCATACCTGTTACCATGAGGCTGTCCTCCCATACTACCCACTTGGGGCAGCAAAATGACTTGAGACAGCTCTGCCTTATAGCTAAGCAGAAGGAAATAAACATTGCTTGCCTCCCTCTATTTCCCCCTTCCCTCTGCCACCCCACCAGCCACAACCAGGACACTAACCTGGAGCTTCCTTCTAGAGCTCATTGTATTTCTTCTCACAATGGGCCTTACTCCTGGTATAAAATATTCATCATTTTTTTCAATCCTACTAGTGCTACATTCCATATTCTTCCTGGATAAGAATGATAAAGTAATCTCACCCAGTCAGTTATAATGCAATGAACACTTTGATGTTACAGAATTTCATAGCTTCACTAAGACATCACTGAGGACAAAAGGAAGACAATTTAAAAGCAAAGGTATATTTTCATAAGAGGGAAAAACATGTCTCAGCTAGCCTGGGAGGGCCAGGGAAGGGGGGGCTCTGCAGCTCACCGCCGGCTCGGTGGGCAAGTGGGGAAAGGCGGGGGGGCCTCTGGAAGCCTGTTCCTGCCCGTCCACCTCAGTGGGGGAGCGAGGTAGTGTGGCGCGGAGGCCTCTGAAGGCCTTTCCCTGCATGGCCACCTCAGAGAGTGAGCAGAGAAGGGTGCCGTGGGGGCATCCAGAGGGCTCTCCCTGCCTGTTCTCGCAATCCAGCCGGCTCCTGTTGTGGCCACAGATGACTGGTGCAGCGCCGCCATGGTTGGCCTCAGTGTCCCAAGTGTCCTGGCTGTGGAACCTCCATCCTCTTCAGTGGCTGTCTGTAGACTGAGGGCAAGAGTCTGGCTGCTGGCTGTGTGGGCAGGACTCAGGCCAGCAGCCACCCAATGCAGCCAGGGGATTGGCAGAGGTTTGGAGTGGCAGTTCTTGCGGCCAACTGATTTTGTCATGCATCAAATCTTGCCACCCCAAATGGCTTTTATATATAAGGAAGGATTTGCATGTCTTTCCACTTGAACTACATGCTCATTATGGCTCATTGTGAATGATTTATATTGCCAGTATAGGCAAGTATCACTTTAGGAGGCAGATGAAGCAACTAATAAATAAATAAAAAAATGCAGAAGGGTATTTATCTGCATTTGCCCTTAAGAGGGAGTAAATATACTCCAACATAGTCTTGTGAGTCACTGGATATGTACCACTTAACTGCATCTGAAATATTATTACTTTGAAGTAAGTGTAATGTATGCCAAGTTATTGCATTCAGCCAAGAGCAGAGCTATTATGTAGGGCTGCCAGCCTCAAAGTGGTGCCTGGCAATCTCCCAGAATTGGAACTGATCTCCAGGTTACAGAGATCA
Source organism: Gekko gecko (assembly GCA_029375565.1). Taxonomy (NCBI): domain Eukaryota; kingdom Metazoa; phylum Chordata; class Lepidosauria; order Squamata; family Gekkonidae; genus Gekko; species Gekko gecko. The sequence continues at coordinate 39,185,488 of JAPDNY010000008.1, read as the reverse complement.
GTTGTCCTTGAGAAAATGGCTGCTTTGGAAGGTGAGTTCTATGGCATTATACCCTGCTAAGGTCCCGCCCCTCCCCAAACCTCACCCGTCGAAGCTTCACCTCCAAATCTCCAGGAATTGCCCCAACCCTGAGATGGCAACCCAAAATTCAGCCCTCTTGTAGTAGTCATACTTGTTTCTCTTCATTCATTCAAAACATCACATGCATCATCTCACAACCAAATGTTCTTGAGGCACTTAAAAAAACAAAGATAAAACAAAGATAGGCAAACATAGATCAACTGATAGACAAAAAATATGCTAGAATTTCCAGTACAGTACTGAAAAACAGCCAGCAGCAAAACATGATAAAATGATGATGATGATGTATTGGCAGCAGAAGTGATTAACATTGCTTAAATTATAAATTCTTATCAGATGCCTGGCAAACTAAAAAGCTGTTGTGTTTTAATACTTGCCTGGCAAGTCATTTCATTGTCTATGTTCAGAAGCGTGTCCCATTATAAAGGATGTAGTAGTCTGTTGTTCGGTGGATTAGGCCCTCTACACTGATTGAGGGAAGATGAAGAGGGCAGGGCCCATAAGAAGGGTAGAAGATTGAAATCTGATATTAAATATCCTGCCTTGTGCTGTCTCCTTGCCAGCATTAATCTACAAAACAAACTGGCAACAAGATTTTGAACCATAGAGTGCATTCAGTTCTTCAGACTTAGTAAGGATCATCTTTAGATTTGCCCTGCAAGGTTTCAGGGAGTTTCTGGGCCCTTCTTTTCCCACTGTGAAAAGTACTGAGACTGAAGCATCGGGTAGAGTGAAATCAGCTCATACTTTTATTTCAAGATCAGGAACAAGACAAGTAGCCGGCTCACAGGTCGGCTTATATGCTCCAAGGAAAACACACCCCACACACCCCATACACCTGTGAGTGGTCTATTTACAGTAATTGCAATTAACCTCTTGGATCCTAGTTCCCTGATTGGAGGGAACTCAGGATCTGAGTGTCTATTGTCTTCAAGGTCCAAGCTCAGGCACTTTACCTGGCTGCATGTCGGACTGGTTAGAACCGGTCAGAGCACATGGTCAGCTTGCATATATTACAATCTGCCTAATTGTTACTGCCTTTCTGGACAGAACAAGTGAATATACTGTGCTTATTTTCCTATACTGGTAATAGTTAATAGCTTCTGATATTCTTTTGATTGACAGTTTGAACACTGAATTGTCTGAACACGTCACTTATTCCTGTGCCTTTTATATTTGTCCTGTAAACACATGTTCAGTTCTCTGAAAGCCCACAATTTCTTCTCAGTAGTACCACAATTGCACATATTCCACCTCCACCTTTCTACATGGCTACACACCTCCAACTCCCATTGTAACAACAGAAGTCTTATTTCAGTAAATATTTGCTGACTGTAGAAACAATTGATGATCATTTTAACCCATTGTTAAATGTTATATCAGAATGTTTGATGTTCTGTTTATGCTCACTGCATGAACCCATTGATCAATACATAGACCCACTGTGTTAATCAGGGGTCATTTTGTAGAAAAAGAGGTGCAGAAGCTCATTTGCATAAATCATTTGCATATGCCACACATCCCGACAAAGGGCAGACATGTTTTAAATGCCTTTCTTTCCCATTTAAATCCCCCCATTCCCTGAGTTTCTCCGCAAAAATGGAGAGGCTCAGGGGGAAAGGGAGGCATGTCTGCCCATCTCCCCTTCCCCTCTCCAGCCAACCCACCGTGGTGGGCTGGCTGGAGAAGGGAACGGCAGGCAGGCAAACATGCCTGGGTTCCCTGCCCAATCTTCTCCAGGGCATCTAGAGAAGATCGGGCAGGGAACCCAGGCATGTTTAGAATGCCTTTCTTTCCCTTCCCCAGATGGGAAAGAGAAAGAAAGGCATATAAATGCCCCCCCCCAGGCAGTGGCGGGACTCTGCAGGCCTTCCCTGGCCCATCCACCTGTGTGGGCGGGCCAGGAAAGATGGGGGGGCTCCTTACTGCTGGAGTGCCATTCTGGCGTGCTCCTTACTGCTGGAGCACCGTTCCGGCATGCTCCAGCAGAAAATGACCCCTGGTGTTAATTAAGTGCAATTTGTGAATTTGCTACTTTCAGAGTTGAGATGTTCAGGGACCAAGTGGTCATGAAGACAAATAATTCTAAAATTCAAGGAAATTTCACATGATAAAGTGCCTGACTCTGGCAAAATCCATAGAAATTACCCAAGGAGTGGAAAATTCATTCCCTTGTGCTAAATCATTGTCTTCACAACCAGTAGTCCCTGCGCCAGTAAAAGTTCAGGATGTACAGAACAGAAATGTTAGCAACGCATCCACCGGCCAGTCTCTAAACTTTTTTTAATTCTAGGAAGCAAACAATTGTAACTACAGATGTATGTTGGGATGAGGTTGGTGCTGTTTTGACTCAGCTGAAAAATGGGAAATGCACTTGTTTCCCAAGCCCTAACAGAAAAATTACATTGTTACTGAAAAAAAGGCTTTGACATGTTTTTGGACAGTAAGACGTTTTAGAACCTACTTGTGGGGTAGAACATTTATTGTAAGGTCTAACTACACACCTCTATCAGCACTGTTCAGTACAAAAATACAACCACTCCAAGGATAGCTAAATGGTCTGAAAAGCTCATGAACTTTGACCTTGAAACAGTATCCTTTCAGGAGCCAAGAACTTGACTGCAAATTGTTTATCTTCTTTGTCTATACCTTGTATTTAGGACAGAATACAATTTGATAATCATGAAGTTATCACCACAGGGACTCAAAGGATAATTATAGCTTCAGAATGGGCAGAATTTATGTGAGAATACCAAGTACTGAATGAGCTGAGAACTGATATACTCAAGGTCTTTCAAGAAGAAACCTTATGATCGTACAAACATATACTGCAGGACTTGTCATAACTATTCTTCTTGATTACTGTTTCCATGCAAAAATTATAAACAATAAGCCATCACATACTAAAAGAAAGCCTAAGATTTGCTACCAGAATTACAATGAATTACAGAATTACAATTTTACTACAGCTGCCTAAAATTTAGCCACATGCAAATTTACTTGTTTATCTTCATCTCTTAGTAACCAAAAAGATGTAGCGTCTAAAGAAACAGAGTCCTGCTTAAGCAAAGGGAAAATCAATTCAGCTCTCAAATCTGAAAATTCAGGGAAATCCAAAAGACTATGGTCCATAGAATCAATTTGGTTAGTACCACACCCACAGAGTCTATTAGAGTATGGAATACTTCCTAACAGCATCACCAATGACAAGGCATGTGTAAGAAAATGAGAAGAGCCCTGCTGGATCAAGCCAGTGGTCCATCTAATCTAGCATCCTGTCTCACACAGTGGCCAATCAGTTCCTCTGGAGGGTAAACATCATGGCATAGAGGCTAAGACCTTCCCCTGATGTTGCTCTGGGATTCGGAGGTTGATTGCCTTGAATGTGGAGATTTCTCTCAGTCGTGGTGGCTAGTAGCCACTGATAGACCTATCCTCCTTGAATTTATCTAATCCCCTTTCAAGGCTGTCTATCTCTGTGGCCATCATTACATCGTCTGGCAGCAAATTCCACATTTTAATCACTCTCTATGTAAAGAAGTATTTTGTTTTGTCTGTCCTGAATCTGCTGCTCATCAGCTTCATTGGATGCCCTCAAATTCTAGTATTTTGGGAGAGGGAGAAAATTTATCTTTGTCAACTCTCTCCACCCTATGCATAATTTTATAAACTTCTATCATGTCCCCCCTTGTCATCTCTTCTAAACTGAAAAGTCACAGACTCTTCAGCCTTTCCTCATAGGGAAGGTGCACCAACCTCCTAATCATCTTGATTGCCCTCCTCTGTACTTTTTCCAGCTCTGCGATATCTTTTGTGAGATGCGGTGACCAGAACTGTACACAGTATTCCAAATGAGACCATGCCACACCATAGATCTACACAGGGGTATTATAGTATCAACTGTTTTATTCTCAATCTCTTTTCTAATAATCTCTAACATAGACTTTGCCTTTTTCACTGCTGCAGCACACTGGGTTGACATTTTTATTGAGCTAGCCACTAGGACCCCAAGATCTTTCCCCCTCTCAGACTCAGTAAGTTCAGACCCCATTAGCCTATACTTAAAGTTGGGATTTTTTTTTTGTCCCAGTGTGCATCACCTTACACTTACGAACAGTGAACTTCATTTGCCACACTGACACTCTCTCACCCAGTTTGTGGAGATCCTATTGGAGCTTTTCACAGTCAGTCTTGGTTTTTGCTATCCTGAATAATTTTCTTTCATCTGCAAACTTGGCCACTACATTACTCTCCCCTAGTGCTGGATCATTTATGAACAAATTAAATAGTACCAGCCCCAAAACCAATCTTTGTGGGACCCCACTGCTTACTTCCTTCCATTGTGAGAACTGTCCATTTATTCCTACTCTATGCTTCCTGTTTTAACCAGTTTTTAGTCCATAAGAGAACCCATCGTCTTATTCCATGATTGCTAAGTTTACTCAGGAGTCTTTAGTGAGGTACCTTATCAAAAGCCTTTTGAAAATCCAAATATATAATATCTAACTGACTCACTGTTGTCTACATGCTTGTTCACTTTCTCAAAAAAACTCCAAAAGGCTGGTGAGGCAGGACTTTGCAGAAGCCGTGCTGATTTGTCCTCAGTAGGCTTTGTTCTTTGATGAGCCTAATAATTCTGTTTTAGAGTTCATTTTCTACTAATTTGCCTGGGACAAACATTAGGCTGACTGGCCTGTAATTTTCTGGTTCCCCTCAGGCTCACTTTTTAAAAATTGATATAACATTTGCTAGTCTCCAGTCTTCTGGTACAGTGGCTGAAGTTAGTGATAGGTTATGTATACTTGTTAGTAGTTCAACTATCTCCCATTTGAGTTGCCTAAGAACTCTTGGGTATATGCAATCAGGACCTGGAGACTTAGTGGTTTTTAATTTCCCCAATAGGTTTATGACTTCATCTCTCTCATCATGTAAGATGAATGGATTCTGAGAAATGACCTGCTTATTGTTCCCACAAACCTGCAAGAACATTTGATTCACCTTTTCCATGTGGGTAATGGGGGATGACTCTGACTAAGAGGTGACTATGACAAGATTTCTTTTTTATATATATACTTTATTCATAAAGTTGTTTCACCTTACATCATTAATTACATGAGAAATTAATTCATATATTCGGAGTCTTCTATACACAGTTATTTCCTCACCATTTATAGACTCTAATCCATCTTTTCTTAAATAGGGTTTCATCTTTTCCCTTAATGGTTAGCTTATCCAAATAGGGTTTCATCCCTTCTTAAATACGGTAGGATTCTGGGATTATATTTAACAAATAAATGTTCAGAACAAGCTTAAGGTTAACATTCAGAATTTCTAATATTATTTTGTTTACAGATCTCCAAAACTTTTGAATTTTATCGCATTCTACCACATATGGTAGAATGACCCAATGTTCATTTTACACTTCCAACAATTTTTAGAAACCATTGCAGAACATTTAGCAATTCTATCTGGCATCCAATACCATCTATAGAATTTTATGTAAGTTCTAAATGGCACTAACTTAAGAAGTTTCACTGTTTTCCATATTTTAGCCCAGTCATCTATGTCTATGGTGTACCCTATATCCTGCATCCTAGAACCAGATCATCCTGCATATAATTCTCCAGCAAGAAGTTGTATACCTTTTGGATCATCTTATTATTAGATGAGACTCAGATTTTATCTAAATCATTTTTGTTGTGTAAAAACCCATCATTTTATCTTTGTTATATATAGATTTTAATTGTGTATTTTCCCACCATATCAAGTTCAAATTCATTGACATATAGGAAAAAATGGAAGAGCTCTCCAACCAAATAAAAAATGAGACAGAGGAAATTAAAAAACAAATTGCAGAAAATAAGCTAGAAATAACAAAAATTACAGCAACCACTGACAATTTAGAAGATAAAGTTCAAGACATAAATCAAGAGTTACAAGAACTGAAATTAAAAAGTGATAGAATGGAGGAAACACTCATCAATCTTGAGATGGATAAAGCAAACTTAGTATTAAGGTGTCTGAATATAACGGAAGAATTGGATAAAAATTTGAAGGAAGACCTAGCCAATAATATTGCAGAACAGCTTAAAGTAGGAACGAAGGAAGAGCTATTAGCGGAAACAGACACCATATACAGGAGAAATTCAGCTTATGCAAAAAGAACTAACACCCCGAGGGAGGTTCATATAAAATTCCATAAAAGAGAAACTATGACAAGATTTCTTGTGGCCAGGGATGGACAAACAAGTTTAGGACATGATTAAGGAATTGTGTAGCCGCTGCTAGTAGTGACAAGTCACAGAAAATCTTTATCATCAATGGACTATCTTACCTGCTTATGAGAAAAATTAGCCCTTGATATAATTGGGGCCATTTGAAGATCAGCCACTGACCCAAATATCTGTCATATTGACGATGGACTATCATTCAAAATGCCTGAACTTGCATTTGCTGTTACCACAGGAACAATGATCAAATTTATGTCCAGTTTTTTCCACAGAAGGCTTTCCTAAACAACTTGTGGTAGATAATGGGGTACAACTGTTCTCTGCAGTAATACCAGTGCACCTTCATGCACTGTTTGTTTGTTTGTTTTAAGCAGAGGGATGTGTTGTGTTTTAATAGCTATTTTGCAAGTAATTTCATTTTATTGTGGATGTTCAACAGTTTGTCCTTTTTGGGAGACCATAGTCTGTTGCTGGGGAGAATAGGCCATTCTATACTGAAGGACAAAGCAGTGTAATGAGAGAAAAAGTTGGAGGAAAAGGTAAAGCAGGGACCATAAAAGGGATGAAAGGATAAAATCTGATGTTAAGAATACTGTCTTGCCCTGACCTGGACAGCCCAGGCAAGTCAGATCTCGTCAGGGCCAACTTTGGCAAGTACTTGGATGGGAGGCCTCCTTGGAATACCAGGACAGGGGAGCAGAGGCAGGCTGTATCAAGTCACTTTTCTGAATGTCCTCCATGCCCCAGTAGGTGTCACCAGAAGTTGCCATGACTTCCAGGCATGCGCACTGACACACACACTCAAAATACAAAAAATACCCCCAAAAAAGAATCCTGTCTTATGGTGCCTTGTTGCCTTCTTTAAACTTCATCTAGCGACTACATTATGGATCTTAGTTGATTCCCAGAGGCGGCAATCAGCAGAGATTTCCATTTCAGTTCTGAAAGAATGGGAGAAATAAATCCAAAGTTCCATTTTACTTAACATTATCATTGTAATAAAAACTAATGGAATCATATTTAACTATTCATATCTATCTGTATCTATTTGTGTCTGATAATCTGGGTTTTATTTGCTATGACGGACAAGTTTGTGCTGATCATTTTTGCCTCAATAAACTGTTCAGTCAAGTTACTGGGGTAAGGTGTTCCTTTCTGGCTCAGCATGATCGGCTGAGGCACACAGAATCCAGATCAATAATAATATCACAATGTTTCATTTGTTTCCCTATTGCCAGACAACTTGTTTTAGTGTGTTCAAAAGACATTGAGAGGGAAGACAGAGAAAAAGTTGAGAGATACAAAACAGGCATGGATGTTTTCCAATCATCAAGCTGAGCATCTTGCAGCAGAAGAGAATTCTGCTGATAGACCTTCAAATCCGAAAAAGGCCAGCCCATCTATTAGACATACGTCAGTAACTGCCCTTTTTTAACTTCAGCCCTTGCAGTTGTTTTATGCTACACAGCTCTAACAGAAGGATAGGAAGGTCTGGGAAGCCTTAGCCTGGCCTCTGAGCATCTGCAGAGTTGAATCCTGAAATTTTGCACAGCTTCCCTTCTTGTCCCATTTTTAAATTTCTCTTTGATTAAAACAAAATTGATTAGAAACTGACTCCAGATTCTTAAAAAGAGGTAAAGAAAGGGACTGTTGGATTTCAGGGAGAATTTGCATAAGAGGAATTAAGATAATTTCTCTTAGCAACCCCAATTATTGTCATAAAGTGGTCAGGAACTGTAAGTTTGTAACCACTCTGAGACTCCCAGTGAAGGATGGGGTATAAATCCAATCTCTTCTTCTTCTTCTTCTAAACATTTTAATTTAGCAGAGAAAGTCTGTCTGTAAATGTATTCATTTATGAACCACATGAACTCTACACTAACTGCTTGAAAGTTCATGGAAAGTTTGTGCCAGTTGACCTGCCACAAACTTCAGTTCACAAACCATGAACTGCCCAAAATTCATCACTTTCATTCATGAGCTGGTTCATGCCCATCCCTAATTGTCAGATATTGCCTGAATTTTAAGTGGAGAAGTGATTGATTTATCACTTTCCAGTAGCCCTATTCAAGCAGCTTCCCTTCTATCATGCTTGAAAGTGCCTTCCGGCTGGGTGGAATTTTACTGAAGCCTCTTCTGAATGTACTGAGTGTCATACCATGAACCTTAGGAGATCCCAAAGGAGGAAATCCATCCAGGTCTGAATATGGGAGGTCTCCATAATAAGGTATATCTTACATTTCTACAGTGGTCCTGTTTATGACAACCAGGGGAGCTGCAGTCTACCATGGGCTGAGCTGCTCAAGGCCCAAAATGGGTTTTCTCTCTGAAGAATTTCATTTTTCTTCCTCCTACAGTGGAAGAGGCAGGTTCACTCATCCTACATAAACCATATGAAGGAACTTTATTTAGCATGCTAACAGTAAGGGATGAAGACTAAGGGATTAGATCAAAGGCTTCATAGGTTTTTAAAAGGGGTTTGATGGAAGAGAGTGAAGTATATTATCTGGGTGTTTACTTTGAAAATATAACATTCAATTGTCATGGAACCAGCCTCTTCTCTAGGGTTAGCAGGCAGTACACGGGGCTGATGGCTTAGCAAAGCTCAACACAAATTATTTTAAATGATCTCCATGGGTTTGATGCAAATTTACTCAAGTGGAAGGAGCTAATGTAAACTGATTGCCCTTAATCCCAAGCGGTGTCACAGATGCTTTTCCATCAGGTAGAGGATTTCTCTGTACAAACGCCGAGGAGCATCAAGGCCCCAAAGGAAGTCAAAGTGGCTCCAGTCAGGAAAATATTGTTGACGGATGAGATTTGTGATTCGTGGTAACAAAGCTTCAATTTCTACAGGCTGACAAACCCAGTCCTGTCCTCCATGCCATATTGCTATTGGCACAGTGATCTCTTCTATCCTGTACAAGGGAGGAGAAGTCTGAGGGGAATAACAAACAAAATAACAGTTTGGTGGGAGGTAACAGGATAACACAATTGACTAACAATACTACAGAAATATTACCTATAGCAAGATGTGAAGTACCACCAAAGGTGAAACATCTGAAGAATTTTGAGGGAAACCAAAATACAGTTGATAGAGTTAGCTAAATGTGTTGTGGAATTCTTATGGCTCATACGTGGAGGATCTACAATTTCTAACTAACGTAAATGATGAAGTTTGTCCCCATGAGAACCATTTTAGTTATTTCTCAATAGACTCTTTCGCAGGCATTTTAATAGACTGTTTTACCAAGGGAGAGGCTCAGGTTTTGACCATCTGTGGTACATAACTTACCTATAGATAGATGAACAACCAATTGCCAGCCCACATGGAGTGCAAGAAATGACTAATGGGGAAGGAACTGGTTCACAATGTAAGAGTGAACTACTGCTTAAGGGTTTGAGATCACTTGACATCTTGAATTATATTTAACAGCACCCTTAGCTTCCCTTGCCTGTGTTCTCTGTTTTTGTTGCACATCCTCTGCACCTGCATACCCAGCACATGCCAGGCTTTAGAATTCAAGGAAAATTAACTCACATGTCAATTCATGCCTTCAAGTATCCACAGTGCAAGTGAGAATTTTAATTGCTTAAATAATGACACTTTCTCCTTTTTGCCTGGAATGTGACAGGAAGGACTGCATGGGTGATGTGTAAAAACTTCAAGAACTTCATCCCAATTTGAGTGGCAAATGAAAAGTTTCAGCTATAAATGCTTATAATGGAAACAAAGGTTGTGATCACAAGTGTAATTAGCCCCACCATAGGCACGAATGCTGGGCAGATTTAAAGGGTGCAATCCGACGCAAACATCTGGGCAGCACCCCGCTCCCATTGGCAACCCGTTTTGTTCCGCCACAGAAGCGGAGTAAAAAGACACTGGGGAAAGTCCAGTAGCAAACGGGTTGCTACAGGCCACAGATGGACTTTCTCCTGTCTGATCCTGCCAGCGCGCTCTCATGGCGTCGGGATGGTCTGATCAGACCATCCCAACTCCATGCCATGTTTCCCCCCTTCTCAGTATGTGCATCATCGCACCCTCCATAGGGAGCACTGAGTGCGGAGATGTGATTCATCAATCCTGCATTTAAGCGAATCAGAAACAAATGGCAAAAAAAACCCTGACTCACCCAGAGCCCCCACAGCATCCACAATTGTGTGATCGTGCAACTGCGGGTCAAATTCCTCTGGCGGAAATAGCCTCACTCCCCCCCCCCCGCATTATCTCACTCATGTGACCGCAACCAAAGAATAGAAGAAAAGGTATAACAACAACAGTGAAGATGATTAATAAAATGTTAAAGAACAACATGAACAGGAAGGGAAGATCCAGATAAAACTTCTTGCATCTGTTTGGCAGACAGAAATGGAGACTCAGACATCTTTTCATCTCTTTGCCAAACAAGAACAGACATAAAACTCCAGCAAATCATACCTTGTTGTATTTATCTGCCAGCCCTGAGCCATAGTCATAATATCTGAATTCCCCTGATTTAGCTACCTGGGAAAATGAATGAAAACACAAGGAGTGGGTGAGTATTGTGGCTCTCACAACAAAGCCTAAAGGAAGCATGGGGAAAGACAATTGTTAAGCATGTTTTATGATGAACAATATCTGGTGAAAGAAAGCAACTACTAAAGATTATCATATCTATGTTTGCCTGACCTTCTTGCCTCCATTTTTATTTATTAGTCCATTAAGTATTAATTAAAACATTTGTACCCTGCCTTTCCCACGGGTCAAAGTGGCTTACAATATGTAATCAAAAATAATAAAAAGCAGTAAAATCAGAATTCAATTTCAAGTATATAAAATGCCTGTGATAGTCCATTAAAGTTCTAGTAGTAACCCTGTGGAACTCTTCCTAGTAGTCAGGGGCTTATTGGGCTCTGACCTATGAAAGAAGAGTTACTTCTCTGCAGCCCACTGTGGTCATTTTGCAGCAGCCCATCCTGGGCAGGAAAGATCTTTTCACCGCAGTGCATGCCCAGTTAAAATCTAGATTAGATTACTGCAACGTGCTCTATGTGATGCTGCCCTTGAAGACTGTTCAGAAACTACAGTTGGTACAGAATCCTGTGACTAAACACTGAATGGAATAGGTTGTAGGGACCATATCGCTCCAGTCTTGTTCCATCTACCCTGGCTCTGAATTTGATTCCAGGCCCAATTGACCTTTAGAGCTATATACATACCTTGGGCACCCTTAAGGAGGCACAGAAATGTTTGAAATTACATAAATAACTAAAATGGCCTTACAGCTCCTGAAAATTTCCAAGGACAGCACCCCCTCTCTTCCTCAGGTTGCCTGTTCCATAAAGCGAGAGCGATCACAGAGTAAGTTCAAACCCTGCCCAATGTCAGCTGGGTTGCCTTTAGTAAGGGAATACCCAGAAGGTGGTAAACTGACAGTCTTTGCTGGTGTGGGGGGAAATATTGGGAGAGATGGTCCCTTAGATCTGTGGCTTGCAAGTAGGGTTGCCAATGTCCAAGTGGGGCCTGGAGGTCTCCAGGCTGTAGACATCAGTCCCCCCAAAGAAAATGGGAGCTTTGGAGGGTGGACTTTATTGAATTATACCCCTCGGAGAACCCTCCCTTTTCCAAACCCATTCCTCCCAAGATTCCACCCCCAAATCTCCAGGAATTTTCCCAACCCAGAGTTGGCAACCCTAGTTCCAAGCCATTAAGAGCTTTGAAGTTCATAACTATCACCTTGGATTGAACTCAGAAACAAACTAGCAGTCGATAAATCTGTTTCTAAACAGGCAAGATGTGTTTATGTTAGGCCTTAACAATGATCAGTCTGCTGCCTTCTAGACCAGGTGCAATTTCTGAGTTGTCTTCAAGGACAGCTTAACATACAGCACATTACTATAGCCATGAGATTGCATTTTCATCGACCAGCTACAGCCTTGGAAACATTTGAACATCTGCACATTTCAGATACTGAAACACAGCACTGTGTGGCAATGTTCATGTGGTTTCTTCCACATTACAGGAAACTTGCCCCCATTGCCACTCTCTTTAGAAAGGATTTTCACATTCTTCCACCTCATTACTGATCGATGCACTATGAATGAGCAAACTTTCGTATACTGTTGAGGATCAGGATTAATTCACATTACTTTTACTGTGGCAGCCAGGATGTATGGCCATTTCCATTTTACTAAAGGCAAAATCATTTACTATCGACTTTGCCATAAATACAAATCTCCAGCGAGCTCACTTTCTCAGCTCCCCTTATCATAGGCTCCCCGGCATATATGCTTATAGGAAAGTAGTCACATGACTGATTCACTAGCTTGCAAACGAGATTTCTTTCACCAATAGCATTCTTCCTTCTGTTCTAAGCTATGTTCATTACAAAAAGAAGGACATGACATCATATAAGCTGTTTTGTACCTTTAGACACTTAGTCTAAAGTTCAGTGATTAGCATTAGTTCTCCTATGTCTCAGGCAGAGAAAGGTTGTTCTCAGCATCTGCTACCTGATATCCTTCACTAGAGATGTCAAAGACTGATTCTGAGGCTTTGCATGCAAATCAGCTGTTCTACCATTGAGCCATAGTTCCCAAGAGAAAGTAGAAGTTTACTACTGGCACATCAACAGTAATAACAATCAAAATAACCAGGAGTAGTAGTTCACTCCTTTTGATCCTGAATGTCATCACCGTGATTCAGTCTTCTACCTGAGAAAACAATAGCCTAAAAATGCAAATAATTTCTGATTATAAAGGCGTTACATACAGACTAGCTTAGCATTTCTCTTGACTAAACTGGATTATTTAGAATCAGGTCTGCAGGGCCATTTTACAATCCTGTAATTAAATAAACGCTAAGTTAGTACATGACAGAGATGTATACAGACAATATTCAAGAGTTATGTTTATCTTCAGTTACCCTACCTGGCTCCAATGAAGAATATTTTTTACAGAGGTAAAATCTGGGAATCGTGATATGTAGACATCTGCCCGACTCTGCAAGGCAAATTTGCATTTAGAAGGCAAGTCAAATAATGCTTTTGTACTTGGTAAATAAAATAGCATCTCAGTATCTCATGCACTTTATCAAGAGAGTTTTGCAAATCAAAACATAATTAAAGTGTGAAATCAACAGCTCAAGAAACACTGGCATAAAAACTCTAACATCTGGTACATCAATGGTTAGCCAGGGCCATCTCCAAACAATGTGAAGTTATTTCATCTGTTTGGGTCCCAAAAGTAGGTAATATCCCATCCCACATGGAGTGTTGCCATGCATGCTTACCATGGATGCAGTAGAGCAATAGTTCCCCAAGTAGGTGGTACCACCCTTGGGTGGGTTTACCAAGGGGGGGCACTAAGAGGCAAGGGGGTGGAGTGGGAACCTGGAGGTGGGCCCCTTCTACCAGGTGGATCACTTATTTATAATTGATCTGGCTAGAACCTAGATGCTGGCAAATGGCATTCCATGTTTCTGCCTCTGCATAGTGCTGGAATCTGGTGGAAACTATCAGAATTTTTAGTAAATACCAGAGCTCTAGTCACACCAATATACCACGTTTTGAGAAACTGTCATCATCCCATGTGTTTTTGTCTCTTTGTCATTTGTCAAATCTTTTCTGAAAGGTCCTTAATATAATAGTATTGAGTGTTTATTTCCCTGTGTTCTCAGTTACTGAACCTATTGATTATGAATTACGTTTTCTAGCTATATAAGTGTTATTTTTGTCACATCCAGTCCAACAGTAATATTTATAGGTTATGTAAGGATTTAAAATATCTCAGTAACTGTCTTCAAGGGGGGGCTTTTTAAAGGAAACAATGGGGGTTTCCTAAGGAGGCAACAAAGCCTCCGGGCCGATTGAGATTTGAACAAAGCACATCCTGACAAGGCAGACAAGAACTTTTTTTCAGTCACTTCGTGACAAATTTCAAAAGCAGCCAACACTGTCAAGCATGTTTTGTAATGCCTCACAACAAAACACTGATGGTTTGTGTGCATCATACAACGGTTCATTGTTTATTGCTAAGTGTGGAAACCCACATACAGTTGGTAAAGAACTCATCATACCAGCAGTTAGTGAAGTTTTGAGTACCGTTCTCCAAAAGTCACCACACAATATCATTAAGATGATGCCTCTTAGCAACAATTCAGTGCAAAGATGCATAGATGAAATGGCTGAAAATGTTGAAGATACATTGTGCGGCATACTAAGGACAACAGAATTTGCATTACACCTAGATGAGGCAACTTTGCCAGACAATGAATCTTTGTTTCTCACAAAATTAAAGTTTGCCTCAAGAGTTGTTATTTGCAAAGCAACTAAGAAGTCAATATTTTGTGTTGTTGAGCAGTTCTTCAAATACAAGGAACTTGCTTGTGCAACCGACTATTCGTTATAGTGGGTGTGTTGCTTACTTGAAAAAAGTAGTGCCAGATGTTTTTATCATTCACTGTGTCAGTCATTGCCAACATTTGGTTGCAAAAAAACCTCAGTAATTGCCTGCACAAGTCATTACACACTGTCATTACTGTAGTGAATAAAATTAAAGTCCATGCTGTCAATGATCAACTATTCCAGGAGATCTGCATTGAGAATGATGAATATTTTGAATGTTTGCTGCTTCACTTGGGAAACTGGTATCACTCCATTGGCTATCAGAAGGCAACTGTGTGAAATGCTTTCATGACCTTTTAGACACTGTTGTGGAGTTTTTTGAAGACATGAATGGTATGCTCAGTGATGAACTCAGACAGACCATGCAACCAGACATGACCATGGATATTTATTAGAACAATTTGTGAAGTTCAATAAAATGAATTTGCAGTTGTGAAGAAATGAGGTCAATTTTTATTAAGGCCAAATCTGTCATCTCTACATTTATTTCAGAGTTAACGCTATTCAAGCGATACCAATATCCAAGCCTGTCTGGGCTAGAAGAGAAAGGTAGGATACAAGATGATGATCTGCAAGTTTTTTGTGACCATTTGGATATGTTGAATGAAGTGATATAAAGATCTTCTTTCAATGGAAATTCCAGACTGGGTGGTAAATCCATTTTCAGATACTAAGGAAGTTAGGGTAGTGGAGGAAGAACTAGAGCTACAAAATGAAATTGAGCTGAAGCCAAAGTTTAAGAAATCATACCAAGCGTTTTGGTTACAGAAGGAAATTTCTGATTGCTATCAATCACTGTGGACAGGAGTTAATAAATTCCTTGTTGCATTTCCAACATAATTTTGGTGTGGTCATCCAGCCTCTCCAAGCAAAGAAATCAATTCCAGATTACTGAATGTGATGATTTAAGATTCCTGCTGATTGACTTTAAACCAGACATTGGGAAACTGGTATCACTTCATCAAGCCCATCCATTTCATTAAGAATTTACCGAACAGTAATGTAATGTGGTGTCTCAGATTCTTGCTAAATGACTATCAGACTTTGAAAACTGGATCAAGTTCATCAATTTTGTGGAATAAATTAAACTAAAAAGATTTAACTGGATTTTGAACAAATGTGGAATTAGTTGTTACTGTTTTGAATTGTATTGTTATTCTCTAGATGCTTAATGGGTTGTGAAAACAACTATTCTGAATGATGTTTTTTATAAGAGAGAGGAAGGGGGCACTGGGATGGGTTTATGGAACCAAGGGAGCAGTGCTCCCCCAAATTGGGAACCACTGCACTAAAGGAAGGGTGAGTCAGAATGATATACTTTTTGGCTTACATGCCATACACCTTCTATGTTTGGGAAACCCTATGAAGAGATCTTGCCTGATGGTTCCCCAGATCTCTTCAGTTGGAGTACTTCCCATAGTCTTGGTTCTGCCTGCCTCTGATCTTCACTAGAGTGTCCCTTTGAAGAGACTTGGGATACCAGATTCAACCTACAGAGCAGTATTCAAGAATGAACCTGTTTAGCAGGAACACATTTCTGATTAATGCTCAGGTGCATTGAATGTGTTGCCTGAAAAATGGCACTGTAAGGCCAACCACTGGAAACAAAAACAATAACATAGAAAGATTAGAAGGAACGTTTTGTTCACTCCAGCATATGTGTTAGCTGATGAGAAGTGAATGACGGTGGATTTGTATGACTGAAAGAAGAACATTGTTTAAGGCCATGTGTCATTTAACAAACACATCACTTTTTCCCACCATAGAGAACAATGGAGGGAATAGGGGCAACCTGTTTGGGGGCCCATAGTATTGGACCCCCTGATCCAATGTTCTTGAAACTTGCTGGGTATCTTGGGGAGAGGCTCCATCAGCCACCCTGTGAGTTTGGAGCCTCTCCCTCAAACCCAGAATATACCCTATGTTTTCACCATTGACTTCAATGGCCCATAGGATATAATGGAGCTGAAATTGACATTCGGCTTCCTGAAAGACTCCCGGGATGCTGGCTGGGGGTGGGGCTTGGCTCCTGAGCTGCCAGCGCTCCGCTGCACTCCCCCCCCCAAAAAAAAGACCCCTGCACATAGCATTTAATCCTTTACAGGTGGTTGTTGCACTGAGGCATGGCGGGTTGAGGTTGAGCTTCTGTGCTACCCTTTGGCTTTTGAAAAAGAGAGGAAACTGCAGAGAGACTCGCCACACCAATCAAAATCTCCTTACAGTGATAGGCCAGAACAGGTCAGCTGATACCACCTGTGCCTATAAAAGATCCCATGTCAGGCTTCATATCTCGTCTAAGCAACAAATTAATCCACTGGTGCTATCTGCAGATTTGCCTACACTTTTTGCTTTTCGGCCTTTGCCTCTCCCAACCATGTCTGATACTGCATTCAGACATCACAAACAGAGTTTTTTATGTGACAGGTTCTTCTCATGGTTATCTCTTCCTCTTCCTCTATGAAGCTCAGTTGTTCAGATATAGGAAGCCTTCAATAAAGCTTTACATTTGATGTCTGAATGTAGACATAACCAAATTCCTTCTGACATGGAATTAAAGAGAGATTTAGAATCCCAGTTTAGAGCTGAGGAAACAGATTCAAATTTGTCTGAGTGCCTATATTCAGATGTTGCAGCAAACCAGAGCCTGGTTCAAGGTTTCCCAAGTCTGGAAGCCTTCAGTCATACTCTGCATGTAATGAGAACCCACCCTAAAGTTGTGTTTGTGATGTTGGAATGTAGCCACTATCCAACAAACAAAGTATCGATCCAGAAAAGGAAGGATAAAATATATAAATAAAATACACATACCTCAAGCCAAGGTCTGTAACTTAAAAAAAACAACCATGTAAATACCTGATTTAGATTCTTTTCATTGAATCCAGAAAATAGAAAAAGAGCTTGTTTGCAGAGATAGTCCATTGGACGGTGGCCACACAGTCTGGCAACAAACGCTCTCAGTCTCTCATTCATTAAGCAGAATTCTTTCCTCCCAAACATAAGCTGTAAGATTAATTTCTTTATACATTCTTGTTTCTAATTTATATCAGAATGAATTTATGTAAGTTGTCGAAGACTTTCATGGCCAGTATTCATTGGTTGTTGTAGATTTTCCGGGCTGCATAGCCATGGTCTTGGCATTGTAGGACGTGACGTAGCATCTGTTGTATTTTTCAGCAAAAGACAGAAGAGACCCCTCTCACTTTTGCAGGAGTATACCACATATCATGCAGTTGTGGACAGGTTTACATTGGGACCACACAGCATAGCATGCAGACAAGAATAAAAGAGCATGAAAGACACTGCAGACTTGGCCAACCTGAAAAATCAGCAGTGGCTGAACACAGCCTAACTCAAACAGGACACAGTATTTTGTTCCAAGACACTGAAAGGCTGGACAACACATAGAATTACCATGCCAGATTACACAGGGAAGCCATTGAAATTCATAAACATAAACACAATTTCAACAGGAAAGAAGAAGAAAGTTTAAAAATAAATAGGGCTTGTTTCCTGTCCTGAAAAACATAAAATGCCCTACATTTTACAATAGCACTACAGATAAGATTAGAATTTCAACAGCCAATCCATATGCAAAAGAACTTCCTCAGGAAAGCTCCTCCATTAGCATGTCACAGCCTGGGGAACTCCTACAAGATAATGACTCGGCCCTACCCTACCTTCCTGATATAAATTACCTGCCTACCATTTGTCTTCTCACCTTGACACAGAGAGTACTCCATCTTTCTGTGTTATACCTCTGAGGATGCCAGTCACAGCTGCTGGCAAAATGTCAGGTCCTACAATGCCAACACCACTGCCATGCAGCCTGGAAAATCTACAACAACTAATTTATATAAGTATTTACTTCATTTACTTCTTTAAAAAAATAACAAAAAAACTGGCTAATTAATAGGAAACAGAGTGAGTATAAATGGGCAATTTTCTCAGTGGAGAGTGGTAAGCAGTAGGGTATCACAGGGATCAGTACTCAGTCTGATGGTTTTTAATTTGGTCATTCATGATTTGGAGTTGGGAGTAAGCAGTGAAGTGGCTAAATTTGCAGATGACATGAAATTGTTCAGGGTGGTGAAAACCAGAGAGGATTGTGAGGCACTCCAAAGGGATCTGTCGAGGATGAGCAAGTGGGCATCAACATGGCAAATGGAGTTCGATGTGGCCAAGTGCAAACTGATGTACATTGGAACCAAAAATCCTAACTATAAGTACATGTTGATGGGGTATGAACTGGCAGAGACTGACCAAGACAGAGATCTTGGAGTCATAAAAGATAACTCACTGAAAATGTCGAGACAGTGTGTGACTGCAATAAAAAAGGCCAGTGCTATACTGGGGATTATTAGGAAGGGAACTGAAAACAAATCAGTCAGTATCATAATGCCCCTGTATAAATCAATGGTGCGATCTCTTTTGGAATACTATGTACAGTTCTGGTCACCACACCTCAAAAAGGATATTATAGCATTGGAAAAAGTGCAGAAAAGGGCAACTAGAATGATAAAAGGGTTGGAACACTTTCCCTATGAAGAAAGGTTAAAGTACTTGGGGCTCTTTAGCTTGGAGAAACGATGGCTGAGGGGTGACATAATCAAAGTTTATAAGGTTATGCATGGGATAGAGCAGATAGAGAAAGAAGTACTTTTCTCCCTTTCTCACAATACAAGAGCTTGTGGGCACTTAATGAAATTGCTGAGCAGTAGAATTAGAACAAATAAAAGGAAGTACTTCTTCACCCAAAGAATAACACGTGGAATTCACTGCCACAGGAGGTGGTGCTGGCTACAAGCATGGATGGCTTCAAAAGGGAATTACATAAAAATATGGAGCAGAGATCCATCAGTGGCTATTAGCCACAAGATATAGATAGGAACTCAGGGCCAAGTGATGCTCTGTATTCTTGGTGCTTAAACAATGGGAGAGCTTCTAATGTCTTGGCCCCACTGATGGACCTCCTGGTGGCACCTGGTGTTTTTGGTTACTGTGCGATGTTGGACTGGGTGGGCCATTGACCTGATCCAACATTGGCTTTTCTTATGTTCTTAACATAGACATGGTTTTCAGAAGGAGTGTAACCCCATGCAAAAGAGACCATATTCTGACTCCATACTCAACAAAATATAACCTTCATTTTGCCCCTATCCAATACATTTGAATACTCGACTGAGAAAACATGCCTTATTGCAAACAGGAGATGCCATCAGTACTTGAATGTTGGGAATAGGGATAGCTCAGAGCACACCCTTACATTACTCATACTAAGCTGCCAGACAGTGGCACAAAGAGAACAGGCTTATTTCTTTGGGGCTCTATATGTTCATTAGAAGAAAAAAATGTAGAAAAAGGTCAAACAAGGTATGCATCTCTTGCATAACAGGGTGTATTTGGATTACATGTTAGCTCACTTCAAAACATCAAATGAATGTTCCCTTTCTTTTTCCCAACATGTTACTGTAGCTTTTTCCTATTACTTTCCACTTCCCCTAGCTGTTTTAACAAGAAAAAACTGGAAATTCATACAACTTTATGTGACCGAGAAAATATTGTACACATACCTTTATCATTACCTCTGGCAAATGTAGCAGCTGCAGTGGAGGACTTATACTGCCTTGCAAATTATATAAGGGCGCCAAGGCAAAAAAAATCTTTATTTTTGCAGCCAGTTGAGGCAATTCAGAAAATGCCACAAAACCTGGAAAAAAATAGACAATCCATTGAGTGTCACTTAATTTTTTTTAAGTGCAACATTGACAGGCCAAAAAATATACATTATCCTTTGTAAGCGCAAAAGTGCAAAGATTTTTTAAAAAATTTCTGAAGAATTAGAATTGGGGGGAAAATACAATGCTGAAGTGCTTTGACAGGATCACTGTCCTCATAACTGACATAATTTTAACCACTGCAGACACAGACGTTAGTATTCAACTGCCCCAAACTCAAATATAGTTGTTGGGAGGTTTGTTATTGTTTGTTTTTTACATTATAGAATACATGAGCAACAATACTAATTTATATGGCAATGTGTCAAAACAGACACAGTCTGACAGGATTTGAAGAGTGCTTTCCCACTTTAGACATTCATTTCAAGTAACAGACCCTATGCCTACCTCATAGTTGAAACCTGTGCCTATTTGTGTGGAAAACATTTGACAATTAATGATAGCTGTTTTAAACTGACCTCAACCCACATGCCCTAAATTTCCACCAGTAGTAATTGAGACTTTCCTTTTCCTTCAGTAAGATTTCCACAGCTCCTTAAAATTCTAGAAAGTATCTAAGCATCAAGGAATGATATATGAGAATGAGAGCTTCAACTTCCGCCGAGCCCACGCTGGTGGGAGGGGGCTGATTCGCCTCCTCATGAGGCAGGAAGACAAGAACACTGGTGCTGCGAGAAACACAGTGCCAGGCAGGGGGCACAGCCAGCCTATTAGGCTCAGCTCCCGCCTCCTGCCTCAGCAGTTCTTTGGTGTGCTCGGAGAGAAGCGAGCACAAGGACTGAGCTGCTAGCTTTGGGAGGCCTTTGGCCTGAGAAGCAGCAGCAGCACCGTGATGGCGCTCTCATCTTCTGCAGGGCCTCTGCAGTGTGCCCAGAGAGTGGTGGGCCACGGCAGCAGCTGGGGCAGCAGCTGGAGTAGCAGGGGCCATGGCTGCAGTCCAATCTGTAGGCTGAGCTGCAGCAGTGCGGCAGCAGCAGCGCTCTTTGTCTTCTGGGCAGTGGAGTGGCCCATTTGCACGCCGGTGGCCCGTTTGTACACCAGTGGCCTGTTTCGGTGGCAGCAGCCTGTGCCCGGCGGTGAGACTCCTGGTGGCAGTGGTAGTCTGGCCCTGGATGGAAGGGGTCGGGGGACCCAAGGCGGCAGCGTAGGCCCAGAAGCAGCTGTGGCACCTTCAGTGCACTTCAAGGCGACGGCAGTGCTCCTGGCAGTTGCCAAGCCACGCAGACTGTGGCCACGCAGGTTCGTGGCGACTGAGTGACTGGGTGTTGACCATCAGGCCCATGGGTGGCTTGGCCCCTTTAGTGGCCTTTCTTGTATGGGGGGGGTTGTTTATAGGGCCCCAACCAACAGGCCCAGGAGCAGGGGGTTGGCAGGTTAGTGAGGGGCTCCAAGCCAAAGCATCATGACAATTAGGGGCAGCAGCAGGGTAAGGCTGCTTCACCCCCACTTCCCCCACAGACTTGAAAGCCAGCCTGCCAGCCTGCCAGCCTGCCTTCCTCCATCCATCTGCTGTTGCTGATGTGGTTTTTAAGGAAGGATTTATTAGGGAACTAATCTCTGCAATAACTGGAAGAGATGATTTCACTTTAAAACTCACAAGGCTGGGGTTGGTGATCAGTGTTCCCTCTAAGCTGAGTTAGTGTGGGTTAGCTCACAGTTTTTTGGCCTCTGGCTCACAGATTTTTGTTTTGGCTCGGAATGGATGGCTCCAGAGCAAACTGATTTATGCAGTAGTCAAATTACTCGATTACAACTTTAGTGCCAGTGGCTCTCAAGGTAGAATTTTGCTCATAAGACTCCACAGCTTGGAGGGAGTATTTGGAAACAATGTCTCAGTGACAGACCATCTGCTTGGCATGCATATGGTCCTGGGTTCCATCCTGGCATCTTTAGCTGAAGGATTTGGAGATGGGTGATGTGACAGACCTCTGCCTGAGACTGGAGAGCCTTTGCCAGTCTGAGTAGGCAATACTCATTTTATTGAGCTTTAAACCGTACAGCACTATCAAAGGGGCTATTCCTTATGAAGAATAACAATGCTTACCTGCTTATTGCAGCAGGGCTCATTTATTTGTGACTATAGACAGGGTTTTTTATTCAAATAGCATATTTACATGGTTTTATTCTGAGAAAGACAGCATAAACTGCCAATCTTCCAATTACACAGTTTGGCCCTAATGTAATCGGGATGTATTTCTGGTGCAGTGGTTAAAAGTGAAATCAAGTGTAATCTGAATGGAAAACAGCTGAACTTCTAAGGAATCCTTGTCAGCAACATGCGAATTTGATAGTGTGAATGCACTCTGAGTTGGTGAATGGGCTTAGTTTTTGTCATGTGTTAGGATTAGAAAATATTCATTGCAATACATCATTTGTCCCTTCTGTTTTCCGTTTAGAAGGAATACAGTGTGACTTCCAACCTGATGCTGTGATCTGGGAATTTGACAGCCGGCACGTCATTACATGTCATTGGTTGGTCCTAGTGAGCATTCTTCACAGGTTTAATAGTGCATTTGTCTTTAAGGGGAGGTCCAGTGAGTTGCCACAGCCTGCCAGAGTGGTGTTGGTCATGATAGGCTGTGGACGGTGCCAGCTGGGATGCAGTGGCACTGCCACAGCAACAGAAATGAGGCAGGTGGCTCCCAGGGAGGTTCTGTGGGGGCTGTTCTGCCCATTCACTTGGCCAGGAAAGAACTATTTTCTGACATGGCAGCCCAGCCTTAATTATGTATATATGGAATAGGGTCCACTGAATAGGGTCCATTACGGTGAATGGACGTATAGCCTGCATGTAGGTATACACCTGTTTGTAAAGGGGCAAGTGCACTTTACTGTGCACTTGTCCTTGGTCTTTAGGATAGGAACCCAGTTTCTATAAGAAATTATAGGTACTGTGCACTCTTCAGGGTAGGGTGTTTTTTCAAAACAAACAAATATACAGATTTTACAGTGACAATATTGTAGATTGGCACATGTTTTAAAAGGCAAACTAACTTTTTGTTATGGTGGGTCTCAGTGGTTAGTAGAACTGGGAAAGATTAAATACCAAGAAGTGTTTCAGAATGCCTTATGGGGGCAATTGAGTTCTAAACAATGAATACCTGCAAAAAGTTCTTTAAGGAACTCCAAGGCTGAGAGAATGTTTCCACAGTCTGCCAATCCAGTGGATATGGAAATGAATCAGAGATGCTCTCTTCTGGTATAGTCCTTAGACAATGATAATTTTAGGCCTCAATTTCCTATCTTACAGGGTGCAGGATTGCCAAACAATCCAAAGAATTAAGTCTTGTCTGCCTTATAGAGACTTAATTTGTGGAAATGCACAGCTGTAGTTTTTCATGGCATGGAGGTAAAGAACATCACCAGACAATTAACATCCCTTTAAAGGGGGTGGGCTTCCTTTGCTACCCAGGAATATCAATAAGTCATTTTACTTGATCATTGTAAACATAAGCCCTATGAACATTGGGCAGTGCCTTGCAAATCACAATGACTGCAAAGGTAAGCTTTGCTGTGTAAATTCCTTTGCTACCCAGGAATATCAATAAGTTATTTCACTTGATCAGAGCAAACATAAGCCTTATGAATATTGGGCAGTGTGATGATAACAGCAAGGTGGCCCGGAGTGTAGATAGGCTGGCAGTTATTCTGCCTCACCATGAAGGGCAAGGCCTTGGTGTTACAAGCAGACCAGTTGCCTGGGGTACAGCCTCACCATGATAGGCAAGATGGCCCGGAGTGCAGATGGTCTGGTCAGCTATTCTGCATCATCATGAAGGACAAGGCCCTTGTCTTACAAGTGGAGGCTGACCTTGCGATGATAAGAGTAAAGTGGCCTGGAATGCAGATAGTCTTGTTGGCTATTCTGTTTTGCCATGACAGGGAAGGCCCTGGTGTTACAAGCAGAGGCTGGCCTTGTGATGATAGGAGCGAGGTGGCTTTGAGCGCAGATAGGCTGGTGGCTATTCTGCCTCACCATGAAGGGTGAGGCCCTGGTGTTACAAGCGGACCGGTTGCCCGGGATGCATCTGGTCTTCTCTGCAATGTTACCATGCCAGGTGTGACATAGCCTGGGGGATCCTAGGTGCTGGGACCAGGCAAGACAAAAAGCCAATCGGCAGCTCAGAAATGCCACGGAAGGCAGCTTGGGCCTATTCTTGGTGCACCCTGATATACGGGTCGAGTTAATGGACCTGTACAGGGGGGGATGGGGTGCACCTCTCTAACAAGGGTAATGATATTTCTTGCAGGTTTGAGGCAAGGGGTGCTGTTGGCACTGGATCACTTGGTGGGGGTGAAGGCCTAAGCAGAGGCTTGGCCTTTGCTATGGTGTGGTAGTGCGATCAGCAAGTTGAAATTGGTGAGCACCTGGGCATTGTTATAAAGGAATTAAAGAGTCCTCCAAGAACAGCTTTGGGCCTTTGTGGCTCAAGGCTGGGAAGGGTGATCTTCCTTAGAACAATCTGGCCTAGCCTATCTTAGCAGGCCTTGCGGCTTCTGGGATGGTGGGACAACGGGTTCTCCTAAACATGCCAAGCCGCTGGTTGACAGCCACATTGAGTGGCTCGTGATTGGGGAAGGTGCATTGCCCAGAAGGAGATGAAGGTGGTCAGGAGTTTGACACCTGTCATATTCCTCAGTACATTTTAACAGCCCCTCGCCAGTTGTTTGATTATAAATAATTAACAAAGTGGCCCTTGTTAAATCCATATTGGTGTCCATCTCTTCATTCCGATTGTGGTGGCAATGAAGGCCGCAGGGTATTCATTGGAAAACCTGGAAGATGTTGCCTTTTATTGCCTTATAACCCTTTTATATTATTATTGTAAAATTTAATCACTATACTACCAAAGCTTAGAGCAAGTTGTGTATTATTCTCCAAGTTAGTTAGACAGGCTTTGTTCCAGTTCAAACTATTACTTTCCCCATATTTGCTCACACAGAGAATTAGGGGAATGTAATGATAACATCTTCCCCTTGTCAGCTTCACTCCATCCTTGAAAGTTTGTCTGGAGCAGCAATTTAAATTATACGAGCATTCAGATTTTTTTAACTAGTCTGTTAACTGTGAAGGCAGCTAGAATATAGTCACACAAACACGCCCCCCCCCCAAGTAAGCATCCCAATTTTTCTTGCCTCAGGGCCCAACTACATGTTACTGTGTTTAAAGAATTCCCCACAGCAGTTGCAGGGAACAGCTACTTTTTTAACAAAAAAAAAAAAGGGAGAGCCAAATGGTCTTGTAATGATGCTGCAGGGGGAGGAAGGGCACCTGTTCCCCCCCAGCCATTTTCCCATACAAAAACCATGCTGTGGAGAGTTATCTCCCCAGTTTTGCTGCTCCATGTGTACAGATACTCCATATGGAGCAGCAAAATCAGGGAAATAATTCCACCCCAGCTGTACTCCAGTACGGTTTTCATGTGGAAAAACAGCTTGGGGGGAGGCAGGAGCCCTTCCTCTCCCTGAGGCATCATTCCAAGTCAATTTGGGCTTTCCTTTTCTTTGTAGAAGCTTTTCCTCAAAGATGCTGTGTGGCTGTGGGAAACACTAGTTGGGTCCAGGGAACCCAGATACAACTCTTTGAAAATAATAATGTGTAACTTGGCCCTCAGCTGTCTAAAATGGACAGTTCTAAGGCGCTTATAGACAAAAACTGAATGACTGTGATGAGAGGATCGCTCTAGAGGTTCATCTCCATCTATTGGCTGAAACCAACAACAGCTGAGCTGGTACATGCATTCTGCATCTTCATTCCATTTCCCGGTGATCTGGGTATTTGGAGCACAATGCGCAGCACGAAACTTCCTCTGTTTTTTCACTGTCTCTGAGCTATGACAGCAAAGACCCTCCAAAAGCCAATAAAACCTCTCCTTTCCATATAAGTGAATACCAGCCTTAATACCATACCAATACTTAATACCTTAATACCATACCTATACTGCTTCCCTGAGAATGGCCAATATAATAGATTTGCTGTTGTCCAGTTGTCTGCAGAATAAAGTGTATGATGGCAGAAAGGTCAAAGATGCCCATTTCGTGAAAACTGAAAAGCAGAAACACAAATGTATACATAAGCTTTATTCATTTGCACTGGATCTGAACCTGGAAAGCATTAACAAACATATTTAACAGTCTTCAAGCACTTAAAAATTTACAGTAAGGTAGAAGAACAGCTAGGCCAACTGGTTTCAGGATAAAACCAAGCAGATCAAGGATTCAGTAAAAAGAACACTTTAACTGGGCGACCATTTGCTTGACCTCCCTTTCTACTTGTGTGATGACCATGCCTAGATGGAGGCCAGTGGAAAGCATCTTACGGACATCCCCCACTGAATAAATTGGTCATTTCTGGACTAGAAAGCACAAATTTTCCTAGACTGCAAAACTTTAGAAAAGAGGTGTGAATTGCGGTGGTGAGCTGACAGTAAGTTTCAGTCCTTCACACATACACAGGCACACAACCGCAGGGGTGATGGAAAGTGCTGTCAAATCACAGTCAAGTTATGATGACTCTGCAGAGGTGGTTTGCCTGCCTCTGTATAGCAACCCTAGTCTTAAAAGAGGAAAGCAACTGCCTGAAGGTGCTGAGTCTTCTTTCATACCAGTGTTTAATGAAGACACTGGAAGAGCATCAGGAAGACAGGTGGCTGTAATATGAATGTCAAACAGCTGACAGTACAAGGAGAACAAAAATGGCAGTGGGTTGGATCCAGCAAGTTTTTTGATTCAATTGCACCCAGTGCTCCTACTCCCTACAGCCCTCATCCTACATGTCTTTTGTCCCTGCAGGACCCATGATCCCCAGCACCACCTTTTTTGTGGTCACAAGAAGCTGCAGCCCCAGAGAAGTCCATTTTTGCAGCCACAGAGCTCGGGGAAAGGACAGAAGGTCCATGGTGCCCATATAGTAGCCACAATACTGCCAGAGGAATCGTAGTGTAGACAACACAACAGCAAAAACAACCACCGTGAAATACAGCACTCTTACAATAAAGGCAAAAGTGAAAATGATTGCATATACTCAAAGTGTTATTGTAATGTATTAGATATTTCCAATATTCCACATGAGACATTTAGTACAAAAATTCCATATGAGACATTTAGTACAAAAATACAGTTATTATCCATCCAGCATCAAAATGGCATACATAAAACTCTTTATACATTGCCTTTAGTGAAGAAGGGACCAGATTGCCAAAATGTGGGAGTCAACTGGAAGCTTCATCTCACGCTTTGGACACTGTGCAGATTTTAATTAATTCTACTTATAAGTTTTCCTTGGGTTTTCCCTTGTGAGGGTTTTCTGCATGCCATTTTGATACTGGATGGAAATAACTATATTTTTGTATATTGGAACAAGGTCAATGTTGCAAGGCAGAAAGTGAGCAGGGCAGCTGGGCAGCTAGTGGAGGTGGCTGGTGGGCCCATCATACAGCGTCTGAACACTTCCTTTTGTTCAGGCAGACAATGTGCACCACTCAATGGGGTCAGGACATTTGGCTTCACAGCAACTATGGTGGCCTGCTTTCTTGGATACGGTCAGAGGAGCTTTGGCTGGAGTTGGGAAGTCACCCATCTCTTGTGGCAGTTTGGACATCAGGGTGGAACACATTTTGGGGAGAGGTTGAGCCTGCATTTCTGCCTCCCTTGGTCTGTGGATCTTCATAAGGGGTCTTGGGAGGCCATTCAGCAGTATGCTATGCTTGGGGGCTGTCACCTGGTTCTCACCTTCATATGCAAGGGAAACACACAGTGACTAATGCTCATGTGGATCCCAGGACTTACTATCCTATGATGCTCCACTAGCAGGTGGGCTGGGGGATGTTTAGTGCCATTGGCTCACAGGCAGGTCACCCAATGCTGGATTCATGTCTTATGGTGCATCAACGCTCCTGTGATTGTGTTCAATAAAAGCTGTGGCTTGTTTCTTCTCTTCAGTCAATGTGTCTGCTTCATTATTCACCCCTTTCCCCCCACTCCCTCCCTTGTCCCTAAGACCACAAACTGCATCTGCTCTTTTTCACTAGTAGAAAAACTAGTAGTTTGGATCCAAACCAATATCATTTATGAATCAATCCCATGTACACGGGTGACAGAGAGGAGGTCATTCAGCCAATGGACGTGACTTGAAAGTTGTCCTCATGTTGATGCCTTTCAGAATATATTCAGCTGAATGGGATGTTTACTAACAAACACCAGCTGCTTTCTGCCTCTTGTAGTACTTATAATTATTTTATCTCAAATTTAATGAGAACCAGTCGTTCATTACAGCTATGAATGCTCCTTGACATGGTTTATTTACAGAATTCCTGGGCATTCTCTCATCAAAACATTGGCCACCTACAAATTTAATTAGCTTCAGGAAGGCTGAAGGACCACCTAACTTTAGACTATGCCCTGCTACTCTGCCAGAAAGTGCCTATAAACCCAATCAACTATTAATCTCTAATCACAATGTTAAGAACTGGTTTAAATGTATTCTGCTATGCTCTGATGATGATAGCAACAACCTGATATCTGTATTAGCAACTAGAGGTGAAGATTTTACACATCCACATTGGATCTGCATATTTATAAAGATAAAGCCAGGAACAGAGAAATACAGAATCATTTTCAGCCCTACTTTTTTACAGAACTGTAAATTATTTTAGAGGTTGGATCCAGACTAAATTAGCAATTTCCACCAATTCAGGCCTGTAGCCAGGGGTTTTTTTGTTCAGGGGCATTTGAATTTTTAAGGGGACAGTTAAATTACAGTTAACTAAATTAATCTGAATGCCTGTCTTCAAAGGTGGAGGCTCCAAGCCTGTTTCTAGCCCTTCCTTTCAAGGACATTTAATTGCCTTCGGAAGACATTTAAATGCCTTGAAGGTACCACTCTTGAGTGCCCTTCTAAGCTTTCTTGCCCTGTGGAAGGGAACTCAAAAGGCATTTAAATGCCTTCTGAGTTGTTTATTTCCCCAGGTCCCATGATGCTCCCGCCCCCCAATTCCACAGTGGGAGGGAGAGGGAAGCCTGAGGGCAAGCCAAGGCACTCTCAACCTGGCTGCTACCAGGAGCAGGCAGCAGAGGTCTCGCCTCAAAAAGAAGGTTTCTGGCATGGCTGTTTGTGGGGCAGGGCTTTTAGTTAAGGGGGTGGGGCCCCAAAATGCCCCACTATAGCTACAGGCCTGCACCGATTGCTCCTTCCCATTGCAGAGCCCCTTCATGTCATTTCTCGGAGTACCCACTCCACCAGAAGCAGAATTTTATGGAGAGCAGTGGGGTACACTGGGAGGGGCGTGGGGGAAGTTCTCTTATCTTAATGGGGAATTTAGTCTGGCGTCAACCAATAGAGGGCCATTTAAATTATTAAACTTGATGGCATGTGGCATAAACCTACACTTCAGCTACAATTAATTTCCCTACACTTCAGTCACATGGATGTCATGCACCTATGTTTCAGCTGCCAAGGTATCCAAACGAGAGTAAAATCTATAAACAAAGAACATATTTTAAATTCCAAGAAAGTGAAAGGCAAAAGGCTCCTTGAATGTCACATTTTTAACGATTGCATACCGAATGAACTTACCTGAAATCCCAGAATTCATATTGGTCAATTGTCAAGGATTTGTGTCTTCTAGACCAGGAGTTGCCTCTGTAATTTCCAATCCACACATCATATCCAGCATCTGCTAGAATGAATCCCAGGCTATTATTGGGCAGGTTTGCTACCCAGACGCTGCCCTCCATAACCAAACAATGTGCCAGCAGTACAGCAGATTTCGAGCCTGAAAATATAAAGACTTCTAAAATTAAAAAGTCAATAATAAAGCACACAAAAACTTCTTCAGCATGAATCAGTGGTTAGAATGCTGAGTTTGGATGTCCAGCTAGGAAATCCTATGAGGCAAAGTTGAAGGAGCTGGGTATGTGTAGTCTGGAGAGGAGATAATTGAGAGGTGATATGATAGCCATCTTCAAGTATCTGAAGAGCTGTCAGAGGATGAAATAGAGTTGTTTTCTGTTGCCCCATAAGGTCAGACCATAACCTCTGGTTTGAAATCAAATCAAAAAAGTTTTCAGCTCTCATGCTGGCTAAATAAAGTGTGGGACCATCTGATTATGGGGAAAATAACTGATTGTCTTCGCCACTCAGAACTTTACCCTAAACCTTCTACTTTTGCAGAGAAATGGCTGCTTTTCATGGAATACCTCTTTGCCTCAGATCTGCAGCCACACAAACACGCATATATGAACATACTACACCAATAACTGACTCCACATTAACGGACCCACAATGCCGAGATAAGCCATGATGCAACTTGATCCTGATTGAACAATAGAAACACATGACCATTGTAATTTTAATCCAACTTCTAGAGAAGAAATACAAATACTTGTTAATACACTTACTATATTTGATACTTCGTCTTTACATATTCTCATTATCTGTTTTTTATTATTGTTGTTGTTATATATGTTATTTCCACAAC
This sequence comes from Gekko gecko, assembly GCA_029375565.1. Classification (NCBI taxonomy): domain Eukaryota; kingdom Metazoa; phylum Chordata; class Lepidosauria; order Squamata; family Gekkonidae; genus Gekko; species Gekko gecko. The sequence goes on along the minus strand of JAPDNY010000008.1, from coordinate 39,154,580 downwards.
CCCACATGGCATTTTGTTTGTATTGTTTATGAAATCTGTTTATTGTTGAAATTTAATAAAAATATATATTTTTTAAAAAGAGTTTTCAACTAAACAGTAGGAAGAACTTCATGGAACAGGCTTCCTCAGGACATGGTGGGATCGTCTTTGGAGGTTTTTAAGCAGAGGCTAGATGGCCATCTGACAGCAATGATGATTCTGTGACTCAGCATGAATTTAGGCAGATCATAAGAGGGAGGATGAGAAGGGATGAGCCAGTGCTCAGCTCTTGTGGCCCTTTTTTACATGCCCAGGGTAATGCCAATTGCTGTGATGAGGTCAGGAAGGAATTTTCCTCCAGGCCAGATTGGCTCGGTGATCATGGAGGTTTTTTGCCTTTCTCTGGGCATAAATCAGGGGTCACTGGGGGCTAGGTAACTGTGAATTTCCAGCACTGTGCAGTGGTTTGGACTAGAAGACCCTTGGGGTACCTTCCAGCTCTATGCCAAGAACATGACCAGTGTGTAGGATCAAATTAGAGCATCACAAAGAGAACACCACACAAAAGTGCAACGAAGGGCAGGAAATTAGCATTACTATGCAGCTGCAATAGGGCATCGATTAAAATATCCCCCCAATTTTTTTCAATTTAGTGGCACAAGAATAAAAAAAACTCCCCAGAGCTTCTAGCAGAGGGCTCCTCCCCCACACAAATTGAAGCCCTGTGCAAAATGTGGTGGAGTTGCAGCCATCTTTGCATGGGCATGCATGTGCACGCATGTGCACACGCACACACACACATTGCCAACAATCACAGTTTGTAATGCTAGTATCAGTGGCTTCTACTGTACATTCTGTACACTCAACATGTCCCCTCATGTTACGAGATTGTGTGACTCTTTCCCATTCTTCACAGTGGCCAATAATGCAACAGAGTCCTTGGCAATATGGAAAATGGGGCTTCAAAGGTGCTTGTCAGTTTCAGAAAAAGTCTAGTCAGTTTCAACATTGGGTTTTCCCCCTTTGCCTGCTTTCCTTTCTGTTCCCTTTCATTTGAACAAACACTAAAATGCATGGGCAAAACCTGAACCATGAGGATTTAAATGGAAGGTGCTCGCTGAATGCTACTGCACAGCTGCAATCAGGCAACTGTATATTTAAAAAAAAAAAAAACAACTGGATGCCACCCTCACACATCACAAATGATGTTCCACCCCAATTTAGAAAAGTGTGTTTTTAAAATTGTAGCTGCAGAATAAATACATCAGAGGAAAAGAACGGTACATAAAGCGGGTACAGAATCCAAAGTCAAGATTAAAGGCTTACTGCTCTGAAAATCTGCAGTAAGATGTGTGTGCATAATGCGCCTTTGAGTCATCAGTGGTATGGGGTTCTTCTGCTGCTTGCTGCACCCAAGACAGGCACACATCTTTCACACATCAGAGATAATGCACAGTTGTTATGATAAATTACACTTCTTAGGTCTATTTAGTCTTAATATAAATATGTTGTTCCACCATCAGTCATTCTGGTTGACAGTTATTACCCTACTGAGCATTTAAGAGTGTTGCATCAGAGTGCCTCCTTATTTTATGGATGTGTTTACACATATATTTTCCTCTTTGTCTATTAAAGTCTAGCCCTCCTTTACAGAAAGAAACCCAAAGCATGGAAATCACATTTAACTAAGGCTGCACCAATCTCACTTGCTGTTGAGATAACAAGTGGTAATTTATGTGGAATGGATTTTTTTTTCAAATCCCTTACATCATATATTGATTGTTTATGGTTATTAATGAATGCACTGAACTGCTTTCTAAGAACAAATCCTTAGAGGTTGCACTGTGATCTTTAAGACCAACAGAAAGTTCCATCATAAAACTACCCTAGATCTGCCCATTTTGGACAGCAAAGTGCCATTCTCTCCCCGTCTCAAGTCTAGAATTCTCCACCCACAGAAACTGAGAAGGTCAAGAGACATGGACACCTCTTAAACAGGCTTCACCTGCAGAGAGCACACCAGCTGTTTGTTTAACTCAGAGGAGGTGTTCTTCCCTCCAGAAGTGAAAAAGGCATTTGTTAGTTGGGAGCACTTCTATGCCTTTGTCTCCTTTCCCATTCTATGATGCCAACAATCCACACATGTCCCAAGTGCTGGGTCAGCCTGTCCATTAGCCTAGGATACCAGAGGTGGAAAGGTGCCCAAATCAGCCCTGTTGCACCCCCCTGCCCAAGGCATCTGGGCCTTCTGAGGCAAACAGCAGCCCTGGGTGGCATCCCAGACCCAGTGGGTGCCTTGCAGTAAGCTTGTTCCTTCCCTATGCCTCTCTGTTGGAAGGGGACAAGAGTGGACTTTCTTCTTCCTTTTCTCCCCCATCAGTGAGTTGGGCTGAGGGTGGGGGAGCAATTTGTCTGCAGCGGAGGGGGACAGCAAAGTTATTCACTTAGGTTGCCAAAGATCCTTGGACGTCCCTGCCCAGGTGTGTTGTAGCCTTTGGCTTTAGCCTGTAGCACCTTTATTTTATTTTTCAAATATCAGCCACTCACTCTTATGACTGACAAACTAATGCTTCAGCGGGGAGGGCGAGATATAAATTACTTAAATAAATAAAGCCACCAGAATAACCTCTGTAAAATTAAAGAAAGCAAAAAGGAGATGCCAGCAAAGATGCCTATAAATGGTAGGGAAGCGAAGATGCCCAGTACTAGAGGCTCCAGCTGACATACCAAGGGCCAGTCAAGCCTCTCCAAGAAGCTACAAGGAATTTCGGATACTGTTGATTGGTAGTTTCTCTGCTGTTTGGGAGTGAGAATGATGAGGAACTGCAATTAATTAATTAATTAAAAATATCCTGTGAGCACTCTTATTTACATATAGATTTTGATTTATATGCCACCTCTCCAGGCATGTTCAATATGGCTTATGGAGTACTTGTATACATGCCCAGTAACGTTTGTCATGTCTTGTATTTTGCATAATTTACTTTGTAGTTTTAAATATTTTGTGTTACTTTTTTCCCTCCAGCCTTAGGGAATACATATTTTACATACAGAGGGAGAAAGAGAGAGAACTATAAAAATGTTATAAGAGACTCTGAATCATATACTTTCCAAAATCCAAATAACTGCACAATGACTATGATGAGCCAAAGGAGAGCTGCAACTTGTGTTTCTCAAAAAGCGACTGCATCAGAATTTGCTTTCAAAACTGCAAAACCCATTTGCAATAGGGAGCCCAAAAGTGTGCAAATAAAATGTGCCTCTATTGTTCAAACTTGATGAAAAAATCAAAAATCTATCCTCAAGGCCTTAGGCGTGGCTTAAGTTACAGGGCTGCAAGCTCTGGGTTGGGAAATACCTAGAAATTTGAGGGGGTGGAGCCTGGGGTGGGTGGTGTTTGGGGAAAGGAGGGACCTCAGCAGGGTACAATTCCAGCGAGTCCACCCTCCAAAGCAGCACTTTTCTCCGGGGGATCTGATCTCTGTCACGAGGAGATGAACTGTAAAACTGGGAGATCTCCAGGCACCACCTCAAGTAGGTCTTTGGCCTGCATTCACATCATGGCAGACACCAAAACCTGGCTGTGTATTTCATTATGAGAATAAGATCAGAAGCAAAGCTTCATCTCCCCCCCCCCCCAGGAATAATGGTCTTGTATGTTCCTAAATTTTCTTTCACCTCCTGGAATTCTGTTCAGGCTCAGAAGATAGCCATCATGTGTAAGGACCTCATATTCTTCTGAAGGATATCTCCAGTACTGGATTCTTTCACTCTGTAAGAATACCACAACAAAATTAGTTCCATGTTTTAAACAGACATTTAAAGATGTTGGCTGGAAGCTACTTCCCCCAAATGCTTGCTTTTGGGGGGATGCAGGAGAGATCCTAACCTGATGGGGCTAAGATTTATTTATTTATTCATTTAAACCTCCTTTTCTCTCCTACAGGGACCTGAAGCAGCTTACATTGTTCTCCTCTCCTCCATTTCATCCCCACAACAACCCTGTGAAGAGGGTTAGGCTGGGGGTGTGTGAGTGCCCAAAGGACACCCAGAGAGCTTCCGTGACAGAGCAGGGATTCACAACTAAGAAATGACTTTTTCAGGTTCAAAAGCGATCAGTACCAGAAAAGGCAAACGTGAGCATGGAAAGAGATCGGAGGGATTTTGAAATAAGATGCCTCAGATCCCGTTCCTCTCTGGATCCATCCTCTCACATTCTGGGGTATTCCTGTTCCAGATGTAGGCTTCCCTCTTCCTTATTTCACATGAAGATGTATGTCTGTAGGAGCCCCATGTGTTTTACTCTTCAGGCCAAATGTTCATAATGACCCCATGCACACAACCTATGAAGCAAATTATGCCACCTCGAGGCAACAAAGGCAGGTGTGCAAGGGGACAATAGAAGATGGGCCCCAAGAAAAGAGTAATTACATTGAAACTTTATACTTCTTCATGCAGGTGTTTCCTCCTAATACATTACTTGTACCTCTTTGATGTTACTTAAAGATTCACTTCATACAGGAGTAGAAACCACAACTCTGCTGATAAGCACCCAGTCTGTCACCCAGGGGGAAGACATCTGTGAAGGTAACACTGAGGGGGCAGGGGATCACAGAGATCCCCAGAGTCAATGGCTGGGGAGGAGCTAAATCAGCAGGCAGACTCAATGTATTTGGAAGGGGTGGGGTTTGACGGGGGTATGCCCATTAGTGTACTGGCATACATGGTTTCCTCTACAGTACATTAGTACACATGGAATTAATGATGAGGAATGACAATCTCTGGGCACTGATTGCTCTGGGACTGGAATGACAGAGTCCAGAGTGGAATGACGGTCGTTCTAGTCCCGGACCACCTCTGCTCCATTGAGGAGGCAATTGGGAGATCTGAGGGTGGTGCTGCATGCCTCCACATCTGAGCCCACCCTAGTGGCCCCTTCTCCTGCTCCTGGTGTGGGAGTGCCCTTGACAACTTAGCTGGGCTGCTGAGAAGCACGCCCTCCAGTAAGCAAAAGCATAGGGTGGAAACAACAACTCCCCCTTTCATTTCTTTTCTTTTCTTCAGGGACCCTGCGCTCTGTGCGGGCATTGAGGCAGCTGCGGATGCCTGTGGGGCAGACAGCTCACACCCTCTTCCCACTTCAGGTACCCGGTTCTGCTGACAGGAGTTGGTTCTTTAAGGCGGTTGTGTGAGTGCTGCTGATAAGAAGTCGAACTCCTGTGGCCTGCCCCTCTCTGTCCCCTGACTGAGATGGACTCCATCCCCTTGCCAAATGGTCCCTTATTGGTTCTGGCAGCCCAGTCCATCATCGTACCACTGCCTCCACACAATGCCTCCACTGACTGCAGCAGTGTGGTTGCTAGGGATGCTTCCCTGGTGACACTCAGAAAACACTATAAACCCAGTGACTTTGGTTAATTCTCCACTAGCTTTTCCCTCCAGTGTTTTTTTTTTTATGAAACCCACATTGGAACAAAAATTCCCCTCTGCATTGCATGCTGCTTTCACTTTCTTTGATCATCGGATTTTATTGTGACCTCCACACTCCATGCCCCTTTTGCTTTCTTTGATCATCAGGTTTTATGTCACCTCCTGCATAGATCAGTGGCCGTTTTATAGCCGTTCGTGGGTTACTTTGCAGTCAGTACGGCTGCCTCAAGGTATTTGAATGTGGTTTTGAGCAGCACTTTTTCCTCCCAGTTGAGAAAATGTGGTGCAAATACTAGATGCAGAATCGCCCTCTGTCTGCAGGCGCTGTGTGACTTATGCCCATAGGGAATGGACTAGTCCTGCCATAGTTACACAGCAGCCAGCCACTGCAGGGCAGGCATCACGCAGGATTGCTCTATAAAACTACCGCATTGCTCATTTTTATCTGACATCTCAACTTACGATATTCATAAATTGTTCAGGATTCCATTCTTTCTTGTCTTTTTGTTCCTCTGGACTCACATGCCCTACTACGACAATAATCACGGTCAGCAATAGCCACATGCTAGAGAACCTACAAAACAAATGAATATTTTGGACTCTTTCAAAAGGGGACTTTCCCGCAAAATTTGTAGATATTTGTAGAAAATCAAAGTACTACACAGAAATGGAGAGAAGGGTCAGTTAGCCATCAACTAACACTCTGAAGAGAAATTAAAGCTTGTATTCCTGTTTTCTAGTCAGATATGTCCTGTAGAGAATAACACAATTACGTGGAATCAAAGCAACCGTACAACAACTTCCATGTACCCAAGGGAGATATGGGCTCGTAATTGTCAAATAATAGTCTCACATGGTTTGTGAAACAAATAGGACTTTCAAAAGCAACTTAGAACTTGACATGGCTGCAAGGGTGGAAGTCACTAGGCATGCCTACAGAACTCTTTGGAGCCTTCCCTGTCACTATGATCTCACATACATTACAGACAACAGCATGGGCTGCACCAGTTCATACATTTAATATAGGGATTCCAGAGCTGCAAATTGCCACCAACATAATGGGGGCTATTTTCACTGATTCCTGCCCCTCTGCTTCAGACCCCTGACTCACCCCTCATGCAGTTCCTTGGACTCCCCTGACCCCCCCCCCCAAAAGCAGTATTTAAGAGAAGTATTTTGAGTTGCAGGGGCGGGCAGGGGAGCAAGGAAGTCCCATCCCACTAACATAAATGTGTCCTTTCTGCAGAGATTAACAAACAGATCTCGTGATGTGGCTGAGTCTGGCATAAAAGGTAAAGGTTCCCTTGCTCGAAAGCCAGTCGAATCTGACTCTAGGGTTGCGGTGCTCATCTCCGTTTCAAAGCCAAAGAGCCAGCGCTGTCCGAAGACGTTTCCATGGTCATGTGGCTGGCATGACTAAACACCAAGGTGCACGGAACGCTGTTACCTTCCCACCAAAGTGGTACCTATTTATCTACTTGCAATTTCTTGCTTTCGAACTGCTAGGTTGGCAGGAGCTGGAACTAGAGACAGGAACTCACCCCGTCATGCAGCACTCTCGGGTCTTGAACTGCTGAACTACTGACCTTCCACAGCCTGCACTTCAGCGTCTTAACCACTTGAGCCACCAAATTTCTCCTTTATTTTGAGGGAGAGCACTGTGCAAATCTTGCACATGCAAAACCCATTTCACATTATTTTGTAGGCATGGAGGGATGACACAGTGCACACATTCCCTTAAAGGTGTGCTGACAATCCTGCCCAGTATGGTTTGAACTGATCCACTGTAATTCTTGTTAAATCTCATTGTATGCAGGAGAAGGATTCAGCCTAGCATTTCCTGGATATAGTATTCGTTTATGTGGAGAGTCTTTCTTTCTTTCTCTGTGGTAGAAACATATGTCTCTATCATTGTAACTGAAAAGAATACAATCCAGGGAAAAATTTTACAACTTGATCTTCCTGAGTATATAAACGGCCCCCAATATGTGGGTTTCCATTGAGAACTATGGAGGGGGGCAAAAAACACGTGATGCTTTAAAAAAAAAACACCTGTAATGTTAAAAGACATTATACTATAAAATAGTTTTGATTACCAAGCACTGTGAGTAGTTTTTGCAATGGTTCCAGCCAAGTAGAATTAATCAATTCATCCTGCAGCATAATTCCCAATTTTAACTACTACCAAAACTATACCACAATAGTATACACAAGTACAGATGTGCTTTGCATTTATATTTCTCCTCCTCCCCCTAGCCTACCATTGACCTTGTCCATTCCCCACAGTAGAAATAATCTTAATCTCGAGCAGTTTTTCTGCCCACTGCTCTGACTTGTCACTGTTGCCCTTAATAAAGCAGAGCAAATGAACATGAAAGAGAGGACTAGGGACAATAGGTGTAAGAACAGATGCAATTCAAGTAAACTTAGTGAGTCCAGGGTTAGCTGACTTTGTACAAGAGCATCACAGGCTCATTTCAAACCCCACCACCACCACTCCAGAGAGAATCACGCAAACAAAAATTGCTTACACACTTTCTCTTCTGTCTCCACAATGGAAAAAAAGGACTTGAGGCTTTACTTTATTAAACAAAATGAAAGGTGGGGATTCAGAGAGGAGTCCTGGTGTACTTTTGAGTGGGCACCGCCCCTCACATGCCCCTGAAGTTACAGGCCAGAGTGACCTTCTTTGTATGAAAATGAGAAACCCAATTTTAAATGGGAAAAGCAGGAGAGAGGAAAGAAAGAAATGCCGCAAGAGTTAAAATGGTAATGTTGTTTTAAAACAAGGCAATAAAACATTGAATTTTTTTAAAAAAGCATTCCAGAAACAGTCCATCAGTTTAACACCCGGACCCAGATTCACACAACCCAAAGACAGAACTCACCTAAAGAATCCTTCCATTCCTTCCATCTGTCTCATTTCAGGCAGCACAAATAATAATGTTCCTCAGATGACAGAAAGCAAGCCAGTTTTGGTGTGCCTTTGAAAAAGTTTTGCTTACTAAAGACAAACAGAGACCTGTCTCTCATGCAGTTACCTACAGGGCTCACCTGTAAAACTAAACCACCCAGGGACCTGCCAGTACCCATCAAAGACAGAAACCATATATTGCCCTGGAAAATATCTAACTGCAAGTGGAGACCCATGAGAATCCTGCAGGATAGTTATCCCATTCCTCACACCTTTGCTTCTGCCTCTGTCCCCCTACCTCTCTCACACTCTTTCTCCCTTCTGCCCTCCTTTTCTTACTCTCTTTCTCTCCTCCATGCATGTTACTTCCTCTCTCTTTCTGCCCCCTCATCATTCTCTTTGTTTTTCTGCCTCCTCACCTCCTCACTCTTTCTCTCTTTTGCCCCCATCCCATCACTCTTTCTTTATGCTCCTGTCACTCTCCCCCACAACAGCAGTGGCAACTCTCCAGGAAACACAATGGATCTCCCAGCTACAGAGATCAATTCAACTTAGGGCTACAAGCTCCAGGCTGGGAAATTCCTGGAGATTTAGAGGTGGAGCCTTGGGACAGTGAGGCTTGGGAAGGCAAGTAGCCTCAACAGGGTATAATGCCATAGGTTCAACCCTCCATAGCAGCCATTTTTATCCAGGGAAACTATCTGTCACCTGGACAACAGTTGTAATTCTGGCTGATCTCCAGCCATCATCTGGAGGCTGGCAATGGTAGTTCTTGTGAAAGAAATGGCTGGTTTGGAGGGTGGAGTCTATGGCATTATACCAGTCTGAAGATTTTCCCCTCCTCAAACACCACCCTCCCCAGGACCCACCCCTCAAATGTCCAGGAATTTTCCCAACCTGGAGTTGGCAATCCTATTTCCTTCCCACCTAACAGCCAACCTATCAGTTTTCTGCTCACCTTGACACAGAGAGTACTCCATCTTTCTGTGTTATACCTCTGAGGATGCCAGTCACAGCTACTGGCGAAACATCAGGTCCTACAATGCCAAGACCATGGCCACACAACCTGGAAAATCTACAGCAACCAAGATTCTTAACTTGGTTCCAAACTTTTAGTAAGGAGGCTCTCGACCAGTGCTGTTCAAAATATGTATGCATCTTGGCTTTTCCATTCCAAGTAAAGGCATGCCAACTCAGGAGCAAATCATGGGCTTCTATTTTCAAAAGTCTGTCATTTTCAAGAGTTAACCATTCCTTTATCCAAGCCAAGGCTGACACTTTATAATAGAGAAGCCAGTTGGAGAGGGCAAAACCCCCTCTGATCTTTAAGTCTTGCAATACTTTAAGTTTGATCCTTGGTTTTCAGCCTTGCCATATACACTGGAGCATTATTTTATCAAGTTATTTGAAATAACTGGAATTCTTTATCACTGGTATCATTTGAAAAAGAAATAACACTTTTGGTAAAATGTTCATTTTAATTGTTACTACCTCATGAAGGATAGTTGGAAGCCTCCACTCTCTTCTATCTCTTTTAAGAGCTCATTTATAATTATTTTCCATTAGGGAACTTACTTTATTTGTAAGGTTTTATTCCCCAAAATTTGATCCTTTTCTGCATGTCTATTCCCATTTGTTCTTGCAAGTAGTCTGCTTGTGTTTTAGATATATTTTTAACCAACATATTAGTTTTTTAAAAAGATTAATTTTGAGTCCTGCTACTTTACCACATTCTTGTATAGCAGAGATCAACTTAATAGCTGTATCCTGTGGTTCCTCCAAAATAAAAACCAAATTGTCCGTGTAAACTAAAAAAATGTATTCTTGTCCTTTCAATTTTAGTCCTTTAATTTGGGTATCCATTGTAATTTGATCATTCAAGACTTCAAGTGATCAAATAAACAGTAAAGGTGACAGGAGATAGCCCTGTCTAGTACCTTTATTTATTCCAATCCTGTTTGATAGGTCTCTGTTAATATTTATATTAGCTTTCTGTTCTTTATAAATTGTGCTCACCATTTCATTGAATTCGGGTCCTGCCTGGGAGGCTGACAACAGTTCATGTAAAAAGTACCAACATACATTATCGAAGGCTTTCTCCGCATCTAAAAAAATGAGTGCCATTTGTTTTCCTGGGTGGGCCTCGTAGTATTCTAATACATTTAGTACTACTCTTACATTCTGAGATATTTGTCTATTTGGGAGGAAATCTGCTTGGTCTGAATGAATCATCTCCAACAGTACTTTTCTCAATCTTAATGCTAATTTTGATGCAAATATCTTGTAGTCCACATTCAGTAAGGAAATGGTCTGTAATTTTTTATTTCTGTCTCATTTATATTCTGTTTGTGAATTAAGAATATCAATGCTTCTCTCCAGGATTGTGGTATCTCTTCTTTAACTACAATCTCATGGCAAACCATTTTTAGGGGATTCATCAATTGTTCTTCATAGAGCTGATTAAATTTCACCGGGAATCCACCTGGGCCCAGGGTTTTCCCTTTTTTTGTTTCCTTAATGTTTCTGTGAGTTCAGCCATGGTAATTGGCTGATTTAAGGTTTTTCTCTGATCCTCTGTAAATTTTTTGGGTTCATGCTTGGCCAGGTAATCCTTTATTGACTGTTGTGACACTTGTGTAGTTTTGTATAATTCCTGATAGTATGTTTCCACAATTTTCTTTAAATCCTCTTAATTTCCCCTGCTTCGTTCTTCAAAGTTTTCATTAGTCTTTTTTTTTGTTCTCTTTACGTAATCTGTACGCTAACCATCTAGTTGGTTTGTTAGCATTTTCAAAGAAATTTTGTTTTGCATATTTTAGTTTTCTTGCTATTTCTTGAGTCAATAAACAATTCATTTGGTGTTGTAAAATGTTGAGTCTATTTCTATTCTGATTATTACTTAGGCCTTGTTTCATTTCTTTTTCTTCCACTCCTATTTGTTCTTTTAGTAAACAATACTTTCTCTTTTTGCCTCTTTTGAAATATAGTCTCTTTAATCATTAGGCCCCTTGCATAGGCTTTAAAGGCCTCCCAAACTGTACTCATTGCAATCCCTGCTTGAATATTTCTTTGAAAAAACATCTAAAATTCTTTTTTAGTATATTTTATAAAGTTTTCATTCTTTAAGATCGAAGTATTTGAAGTCCACCTGGACTTTGTTGGAGTGTCTTGTAATTCCAGACTTATGGGATTGTGATCGGCAAATGATGTATTTCTGCTTCTAAGACAAATCTTTACTGCAGAACTTGGTCATTGAAAAAAAGAGGAAAGAGCTGACCTAGGAAAGGAAACAGAGTGAGCTAAAAGAAATTGTTTTATTTAGGAGTCTGCCAGGACAAGGAAAAGTCTAATCTGGCTGAGTTTTTCCTTCTTATATTCTTATCCTTAAAGTTTTTAGGCTTTTATATATGCTACTTAACCATTTTTTATGTACATTATCAGTGCTTTGCAGAGGGAAGGTGGCATGGTACAGCCCCCCATTGCAGCAGATCTCAGAAGCTGAGCAAGATTAATACTTGGATGGGAAGCTACCAAGGAAGACTCTGCAGAGGAAAATAATGTCAAACCGCCTCTGCTTTTCACTTGCCTTGAAAGCCCCTTGGAAGTTGTTTGTGACTTGACCACACATATACTTATTGATGCTTTGAAAATGGTTAATAAAAAAGACTTGAATTTGTGGTGTAAGTATTTTAATTGTATAAGTACTTTGCCATCTCACCTTAAGCAGAGTTACACCCTTGTATGTCCATGCAAGTCAATGGGCTTAGAGGGGTATAACTCTGCTTACAATGGTGGTGCAAGTTTCTGAAGTTGTGATTCCTACTTCATGTCCAAACCTATATGGATATAAAGAAAAACCAGTTAGAGGCTACTGGAGGGGGGACCTACTTCCAACTAGTGGCAGTGGTAAAGACTACTGGAAGGAAATAGGCATTTTTCAGACTGCTGCCGCCTTCTGTGTTTTTGCCAGTGTCATGGCGGTTCCAATGTTCACCCTATTGGTGTGATCAGTTCATGTTGACATTTTTTCTTCAGTCTTTCCTCACCAGTCATCCTTCCCTGACGAAAGTGGCTCCAAGAGTTTTCTGGCTATTAAACTTTGACAATCTGTGAATATCAGGGCTTCAGTGAGAATGAACTCAGTCACCTAGCCAGGCATGTCTTTCATTCTGACCCTACACCTCCAAACCATCAGTGCTATGTATCCTCCATCAGATTTACCCGATCTTGCGAAGAAAGACTAAAGAGTGATACTAAAATGTGTTTGAAAATGGCTCCCAAGGACATGCAATAATTTGTTCTGAAGTTTGAATGAAATAAGGAGGGCAATGATTGGCTACTGGTGTCAGCACTCCTAATAGGAATGACTGCTTGTTTCAGCACAGGCACCCTCCAGAGCTGAAATGTTTCACCGCTGGCATGCAAATTTAAAAAAAAACCCACCCTGCCCAATCCTGCCCTTTCTGGGTGGGTTTGGGTGGCAATCCTCAAGGCGAGGAAACAGTTTCAGATTCCAAGGAAGAGGTTTTCTTGTGAATTCAGTTGGTATGGGAGAAACCAGGATAAAAATGGGAAAGAACTGCAAACCACACTGGGATGTTTATGAAGTTGTCTGGACATAAGAAAAATACCTGGTGACATCAGGGAATGAAAGTGGAACTTTAAGGCAATCTGGAAAATGCCATAGTTAAAAAGGCAACAGAAGCTGTTCTGGTTCATCTTCCATCTCTCTCATGGTGCAGACTACCAACCAGACAGTGACAACCAGACAGTGTGTTTCATGCACAAAAGATGACCAAAAAAAAAAAAACCCTCCAGAATCTCCAGCCAAATTGGCCTGTAGAAAAATTGCTTCCTGGCCCTAAAGTGGCGATCAGCATTTCCCTGGGCATGTAAGAAAGGCTACAAGAACTAAGCACTGATGTAACTCTTCCTGCCCACCCTCTCACAATCTACAGAATCAGCATTGCTATCAGATGGCCATCTAACCTCTGTTTGAAAACATCCTGAGCCTACCACCTCCTGAGGAAGCCTGTTTCACTGAGGAACCTCTCTAACTGTCAGGAAGTTCTTCCTAATGTTTAGCCGAAAACTCTTTTGATTTAATTTCAACCCGTTGGTTCTGGTCTGACCTTCTGGGGCCACAGAAAACAACTCCATACCATCTTCTATATGATAGCCCTTCAAGTACTTGAATATGGTTATCATATCATCTCTCAGTCATCTCCTCTCCTGGCTAAACATACTCAGCTCCTTCAACCTTTCCTCACAGGACTCACCATCTTCGTTGCCCTCCTCTGGACATGTTCCAGTTTTTCTATATCTTTCTTAAATTGTGGTACCCAAAACTGAGCACAATAAGTGAAGTCTAACCAGAGCAGAGTAAAGTGATACCATCAGTTCATGTGATCTGGACACTATACTTCTGTTGATACAGCCCCAAATCACATTTGCCTTTCTAGCTACTGCATCACACTGCTGACTCATCTTCAGTGCATGGTATACTAAGACCCCTTGATCCTTTTCTCACATACTACTGCCAAGTCAAGTCTTCCCCATCCTATAATTATGCATTTGATTTTTCCTACCTAAATGCAGAACTTTACATTTATCCCCAATGAAATCCATTTTATTTGTTTTAGCCCAGTATTCCAGCCTGTCAAGCCTGCACTGGCTGCCTATAGCATACCAGATTCGGTTCAAGGTGCTGGTTCTTACCTTTAAAGCCCTATATGGTCAGGGACCTGCTTACCTGAGGGACCGTGTTTCCCCCCATGTTCCCTAGAGAGCACTCAGATCGGGGTCTCAAAACCATTTGGCCCTTCCAGGCCCTAAAGAAGCCAGGCTAGTGGTGATGAGGGCCAGGGCCTTCTCTGTGGCAGTCCCGTACTGGTGGAATGAGCTCCCGGATGACAGGGCCTGTAAAACGGAGCTCTTCCACCAGGCTTTTGATTAGGGTGCCACCTCCTAATGTTATGGCCCTGGCCCCAACATCAGCACTGATTTAATTCAATATCCAACAGTCTGGTGGGAGCCCAGACTGTGGTGGTGGCTGACCGCCTGGATGCTGAGAGCACACCGCCATCACTTCTTAGTACTTACTGACATCTATGTTACTGGCTCCTATGATTTTATATGTTGTGGTTTTACTTATTTATATACTGCGTTTTAACTCATTTGTTGTATGTGAGTGTGTGTGTGTCCTCTAAGCCGCCCTGAACCTGCCCAGGTGGGGAGGGTGGGATACAAAGTAAATAAATAAATAAATCAGCTCATCCTGTATCCTGACTGTCTTCTACTATATTTGCTACCCCATTTGAAATATTTCAACAATTGCCAGAAAACCTGGAGAAACAAAACAGATTCCATTTAGTATTCTTTTTTTTTCAAATGATGATGTATTTTCAGATACTTTGTTAAAAACCCAAATTCAGACTCAAATCTCAAGCCTTTATTTGTGTTTACAAAGAACAACATTTGACATTAAGAGACAAGGGCACTTAGATTCCCGCTGCCATCTATAGTTTGCAACCATTACCTGTTAAAAATTAAAAATGGAAGAAAAGAAGGATTTAAATTAATTAAAATATATTTTTTAAAAAAATTAAGATGTCCATCAAACCAACTACACTCAAGGCTAAGTTTTTTCAGAGCAAAACATCTTTAATCATAACATGTAGGTAATTGAATGGGAGCAAATCAATTCATAAGCCATGTATTATGCAACAAATGCAGCAACTGCTATGTTGGTACCTGCACATTCTTCCAAGCAGTCAAGAGTTGTTTAAAGAGCCCTTCAAACCCCATATTCATTGGATAGCCAGGAGGAGCCCTCGAGACCGCTATGTTCCATGAAGCAGGAGCTATTAGTAGTACACCAAGGAAGGTAAGAACTGTTTCTGCCCATATTTGGAATGTCTCTGGCACAGTCCCAGTCTTTCATAATACACTGCCAAAAGAAATATGGACAAAGCCTCATGTGGCCTCATGTAAAAAACACCTCAAAGCTAAACTGTTTAGAATAGCCCTTTGGTAGTGTATTGTTGTTCATTGTCACCGCTGTATTCCAGCCCTGAAATGAACAGTTTCTGTTATTCTGCGGATTTTTCTTTGTTTATTTTCTTGTTTTAATAACAGTACATATAGAAATGAATTTAAATGGTTTCTGTTTTCACATAAGTGGTATATAAATATTAAATATTACTAAACTGTAATCTTGCAAGAAACAGTTACACAAACATCTTTACATTTTTAAGAAACATTAAAATATATTCAGTTGAATTCATGATATCATACAATTGCCTCCCACTGGCCACTCTGGGAGCCTTGGGGGAGGGTCAGGGATTGCAGAAATTGGCATTGCAGAACACTCTAGGAGTTTCCCAAATCCTTATGGTTTTTACCATAGAGATTTGGGAAATTCCTACAGTGTAATGTCATACTATGACATCACTTCCAGGTACTAACAGCAGTTCATGAGCCACTCCTCCCCCTTTTGCTCCTGCTGTTCCACTAACAAGTAGGGGGAGCCTGGGGTGGGAGGTTGCTCACTATATTAGGCAACCTGGCAAGCCTATTATGGAAACACCCATCAGTCAGAACTAGGGATGGGCATGAACCCACAAACAAACCCTGGTTCAAACATGAACCAGGCCAGTTCGAGTTTCACAAACCAGGGGTTCAGGAGAATGTGTCTCCCATGATCCACCAATGAACGTCCATGTTTTTCATGGAGTTTCATGAGGTTCATGGGAGACGTGTTCTTGGGCTCTGAAGGCCCTTAATGCCTTCAGAGTTTACTTCTGGGTCTGATGGCCCACCCAGAAGTAATAGGGAGCCAAAGCAGCTGAGATTTTTTTATCCCCCATTTTATCCTCACAAACACACCTACCTGTGAGGTAAGTGAGGCTGAGCATGTGTGACTGCCCCAAGGTCACACACCCAAGGTCACACACCCAGCAAGCCTCCACAGCAGAACAAAGATTCAATTCTGCTTCTCCCAGATGATAGTCCTTGTTTTGCTATTCAAGCTTAGAAAGAAACGATATTAGGTGGAATAACTTATAACTATTCAACATCAGCTAAATTTGCACTTTTAAGTTAACAGATGAACCACAAGACAATCATTTTGAAGCATGCAGGTGACACAACAACAAAACCTAGTCTCAGTGCCAAACAATTTTAGCTATACTCCATCAAACTCAGGATTTCTGAGTACATTCGCTGAGGAGCATCAAGGCCCCAAATATAATCCCAGTGGACCCAGTCAGAGAAATGCCTGTAATGAATTATATTTTTCAGTCGAGATCTTAACTGTGCTGTTTCCTTTGTTCGGGCAACCCAGTCATGACCTCCACTCCACATTGCTATTGGGACCGTGATCTCTTCTATCCTGTACTGGGGAGGAACAGTCTAGAAAAAAAAGACAAATTATAGGATTAAATTGTTATATTATTACCTAAAGTGAATCATCTGAGAAATTTCAAGATTAGCCAAAAGAGGTATGATAGATTAGCAGAACGTTTCAAGGAAGTTTCACACATAAATGTGTGTGTGTGTGTGTGTGTGTGTGTGAATCAACTATGATGACTCATCCTAAAACGAAAGTAAATTTGGAAGTGAGAAATCTGAGGAATTTCAAGGAAAAACTGTTCATATGACGACTTCCAGAAAATATTATCTGTACCCATATATATGTGTACAAGAAGCTGCTTCTTTACAGTAGGATCGTTTTTCTTTTCTGTGAAGCGGCAGTTAAAGCTACAGAGTGACAGGCATACTGTACGAATAGAAGATGGATAAAACAGGCATTTTTAAAGAGTTGATTCTGGGTTCACCACAGTCACACAGCAGCTGCACAGAATGGTTTTTGAAAAATAAGGGAAAGCCCAAATGAGCTTTGAGGACCTTTGTGAGGGGAGCAAGGGATCCTGCCTCCCTTCCCCAGCCATTCGTTGTCCCACACTGTAACAATGCTGTGGGAACTTATTTCCCTGCAAAGATGAGGAAATAACTCCCTATCAGTGCTGTTTCCATACAGGAAAATGGCTGGGGGGCAGGAACTCTTCATTCCCCCGCTCTCCAAGGATCTTCCAGATTGTGTAGCTGCTGTGGGACTATGGTGAACTTGAGTTGGTTACAGGGAACCAGACCCAACTCTTTAAAACCCAAAGGTGTAGTGTGGTCCTAAAACTCCTGTTGCCAGCCTCCTCAGCCCTGAACCCGGGGTGGTCTTTTCCAAGAGAGAGAGACCCTCTAAAACGACCTCTGAACCTCCCTATGAAGCCAGGCTTGGCTTAAACAGTGGTTTTTTGCTGGGAGACTAGGAGAACCACATCTTGGCTGAGAAAACTCAGGCCAAAGAGAATTCTCCAGGCTGGCTGTACTGCCAAGCATTCTCCATGCAAGTAAAACCCCCACACACATCTATCCTATCAGTTTAGTTGAAAAAGAGAAGAGGAAGAAGAAGACCCAGTTCCCCAAATTAGAGTCCGTGCACTTAACCACTACACCAAACTGGCTCTAGACTTGACTAGTCTAGAATGGGCAAGTCTCTGCCCTTGCCTCAGGCATCCTCTACTGACCAAATGGCTAGTCTTTTGTCTGTCATAAGAACATAAGAGAACATAAGAGAAGCCAATGTTGAATCAGGCCAATGGCCCATCTAGTCCAACACTCTGTCACACAACGGCCAAAATATACCACGTGCCATCAGGAGGTCCAGCAGTGGGGCCAATGTATAGGCAGGCAGGGACAAAAAGCCTCTGGTCTGTGCTATTGTCATGAATGAAGTGTGTTGCAGAATAATCCTCTCATTCCTGTCTCCATATATTTGTCTAAGATATCTGCATTCTTACACCTATGCCAGACCTATCAAGGTAAACATTAACATGTCTAATGAATGGTCACCTATTCAGGTTCATCCTGCCACACATTAAGAAACATGAGTTCTTTTGTCTGGCACCAGGGAAATGCCAGACCACTCTATTGTTCCACAATGGGCACCCCCAGTACAGTCATCCAATACCTGACTTCTATGATTAAAGCCAGACTCTGCCCCTCTGAGAGCTCATTGGTCCATCTAGGCCTTGCCCATCCTGATGCCACACATCCCTGGGACTCATCGTTGGCCCAGGTAATCTATTGTTCTCACCTGAGACCAGCCCCCAAGACCTTCCATTGGTCTGCATTATTTTCCATTGTCTATATCCATCAGGCACATGGCCTCAGATCATGTACTTCTGCCTTGATACCAACTGGCAGTCCACCCCTAAACTCTTTGGGTTTAGGTGATAATCTCATCTCCATGGACACCTGCTCATCTGGACAGGTTGTATCACCCCTCTATAAGCTATCAATCACCTCTGCTTTCTTAGTTATGTATTGTGTGTGTGAATGTTTGATTATTGCTTGTATGCTTGAGAATATTTAGTAAAGAAATCATTATTTTAGCCACCCAGTCTCTGTGCCTGTTCCTGGGTCCTTGGGAATTCTAACTCCAGTATACACAGGTCTGATCCTATAGTTATGCCAATTGCTCATTAATATCATAATTCCCCAATCTATTATTAAGAAAAACATCCACAGGTTAGTTCAAAATACATTTAGGGACCTCTGTGTTCATTCATCCCCCTCCACCAACACAAAAATCCAGTACATCCATACCTGGTTGTATTTCTTTATGTTCTCTGAACCATAATCAAAGTACCTTGGTTTTCCTGTTTTGGCTAACTAGAAAATGAGGGGGGGGAAAGAGTATGTTAGATACCCATCATATCAAAGGCAAATTTTACTACGTAATTTGAGTACAGCAATGGTTCTTCTCTTGACCTCTCTGTGGCCTTCACCATGGCCCAGGACAGACTGGCAATTTGCCCCGGTAGCCAGTCGCGGCAAAAAAAACCCGGAGTAAACAATACCGGGTTTTCCCGTCCACACAGCGGGGGCCGCTGCCGGAAGATACGGGACGGAGGCGCGCGGGAGCGTTCAGACTGCCGCGCCGGAGGTGTGCTATATTCGCCATTTTCCCATTAATTTGGCTGTGGGCGTATGTGCGCATGAGCGCTCATGCACTCATGCGCTCATGTGCAAAAGCGCATTTTGCCATTTTTTTTTTTGCCCTGCAACGCCGCCATCGCATTGGGCAGTGGAGTGGAGCGCAGCCAATCACACCGCTGCTGCCTCATGCCCAACGCGGGTTGCTCCCGGCTTTTCGGCTGCACGTTCAGACTCCCCGGAAGCGGAGAAACGCGCGACGAACGCAGGCTTTCAAGATTTGCGAAGGCTTTTATCAGGGGTTTTTTAATCCAGCAGTGAAGCGCAAGAGCACCGGTAGGCTACGGGTGGGGGACGCCAGGCAGAAGTGCCTGTGTGAACATTCCATTTACTCCGGTATTGAATCGTTGTCAGCCCGGGTCCCATCCCGGGGCAAATTGCCAGTCTGTCCTCGGCCCATATCTGGTTCATGACCTGCCCTTGGGAGGGAGTATAATTTTTTGTAGACCATCAATATCTTGATAATGTGCATTGCATTGCACTGTACTGTTTACTGTTTTAACTATTATTTATGTTGTATTTTAACCCCTGTATTTTAATGATATTGTACACCACCCTGAACCCTCCAGGGGTGGTTTATAAATGAGAATAATAATAATAATAATAATAATAACAACAACAACAACAACAACAACAGCAACAACATACAAGTTAATTTATATGACTTTTGATATGGGGGGGATGTCTGTTGAAGGGAGCTCCACTGCCAGTTTGTTCATGACAAAGAAGTTGGCTGAAAGCTCTCTGTTTCATCCTCAGGGGGGGTCCTGCTAAAATGGCAAACCAT
Source organism: Gekko gecko (assembly GCA_029375565.1). Taxonomy (NCBI): domain Eukaryota; kingdom Metazoa; phylum Chordata; class Lepidosauria; order Squamata; family Gekkonidae; genus Gekko; species Gekko gecko. The sequence continues at coordinate 39,134,415 of JAPDNY010000008.1, read as the reverse complement.
GGTCAAAATCCTGAACAAGGAGGTTAACCCAATCACTCCTAGGGTGAAGATCTTAGGACAATGAAATGGCAGGGATGACAAACAGATTGAAATAGAGGGAAATCAGAGAGAGCAAAACACAACAGAGCCAGTTTGGTGTAGTGGTTAAGTGCGCGGACTCTAATCTGGGAGAACTGGGTTTGATTCCCCACTCCTCCACTTGCACCTGCTGGATGACCTTGGGCAAGCCATAGTTCTGGCACAGCTGTTCTTGAAAAAGAGCAGTTTCTGTCAGAGCTCTCTCAGCCCCACCTCCCTCACAGGGTGTCTTGTGGGGCTGAGAGAGCTCTGTGGGGAGGGGAAAGGAAAGGAGTTTGTAAGCCACTCTGAGACTCCCTTGGGTAGTGAAGGGTGGGGTATAAATCCAATCTCCTCCTCCTCTTCCTCCTCCTCTTCTTCTTCTATATGATACTGCATTGTATTACAATATTTAAATCAAGCTCTGTTTCACTGCTGGCATGCATTGTAACAGACATATTTCTTTCATGGTATCTCTTACACCAAAAATTTCCTCTTTTGTTTCAAAACACTCAAACTAAAAAAACCAAATATTTATTTTCTTTCACTGATATTAGTGTATCATTTCCTTTGATCATTTGGGCCACGATTATGATTCAGTCTGTGAAAATAGCACTCTGAGTAGGCAGAGGTTTTCCTTTCTAAACAAACAAAATGAAAGTTATTATACTGTATTATTGTGGTAAATATCCATGTGGTGTAGTGGTTGGAGTGTTGGACCATGACGAGACCTGAGTTTAAATCTCCAGTCTGACCTGAGTTCACTCTGTGACCTTGGATCAGTCGCTTTTCTTTAGCCTAAGCAACCCAACTGGGTTGTTGCATTGGTAGAATAAGGAGAAGGAAATGGGCTCATTTGATTGAAATCGAGTAAATGCATCATTTTACAGGCAGTCAAATATTCAGTTTTCTTCAGGAGATACATTTACATTCAGTAACTCTACCTGGCCCCAGTGGACTATTTGCTTCACGGAAGTATAATCTGGAAATCGCGATGTATACACATCAGTTCGGCTCTGTAAGGAAAAGGTTACTTAGAAAGAAGTCACATGACTTTTTTTGCCAGGAGTGCATAATTACTTATGTATTTCTTTTGGTCTATAGCATAGCTTTCTGAGAGAAGTCAGTCAGCAAGTTCTAATTAGGGATGGACATGAACTGGCTGACAAACTAAAGTTTGTCACAAATTTTGGGCAGTTTGTGGTTCACATGTAACAGAGCGAGCAGTAAGGTAAGGAAAAAAGTGTAACTCATTTCAATTTAACCGTTACACTATTGAAATACAGGAGAAGAGGGACAAAGACAGAGCAGAGGGAGAGAGCAACGGTGTATTGGGAAGAAAAATTATTTTATTCAGTTATACTGCCCCTATGTGTTTCCCATACTGTTCTTCAGGGGGAGCTATAAGAATGTAAATGAAAAGAAAAAAATAAATTACTATTTAAAACCAGAATTAAGAAGCTTAGTAGAAAGACAGTATGTGCATGTGAAAAGTACATAAATGTATACAGACTTACAAACCAAAGAGCATGTTGCAGGTACTATACAGCTGTAATGGAACATTATACACACTATATATAGTTGGAAATCTAGATTTTAAAACAAAATTTATGTAGATCAGTCTAAAACTTTTACAAGTTAGAAAAACATACAACTAACCCATAAACCTGTATAGTCAAAGCAGTTCACACAACAACAGAGCTTGAGAGACAGAAGTGTGATGGTCTGACTCAGTTTTTTCTTCTGTAAGAGATAACTCAAGCTTTCATTTAACCTATGAAGGACCAGAGCCATCAGTCCTACAATCCTCTCTGCCTGTTTTTAATAACCTTTTATCATTTTCATAGTCAGATCTAAAAATAGCCCAAAATGAAAAGTCCATTGGACCATGGTTGTGCTCGAGAAAGTGCTGAATCGAAGGGAAACCTGAGGTTTTTTAAAAGATGGATATCACTTTTGTGTTGTGCAATATGTGTTTTATTTTTTCTCAAGGTTTTGCCACTATCTAATCTTTTCACAAGACACTTCCAATCAGAGCTGTGTGTGGTGAAATAATTGAGAAAGTGCTGTATTTTTTTAATACAGTTTAATCAAATTTGTCTGGCTGCTTATAAGATTGCATAATGGACAGTTTCCACAAGGAAAATGTTCTTTAGGGGGACTGGATCCTCACTGTGAATTGAAAGGTCAATACATACTACTGTGTACCAATTGATCTTTCAGATTAGGTGTAGCTTTTGAATGAGACGATCAGTTTCTTACGACACACAGGAATATCATACAACACATTCCAATTTCTAAATATGCTCTTAAGACAGACACATATGACTTCTCAGGTCTGTTTCCCCCCCACCTTGTTCTGTAACAACCCCTCCTGTTACAAGCATTGACTTTGGGATAAGCAGATTGTGAAACCTGATGTGGGTATTCTCTAGTTCACAAATTTTGTTAAATAAACAGTAGCCACCCTGTGGAAACCATGTATATTTGTCCAGCTCCTCTTGATCCTTAACATCTGGCTACATGACAAATTATTCTTCAACTGAAGTGAACACTGACAATCATACTTGAGAAATTATTATTTTTTATCAGTGAGTGATTTTTTTAATAATCTTGTCAAAATCTTTCTATCCTTCTTGATAACCATATCATCTAAGACATTCATTTGGCTATCATTTACATGCAATTCAAACCTAGTATCTTATCCTGTATATCAAGCCTATTGTTGAATGCCAATAACTGGTCCTGACTGCCTTCTCAGAGGAAGAAAACGTCATCACTGAAACATCACCATATAATAACATTTTTTTAACAAAAGGATTGCCAGTAGACTATACAAAACTTTCTTCAAAATGATACGTATACAATTTGGCTGTCTCTGGGGCTATGAAAGAACTCATGGCTATACTTTTATCCTGCCCTCAAAAATTGTTGTTGAACGAAAAATCGTTCTTTTTTCAGAGCTATCTCTGATAATGCCTAAGGAAAGATGTGGGGGAATCTAGTTTATCTTTTGTTTGAAGTACTTTCTGTAATGGAGAGGTAAGGCAGCATGGTATAGCCCAGTCTTGTCAGATCTTGGAAGCTAAGCAGGGTTGGTACTTGGAAGAGAAACCACCAAGGAAGACTCTGCAGAGGAAAGCAATGGCAAACCATCTGTGCTTCTCACTTGCCTTGAAAGCCCCTTTCTTGAATTGCCATAAGTCAGCTGCAACTTGATGGCACCTTACACACACACTTTCTAAGATAGATAATGCCCCAATCAAGGGATCTAAAGAGGTTACATCTAGAGAGAATGGAAGAACATCAGTGTCAACACATGATATTTCACTCAATGTATTTATCAGTCAGTGGTGTCCTTAATATATGATGATATCATAGTGACAAATGGCCTGGGGGAAGACCACATATTTAGAAATAGGTTCCAAGACTGAGACATTGCCAGAAACTATGGGTCTCCCTGGTAGAGCTCTGTAAGGAAAAGGACATGTTCTTGTGAATTTTAGTTAAGATGTAAAAAATGGTTGTTCAGGGATTTGGGTTGTTTAAAAAATGTCTCTCACATGGGGACATATAATCCACAATTTCACCTTCTTCCAATAAAATCCTGATCTTGTTCTGAATACATTTAACAGGTTCATGGCTACATGGAGCATAATACGACTGGTTAGTCAGCTGTCTAAAAACTTCTTATTCATAACCCTCTCTATTTTATCTGTTTCCTTTATAATAATGTTATTGTCTTGGGCTGCGTTCAGATGGCCAGTCAATCGCGCCATGAGCCCTCCTAAAATTTTATCCCGATTTTTTAAATCCAGCCTAGCACGACCAGACGCCCCCATGAAATAGCCTCACCGCGCTTTGTTCCCGCCGTGATTTGTCTACACGGCATCCACCGAGGATTTTTTTAAAAAAAGTTTTGTACATTCGCATAGGCAAGGCTGCGCCTCCTTGGAGAACTGAGGCGATCGCGGAGGGTTTTCAGCAAAGTCCCGGTCCTCCCCTTGCCATTGCCATCATGATCAATGGAGGGACTATTTTGCAAGTTAGAACAGTCCTTCCCCCCTCCATCTCCCATCGCGGTAACATCTTGTCCCTAAAAGAAATAAGCATGAATATGACATTCCTCGTAGCTAGCGCTTATCGCTGAATGCGTTTCCTCGTTAAAGCGCACATGGGGTTTCAATTTTTAAAAATCACGCCCCCGTCGGCTCGGTCTGACGTCAGACCGAGCCGACGGGAGCATCGCGCGCTAATGGAGTGACCAGACGGAAGAAAGTCTGCAGTTGTTGCGCGGGTAAGCGAAAACCCTACATTGAAACTGCTACTTTTAAAATCAGGATTGGAGGCGCAGCAGAACGGGATGCCTATGGGACCGGAATATTTCCCAGATGTTTCTGTCTGGTCGTGCATTTTTGATCCGCAAGGGAGTCGTTCCTATGGCAGATCAAAAGATCCGTCTGAACACACCCTTGGACTAAGATCTTTAATGCCATTTTTTCCTGACAACTTAGATTGGTCCATAAGGATATGGTGTCATTTTCTAGTCTTTCTAGGTCTGGAAGTAACTTATTTTCAGAGACCTGGAGATAAGGTAGAAAACATGAAGGTATGAAGCGTAGGGATGGGCATGAACCAGCTCATGAATTTTGGTTGGTTCATGGTTTGTGAACTGATGTTCATGAACTGAAGAGCCATCATGAACTTACACAAATTTTGATGCTGTACATGACAGTTCATGGCAGTTCGTGAAGAGCAGAAAGCACAGGTTTAAATGGCTCGGAGCCATTTAATACTAAATACAAGGGGGTGGATTTAGCATGAGTCCCTGAAGGAATACAAACCAAATTTACTTTTGGCAGCAGAATTAATAACCAATTACAAGTAACCATTGACAAACTAAGTAACCAATATCAAACCCGTAACCAATGACAAACAGGTTTGACTTCACTGTCATTTCTCCTACCTTTGCCTCATATAATCCTTGACTGTATAAGCCACATCTGACACACCCTTGTCAGTTAACTGGCCATGATTGTACATAAAATAAGAAACCACCCATCCAATTTAAAAAGCACTTCAAAACAAAAATAACAAAAGAGAAAAAAGCAGACTGCAAATATATGGTAGAATAAACAATCCACTGTAATTATCAAAAAAAGGGGAAAAGTGATCTCTTTATGGGCATCTTGAATTCTGAATAGGATTCACAAATGTTGAAGATCTCTCCCAATGCTTAAAATGGAACCCATTCAGAACAACAGGTTTTAAACTGAACCAACCACCATGCAAAATTTTTCTACATCCCTAATCAATTTGCCTTCACTGTCATTTCTCCTACATTTGCCTCATATAATCCTTGTCTGTACAAGAGCCACATCTGACACTCCCTTGAAAAAGGCCTTAATTTCCAACAAAGGAGGCAGCCACACCCTTCAAGCCCTGTTACTTCTATTAGTTTATACACAGCACTAAAAAAAGAAATATTATTTTTAAAGAATGCACAAAAATACCTTATTTAGATTTTTTTCATTGAATCCACTAACAAGAAAAAGAGATTGCTTGCAAAGTACATCCATCACTGGCCAGCTGCATGTTCGGGCCATAAATGCTCTCAGTCTTGGGCCCAAAAGGCAGAATTCTTTTGTACCAAATATAATCTGTAACACAAACACAAAACAAAGATTCTATAATAGAGCAGTTCTATACAGGTCTAGTAGGAAGTAAGACTCACTATGTGTAATGGAGCCCAGGAAAGTGTACTCATGATTACAGCCAAATCTCTCAAATATGTTCCTTAACACAGCCATAGATGTGTTCCTCTAGCTGGCTCATAATGGCCTTTGCTTAGTTATTTTTAGGGGTGTGCAGGTTTTTTTAACCGGTATTTTTGGGTTTAGATCTATTGGACCTGAAAAAAATTCAGGATTCCCAAAAAATCCCAGATCCCAATACCAATACATTTGGGATTTCAAAATATACCCCAAAAATACTGATAGGGTATTTGGGGGTATATTTACAGCTCAGTTTTTTTTTTCACTTTGGATCTATTGGATCCAAAAAAATGGGATTTCTGAAAAATCTTGGATTCCACTACTGACAAAGTATTCCGATCTGGGATTTCTCAGAAATCCCAAATATTTTTTGGGTCCAATAGACCCAAGATTAAATAAGGGGGGGGGGACATTAGCAGCAAAACTGCAAAACACAGCTTAGTTGTGGGGAGGAAACAGTTCCTCCTCTCAGCTGTTTTCCCCAATTTTTGTCTGCAGTCCCTTTAAACCAGCCTGGTTTTAAAAGATTGCAGAAGAAGGTGGGAAACAGCTGGGAGGTGGGGAGCAGTCTCCCAGTCTATCAGCTGTTTTCCCTGATTTTTTCTGCAATCCTTTTAAACCAGACTGGTTTAAAGGGACTGAAGAAGAAGTGGGGGTGAACAGCTGAGAAGCAGTCTCCCAGCCTCTCAGCTGATTTCCTCAGTCTTCCTAGTTCCCAAAAATATCTTGGATTTTTGGGGGATTCTTTTTTTTGTTTTTCCCAAAAAATCCCAGATACTTTTGGAATGCCAAAATATACCCCAAAAATACCGCTAAGGTATTTTTTATGTATATTTTTGGCTTGGAAAGATCCAAATGCACACCCCTAATTGAGCTGTTTTGAATATTGGTATAAAAAGGGGAGAGGTTTATGTCAGCACTCTGTAAACCTGAACAAACTCTTTTAAGTACAGCCAGCTGCTGGATCAGCCCTTAGCAGGAATGCTGAGAGCCATGGCACAAACATGATTGCCAAGATGGACTTATGGTATTATTATGTAAATTGGGTTGGGGAAAACCCAGGGAATGATGAATAATGAAGCCTCTCCTACCTCCATGCTTGAGCTCAGGAGACCATGTCCCCACATATACCATTTCGAAGGTTAGTGCTGCTCACACATTAAATGCAAGTTGGGTTGGGGCAACTCATGTTTAATCTCACATCTAATCAGACCCTTATCTTGTTTGAACTCCCTCACTTACATGTAACACAAGTTCCTGGTCAGATTGCCTTCATATTTAATATCAAAAATAATCTGAAGCATGTTGCCAAGCAGCTTTGTACCTATACAGTAGCCATTTATACTTCAAGGGAAAAGCTAGATCATGTCTTGCTAATAAATAACACATTTTTGTTGCAGCTTGGATGCTTTATTCTATTCATAGTTTGTAAAGCAAATCTTGATCACCATAGAAGCAGTACTTATTCCCTAAAGTCATGGTCAAGTCATTTAAGGCACCTACTTACCATGCACAAAATAACTTGCATTTCATCTCTGCCCCTGTGCATTTAGATGCATTCTCTAAATAACCCTGCAGAGGACATGTTGTCTGCTTTTTTGCATTTTCTGTCAGCAGAATCTACTGTGAAATGATAGCAAGAGCTGATTGCAAAATGAATCACCTACGTTCAGAAGCAGCTGCTGAGTGATGGAGTTAGTACTGTGTGCAAACTTTCAAATTCTCCAGAAATCTCCATCAGGATGAATGTTAAAACTAAAGAAGAGGGCAATATATCTCTGAGGCCTTAAGGCCTTCTGGAGAACTCAAAAGCTGCACACTTCTTTGTGTTATCTTGGTTGATCTTAATAAAAGATATTACCTGGCTTTAGTTTTTGGATTTTTCTAAGAGGTGTCCTCAATTTCCTGCACTTGGAGAAAACTGTTCTCATAGGGATTAGAGCCCTATGCATGAGTATATAAAATACATCATCACTAATGTAATCACAATATAGAAAAATTATTTGTTTGCAGACAAACCTTCAGCAATGTATCTGGTAAATGTAGCAGCTGCAAAATGGGACTTGTGTTATACTGAAGTGTATATGGAGTTCCCATGCTGAGACCTCAAAATATATCTCCCCCCCCTTTTGTGTTTTTAACATCCAGTCTGATTAAGAATTCTGGAGAACTCCAAAGTTTTCACACTGTTTGTTTGTTCATTTTGGTTGATCCTAAGCAAAGGAATTGCATAATTTTGGATTTGGATTTTCCTAAAATGTGTCCTCAATTTTATATACGTCCAAAAAACACTTCTGGAAAGTGTTCAGACCAGATGAGTGTGTTTGCTTGCTAGATGCTTGTTTGGCTCACAACCCTGAAACATATCATCACTAATCTAATCACAACATAGGAAAAAATATGTTTCCATACAAACCTTCAGAAATATGTCTGGCAAACGCACCAGCTGCAAAAGAGGAGCTATACTATATTGAAGTGTATATGGAGGTCCCAAGGCAAAAAGCATCTTAACTTTTGAAGCAAGTTGAGGCAGTACCGAAAATGCAAAGAAGACTAGAAAAACAAGAAACATTTATTTGGCATGCTTTTAAACTAAGCAATGAAACAATATACTAGCTTAAAAATGAAGCTTAACAATGTTGATATTCAATGCAAAAAAATTACCTTTGTGAGGAATGTCAGACACAGATCAGCATTGCATTCAACTTTCCAAATCAATGCATCAGCTATTGAATATCCTATTGTGCCAAAATCTGCATTATGCAGCCAGCCAGGAGCTGTTTAAGAACTGGGATCTCCTATGCCACACTAATCCTGGTCTATGAAATACAGCAAAACTCTCAATGTTTTCTCTCTGTTTCTACTACTTTTGGTCAATGTAATAGAGACTGGAGTGCAAACATAGCCAACAAATGATAAAACATTTATTTTCCAGATGGGTGTATGTTCTTCGCATACCTATGGTGCTTCCCTCAGCATGGGCCACACAATAGATTCTTTCCTGTCCAGTTTTCTGCAGAATAAAGTCCGTGAAGGCTGGAAAGTCATAGATAGCCATTTCATGGAAACTAAAAATAAAAATAAAATGCACACCAGTGGGTAAGAACTTTCCTGAGCTTCCTTTCAGATGCTTTGCCTTTGTCTCCACAAAGTACCAATTAATCACATTAACATAACAGACAAGATGAATAAGCCATCTTCACATCCCTACAGTTAGCTTATAGAAAGTGGTATAGCAGGTTTTTCCTTGGCACCACATGGCTTGTGGAGACTTCTGAGGGTAGGGCAAGGGGGAAAGGACATCAATGACATTTTGACATCACTTTTTAGCTGGAATCAGAAAGCAATGTCACGAATGTTCTAGGATTTTCCCTGATCTCTAGGGTAAAAACCATAAACACTGAGAAGATTCCCTGAGCATTTTTGGATTTCAGCCAGAATAAATGTTGATTCTTGTCTGATATCCTCCCCTTTTCCCATCTCAAGTAGTTCAATTGAGCACTAGTTGGGAGGGGAGTATTACTGGGAATCTCCCCACACATGGCAGGCAAGTGACAAGTCTAGGTGTGCTTCCCTTCCTTCTAGCACTTCTAAAACTTTTCTTTCCAGGCCAGCTGGTATATATTGATTTAGAAAATTCCTTTGCTGCCTTTCCATAGAATCTGCTAAGGTTGTCAAATGTATACATGCTGTTTGCCCGTTGAAGGGAATAGAATTGTATTCATACATGTATACCGTTGCACCTCTGTAGTAAATCCCTATGCTGCACTGTTCCCAATCACATAGAAGAGCATACATGCATGATGGCTCACCAGATACTGAGCTAAAACTGGGAGTGGGGGCAGCAGACAGAATCCTGATCCCCTCTATACATGTATTTTAATAACGTCCCATCACTGCTGAGCACCCCCCCCCAAAAAAAAAAAAACAAACACCAACTATCTTCACAGGAACACTCCCTGAATCCCAACTAGGGACACGTCAGTCAATTCACTGGGGCATCTCTTTTCAGGTTCCCAGGACTAACTATTCCAACCGCTACACTCACTGGATCACGGAAGTGCAAACCTACGAAACTTTTTAAAGCAAAATTCCGCTGCATTTGCTATCTTCTCAGCTCCGAGAAAGGAGCAAATGCAGGGACCTTTCTTCTGACTGTTCATCAACTCTCCTAGATATCAGATTTCAATCCAAAGAGATACGGGGAGGGGGACAAAAATACACTGTGATAGGATTGCCTAGTTCAATTGAAAAATGAAGCTGTGTTGTGAGTAAGATTATTACTGCTCCATCAAGTGCAGTACTGTCTGACTGGCAGCAGCTCATTAGGCTGTCATTCAGAGAACAGTCCCTCCAAGCACCTTCTACCTGAAACTTTTCAGCCAGGGATCATCTTCACGCAGAAGGCATTGGATCACTTCCTGGCCGGCCAGTAGCTACAGTGGAGCGTCTTGGGGCTAGGCCCCCTGACTTACTGGCAAGGCCCCCTGACTTCTCATCCAGCCCGGGGGCCCCGAACAGTGGCAGGTGCAGGGAAGGAGCCAGGTATTCCTTTAATTCAATTAGCCAGTGCCCCCCTAAGAAATTTAAATGCCCCCTGACTTTAAAAATCCTGGCTACAGGCTGCTTCCTGGGGGCTTTTGCAAAATTCTCTTACAAGAGCCCTTGCAAAAAAAGAAACTGGTTATGTTACTTTACTTTTCACATATTGTACAACTATATGATTTGATGACCCAGATCATCTGTCTATTATGGTATTTTCTTACTCTTTTTCCAAGGAGCACAAGATAGCAAAGATGGCGCTCCTTCACAACAATGCTATGAGTAATATTAGGCTGAAAGGGAGCAACTAACCCAGCATCACCCAGTGAGCTTGAGGGGAGAATGTGGATTTGAATGTGGGTCTCCATGGGGCCTATATTAATATTCTAATGTCTACTATGCACAAATATGAATATCATATTTGTACTGAAATTTTCAATTTCACACTAGATTTACATTGCTAGAAAAATGCAGGAGGAGGTGGGAAGGGGGACCTTTTGGCCTCTAGACTTATACGTTCATGTGAACAGTTAAACAGAAAGCCGCTTTAATGATTCAAAACTAATGGCACATAAATGACATTAACTTAATTGACAGCTCCCTGTCAAGAAAGAACATACTTCGGATGAGCAGAATAAAATTCTAATGGCATCTTGAATGCCATATTTCAATAATTTTGCCTAAATTTATCTAAACTTACCTAAAATCCCAGAATTCTTGTTGGTCAATTGTAAGGTATTTGTGTCTTCTAGACCATGAATTCCCTCTGTTATTTCCAATCCACACGTCATATCCTGCATCAGCTAATATGAAGGCTGGGCTGGACCTGGGAGGGTTTGCTACCAAGCTACCACCCTCTAGATCCAGGGAATGTATCAGTAACACAGCACCCTTTGATCCTGAAAAATAAAATTAATATCTGTGTACTGCAGGGTAACTAATTTCAAGGTGGAGCCTGTTGTTCTCCCAGAATTACAGCTGATTTTCAAACTATGGAGATTGGTTTCCCTGCAGAAAGTATTGGCTTCAGATGGTGGAGGGCTCTATGATATCCCATCCCTGCTGAGCACCCCCCCAAGAAAAAAACCCTTTACCCTCTCAAAAAGATTTGTCCATTGATATATACTAAAATTCCAATATGGGTGTCTCCAACTGAAGCTTTCTCACAACCAACTTTGGCTTCAAAACAAGCAGTTATTAGATATGCAGAACTGTTAAATTATGAAAATTCCAGGAAGAACTAAAGAAAAATGAAATCGACTGGTGGGCTAGAATGCAGGTGGAATCTAGATATAGTAAGGATAAACAGGCAGATGGATTCTATTCAGAACAATGTACATTTGAGAAATTATTATGAACTTCAAGAGAGAAACTGATACAAAAATGTATGGTATATTGATGCAATTGAAAATGCAGGATGAATTAGTTAATGGATGCAATGGTTAGATGGATGCAAAATGTGGGGTATAACATCGATCTCTCACAGTGGAGTAAAATATGGAAAGTCACTAGTAAGTTGACTAAATCTGTTTCATTCAAAGAAAACTTATATAAAATGTTTTATAGGCATTTAACCCCAGATAGTTTAGCTAAAATGTATAATAACTTGAGTAATATATGTTGGAAATGTAACAGCCATATTGGGTCATATTATCATATGTGGTGGACATGTAAAAAGATTCATAGATTTTGGATTGAAGTGCATATTTTCTTACAGTCAGTCTTGAATGTCACAATACCTTTTAAGCCAGAGATATTTTGTTAAACTGTATACCAGACAAGTTAGATAAGAGCCATCTATATATCTAATTCCCAAGTGGCCCCCTGTGTGCGGATATCTAAATCCGCACATCGGGGGCACCTGGGGGGCAGGGAGATTTTCCTACGCACGTGGGGCAGTCCCCACGTGTGCAGAAAAATCTAAAAAGTTTTTTAAAATGTAAGGGGAATATCTAAATCCCCAAAAAAGTAAGAGCATTCCCTGCGCATGCAGTCTCTACAAACTGGCCGTTGCCGCCGCGCCGTCAAGGGATGGGAGGGCGGGAGAAGGCTTGGCGGGCCAGCCAGCCTCGCCTCTGCCGCTGCTGCTGGGGAGGGAGGAAGGAGGAGGCTTGGCGGGCAGCCGGCCTCGCCACTGGGGAGGGAGGGTGAAGCTTGGCGAGCCGGCCGGCCGGCTGGCCTCCCCCCGCCGCCACCGCCGCTGCTGCCCTGTTGCTTGGGAGGGAGGGGGAGGCTTGAGGGGCCGGCCAGCCTCGCCGCCCCTCCGCTGCTGCTGGGGAGGGGGAATCTCGGCGGGCCAGCTGGCCTTGCCGCTGCCGCCGCCGTTGCTGGGGGGAGGGAGGGGGAGGCTTGAGGGGCCGGCCAGCCTCACCGCCCCTCCACTGCAGCTGGGGAGGGGGAATCTCGGCGGGCCAGCTGGCCTCGCCGCTGCTGCCGCCGCCGCCGCTGCTGGGGGGGAGGGAGGGGAAGCTTGGCTGCCGGAATACTCCCCCCCCCGCGAGTATCGCGGGTCCGCCTCTTGTAAATATTTTATTTTACATGTTATAACAGCTGCCAGAATTTTATTTGTAATGACATTGAATGTGCTGAAATTGACAAGCTGACAAATATATTAAAAGGAAAAATTGAAGAAGAATTTGTGGGATCCTGGAGGGCATTCTATGACTGGTTAAAACTCAAGTATTGAGAAAATAAGACTAAGTGAAATATTATAAGGATAATAGATGAAATAGCTGTGAAATTCTAATGAGAAGATATGCATGCAGAATGTCAAACTGGAACTTGAATATTTTTACATTCCTTTTCCCCTCTTCCTTTCCCCTTCCCTACTTTCTTTATATAAACTAATAAAATTATTTATATATATAAAAAAATCTTTACCCTCTCCGAGCACAACCCTTGAATTTCCAAGAATTTCTCAAGCTGAAGTTGACAATCTGCAATATAGCATGAAAAATACAAAAATCTACAGTAGTATGGTGCAGTAGTTAGGTTGGGTGTGGATGTGAGGAAGCTCAAAGCAGAATACTCATTTGTCCTTCTTCAAAAAAAAAAAAGAAAGAAATATAAGGCAACTGAACTCCCAAACACCCCATTTTCTTACTATCCCTTCAGGGAAAGCTATTTTAGAAGAATAATTAGTAATGGAGAAGCAGTTTGTGTGTGAGTGTATGCTTAAACTTCCTAGCTCAGATTATCCCATCTGCCCCCTCCAAACCTATAGCTAATTCTGAACAATTTTCTTAGAATGAAGATCAAAAATTCTGCATAATGGGGCCATGTACAAGGAGGGGGATTCTGTAGGGCCAGGCCATGTGTGTCATAAAAGGTAATGCCAGGTAGCAGAAATATAAACTTTATAAAGGACACAGACAAACACAAAGATTTTTTTAACTTTAAATAATACATTTTCAGTGAATTCGACACCCCTGGAGAGGGTCCAGTTGGGAACACACTGAAAGATCATTAGAACTGCAAAGGGCTGGAACTTCATTAGATGAACAGTCAAATCTGCTTGAGTTAGTTGTTGGTGAAAGATTTTTAAGGAATTCTTCCATTTTGCTCTGCTTACAAACAAAGCATACATCTTTCAAAGGGTACCACCATTCTCCTCGTATTAAAGACTGAATGTAATACTGAACAACAAATTGGTTATATAGAATGTATTGTTTTAGTTAATAGTTATTTCCCTCTCTTTATTCTAATTAATCATGTTGATTAATCTAATTAATTCAAACAATCTAATTGATCCAACTAATTTCCCTTAGATTTTGAAAAAAATATATTAGAAAATGTTAGTTATGAATCATGAAACAAAGCAATCAAGAGCTAATATATTATTTAAAACAAACAAACCCAAACCTAGCAAATGAAATATAGATATAGTAAACTCTAACAAATTTATTTATTTATACTTTATTTTAAGATTAAAAACTCATATGGGTGAGTCTCCCTTCATTCAAGAAAAGGCTTATTAACATGCCAGCAATTGGCTTCAAAATTTTGTAAACACAACAGCCATTCACCAAGCTGGTCAGGCAAACAAGTAATACATTAAATCATCTAAAAGGAAGTTGGGGAGGTAAGGGAAGAACCAACAAACAAAACTGCACTGGCTCCTTGAAGGATCCAGGGAAAAAATTAAAATAGAATTAAAATAGAAACTATAGACTCCTCCAAGCCCAGGTAGCTCAGCTGCTTCAGAAGACAGCAGGAAAATGCTATCTATACTAGGTAAGTTGGCCAAGGTCAGCCTTACAGTAACCAAAATAAGTCATTCAAAAATACCAAAACAAAGGAAAAGAAAGAGAAAGAAAAGAGAAAGGACTAATAGACTCAATTAAAAGAACCACTGGTGAGTTAAAACAAATTGGCAGAATTAAAACAAATCTCCTTGGAGTGAAGCTACATGTGGCTACACCACCATCCAACCCAACCCGTCTGGCACAAGCTAAAATGAAACTAAATATCAAACTGCCAAATAAATGTCAAAAGAGGGAAAAAGCAACAAAACAGATAAGAGTAAACTAAACATTAAATACAGAGAGCAACTACGCTTGACTAAAACGTCTCCCAACCCAACTGGGGGTCTGATAGAATAGTTAAAATATATAAAATAAACACTCTAAAACCATTGAACCAAATGGGGAAAAGTTTAAAAGACCTGCAAGCCACTAAAAAGATAAAACAGATTAAAAGCAATTTAAAAACAAATATAGTATAGTCTGCAGAGCAGAGCACAGTCAGAATATCACTCCTCTGCCCAACTGGAGCCATTAACTATTTCAAAGTATAGAAGGGCATTCAGGCTTGTGAGCCTGAATGCCTTACCTTCAGCAGTGATGTTAAGAACACTCAATGGAATTCCATATTCAGATAGACTCTGCAATTGTGGCAACAACAGAATCAATTCTGTGGATCATATTTTTTTTGACTGCCTGATTTTCAGATCTAGGGCCCAGGACAGACTGGCAATTTGCCCCGGTATCAAGTCGCGGCAAAAAAACCCCGGAGTAAACGATACCGGGTTTTCCCGTCCACACAGCAGGGGCCTCTGCCGGAAGATACTGGACGGAGGCACACAGGAGCGTTCCCCATTATTCGCTGTTTCCCCATTATTTAGGCTGTGGGCGTATGTGCGCATGAGCGCTTGAGCACTCATGCGCTCATGCGCATAAACGCATTTTGGCGATTTTTTTTTTTTTTGCCCTGCAACGCCGGCACCGCATTGGGCAGTGGAGCGGAGCGCAGCCAATCACACCGCTGCTGCCTCATGCCCAACGCGGGTTGCTCCCGGCTTTTCGGCTGCGCGTTCAGACTCCCCGGAAGCGGAGAAACGCGCGACAAATGCAGGCTTTCAAGATTTGTGTCGGCTTTTATCAGGTGTTTTTTTAATCCGGCAGTGAAGCGCGAGAGCACCGGTAGGCTACAGGTGGGGGACGCCAGGCAGATGTGCCTGTGTGAACATTCCATTTAATCCGATATTGAGTCGTTGTCAGCCCGGGTCCCATCCCGCGGCAAATTGCCAGTCTGTCCTTGGCCTAGGAGTTGAATTGATCTCTCCTTTATTTAATCAGGACTTTGTCTCTTCAAAAGCTAAATCATCTTGCTTCCTGTCTACAGCGTGGTGATGGCAGTCGCTCTCCCCAATGCTTGGGGGAGCAGCAAGAACACCAGCGGCTTGGAGGGGGACTACAGAAGTGCCCCCCCATGGAACCCTGGGGAAGGGTTCCTAGCCAGAGGGCTTTTAAGGAGTTGCCTCTTCAGCAGCGGAATGCCACGGTATTGAGGTGCTCCTTCACCCTAATGGTCCTTCCGCTGTGTGGCCGAATGGCACCAGCTAGGCTGACTGGGACAAGCGGAGGAGATTGGGCGAGTGGCGACAACTGTGGCGAGGCTGGAAGCAGCCAACGATGAACATGAGTCGAAAGTAACTGAGTTGTGGAAGAATTGGCGAATTTCCTGCCCCCCTTTTATATTGGTTTGGAGGGACTTCCCCCCATGAGTGGCAAAGCAGAAGAAAAAGGGAGGGAGCAGGGAAAATCTGAAAGGTCATTTCGTTTTGGGAGACTTACCAGAGCGGATTATACGCATAAGCGATTTTCAGAGGTTGTGAAAGAGCAGTTGGTTTCTGTAAACAATTATGCAAGATGTCGGGCGCCAGGAGGAAGGGAATGAAACTGAAACCTCTGGGTGGCCAAAGCCCTAGGCCGAGGGGACAGATGTCATGAGACTGCTAGCAGATAAACTCAAGCCTGTTATGGATCAACTTGCTGGTATTAACCAGCAGTTAACCGTTCTCAACCAGACTATAGCAGCGCAGCAGCTCCAAGTGGCCGAGACAGCAAAGCAGATGTAACAGACGATAGCAGTGGGGAAAGAGATGCACTCTGAACAAAAGACGTTGAAGAAAAGAGTGGATCAAGTGACAAATAAACAAAACCAACAGGAACACAGGCTGCTGTCCTTGCAAATGGAAAAAGCTAACATGATCCTCAGATTTCAAGGAGTTCTGGAATCACTGAAGGAAGATTTAAAGAGGCTCTTTAGTGATTTTCTCACACCAGTGGTAGGCTGTAAAGCGGAAGAGATATTGCATGATATTGAAGCAGCGTATAGGGTGTATTCAAACTACACCAAAAAGAACAGCCTACCTGGTGAAATATCAGTTCAATTTTTGAGAAGACAAACTAGGGACGCAATTTTGTGAGCAATTTCGGCAACTCCACTGAAAATGGGGAATGATATCATCAAGGTTTTAAAGGACATTCCATTCTAGATTCGGCAAAAATGGAAAAACTACAAGGACTTGACACTCTTTCCCCAAACTAACCAAATTGGATACAAATGGGCAGTCCCAGAAGGAGTGGTCTTTAAGATGAATGATAAGAGAGAGAAGATTGATTCCGTGTTTAAAGCTAAAGAATTTCTCAACGCCATCTGGGAAGCAAAGAAGACAGTGAAACTGGTTCAAGTGGCTCTGCACCCTCGGAAACGGACTAGGACTTGGCTGTGGAAGAAGGCACTGGTGCCCGAAAACCAACTTATGCATTTAGGGACAGAAAGCCTAAGTAAAGGCAGAAGGACTCTGAAAATGGCCTTTATGAAGCGAGTTTGGGAGATGCTCTGGAATTCTCTCATAACAACTAATCAGCTAATTATTAAGTAGGGAACGATAGACAGGAACTCACTGTATTCATGGTTTGCTAACTATAAAGTATTAACATAGATATTAACGGGTTTAAAGATCTCCTACTCTTGGGATTTTAGTGTAGTGTGGATTTGCTTTTCTTTCTCCCTAGTGTTAGTTTCCCTCCCCTTTTCTTGAGTTGTAGTTTTGTAGTCTTATAAAAAAAGCAATAAAAAAGTTCCCTTCGGGAGGCCAAAAAAAAAAAAAGCTAAATCATCTTGTTTACTCAGGGTTAAAGATAAACAAATTACTTTGTGAATGGCAAAACTTCTGACAGCTATTGTTAAGTTACATGACAACTTTTGTAATAATTTTAGGCCCTCTTTTTTAGGGTGAGGGTCTGACTGTGAAAACAGTAATTAAGAAGTAAGAAGTACATAATTTTCAAGAAGCAACTCATTGACTTTGAAACTATATCTGCACTATATAACTCAGGCCCTGGCCCCAATATTAACAGCATCATTATAACATCATTTAAATAGCCAAATATAACCCAGACTATGCTGGCAGTTGATTGTATTGTTGGATGCTGTTCATGCTCATGCCCGCCATCATATATGGATCTTTCTAGCACTTTGTTTGTCTTTTAATGTGTATTTTGTTGTGATTTTAGATAAATTTGTTTGAGTTGTTTTTATCCTACATAAGCTGCCCTGGGCCTGGCCTTGGTGGGGAGGGTGGGATAACAAATAAATAAATAAATAATAAACTCCAGGAACTTGCCAAAAACATTTGAGGTATGGATCTATGATTTCAATTTTAGAAGTTAAGAATCATTTTGAGCACCTCCATATCCTCAGCGTTACTAAAGTAATGGTTCTGTGCTTTTTCATTTCATTTTTTTCTTTTCTGCACTCCTCAAAAATCACTGCTCATATTAAGACAAGACTCATATATCATTAGATTTAATACTGAAATTAGCCTCAGTGTGTGGATCAAAGAATCCACTCAACTAAGCCACATACAAAGAAGAAGTATTCGTATACAAGCATGGGATTTGAAAAAAAATTATAAAATGTAGTGCAGATTTGCAGAAAAATATAAAACATAGAAATTGGGGTGTTTAAAAAACCTGAAATACATAATAGTGGCTGAGGACAAACCGGCAATTGGCTGTGGGAGCCAGTCGCGGCAAAAAAGCTGTGGACTGCTGCTGGAGCACACCAGGAGGAGGTGCGCTGGAGCATTCATACTGCTGCCCCGGAGGTACAGCATTTCCCCATTAATTCGGCTGTGGGTATGTGGGTGTATGTGCGCATGAGCGCTCATGCGCATAAGCGCATTTTGCCGATTGGGGGAGGACCCCACAGTGCCAGCACCGCATTGGGCAGTAGAGCGGAACATGGCTAATCATACCGCTGCTGCCTTCTGCCCAATGCAGGTTTCTCCCAGCTTTTCAGCTGCGTGTTCAGACTTCCCAGAAGCAGAGAAATGCATGACGCACGTACACTTTAGGGATTTGCTACCGGTTTCTTCAGGTATCTTTTTAATGAGGCAGTGAAGCGGAAGAGCGCGGGTTGGCTACAGGTGGGGGACCCCAGGCAGATGTGCCTGTGTGAATGCCCTGTTTACTGCGAGTTTGAAGTGTCGCTGAAACAGATCCCTACCAGGGCAAATTGCCAGTCTGAACTCAGCCAGTGTCTGTTTCTTTAAGAAAGGAAGTCCACAAAAATCTCACAAGACTATGCTGTGGTATCTCAGCAGGCGTTGCTGGGGGGGGGGTACTAGGCAATCCCTAACCAACATTGCCAATTCTTCCAAGCCTCAGTTAGTATCAGAATGGGTGGAGGTGGGGGAGAGAGAGAGAGACTAAAAAAAAAAGATAAAGGATAAGAAAAAGGAACGTATAAAGATAGGTACTAAACCCCCTCATTTGTTTTTTTGTATAAATAACAGTTGAGATGTATATACCCTTGTTTTTCTTTACCTCCTGGAATTCGATTTAGGCTCAGGTAATACCCATCGGCTGTAAGCACTTCATATTCTTTTGACGGATATCCCCAGTACTGAATTCTCTCACTCTGCAAGGATACGAAGACAAATGTTAGGCCAACATTGTTCAGCAAATGTGCAAAGCAGATGTAGGAAGTGGATGGGGAATTTCTCGCAAAGTAATGAAATCATCATGCATCAAGCTACATCTAATCTTCTCTGTAAATATGGGTGCCAGCTAATACTTATATTTGGAAACCATGAGTCCAAAGGTGACCAGCTCCAAAGCTGACTAGCAAAAATCAGATAGTGCTGAAACAAGCAAGTGAAGTTTGCAAGAGGTCAGAAAATACATGGTCCCTCTTAAAACTTTCTCTGACATGTTGGAAAATACCTGTGCCAGAGATACCAAACCCCCTCATGGGCACCATGAACTACACAGACAAAGGCCCAGCATCTGACAACACACAGGGTCAAATGTTCATCACAGCTCCTTTTACATGTGTTGCATTATGAGTAATACAAATATCACTTTATGAGGCAGCCTGAGGAAACATAAGCAACCACAAGGATGTATTATGAGCAGTTGCCCTCAAGGAAGAGTAATTATACTTCAAACACATTGCATGTTTCTTTATAATACATATTACAATAACACCTGTTTGAAGGTTACCAATATTATGTTCCTCATGTCAGCAGAGACCAGTTATGAGTTTTTTAAAGTGTTCAAGTAAGTAAACTGGAAATTCATAATATGTCATAGAGAGAAGTCATTAATTACTTCAATTACAGAGGCGCCCATTGCGTTTTATTCCAGGTCTCTCACAAATGCTGAGAGAAATTATGCCCAAATTGACAAGGAGGGCCTCGCCCTGATTGCGGGCGTCAAAAAGTTACATCAATGGACGTTGCCACTATGATGGTACGAGACTCTGTACTCGCCTGAGTGCTCAATTGGGCATTGAGGGGGTGGCCAACAGGTAAAGTGGTGCCAGAGTTCAAACCTTTTGTTTCCCACCAAACTGAACTCTTGGTGGCAAAGGGTTGCCTATTGTGGGGAAGCCGTGTAATAATTTCCGCCAAACTGAGAGAGCAGGTATTGGAGACGCTTCACTCTGGCCACCCGGGAATTGTACACATGAAGGCCCTCGCCAGGGGGTATGTGTGGTGGCCGAATCTGGATGTGGACATTGAGGTACGGGTCAAGAACTGTATGAGTTGTCAGCAATCGCAACCAGAACCATCTCAGGCACCCACTCAACCCTGGGAAAAGGTGCGGAGGCCGTGGTCCCGCCTCCATGTTGATCTGGCTGGTCCCTACCAGGGACAAATGTTTTTAAGTTGTGTTGATTCCTACTCCAAATGGTTGGAGGTTGTTAATTTGAGGTCAACAGGATCCGGGGCTGTGATCAATGCCCTCAGAAAGCTTTTTGTAATGCACGGGCTGCCGGACTGTTTGGTCTCCAACAACGGGCCACAGTTCGTATCGGCCGAGTTTGAAGGGTTTTTGCGGGACAACCTCATCCGCCATGTGACTTCTGCCCCGTTCCATCCAGCCACCAATGGTCAGGCAGAATGGATGGTTCAGATGGCCAAGGAGTCACTTGGGCGCCTGACGTGCGGGAACTGGGGCCAGAAGATCACCTCTTTTCTTCTGAGCCAGCACATCACGCCTTGCTCTGCAACTGGAAGAAGCCCAGCAGAGCTGTTAGTGGGCCGTAAGCTGGCTTCCCTCTTAGACCGCCTGCATCCTGACCTCGACCAATCTAAGCAGCGGTCAGAGACCCCGGCACAGGGGAGAGTTTTTGTTGAGGGGGACAAAGTTTTTGCCCGCAACTATGCGGAGGGTCATTGGTGGCTACCAGCCATAGTCACCAAGGTTGGGGGTCCAGGTCGTATGTGGTCCGGCTACCCAATGGTCGGGAAATCTGCCGCCACATAGACCAGCTCAGTGAGCGGTCGGCTGACTCAAGCACCGAGTCACAGCCCAACCCTGATCTGGTTCCCATCAGGCAGGAGGGGCCTCCCGGAGAGGAGGTGAGTGCTCCCGATGGGGAACCGGAGTCTGGGCAGACCCCAACTCCAGGACCTGAGACCCCTGTCCCTGTTCCTACAGTCTCTCTTGCGAGAGAGGTTCCCGAAGAATGTGCCGCTCCTCCACCACCAGAGCAGAGACCACTGAGCCTGTCACAAAGAAGCCGTTGTGCCCCTGCCTACCTAAAAGACTTCATATGGCAAGGTAATGTGCCATCTTAGGGGGGAAGAGTTGTTATGTATTGTACTGTGAATCTTGCCTATGTTCTGCAATGTTAAGCTTCAAACTAAATGTGGCTCCTTCATCTGTCGTATTACCATTGGCTGGTTTCTGAGAAACCTCTGTAAATACCCAATCACTATGTGAGAATGTATCTAAGAGGGAACGGTCCTGATTGGCCTTTATCCCTGTATTGTTATTGGTTCTTATCAGGTTATGGGTGTGGCTTTGACAGCCCTGGAGAGTTTAAAAAGGGAGCTGTGCTCCACTTGTTGTTGGCGTTCTGAGTTGGAGTTTTGCTGTTACGAATAAAGCTGAAATCATTTGCTGAAATCAAATAGTTGTTGAGTCTCCATACTTAACAGCTGGCGCAGAGGCACCACTGTTGGTGGCTTTCCCCCAGTAAATCGGCAATGTGCGCATGGGTGCATGGCTGCCCGTACACACAAGCGCATCCGGCCGATTGGGGTGGATTCTGTTGTGCCAGCACCGCATTGGGCAGTAGAGCGGAGCATGGCAAATCAAACCGCTGCTGCCATCTGCCCCATTGCGGCTTGGTCCCGGCTTATCTGCTGAGTGTTCACACGGCCGGGAAGCGGAATGCCGCGGGATAAACACGCTCTCTGGGATTTGCTACCCCTTTAAAGAGGTATGTTTTCATCTTAGGAGCGAAGTGGAACAGCATGGGTTGCTGATGAGTGCAGAACGCCAGGCAGATGTGCCTGTGTGAACACTCCCTTTAATGCGGTTTTAAAACATCGCTGAAATGGGGCTCTACCAGGGCAAATTGCCAGTCTGAACTCAGCCAGTTTGCTCTTCAAGAGGGAGGAATTCAAAAGAGTTTAAGAAACTTTAGTCAATAGCATCCAGATCATTTTCCTTTGAGAGTACTGGAATTTTGGTTTTTCCTCACCCTTTGCAGTTCAAGCACCTTTCTGGCCTCTTCTGGAGTCGATGGTTCAGTTAAATCAATTGATGGAATCTCTGGAGCTTGGTGGGCCTACCTCCTAGCTATTAGGGGTCTACTGTTATTGTTTTTATATATAGTTTTGACACTTTTGAGGAGAGTTTCAAGGAGAACTTAGAGAAGAGAAGAGGGGTAAGGACTGTTCATACCAAATTTGTGCTTGGAAGTAAATTCTGCCTAATGAGATCTTTGAGGTTACACAACGTAATTCCAAGTTGTTGTGTCCTGCCACCAGTAAGCCCCTGTCTTAATTATGTCAAGATCTACTGTGTGTAATTATTCTGGGACCCCATAAAACTTTATGTGGGATGTCTAATTGGGTGCTTAACTACTAGAGGTCATTGTTAAAATCAGCACTTTTAATGTTGCTGCTCCCCCCACAGGGAAAAGATAAATGTCTACCCTGTCCCTATCTTAAAACAAATTAAAAATAAGTAAAAAGCAGAACAGGGCAAGAATAAAGCAAAGAAAAACAAAGCAAAATAAGGAAGGGCGGCAGTGGCCGCAGCAGAGTAAACACCCTATCCTCATGAACTGTACTAAGCAGAGCCTCTGCTTAATTGCACAGTCTAAATTAGAGGCTTTTCCTTGTTGTTGAGTTCTCTTACTATCTAACTTCCTGAGCTTTTTTCAGCTTTAACAGTGTGACTCTTATCTTCCTTTCATTGGCAATTAAGAGAGAGAATCAAAATTTTGAAAGGGAGGAATAAAAAGCCTAAATAATAATGAACTGGTGGTCAAAGTTCCTGAAAAACCCTCCAGGCTACTCTACATTCCAATCACGGCAAAATGGGGAGGGCAGGGAGACCTCACCAATAAATATCCAAAACAAAAGGAAGGGAAGAGAGAAAGAAAGGACTTTGGAAGGAGTTGAATGAGTGTAGAAATAAATAAGATAGAATGGATAAAAGAAATAAAGGAATCCACGTGGTTCCATGATTAGGTAAGTATAAAATAAGATGAAATAATGTTGGAGAGTCAATTTGGCCTCATCATGCAGCCACACCTGATCAAAAGAGATGGTTTTTTAGCACAGAAGCCAAGGTAGGGAAGGGAGAGATATTGGGGGAGGGAATGAAGATGTACAGCTGAATATGATTGGGTGAGATTGGCAAAGTAATAAAATAAGGTGTAATATTGATATTTATGTAAACATAAATATAAGATATAAAACAGAAGTATGAAATAAAGCAAGTGAAGGTAAATATAAAATAGAGACACCCAAGAGTAGAACTCAGCCTTTTATCATTCCTATCACTCCTGTCATTCCTAAGAGAGAGAAGTAAATAAATGAATAAATAAATTGATTAAATAAAGTTAAAAGGTTAGGAGGAGAGGAGGAGGAGTTGGTTTTATACCCTGGTCTTCACTATCTGAAGGAGTTTTCAGAGCAGCTTACAATCACCTTCCCTTCATCTCCCCAGAACAGACATTTTGTGAGGTAGGTGGAGCTGAGAGAGCTCTGAGAGAACTGAAACTGACCCAAGGTCACCCAGCTAGCCTCATGTGGAGAAGCGGGGAATCAAACCCAGTTCTCCAGATTAGAATCCACCACTCTTAACTGCTACACCACACTGGCTCTCAATAGGGAGTTAAAAGCAGGGGCTTGATTATCAGGAGAGGGGAGTGGGAAAAGGAGTTGCTGCTGCTGCCTGGGTGACAATCCAAACAAGGCTAAAAGGCACAGAAAAGATAGAAAAAGAACTGCAGAACCTTGGTATACCTTAGTAAAAATAAAGCAAATAAAAGTAACAATAGGAAAAAGAAAGTATAAAACCCCCAGTGGGGACATGGGCGGGGGGGAGGGTAAGGTGAAGGGATAAAATAATAAACTAAAACGAAGCTAAAACAAGAGTTCTGGGAGTGGAGAACGGCCTTGGGCATCAGTAATTTCACACCAGAAACCGGCTATTTCGACAACAAAAGCTATGGTGCAACTTAGCATCAACAAGTTGCAAAGACAAAACGATATAAGGCTATTAAGGGGATAAAACACAAACATGCAAGAAGAATCAATGCAAATTAAAAACAAAAACTCAGAACACAAACAGGAATAAACATTTGCTAGATTCTTAAAACTGAGCCTGTCTCTGGAGAGGTGGCTTATAAATTCCCTAATATAATAAAATACTCCTATAGGTGAAAGAGAATAGTCACCAAGTGGCATATTTAGCAAGGGTACAGCATGGTGGAGGAGGGACACCAGTCCATATGAAAAGCCAACTATGCGAATGAAGAGCCAGTCCACATGAATCAGGTGTTTGCACAACCAAGATGTGCATGCAGAGCTGATGCTCCATGGAAGAGTGGAAGAGTTCACGCTGTTCTCCCACAACACTTATCACAGCACCACCCTGGCTGAAAGCCTGAACCCAAGTCTAAGTTGTCAAATGATGCTATAAAACCTCCTCTGTCTGAGCACTCTACAATGTTATAGTACTTACAATATTCATAAATTGTTCAGGGTTTACTCCTGCTTTGCTCTTCCTATCTTCTGAACTCACAGTTCCTTGCACAATCATCACAATGAGCAGTGGCCACATCTTGGAGTATCTGCAAAAGAATGGAAAATTGCAGATAAGGAAAGAGATTATAGTTGAGATGTCTGCCTGAGTTCCAAAGACTCAAAGCATTCAAATGAAGCAAAGGAAGAGGCATCTGGATTAACCTTACACCAACATCCAAAGAAAAACTGAAGTAAGTCAAATGTTGGGATGCTCCTTAGAAAGTTATTGTCTTGCACAATCTACCATTATGCACTAAAGCATGGGTGGATCCCAGGAACCATGCTAACTGGTTTCCTGCCCATAAATCTACTTCAGGCTTTGTTTCTCAAAGAAGAGTCCACCATGTGACAGAGAAAGTCAACTTTTAAACCAGAGGGACTTTCAAAAGCAGTTTATGCCATGGCAAGGGGGTGACCATTCAGAGAAAAAAGATGAATACCAGCATGTCTAAGGCCCCACTTTCAGTCAGGTCCCCTGGCTGTGATTGTAACAGCAGTGTAGATACCATCACATAAGTACTGGAATAGACACTATAATGACTGGACCAGGCACAGATGGGCAGAGAGAGAGTGGTCTCCTATCCATCACCTGCCCTTCTGAATCTTCCTCTGCTTTAAGCTACCTCAAAGCAGGGGTAACTTAACATGTAGCTACCACTATCAGCCTGCTGCATAGGGAGTTTTGCTAGCAGAGTACAGACAGGTGCAGTTCTGCCTCCTGTTCCCATTTCTTGGCAAATGCACTTAACAAGTCTCAAATTACTGACTGTGATTATGTCAAATGATCAAAGGAATTAATCAACTTGTGGCTTCAGGGAAACAAATTTTCTTTGAAATCAGGAAGAAAGGGACTGCAAAAAAGGAGGGGGGGGTTCCAAGTAAAATCCTAACCATACTCTAACTATATGGTCCCAAAACTCTCACGTTCACTCAGACAAATTTAGAGATCTGCACTTCCAGAACTTCACAAACCCCTGTCTGGGTGGGGACTTTGTTAGCCAAATTGCTTTGTTTCTTAATAATAGATTGGAGAATTATGATATTAATGAGTAATTGGCATAACTATAGGATCAGACCTGTGTATACTGGAGTTAGAATTCCAAGAACCCAAGAATAGACACAGAGACTGGGTAGCTAAAATAATTATTCCTTTACTAAATATTCTCAGGCATACAAACAATATCCAAACATTCATACACACAATACAGAACTAAAAGAGCAGAGGTGATTGATAGCTAATAGTTATGGGGTGATACTACCTGTCCAGATGTGCAGAGGTCCATGAAGATGAGTTTATGACCTAAACCCAGAGGTTTAGGGGTGGTCTGCCAGTTGGCATCAGGGCAGAGGCACATGGTCGGATGCTATGTGATGCTGATATAGACATTGGAAAACAATGCAGATCAATGGAAGGTCTTGGGGGCTGATTTCAGGTGAGAACAATAGATTACCTGGGCCAATGATGAGTCCCAGGGGTGTGCGGCATCAGGACAAGCAAGGCCTAGATGTGATCAATAAGCTTCCAGAGAGTCCGGGTCTGGATATAATGAGATTAAGCCAGGTACTGGGGGTGTCCATTGTGGAACAACAAAGTGGCCTGGCATTTCCCTGGTGCCAGACAAAAGAAGTGATGTTTCTTAATATGTGGCAGGATGAACCTGAATGGGTGACCATTCACTAGACATAGAAAGTTAATGTTTACTTTGATAAGTCTGGCATAGGTGTAAGAATGCAGATATCTTAGACAAATGTATGGAGACAGAAATGAGAGGATTATTCCAAAGGTATTTCCTGACATAGATGAAACAGGAGAGGGGGATGGAAACATGTAACGTACTTCATTCATGACAATAGCACAAACCAGAGGCTTTTTGTCCCTCCCTGCCTGTACATTTGACAGACAAAAGACTAGCCATTTGATCAGTAGATGCCTGAGGCAAAGGCAGAGATTTGCCCATTCTTAGTTCTTTTGGACTGAGCTGACAGGATAGATGGGAGGGGGGTTGTTCACCTGGAGAGTCTTCACTTGGCCTGAGTTTTCTCAGTCTAGCCTCCCAGCAAAAGCCACTGTTTAAGCCAAGCCTGGCTTCATAGGGCACTGCTTGTGGAGGTTCAGAGGTAATTTTGGGGTGTCTCTCTCTCAGGAAAAACCACCCTGGGTTCAGGGCTGAGGATGCTGGCAACAACTTCCTTGTACAGGCAGCCTCCTGCTCCTATGTATGCTCCATGGACATATGCACAGGAAATTGGGTTGACTAGGCTTTTAAACAGGTTATCTAAGGTGCTGCCTCTGGGCTACTACCCTGCTAGGCTGTTTATGATTCCTGCATCTGCAGAGAATGACCAAGGGGGCAGCAGCAGGTGGTCATGTTTTCATACCTTGGTATAAACAAACAAACACAGAATCCATTAGCTTAGAGGCATGGACCTGAAAGGAAGGTGTGACACCCTTTATTTACTCAGAGTGCCTACCATCCTCCACAATTTCAGTCCCACAGGTTCAGTGTTACAGGTAGGTCAGGCAGTCACAGTCTGCCGTCACACATGAAATAATTCACTTTCAATCCACTTTCAATGCACTTTCCAACTGGATTTTGCCAGTTCACCCAATAAAAATCCAGTTGGAAAGTGCATTGAAAGTGGATTATTTAGCGTGTGTGACCACAGCCACAGTTCACCATCCATCTCACCTCTTTTAAAACATTGAGAGAGCCATGACCACTTTATACCAGGCACTCTCACTCACAGAGGCACTACCAGACAGGGTAGCCCAGTCTCCTTTCATAATTGCCCCTTAAACTTACCCTGCACAGAGTTGTTGAGGATTGAGATGTAACTACTGCTTCTTTCACACACTGCCACCATTTATTTATATCCTAATATGGCCCTGTTCACACGGAGCATTTGCCCCACTGAAGGCACAGTAGCCCTGCAGACTTTCCGTGCGCGATCATACCAGCACATCTGGGAGGCATAGCACTCCCGTGGCCAACCAGCAGCTTCCCATGGAAAATGCGGAGAAAAAACTACTAGGGTCAAAGCACTAGTTTCCGGAAACCTGGGGGCAAAGGCCGGCATCTGATCATGGGAGCGCCAGTATCCCGCAGCTTCCGATGCCCACCCATGTCCCGGGGTTTCCGGATGTTGTAAGTTTCCACGGGATGCGCACCAATGTTGAATGATGCATGCGCGCATGCAAGACACCGACAGTGGCCCGCCCCCCCAACGGCACCTGCATCCTTTGCTACAGCGCAGCTTGCGTGCTCTGCTGCGCTGCTTTTTTGCCACGCTGCAGCAGCGCTGTGTGATCGGCGCTCAGCGCTGGAGCATGGCAACCCAGTGGTCCATGTGATCGGGCTATCGTACCTTATTTTGCTCCAGAGCGAACTGCCATGCCCCCCCCCCCCCCGCGTTTTCTGACCTGTATGACCAGGGCCTATATTTTATATTCTAATAGCAAAATCAGCAAAATCTTTGGATACATAGTGGGTCTGTGAACATGCAAGACAGATCTTTCTACAAACCTGAAAAGAGACCCAGGTTTGCAGAAAAATATGAAGTCTGGGGGGAAAATGCATTGGGGGGGGTTAAAAACCCCAAAATGATAAAAGGACCACCTGTAGCTTTAAGCAATAGATTCTCTCAGTGTCTGTTGCTAGGCTACCACAGTATTCCAGACTTGGCTCTGTCAGTAAAAGGCAGAGGGAGGAGGCAGGACCATTTCCAGGCCTATTTTGTCCTTTGAGGGAGGACTCATTGAGCCCAGGCCTGAACAGGATTATCAGCTCCAGGCTGGGAAATTCCTGGAGATTTTGTGGTGAAGTCTGAGGAGTGCAGGGCTTGGGGACAGGACAGGCCTCAGCTGAATATAAGCAGTTATTTTCTCCAGGGAGACATGGCTTTGTCATCTGGAGATGAGTTGTAATTCTGGGAGATCTCCAGGTCCCACCTGGAGGCTGGCAATCCTAGGCCTGAAAGCAACCTCTGGGTGACTTGATACCACCTGATTTGTGTGACTCAACTAGGCCTGGCTGCTTGCTACTGTCCAACAGCAGCCACCTTATAAAAGCCAGTGTGGTACAGCAGTTAGAGGTTCAAACTGGGGTCTGGGAAACCCAGGTTCAAATCCCCATCTTGCTATGGAAGCTCACTAAGTGATTTTGAACCAGTCACATCCTTTCAGCCTAACCTACCAAATAGGACTGTTATGCAGATAAAAAGGACAAGACAAGATTTGCTTTGGTCCCCACTGTGGAGAAAAGTGGGGTGAAAATGAAGTAAATAAATACAGCTGGAGATGGGAGGCAGATAAAAGGCAGGTTGCTGAATGGCTGAGAAGGAGACACTGAGTCAGGGAAAGGAAAAGGATATGAGAGTGGCCAGGAGGAAGGAATGAGAAAAGGGGTAGGGTTGCCAACCTCCAGGTGGGGGCTAGAGGGGACTGGAATTACGTGAGATCAGTTCCCCTGGAGAAAATGTCTGTTTTGGAGGATGGACTCTATGGCATTATACCCTGCTGAAGTCACTTCCTTCTCCCCAGGCCTTGCCCTCCCAAGATTCCTCCTTCAAATCTCTAGGAATTTCCCAATCTGGAGCTGGCAGTGGCAACCCTAAGAGGGAACTGATCTCTGTAGCTCGGAGATCTGTTGTGATTCCAGAAGATCTCCAGGCCGCACCTGGAGGTTGGTGATCTGAGAAGGATGTAGGATTGCCAGGTCTGGCCTGGAAAATACCTGGAGACTTTGGGGGTGGATCCGGGAGAGGGCAGGGTTTGGGGAAGGGAGGGGCCTCAGCATGGTACAATGCCATAGACTCCACTCTTCAAAGCAGCCATTTTCTCCAGGGGAGCTGATCTCTGTCAGCTGGAGATCAGTTGTAAAAGCGGGAGATCTCCAGGCTCCACCTAGAGGCAGACAACCCTAGAAGGATGCAGGAAAAGGGGAGAGGCTATGGGGGCTTTCAGGAAAGGGAAAGAGGAAATAGTGAGGGAGGGGAAAACAAGATGCTTCCTTCAAGTCCTTGTGGGTTCCTGCTTATCTTTATATATGGGCCAAGATTTTAACTTGTGTGTGTCTGTGTGTACTTCTTTCCCTGAAACCATGCACATCTAGCCCAAAGAGTTAAACAAACAAGAAGTTAGCTTTATTTATGGTTTGGACATAATATTGGAATGAATCAGTCCCTATTCAGGCATTTGGGTTCTTTGTTACAAGCTGGCCTTTTCCCAGTCAGCATGAAGTTGCTTTTCTGCCACAGACTTCACTGAGCCAGTCTGACTCTTCGTCAGCTGAGTTAATGGCTGTTTTCAACTGTCTGTCTCACCAATATTCCATTAGCTCCCATCAGTCTCTCTTAGGGAGAGGCAGAACCAAACCTGTCCATCACAGAAAGGCGCTTGCAAAAATGGGATAAGCATCTATGGTTTTTCCTTAAATGAGCGAGCATCCCCCTGCAACTTGCCAGGCATGTCGGTGCACATGAGGCTCTTTGTGGGCAGGGTTCCCTCCACAGGCTGGATCCAGGCCAGTGGATCGGGGCCCACAAAAGTGGGTAAAGCCATGCCCCTGTCAAGGGAACGGGAATCCTGATAAAACCCCATCCCCCAGCCAACAACAAAACAAGTTGGGGGGAAATTCCCCTTGATTCTCTTTACTGCATAAACTGAATTGAATGTTTGGTTTTTCAGTAGTGGGACGGAGGAGAGTGTTTGAAAACCTATCTGTAAAAGTCTATCTGTTCTGTAATAGTTCACAGTTTAAATGCAGGGATTAATTAACTGTTGCAGGTGAATACACGACTTGTGTATGCTTCTATGGGGCTGCATCTGTTCTGCACATTCAGAGCTTCAAGACTTGATGCATGTTAATACAGGTGTTCCCAAGTTAAATCATACCATGTTTTACTTACTTTTACTTTTAGCCCCCTTTCTTCCTTTCAGAGCTCAAGGTGGTTTATAATGGAGATAAAATGCATAAGGTAAAATACATATAAACCAAAAATTTTAAATCACAGTTTAGGATTGCTGGCAAGTTAATCCAATGTGCTTCTAAAGTAACCCATTGTCAATTGCCCCCTAAAGATTGCAGGTGAGTGGGCCAGGCACACCTCCCTGGGGAGGTAGTTCTATCATTATGGGGCTGCCACTGAAAAGATCCTCCTTCATGTATACACCAAACAAGTTTATTTGATTGGTAGAACTGTCAGGAGGGCCCCTTCCTGTGAGCTTCATTCCTGGGTAAGGATATATGTTATATCAGCTAATACAGGTACAGTAGCAAGGGACAAACCAGACAAAATGGTGGGAGGGATTGTTTGTTTTAAAGCTAAATTTCTCCTTAAGCCTTTCCTTCCTCAGCACCACAGCCCAGTCTGTACAACCTGCTGCTTCATCCCTAGAATCCTATTGGAAAGACTGGGGGAAAGAATGCAGATTTCCTGCCATGGCTGTGATTCAAATTCGGTGCATATATTAAGGCCAAAGGCATTGTTAACATTTATCCCCTTGATGACATCACAATCTACCTCAGAAGCTCGCCTCAGCTGCAGAAATATAGTGCCATGCAGCATAACAGACTACAGTCTGAGAAACATAACTATAGCACATTCTTGGGAACTAGTTGCACCATTCTTTGAAGCCTACTCATAGAAAAGTTTCATAATCAATATTATGCTGAGTAAATAGATTTAGTTGAAGGAAAACATCTTGATAGCTCTTCTGAAGACAGGTTACAGCCTATTGAAAGTTTCTCTGGCATTAAGTTGCAGGACAGGACAGCCTTCCTTCCATCTGAGCTTCGTGAGGGAGGGGGCAGGGCCTTTTCCAGCGCTGTTTTCCTTTCCACTTCTACCCTCACAAATGTTTCTGGAAAACTGCTCAACTGTATAGCATGACTTATGTTGCAATATACCTTGACCTAGGACAGCCTAGGCAAGCCTGGTTTCATCAGATATTGGAGGCCGGGCAGGAGAACCAATGGGGAGGGCTTTAAATGCCTCCCTGGTCCCTTCCTGGCTTGCCTGCCTCAGTGGGCAGGCCAGGAGGGGACAAGGGGGCCTCTGGAAGGCTTCTCCTGCTCGCCCGCTTTGGCGAGCGGGCAGGAGAAGTAGCGGGGAGGGCTTTAAATGCCTCCCCAGTCCCTTTCTGGCTTGCCTGCCTCAGGGGGAGGTGGAGGGGTGGGGGCTCTGGGAGGCTTCTCCTGTTCACCTGCTTTGGTGGGCGATCAGAAGAATCAACGGGGAGGGCTTTAAATGCTTCCCCAGTCCCTCCCGGTTCCTTCCTGGCCCTCCCACTGAGGCAGGCAGGCCAGGAGGGGGCGGGGGGCTCTGGGAGGCTTTTCCTGCTTGCCCGTTTCGGCAGGCAGGCAGGAGAAGCAATGGGGAGGGCTTTAAATACCTCCCCACTCTTTCCTGGGCCCTTCCTTGCTTGCCCGCCTTGGCAGGAGGACCAGGAGGAGGGGAAGCCTCAGCCTTCTCAGTGTCAGGTTGGCGGAGCATCCTGCTCATTGTCTCACACCACACTGAGGCAGCGATGCTGGCTGCCACTTCTGTGGTGGGCAGGACTGCAGCAATGCAGGCACTGGATTGGCACACCATGGAAGTGACAGTTCAGGGAGCCAAAGGCTGTGGGAGCATGTGGAACGTTGAGGCAAGAGAGACATGAAAACTCTTTTATATATAAGGAGAGATAGTCCACCTTTCTCACATGGACCCAAGGCAGATTATACATAGTGAGTAAGTACAATCAACAAAATGGGATATTCAATACTTAATTAGGATATTATGAAACTGGAGCCACCAGAAAGAACAGGATCATAGCATAGGTGTCAACATGACGCAATAAGTGGTACAGAAATTACATAATAGGATCCTACTTACAATAGGCTATCTGCAGCAGTAAAGACCACAAGTCCCAATCATTTATCCATCTTGTACAGTGCATCCTTATTATCTGTGCAGAAAAGCCCTCTTGAATATTTCAGTTTTACATAGTTTGCAGAAGGCCAGGAGAGTAGGAGCTTTCCTAACCTCTTCAGGCAAGCTATTCCACAAGGCCAGAGTCACAAGCATGTGTACAGACAGCTGTTGATTTTGTCTATTAGCAGGGTGGCACCTGCAGAAACTCCTGCTGACATGAGTGGAGTTGTCATGGTGGAATGTGATAGACTATCAAGGGTTCGTGCCTCACAAAGTCTGAGAACCTTTCAGTGACAGTCTGTTCAAATGGAATCCTGGGGATAGCAAATGACAGTTTGGAACTGACAGTTGAAAAAGAATTAGTTTAGCACTGACTGAGGACTGGGAAAGGGGCAAAAGAGGAGTGAGAGGATCATGGAAGATCCCCACACAAGCTGTAAAGGGACAGAACTTCTAGTCAAGAGAAGTAACCCCTGCCCAGTAAAAAAGGGAAATAACACTTAAAAGAGGAGTGATCCTGGATCTGTACATGCAGAACGATTTGGGGGACTTGGTTGTACGTTCCTGCCTTCTAAACTGGAATTGTCACTGAAACTCAGAAACCTATGCTTGCAAGTTAAAGCAGAAACTGAAAAGAAAGCCTGTCTCCTTGAAGTTTCAAAGAGGTCATTGAAAAAAGAAAAACAAGTACTTCTTGGCTACATATTAGCTGGATTTAGTGTGATTACAAAATTACCACAGTTTTTATTGTTGGTTGACCTCTTACATTATACCCCTGATTCCACCTGACCTTTCCCCCTCCAAGTTAAATAAAATATTTTATTTTTGAACTTCCTAAAGCTTCTCACATGCCATTACAGAAGTAAAATATAAGTAGGCAATTTTGTCTCTTTCCTAAAGTCCCTGGGCTGGGCCAGCATCAAAATATATAATAACATGACAGGGTGGGACAGCCATAGGACAACTAATAAGAAAAAAATAGATAGAGGAGCTGCCCAGCAAGAAGAAAAAAGGGGAAATCCTGTGAGGGAGGGAAGAGGGTGAGATCGCCATATGGAGCATAGAAATATAGGCAGTCCCATAAATAAGAGAGGACAACACTATAAAGGGCTTTTTATGTGTTAGCCAATACCTTAAACTGAGCTCAGTAACAAATGGGCAATCAGTGGAGGGTTTACAGAATGGGAGTAATATGCATACTATATCTAGTTCTGGCTAATAGTCAAGCTGTGGCATTCTGGACCAGTTGGAGTTTCCAGATTGATTTTGAGGGGAGACCAACATTTGACATTAAGAGATATGGGCATTTAGTACTTATAGATGTCTGCTGCCACCTAAAGGTTGAAACTACTACCTGTTTACAATAAAAAAATGAAAAGGAGAATAAAAGGAGAATAAAAACTTTAAGATGTCATTCAAACCAACCATAATTACAGTTAAATTTTTTCAGAGCAAAATGTCTTTAATCATGAAATCTAAGTAGCTGAGTGGAAACGATTCAAGCTGTGTATCATGCAACGAATGCAGCAACTGCTATGTTGGTACTTGCACATTCTTCTAAGTAGCTAAAAGTTGTTTAAGGTATTTATTTATTTATTTATTTATTTATTTATTTATTTATTTATTTATTTATATCTTCGACTTATATCCCGCTCGAACCCCCGAAGGGGTCTCTGAGCGGCTTACAGTTACTCTTGAATCCTTATCTAAGGCCACATAGCTGATTGGGAAGGGACTGCCCTACCAGCACCCCGTGGAGAGCGGTGTTCTTGTCAGTTTCTTGTCAGTTTCATCCTGGGTTGGCTCGGCTCTGCGTTCGCAGGTCCCTCCGGCGCGTGGTTCCTGCGTCGGCGTGACTCCGGCTCTGTCTTTCCGACTCCGCCGTGCATGCGCCTCCACAATCTCCTCGCGCCGTCGTCTCGGCTCCGCCTTTCGCTGTCCCCTGGAGCTCTCGCCATCTTGAAAGCCCTTCAAACCCCATATTTGCTGGACAGGCAGCAGGAGCCCTTGAGACCACTGCGTTCCATGAAACAGGAGTCCCAACACCACGGAAGCAAGACCTGTTTCTGCCCGTATTTGGGATGTCTCTGGCACAGCCCCAGTTCTTCACAATGAGCTACCAAAAGAAATGTGGACAGAGCCATTTTTGTTCTTGTGTAGAAAACATTGCAAGGCTAAACTGTTTGGAAGAGCCTTTTGGTAGTTCACTGTTGTTTATTGTTACTACTGTATGCTGGCACTTAAAAGAAGGTCTTCTGTTATTTTTGAATTTCGTTAATACAGTGTGGTAGTTCCTGCTAACTCTACAGGGAGCTCACTGCCCTTGTCCTTTGGCCTTCCAGCCTCAAAAAGGTGGGTGGAGGGAACTTAGAGGTTTGCCCCATTGAGTCCCTTGATCCCTATGGTTCTGCAGTATGTGTTCAGCAGATGTCACACATGCTCTCCTTCTCTGCTGATGCTCAAGGCTTTCTTTTTATCCCACTCTGCCTCCCATTGTGCCCTTCTTCCCTTTCTGTTCCTTTCTTCCTTAGGCAGAACATCTTCTCCGATCATTTCCCCACTCTCCTTCCTCTGTGCTTCTCTGAGGTCTATGGCCTTTGCCCCTGCCACCCCACCCATACCCCCACAGGACTTTGCCCCAGACCTAGACCCAGGAGCATCTGTGGTGACGAGTCCTGCACCACACACCCCATTTGTCCTTTTAACTAGGCAGCAGCGCCAGAACCAGGGACTCCCTTGGCAATGATGGGGGGACAGCACACCAGTCTCTAACTTCAGCATCCATGCTGGGGCCTACAGCATTTTGGCTACTCCTTGCAGCTCAGCTGGTCTCAGACTCAGCACCTCACACCTCCACAGCGAAGCCAAGAGCCATGTCATCCAGGTCCTATCTCACTGCCCAGGTTGCTTTCTGCCAGGGGTCCCCATCCCCTTGAAGCCAGGTAAATTCACCTGAGTGAGGCTGAAAGGTGGAAGAATCTGCAAGCAGCACATTCAGCATGGCAAGGCTGGAGGGGGTGGCAGAGTCTGTGGGTGATCCTGGACATACAGTGATGTGGGGGTTGATTTAGGGGGATTCTTTGTTTGTTTTGCTAAGAGTGGTTGTGGAAGTGGAGAGCGGTGGCGCAGGCAGTAAGGCACGCCTGCTATAACATTTGGGAACAGCCACTATGGCTGTTCGAATCCCACCGCAACTGGGGTGAGCTCCCGGCCCTAGTCCCAGCTCCCGCCAACCCAGCGGTTCGAAAGCATTAAAATATAGAGAGAGCAAGTAGATAAATGGGTACCTGCCTGTAGGTGGCAGGGGGCACCCTCCCTCCTTGGGGTGTGCAGCAGGAAAGCATCGGCGATCCGGCAGGGATGGTGACAGCAGCAGAGGCAGCATGGAGACAGCGCTGGGCGGCCGAGTCCAGAAGGAGGGCGGAGTCACGGAATGACGAGCGGCGCATCGGCGCAGTGCGGCGGAGCCAAAATGGACACAGCCAGAAACTGCAGCCGGCGCGAGGCCATACACCGAAGACGAGGCCTTCCGGGAAGAAAGCTGCTGAGCCGGAAAGAACCTGCCCCAGAACATCATGGATGGAGTGCTGACGTCTGAGGCCCACCGGAATAAGGACAAAAGAACTAGAAGCCCCTGCTGCCTGGGTACTGGTAGGATGCCATCCCCCTATGAATTGTGGCCCTAGATTAGGAATCATAATCCTGTGTAAACCGCTCAAAGACCCCTTGGGGTCAGAGCGGTATAGGAATCGAAAGTTAAATAAATAAATAAATAAATAAATTGCTTTGACTGATCACTGTTTTCAGAAAAGTGGTATATAAATATTAAACATAAATGAAACACTATAGACTGTAAACTTGCAACAAATATTTACAGACGCATCATGAGTTTTTTACAGATACTAAAATGTATTAAATTGAATTCATGATGTAAACACCTGGCAGGTTGAACATATTAGGGAATACAACTACCATAGTTCAATATCATATTGTGTTTTATTTTCTACCTCATTTATATCCAAAGCAGCTTACATGGGTCTCTGCCATTTAATTTTCATAACAACCCTGTGATGCAGGTTAGGCTGAGAGTGTGAGATTAGCCTAAGGTCACCCCTCAAGCTTCCATGGCAAAGTAAAGATTCAGACCTGGAACTCTCAGATTTTTGTTGGTTTTCTTGTTAGTAGAGCTTGGAAAGAGATGAAATTGGAGTTCTAAGAATGAAAGCTATCCACCAGCTGGAAAACTTTTGCATTAAAATAATGTAAACCACAAGACTATCCTTTTGAAGCAAACTGGTGACACAACAACAAAACCGAGTCTTCTGTCTCAAACCATTTCAGCTGTTCTCCATCAAATCCAGAATTTCTGAGTACATCCGCTGAGGAGCATCAAGGCCCCAAATGAAATCCCACTGGTTCCAGTCAGGCAAATACTTGTAATGAATGACATTTTTCAGTCGCGATCTTAACTGTTCTGCTTCCTCTGGTTGAGAAACCCAGTCATGACCTCCAGTCCATATCGCTACTGGGACTGTGATGTCTTCTATTCTATACAAGGGAGGAATGGTCTGGAAAAAAGGCAAATGACATAATAACATAATTGATATATTATTACACAAGGTGAATCAGCTGCGGAATTTCAGGAGAAGCCAAAGGAGGTGTGATAAGATTAGCAAAATGTCTCAAGAAAAGTTCTACACATAACTGTGTTATATGTGTGTGTGAACCAACTATGTTGATTCACCCTAAAGTTAAATTTAAAGTAAATTTGGAAATGAAATGTCTGAGAAAAGTAAACAAGAAAAAATGCATGTGCCCAAATTCAACCACCAAAAAGCCAATGATATATAGATTTTATAGATATAACACATACATTACTCAGAGCAAATTTTCCTATGACACAAATAGACAGGCAGAAATTCGCAGGTAAAGTTTTTTTCATAAACATCTTTGTAATAATTAAATTCAAAAAAGTGCTTGAACTGTAAGGATGTGATAGTGTCTCTGCCAGCCGACTTGACAGACCCCCAGTTATAAATCCATTTCAATAGTTTTTTTCACAAATCATGCTGGATTCAACATTTCATAGATACGTGTAAACATCCACAAAGTATATTCACATACAGCAATCTTCAGTGATTCCCAATGGAAATTAAAGGGAAAACTTTGGATATGAGTTCTCACAGAAAATGATATAGCTTTGATCTGTATCCATATATGGGTGTACAAGGAGCTTCTTGCTTATGGAAGGATCGCTTTAATTCCTCTGTGGGGCAGCTTAAATCAGAGGTTCTCAATGTGGTGTCCGTGGGTGCCATGGCCCCTGCTGACACCTTTTTTTGGTACCTGCCAAGTATTTTGGGGAAGTAGACAGGGCCAGGTAGGGCTTCCAGCAGGGCTTCTGATTGGCTATTGGAGATTTGCTTGGCTGTTCAGCAGCAGTTGCCACCACAGCACAAGGATCTTCACTGTGTGACTGAAGTTATGCTGGCTCCACCATCTGTGGCAGCCATTTTGTATCTGCACTGACCCTGCTGTGTCAGAATTCTAAAGATGCCCACAGGCTTAAAAAGTCGGGGACCTCACTTAAAGCTACCAAGTGACAGGCATATATTATGAATAAATGATGTGTAAAACTCTCTAACTTTCAGCAGGGCAGTCACATGTGGTTGTTGGAGGGAAACAAGGGAGAAATATAGCAGGGCTCCTTGAACATTAAAGAACTGTCAAAGAAACAAAAAAAAAATGCAGCTTTGTGCACCCTTAGTTTAAAACACAAGATTCATTTAAGGACCCAAATGTAATTTCATCCCCCTCCAAAACACAAACATAAAAATCCGTACACCCATACCTGGTTGTATATCTCTATGTTCTCTGAGCCATAGTCAAAGTACCTGGTTTCTCGTGTTTTAACTAACTAGAAAATTAAACACACACACAACAGTTAAGTACACATGCTGCACCCTCACAATATCACATCTATTTACTACATAACTGACAATTAATTTATATGACTTTTGATTTTGCGGTATGTTTGTTTTGAAGGGAGTGTCATTGACATTTTATTCATAATAAAGAAATTGGCTGAGGTCTCTGTCTTTAATCATCAGGAAGGGTCCTGCTAAAATGGCAGACCATGATCAAAACCTTGAATTAAGAGCTTGACATGATCACTCCTAGAGTGAAGGTCTTAGGACATGATCTCATGGCTAGGAAAATCTTCCTGCCCTTCCATTGCATTGCAGAAGAATACGTTGCTGCAGCATGTGTCTCTGCAAAGACAGATCCCATGGTCCACCCAACCCCTCCACCACTCCCAACAAAGTAATTACAATGAGACACAAGTTTGCCTCAGTTATGAATTTCTCCTATTTCTCCACAACAAAATCTGCAGAGTAGCTGAATGCCTCAGTAAACAGGCATTCTGGATGGACTACTTTTACTTGCGGTTACTAAATCTGGTAAAAAAACAAAACAAAAAACACCCTGTTCCTTAAAACCAGCAACCTGTTTTTGAGCCTTTTCTCACTACTCAGTGAAGGTGACTGGGGCAACCTTATTCCAGGGGCTGTCAAAGCAGACTCCTTTGTCCAAAGCACTTGAAACTTGAAGGGTATTTGGGGGAGGCGCTATGTTCCATCATATTTTGATACCATTTGGGGGGGGGGATGTCCTCACAGGAAAACTGCCATTTTCCTCTCAAGAAATACAATGGGCAGATGGAAAAAAGAAATGGAACCTGATGAGTCTTCATGATACAACAACATTTCCAGGAATTCTTAAAACCAGTACACCTTGCATTTTTTAAATTACAAAATGAAAATTGAAATGATAATTCTTCCAGTGCACACCCCTAATATTGCTTTATTCTGCAATTTCACAATCTAGCTCTGTGGCACTTAGGGTTGCCAGCCAATGACTGGCAGCCATCAGGAGAGAAGGGGCGGGGACAAAGGGTCATCGCATGAAATCACTTCTTAGGGACATCTAGAAGTAAGGTCACATCACTCTAGGAATTGATGGAAACTCTATAGTAAAACCACAATGCTGGTAACTTTTATAAAAGTTTTTTTCCCCCACTGACATGCTTATATAATGCAGTGTTCACGATTGTTATATTATACTTGTGTGATACACTTTGAAACTCAGTGTGAGAGGCAGAAAGTGCCATCAGATTGCAGCTGATTTATGGTGACCCTGTAAGGTTTTTAAGGAAAGAGATTTCAGAGGTGCTTTGCCATTGCCTGCCTCTGTGCAGTAACCCTAGCTTTCCTGGATGGTCTCCCATCCAAAGACCAACTAGCTTCCAAGATCTAGTGAAACTGGGGTAGCCTGGGCCACCCAGGTCAGGGAATTTGTCACTACATGGATTTATTTCACCATGGTTTTCTCACCAAAAGAGTTCTTCTTTTTTTCATTTGAAACTAAATTGACATAGAAATATTTCTGCTCTTTCATTTATTTTTAGAATTCCATTTCCTTTTATTCAGTCTATGAAAACAACATTCTGAATAGGCAGATGTTTTCTGAACACAGGCTGGATACACAGTATGAGGTCCCTATTGCTAGATGGAACCATACATTGCGCTGAAAACCAAGAATCCAGAGC
The DNA here is from genome assembly GCA_029375565.1 of Gekko gecko. NCBI lineage: Eukaryota > Metazoa > Chordata > Lepidosauria > Squamata > Gekkonidae > Gekko > Gekko gecko. The sequence goes on along the minus strand of JAPDNY010000008.1, from coordinate 39,093,671 downwards.
TGCAGGACACTCTGATTCCTTTCTCATGAAACAAAAGGAAAGTTATTATATTGTACTACTAGAGGAAACAGAGAGTCAGTGTGGTGTAGTCCTTAAAGTGTTGGACCATGACCAAGGATACCTGGGTTTAAATCTCTCGACTGCCTTGCAGCTCACTGGGTCATCTTTGCTCAATCTCTCTCTTTCGGACTAAGCAACCAAATGGGATTCTTGTGATTATAAAATGAGGCAAAGCTACTGAGCTTCTTAGATAAAAGAAAGGATAAAAATCTAATACATTCATACATTTTATAGGCAGTCAGATGAGTTCAGACTGGCAGCTTGGCCCAATACAGGCACGTTTCACAAACGGATTAAAAGGGCTGGTTCACACAGCCACAGCTGTGAGGCATTCCCCAGCCATACTCAACCCGTCCTATGACAATTCCCTACCGCGCTAAAAAAATACCAAGTGAAAGCCATAGCAAACCCTGGAGAGCATTGATCCCGCTTCCCGGAAGTGTGCATGCTAGAAGCTGCGAACAAGCCACTTTGATAATGTGAACTGACTGATCCAGCAGGGATGCACATAAGTGCCCATGCACAATAACTGACCTCTTGGCCTCACTTTGGCACCAGGAAGGTTGATTGCCCTAGAGAGGCAACAGTGATGTGCACTGCTGTACTGCCCAATGCAGGGTGGGGGCAGGTGCAACGGGATCCTGCCCCAATTGCTGATGCGGTGCTGCGCCTATGCACATAGGTGCATGTCACCAGAGTGAAGAAAAAACGCTTACAGCCGCGCCTCCACCAGGGGCGGGCCAACAGTGCTAACGCTCCCTTGTGCCTCCTCCCCCGTATCTTCCCGCATCAGTAGGTGCAGTGTGACCAGGAATTCCCGGCACAACTTGGACCGGGTCTTTTTGCCCCGCCTCCCTCACACTTCATACTGCCAGTCTGTCCTCAGCCTCAGATTTGTTCAAGAGATACATTTACAGTCAGTAACTCTACCTGGCCCCAGTGGATTATTTGCTTCACAGAAGTATAATCTGGAAATAACGCTGTATACACATCAGCCCGGCTCTAGAAAGAAAAGGTTATTTAGAAAAAATTGCAAGTCACATGACATTTTTATGACAGGGGTTGTGTGAAGCAGCAACAGGGTATTAGTTGCTAAGCTTAAAAAAAACTGCTCAAGGAATCTCTATCAACTGGACCATTTTAAGTGAGCAACAATCTATACAGGGAAACATTCATTTATTACTGGTTATTGGATGAATGTGAAGTAAGCAAAGTTACCTAGCTCTTTTGAGAATAGTTCACCATGATATCAAAGTCACCAAGGCTAGCAAACACGGATTTGTCCAGTCCCCTTTTAAAGATGTCTATGTTTGGTGTCATGGCTACATCTTTTGGCAAAGTATTCCACATTTTAATCCATAAGTATTTCCTTTGTCCATCCTGAATCTATTGCTCATCAACTTCAACTCTTCTACCATTTCAGAAGGGGGGGGGAGTTCTCTGTAGCCAGTCTTTCTGCCTCATGTTTATTTATAAACCTCTATCATGTTCCTAGTCTGTCATCTCTTTTCTAAACTGAAAAGTCCAAGGTTCTTCAGCCTTTGCTCATAGGAAAAGTGATCCCTTAATCATCTTGTTTGCCTTCTTCTGTACTTTGTCCTACTCTGTAACATACTTTTTGAGATAAACCTCTTATTAACATTCCCACAAAATATATTTTAGAGAGATTGCAATCATTTCTAAAACTGCATATTTTGCTGATGCTGCAAATCTCTTTTTACAACATAAAATTCTTTGCTTTGTGACAATTTTGCCTATATAATATAAAATATAGGATAATATAAAGATACTATTATTGATAACAAAGAGCAGGAGTCTCTGAATAAAAGCAAATAGCAGGAGTCTCTGAATAAAAGCAAACCAAATTGCTTTTGCAGGGGAAATTAAAAAGGCTCTGCAGTAACCAAGGGCAAAATAAGAGTCACTCTTGTGCATTACTCTTTCGATATTATGCAAAACATAAGGAACCACCCATCTAAGTAAAAAAAGGCAATTAAAATAATAGAGAAGAAAAGCAGATTGTCATGATATCATAAAATAAACAATCCACTTTAAGTGTCAAAAAAGGGAGAAAGTGATGTCTTTATGGACTTCTGTCTTCCTCTTGAACTTTGAATGGGAGTCTCACGTGTTTGATAACTGAAGAGCTCTCCCAACGCTTAAGAAAGAGCCTATTCAGAATGACAGGTTTTAAACTGAACCAACCACCCTGCAAAATTCTTTTACATCCCTAGTCAAGACATTTGCTTTTTCTGACTGCAGGTTGGTTTTCACAATCATATCTCCTGCCTTTGCCTCATATAATCGTTGATGGTACAAGAGCCACATCTGACACACTCTTGAAAAAGGCCTTAATTTCCAACAAGAGAGGCATTCACACCCTCCAATCTCTATGCTTTCTATTAGTTTATACACAGCACTAAAAATGTTATTTTTAAAGAATGCACAAAAATACCGTATTCAGATTTTTTTGATTGAATCCACCAACAAGAAAAAGAGCTTGCTTGCAGAGTACATCTATCAGTTTGTAGCTACATGTTCGGGACACAAACGCTCTCAGTCTTGGGTTCAGCAAACATAATTCTTTTGTACCAAATATAAACTGCAAACAAAGACACGAAAAGGATGATTCTTCCCACTTTAATTATATGCTTGCCTACTCAGAAGAATGTCCCACTATGTTCAGTGGCACTTACTCCCAGGTAAGTATGCATAGGATTGCAATCTAAATCTCTCAACATATCTCTTAATTCTTGTCAGTGATACATAATAGCTTTTGTTTAATTATTTCAGATTTTATTCCCATAGTGCAATATTTTGATGTTCTCTCAATACACATGCACAGTTGCATACAAAGGGGACTGCCACTCTATTTTGGTGTTTGGGTGAGCTCTGAGCAGGCACCTTGACTGCTCAAGTTGAGCTGCATTTAATATCTGCTTGAAGGTGGTGGGGGACCTTTATTATCAATACTCTGTATATATGTAGGGACTCTTGTAGGCACAAGGCAACCACTGGATCAGATGCACTCTGTCTTATACCCAACAAGGGTGTAAGAATGGAGGAATGGAATGGGAAAAGCTTGGATCAGGAGTTTGATTCTCATAAAGTTAGGGACTCGATCAAGATTAATCGATTGAGAGCCAGTTTGGTGTAGTGGTTAAGTGCACTGACTCTAATCTGGAAGAACCGGGTTTGATTCCCCACTCCTCCACATGCACCTGCTGGATGATCTTAGGCAAGCCATAGTTCTGGCACAGCTGTTCTTGAAAAAGAGCAGTTTCTGTCAGAGTTCTCTCAGCCCCACCTACCTCACACGCTCTGAGACTCCCTTGGGCAGTGAAGGGCAGGGTATAAATCCAATCTCTTATCTTCTTCTAATTCACCTGGGAATCATGTTTGTCTCAGATTGCCTCAGTATTTTCTATCAAAATTCATCTCAGGCACTTTGCAGAGCAGCATTGTACATGTGCAGTAGTCACTGATGCTATAGCGTGATGGTGAAGTCATGCCTTTATAATGAGACAAATGTCTGTTGTGGCTTGCAGATGCTTTTGAGCTTGCACAATTCTTCTTGATCACCAAAGAAGAGGTACTTATCCCCCAAGGCCATAGTCAGGTTATTAAAGAGATCTACCTATCATGCATAAAATCATTTGCATTTTGTCTTTTCTCTGCACCTGTTTACTCAGAGATGCATCCTCTATAACCTTACCAAGGATATATTGACTGATTTTTTTCACCTTCAGTCATTGGCATTTATTGTAAAGGAATTGCAAAAGATGATTGACTAATTGCAAGATGAATCATCTAGATTCAAAGGCAGATACTGAGTGATTGAGTTAGAAAGCACACAGAGAACCCAAGTAGTAAGTTTCAACTTAAAAAAAAATTTTTTTCCTTTTAATTGTGCCTGTTAACAGTTGGAAGTGGCAGCTGATGCAGATGGAGGGCAGGGAGTGGCAATTGCAAGAACTTAGTAGCCTGTAACTGAGCCAGTGGGCACAAACTGCTTAGAAGCAGATTAACAAACTGTCAAATGATCAGTTCCTACATCACAACTGATGAACAGGACACAAGGTGGACTGGCTGATGAATGTGCATTTCTGCTTATTTGTGGCTGTTCTGCACTTTGTTCTGCATGTTTCTACAGCCCTACTAATTCTCTGCCAGGAACCCTTTTTTATTTACTTTAAAGGAATATTTAAAATTTCTCTCTGGTCTTCCTCATTATCACCTGAGATGCCAAAATTTATGCACTTTGACTTTCCTTGGTAGGCTATATGTATAAACACTAAAAAGTTTCCTCCTGCCTTAATGTGTTTTTTTTTCTTTAACGCTGTGCTTTTATCTTTAAAATGCTTTCTGTGTTTGATGGCTTTTATGAATCTGGAATTAATATTTTTACAAGTCAGGACCCCCAAGAAACTTGCAGGTGGACATCCCCCTGCCTTTACTTCCTTCCCTGTCCCCCATGCTCTGTCAAAGTTTTCCCCTCTTTCCACTCCCTCCCCTTAGCTATCACCCCTCTATGTCAGTCTTTCCCCCTTTCTTTCCCCCCTTCTCTAGCAATCCTTCCTTTTCCCCCTCACCCTTTGTATGTTAATCTCCCTGCATTTACCTCCCAGCCCTTCTCAATGTCCCTCTCTTTCCCCTACCCTTTTTCAATCTGCCCCCTCTTTCTCTCCCCTCCTCACTCTTTTTCTCTTCCCCTCCCTCAGATAATCCCATTTTCTATTTCTCTGCCCCTCCCATGGACAATCCCCCTTCTTTCTCTTCTCTCCTACCACAAACAATCCCTCTCTTTCTCTTTCTCCCCCTCCCTCAGACCATCCCCCTTCTCTCTGTTTCTCTCCCCCCAGATATCTTTTCCCTAGCTTGGGAGCTGCTGCAGGGCCCTTGGGAGGCACCACGGCCATGACCTGCTTATCAAGAGTGCCAGCAACTGCATCAGTTGACACCATGCTGAGACCTAAAAATATATCCCCCCTTTTGTGTTTTTAACATCCAGTCTGATTAAGTATTCTGGAGAACTCCAAAGTTTTCACACTGTTTGTTTGTTTGTTTGTTTGTTTGTTTGTTTGTTTGTTTGTTTGTTTGTTCATTTTGGTTGATCCTAAGCAAAGGAATTGCATAATTTTGGATTTGCATTTTCCTAAGAGGTGTCCTCAATTTTATATACTTCCAAAACCAACTTTCTGGAAAGAGTTCAGACCAGATGGGTGTGTTTGCACACTAGGTCTTGTTTGGCTCACAACCCTGAAACATATCATTACTAACCTAATCACAACATAGAAAAAAAATGTTTCCATACAAACCTTCAGAAATATGTCTGGTAAACGTAGCAGCTGCAAAAGAGGAGCTATACTATATTGAAGTGTATATGAAGGTCCCAAGGCAAAAAGCATCTTAACTCTCGAAGCAAGTTGGGGCAGTATGGAAAATGCAAACAGGGCTGTAAAAACAAGAAACACTTCATTTGGCATGCTTTTACAATAAAGGATGAAACGATATGATAGCTTTAAAACTAAGATTAAGAGTGTTAATATTCAGTGCAAAAATTCTTTGTTTGTGAATGTAAAACACAAATCTGCATTGCATTCAGATTTACAGACCGATGCGTCAGCTATTGACCATCCTGTTGTGCCAAAATCTGCATTCTGCCACTAGCCAGAAGCTGTTTAAGAGCTGTGATATCCCATTCCCATCCTGATTTTGGAGTACAGTAAACCTCACAATGTTTCCTCTCTGTTTCTACTGCCTTTGGTCTATGTTAATAGAGACGAGAGTACAAACATAGCCAACAACTGATAAACCATTCCTCTTTTACGTAGGTGTATGTTCTTCACATACCTATGGTGCTTCCCTCAGAATGGGCAACAAAATAGAATTGTTCCTGTCCAGTTTTCTGCAGAATAAAGTCTGTGAAGGCTGGAAGGTCATAGATAGCCATTTCATGAAAACTAAAAAAAAAAAAAAAAAAAACAATGTGTAAGAAGTACATTCCTGAGCTTTCTTCAGACACTTGGTGCTTTGTGGAGACCAAGGTGTCTGAAGAAAGCCATGTGATGCCAAGGGAAAAACCTGCTATCTCGTTGTCAGGATGTGAAGACTGCTTAATCATTCTGTATGTTGTGTTCATATGATAACTTGTTGCTTTGTGGAGACCAAAATAATCACAGAAACACAACAGACAAAATGATTAAACTGTCTTCATATCTCTATAGTGGGATAGCAGACTTTTCCTTGGCACCACATGGCCTATGGTTGGAATAAATTAGATTAAGGTGACGATAGAATGAGCACATGTTGATCAGTTTTATAGAATCACAACACAGCCAAGATGTAAAGCTTACCCTGGACTATAATATATTAGGTTACAAGAGATAGTGAGTTGGATGCATGCTTCAAAAAAACAAAAACCATTCATGCACATAGAAAAATAGCACATCAGGAACATGGTATTAATCTGGTCCTCTCTCTTTCATATGTTTCTTTTGTAGGCCTAGACAACATTTCTGTGGTAGAACGTTCTCCAACACAAGACTCTATCCCCTTTGCTTATCAGATACCTAAATTCCTACAGCCTAGAAATAGTTTTACCTCTAGGTTTTGCTGACTGAATGAAGTGGCACATTGTCCAATAAATTGAATGTAACTAGATTTGTACTTCAGGATGTTTGAAGGGAAGAAGTTTCTGTACTGGAAGAAGATATGGTCAAGGTAGCCATCTGCCTGTAGAACATGTGGACTCTCTTTCCATATAGAAAACTACAGAAGAATGCCACTCAGTCTGATGATGGCATAACAAGATAAGTGTGAGACAGCTGTGAAATGGTCATTGGGTGGATGCTGTGGTCATCATTGCACCTCCTCACCCTACTTCCAAACTGCCATGCAAGCATCCAAAATACCACACATAACAAGTGGAATTTACACGCAGATAAGCTCTGTTCGCACAAACTCTGCTCTGCAAAAGTTCACGATGCAGGTCATGCACACTTAGCTTATACTTAATAGGCTATGTAGAAAAGATGTAATCCAGACCCTCTTTTCCTCTGTAGTTCCATTAGCAATGGAATCTAGTCAACTGAACAACTGGCCAATTAAAACCATAGAGTTACCACAGAGCTTCTGGCAATTCCTAGAAAAACATCATAACTTTCCCAAGAAGTGGACACACTGTTGCCAATAGCTTCCCCCTTGCACATGGTCCTGCCTCCCAGTTCTCCTGTTGGCAACCACAGTGCTAACCTATGGAACTTTTTAAAGGTGGGTGGGAGTCCTCTTTGTTGTCTGCATGACCAATGTGCATTAATGGGGGGGGGCAGGGAATTCATGGACCACACTTCTATCTCCTTATCAATTCTCCTACAGATAAGATTTTAGTCTAAAGACCTGGGGAGGGGAGGAGAGATGAAGAATAGGTCACAAAACGTATCCTAATAAAGATTTCATGCTCATCCCTATGAAGCTGCCTTTTGAATCAGACTGTTGTTCTATCAAGCTTACTATTGTCCACTCTGACTGGCAGCAGCTCCCCAGAATATCAAGCAGAGTTTTCACAGCATCTCTTACCTAGGCCTCAGGGCCTACCATAGAAGAACATGCTTTGGATGAAAGAGAGTAAAACTATAATGATTCGTTGAATGCCAGGAAAGCTGCATGCAAAACCCGTGGTCCTTGTAACAATAGGAACTGGGTATGTTACTTTTATTACACTATTTTATGATTGTATGATTTAATGACATGGCTTTCTATCCCACTCTTCCTTCAAAGAACTCAGGGTAGCATCCTTGGCTCCCCAATCCTTCATTTTGTGTCCCAAGAAAAACACCAGAAGGAAAGTTGGGCTGAAAGGGAGTTACCAGCACAAGATCACCCCAGTGAGCTTCAGGCTTTGAACCTGGGTCTTTTTGGTGCCCAGTTTGACATTCTAGGTGCCTAGTTTAATGCAGTCGTGACTTGACAGAGAAAAAAAGTTTGATGCACGCAGTCTCTCCATCAATCAAGTAACATATTTGCAAAGAAAATTTGAGTTCTTCCACATTTACATTCGATTTGCATAGCTATAAAAAGAAATTGCAAGGGGAATCTTTTTAAGTCCTAGATTTCTAAGGGCATATGGTCTATTTTGCACAAATAAAGAACTGTTTTAATGACTGAAAAACAATCTCACATAAATGACATTAACCTACACTGCAGCTGCCTTGAATTCCTGAATTCTAAATCGTAGTAATTTTACACCAAATAAACTTACCTAAAATCCCAAAATTCTTGTTGGTCAATAGTAAAGTGTTCATGTCTTCTAGACCATGTATTCCCTCTGTGATTGCCAATCCACACATCATATCCTGCATCAGCTAAAATGAAGCCCAGACTATTATGTGGCAGGTTTTCTACCCAGCTACTACCCTCTTTAATCAGGGCATGTATCATCAGTACTGCAGCCTTCGATCCTGAAAAATAAAATTAATATCTCTGCAATGTGGCATATAAAATACAAAATTCTGCACCATGGACTACTGCAGAGTAGTTAGAAGGTTTGGTTTTGAGGATGTGAGAAAGCTCAAGGCAAGATAAACGTTACCAACCCACCCACCCTCCAAAAAAGGAAAGATAAGGCAACTGAAAGCTCAACACCCCATTTTCTTATTATATCTTCAGGAAAACAATTTCAGGAAGATAATTTGGAACACGGAAGCAAGTTATGTGTCTATGCTAAACTGTTCTACCACCCCACAGATCCTCCCACCTGCTCACTCCCCCCACAAATGGTTTCATAGTGGCAATTTTTGCAGCTAGAGGCTATTTTGACAGGTAAAGCTTTCCTGGAATCAGGTCACTAAAGTGTAAATGTTAAGCCCAGCAGGGTTGAGAAACAGAAGCCAGGCTGAAGAGAACAAAAGGAACTGAATCATATTGAACAGAAAATGTGACTCTGGTAATAAGACAAAGGAAATGCAGAAATAGCTGAGAAACAGTTGAGAAAAGCAGATATAAATCAGTTCTGCACAGATACATATACACTGAGATTTGGAAATTTGGAATGTCCAGCTCAGCATCTGGTCTCACAGCTAGGAGACAACAGAAATGTACAATATTTACTTTCCTTTTGAGCTGTCTCTCTCTGCACTGGAGTATCTTCCACATGGAGGTTTTTGCTCTGGTTTGACTAGGAGCAAAGTTTTTGGCACATCCACACAATGTCATCCTCTAATCATCCCCTGGTCATCAGTACCAGGGTTGGTCTTAGCCAAGATGCATCCAGTGCAGCTGTCACTAGCCCTCAACTGGGCAGGCCCCAACCACGCTTGACCCTACCCCTTCCCTGACAGAGGGGAAAGAAAACAGCTGGCAGTGGCCATGTCCACCTGCCCACTGGAACATGGGTAGGCAGGCAGCAACTGTCTGGCTTGGCTGCCTCACACACATATCTCCAACCCCATCCAGGGCTAGTGAAGATGGGTGGCAGCTGGCTGGCTCAGCAGTTACCATGTGCCCACCCACCCCAGGAATCAAATTGGAGGGCATGAGCTGGCTGACCCAGTGGTGCCACATGTGCCTACCCCTTGCCCCTTCCAATGCTTAGGCAGGAGGAGGAGGAGAACATTGGATTTATAACCCTCCCTTCACTACCCAAAGGACTCTCAGAGTGCTTTACAATCATCTTTCCCTTCCCCTCCCTACAACGAACACCTTGTGAGTTAGGTGAGGCTGAGAGAGCTGCTTTGAGGACTGCTTGTGAGAGAACAGATCTGAAATAATTTGTAACTAACCCAAGGCCACACCAGCAGCTGTATGTGGAGGAGTAGGGAATCAAACCCGGTTCTCCCAGATTAGAGTCTGCAATCCTAATCACCACGCCAAACTGGCTCTCATTTTGTGGGCAGTAGTAGCTGGATCAGTGGCTGTCAGGGAAGTCCACCCCCCCAGGACACAGGTCGGAGCTGGCTTGACTGCCACCAGGCATACCCACCCACCTTGAATGGAGTGACAGCCACCTCTTTGAGCCTGTGGTGACAAAGGCAGATGAGCCCCATGATTCCAACACCTCATCCTGTACATTTGCCCAGAAGTTCAGAATCACAAAGATTGCCCCTAATCAGTACAGCTCAACAACATTATAACAATCTATTGCTATGTTCCACTAGCTCCTGTGAATTCCCAGCTTCCTATGCAGGGCATTGAAACCAAGTCCTGAAGCATTAGAAACATTATGCAGTCACAATGAGATTTCAGATGATACTGCCAATATACATTTTCAGTCAGCTGGATGATGTCAAACAAACTTGTTTAAAAAACAAACACCTAAAAGGTAAAATCCTGTGCCAAGGACCATACACTTGCCAAGACACAAAGAGCTACACAGCTAAGTTGCTACGCCTAAGGAAAGTTTCAGATTGCAGTTTTCAAGAAGCACCTGCCTGAAGAGTTGCCTCCAGGCAGGTGCTTTTTGAAAACCGCAACCTGAAACTTTCCTTAGGCGTAAAGTAAATGGCTTTTGCAAGTTCCTGCAGTTTCAAAGAGTTGCCTTTGAAACTGCAGGGACTTGCAAAAGCCATTTACTTTATGGATCTATGGTTTAAAAACTGTTCTGAGCATTCCCAGATCCTCAGCCATGACTGAAGTAGGTTTTGCCTCTGTGCCTTTTCCTTTCTTTTTTTGTTTTTGCCTGCCTGAAGAATCACTGCTCATGTAAAACACAGCATCACATTATGTTTTTGCAAAGAACAACAATTCTACCATATAGTCCCATTTTATCCCCTTTACCTCCTGGAATTCTGTTTAGGCTCAGGTAATACCCATCTTCTGTAAGCACTTCATATTCTTCAGAGGGATATCCCCAGTACTGAATTTTCTCACTCTGTAAGGATACCAAAACAAACATTAGGCCAACATTTTTCAGCAAAGTTATAAAGCAGACGTTGGAAGCTGAGAACTTCCGTCAAATGTGCCATTCACAGTGTAATGAAATCATTGTCTAAGTTCAGTCTAACCTCCTGTTGCAATACAGGTGGCAACTTCCATTTAGATGTTTGGAGACCATGAGTAGGCTACATCAAAGCTGATTACCAAAAGTAGACAACACCAGAACTAGAAATCATCCAGTATCTCTCTAGATCCATCCATTCACATGCTGGAGAATACCTGTGCCAGAAATATATACCCTTCATGGTACACTGTTGTACAAGCCATACTGAAAGTAATGCAAATATCACATTTTGCATCAGCTCGAGGAAGTATAGGCACACATAAGGATATATGATGAGCATTTGCCCACAAGAAAGAGTAATTATGCTCAAAACATATTGCATGTTCTTTTAAAAGGCATATTTCAACAGTGCCTGTTTGAAAGTCTCCAATGTTATATTCTTCATGTGAGCAGAAACTAATAGAGCTTTAAAAATGTACAATAGACCTCATAACATACCCTGGGGGAAAGTATTTAATTATTTAGAATTCATTCTTTTCACGGCTGATGACTTTATAATATTTATTAGGGCAGTGGAAGGGGAGAAAAACCACAATCCAGGGTTTCCTAAATTATGCTGAATGAAAATCATGTGAATAAACTGAAAATGGACTTTTTAAATACTCTTACAAATGATAACCATCCTAAGAAAATAAAAGACATTCAGTAACATGTGTCCTTGAGTATATTTCTGTTTTTTAATTCCACCACCACCAAGGGACAGCATTTTTCATTATTAATGAAAAATTAATAGTCCACAATTCTTTTTGTACATATGTGAGACATGAATATAGATTCCATGTCTGACAGTGATTGCTAATAGACTATGCTCTTTTAAATGATCTGCTTCTAAGTCTGCAGGGTGAAAAAAGGCTTGTTAACTGTCACTGTCTCAAACATCCTGTGTATTAAGCAACTTAATATTGATAATTTCCTGAGTTATGTTTAGAAATTGAGAATGCCTGTGAGAATACATGAAAAACTAAATCTGGCTGAAGGTCAAGGAACGCACCCTCTGAAGGAATGGCACCAGTTCCTGCAAAATCCCAAATATATGAATGAAGGGCCATTTATGTGACCTGGGTCTTGGCACAATTAGATACTCATGCAGAGTATCCAGCACTTGATCCATGGTAGAATGGAAGGAGTCAAGTTCAGATATAAAATTTCAAGAAATTTCAAAGCCATGCAGAAAAAGGAAAATTCCTAATGTTCTGTTCTGTTTGGGGCAAAAAAAGAAGGGGGGGATTGAAATATATGCAGTCTTTAGTCTCCTATCAAACCTAAACCTATTTTGCTGCTTAAAAATAAAATGCATGGTAAAATAGGTTCTTAGATGCACTGTTGGTGGGAATGCCCTTTGGTACAAACATTCTGGCAAAAAGTTATAACTGAAATTGCGAAATTAATGGAATATATAATCCCCTTATCACCAAAAATCATACTCTTAAATTGGAAAGATTGTCCTATCCCTACATACAGTAAAGAGTCACTTACTCTTTTATTATCTGCTGCCAAAACAATGATAGCAACTAATTGGAAAGGCCACAACCCACTTAGTATAAATTCTTGGTATTCCAATCTATGGAACCACTTTCTAATGGATAAAATTTCAGATAGACTTGTCAGTAATGACCCAATTTACAGGGCGGACTCATTTTATGGGAGATGGCATTTAATCCTGGAAAAATTGGAATATGTTTTGGAACGAATAAATGTTTCTCAACATTAAACTACCATCTGACGCCATTGGACTGAGATAATAGAACAGCTGTAGAGCATTTATGATGTTGAAATGTTATCGATTTATATGTTTTAAGATATTGTCTTGGCACTTGGATGCCGTACTGTAAGCCGCCCTGAGCCCGCTTGCGGGGAGGGCGGGGTAGAAGTGAAATAAATAAATAAATAAATAATAAATATGCAATTTTATGATTTTATACGAAGGGACTGGATACTATGATTTAATTCATTCTCTAAGCTTATATTTTTTTTAAAAAAAGGTGTACATTTATTCTCTTAAGTAGTATGTAATATATATATTGGGTGGATTTGTTGAAATTGTTACCAAAGTTATTGTTCTTCTTTCCATTTGTTTCAATGTTGGTGTTTTTCTTATTTTTTTAATGTTAAAACCCAATAAAAAAGTATTTTAAAAAATGCATCATTTACAACTTAGCATATCAAATTGTATTAATGGGCACATTTATGGAACAGAGTTTAAATACCTTAGATGTCTACAAACCAAGCAGCGAACACACTCCATGCTAAGGTAAAGACATCATTAGGACCAACAAGGTTTAATTCTAGGTATAAGCTTTCATGAGCATGCACACTTCATCACACTATGTTTTATTGCTTCAGACCAACATGGCTACCCACCAGAGACATGCAAATTGTTGTTCTTAAGCTACCTTAGCACATTTAACTCATTTAAAAAGAAAAAAGAATCCTATGAGGTTTTTTCCATCACGTCTTCACATTTCCCTCCAATGCTAAAAAGCATGTCACTAAATGGGAGAACAATCAGAGGAATTTTTTCACTGCTCTTCCAAATTTTTCAAATCAGATAAAGTCCTCGAAAACTGGAGATAAATTCTGCTTCTCCCCATCCCCAAATTTAGCCTTTACATCTCTAAGCTGAAGCTGTTCTTCCATAATACTTATCATAGCACCGCTCTTTTTGAGAGTATGAACCCAGGCTAAGTTATTGATACTGCTATTGTATTTCTTTGTTTAAGCACCCTGTAATACTTACAATATTCATTAACTGTTCAGGATTCATTTCTGTTCTGCCTTTGACTTCTTCTGGACTCACAGTTCCTTGTACAGCCATCATGATGAGCAGTAGCCACATCTTGGAATATCTGCAAAATAATGAACTATTTTAGATATCAAAAGAGGTTTATCTTATAGTTGGGATTTCTGCCAGAGTTCCACAGGGCAACTATTCAGACGCAGCAAAAGGACCTGAGTGAAGGAGAGAAAGAAGAATCAGGGCTAACCTTAAATTGATCTTCAAAAAGAGATGCTATCTTTGGAAAGTTGTTTTCTTGCACAACCATTATTAAATGCTAGATCTTAGGTGGCTCTAAAGGATTGTGTAACTGGTTTTCCTGCCTGCACATGTGCTTTGAACTCTGTTTCTCAAAGGGTCCACCTTGGCTCAAAGCCAGTCACCCTTACCAGTGACTCTTTCAAAGTCAAGTTAATGACAAGTTAAGTGGCATGCAGTTCACAGAAAAATGAGCACTACCAGCATGCCTAAAGCAACTCATCTGATCGCAGCCTTCTGGCTCTGATCATAATCACATTGCAGACACCTTCACAAAATTATTTTAATGGACACTATCACAACAGGGGTAGATACAGATGGGCAGGCAGAGAAACAGCTCCTACCTTCTACCTTCCCTTCCATTCCATCTCCACTCTTGAGTGTACAAAAGCAGGAACAATCACGCACTCCCCCAAAAAATGTAATCAATCTAGCAGAGCACAGGCAGGTGCATGCAGCTCTGCCTCTCAAATCCCATGTTGTCGCAACACACTTACATGCACCTCCCAATCTCATACAATCAAAGTCATTCATCAACTTGTAGCTTGGGGGAAACAAACTTTATCTATAATCAGGGCCAGTGCAACCATTAGGCCAACTAGGCAACTGCCTAGAGCGCAGACCTCAGAAGAGCACAGAACTGACAATCAGCATTAGGGTGTGAAATCTGTCACATGTCTATCAGGTGTAAATCTTCTAGTAAACAAGGAGGAAGTTGAGATGAACAGTGGGAATCCTGCTATAAATCTTCCAAGGATGAATTCCCTATGCAATTGGCTAGAACAGAATTAGCAGTTAGCAGGAAAGGGGGGAGTGAAATCATGTTGGAGTAAACAGAGAGTGAAATTAAGGAATGAAGGGACAAGAAAGGTGTTGTAGCAGGCTCGGCAGTAAAGAAAAATACAAAGAGAAGAACTGGACAATGTTTCACAATACTCCTGTAGAACTCTTATTAGTGGAGAAATTATTTTTGACAGGAGACATATAATGAGGAATTTAGGTCCAGAGGTAAGTGAGCACAAATCTTCTTTGGCTAATATATGCTAACCCACAGGGGTTTTATTCACAAAGAGGATAGTTGTGGTGTTTCATGTTTGCTCTGAAGACTGAAACTTACTGGGGGAAAATCCCACCTGTGGGCACCTCAGGGATCATGCCGCTGTTGCTTGAACCTATGTTTGTTCACTTAGAAAAGAATTCTACTCACAGCCTGATCGTATGCACTTTATTTGTTTTATATACTTTATATATGGTCTACCTTTTTCACTGAGACTCAAAATGGGTTACACAGTATAAGTCAATGCAATAATTCATATGAGACATCTAATAAACAATGCAATAAAACTGGGATTACAGCAATTTGAAACAGAGCAAAAATAATTACACTTGGTATGTCAGACAATGCAGAAACTGATATGACAAAGGTAGAAAGCAATCTAACCCTAACCCCCAAAACAAGACAAGCTCAACCCTGGGTACATGCAATAACAGACTCAGCATGTGCACACTTCTTCACATACATTGAAACAGATTTTTTCAAATATAACATGCAGGTAGGGGGAGTTAGTTGTCAGGAAGAGATTATTAGAGTCAAGATGCATAAGTAACTGAGCAATAAATACAGCAAGATTGGAATAACAATATGGTAGGACATGTAAATAGCAGTTCTCTACATAGGACAAACCGGTCAAATCCTACACCAAAGGATAAATGGACACAAATCTGACATCAAGAATCACAAAACTGAGAAAATTGTAGGAGAACTACTGCTGCAAAAGGGACTACTTGGTTCGGCAACTATATCAATTGAACATGCTGAAGCATCAGCACTTCAACTGAAGGAATCAGTGACAAAACTTGCAAAGGAAAAGACAGGCAAAATGAGATTTTGATGTGCCAGAAATGGAAACAGTCAAGAGACTTAAACTTTAATTTCACAATTCACCAGATTATTCAAAATGATTTGTGTGCCAGAACTGTTTTCTGTTTGAGAAAGAAAATCAAAGATTGTTGTGTTACTTATCCTCACATTAAAAAAAAAAAAAAATAGCAATTTCAAGTTTTGTGCTTTTCATGTTTCCTACAATTCATCTGTTTTTGAAAATTGGTGAAGGGGGGCAAGTAGTTAACCTTGCCTAGGGCACAAAAAAGCCTGGCACCGGCCCTGCCTGCAATAAGGGAGAGGAGGGGGCAGGGAGAGGGAGAGAGAGAGTGTGTTCAAATAAGGTGTCTAAGAAGCCAAAGATTGGGGGGGGAAGAATCACAAAGTTGACAACCCTAAGATTCTTCTGCCAGGAGATTAGAGTGTGGCATGCCACAGTGCCACACAGAAACCCTAAAAGACCAAAAGGAACAAAATTTATACATGTATAAATTGATGGTGCAACCTCATTAGACCACTCACACCACATACACCTCAAAAAGAATATTTATAGCATTGGGAAAAATGCAGAAAAGGGCAACTGCAGATGAAAGGAAGTACTTCGTCACCCAAAACAGTGATTAACACATGGAATTCACTGCTACAGGAGGTGGTGGTGGTAGTGGCTGGCATGAACAGCTTCCAGATGGAATTTGACAAACGTATGGAGGCTGGAGCACATAGGAGAAAAACAAACCAACCCCCCCACCACCACCAAGCAACAGCAACCAGCAGAACTTTTTAAAGTTGTAAACCTGTAAGAACCAAAAACCTTTCATCTGTTCTAACTTCTAACCTGACTGCTCAGCAATTTCATTGAGTGCCCATGATGTCTTGTGAGAAAAGGTGAAAAGTACTTCTTTCTCTACCTGCTCTATCCCATGCATTGTCTTGTAAACCTCTTATCATGTCACCCCTCAGTCATTGTTTCTCAAAGCTAAGATCCCCAAACGTGATAACCTTTCTTCATAGGGAAAGTGTCCTCCTCTTATTATTGCAGTAGCCCTTTTCTGCATTTTTTCCAGTGCTATATTCTTTTTGAGGTGTGCGTGGTGTGAGTGGACTCCAAGTTGCAATGGATGAGAAAGATTTTGTCAGAAAACCACCTTACAAAAACATCATAGTTGGAGGCCAATTTTTCATCACTGTCAGGATTGTAATTAGATGTTATCAAGTCATGAATCACTTTAAACAATTGAACTGTATGAGATTCTGCTGATGCAATGGTGGCAGCGAAGGAAGTCTTCGCTGCCATCAATGCCATCTCATATGTCTGAAAATGGGTTTTATGACATGCTGTGTCTGATGCATCCCAAGTCTTCCAACAATATTGCTCTAGTCATCTTCCAGTCTGCTTCATGTCACCCAGCTCCCTGGTAAATGAAGGAGCTGGGGGCCTCATTTGCTCTGTTGTTTTACCAAATCCATGCTGGAACAGAAATTCCTCTCTATATTGCTTGCCACTTTCAGCTTTGATCTATTGGATTTTATGGCAGTGTCCAGACTGCATGCCAGCTTCACTTGCTTTGATCTCTCAGTTTTATGGTAACTGTCTGCATAGATTTATGGCTGTTTTATGGCCATTCAGGGGTGACTCTGTAGTCAGTAGTGTGTTGGCCTGGGGTATTGTAATGTGGTTTTGAGTCGCATCTTGTTCTGTTCCAGGGTGGGACTGGGTTTGGCAAATGTTAAATACTGGGTTCAAGACGCATTACAGTGAACAACTCTATTTTATTAAGTGACTTCTGGAACACTACAAGACAAAACTCCCAGGCAGCTGCCCTGTTTTTAAGCATGCATTCACCACACCCCAAACACACCCCACTCCCAACAAGAGGCTATTTACATAACACTGTTTCTCTATTGGTCTACTTCAGGATCCTACTAAGCTACTGTTCGGGGAAAACAAGCTCAACCACATCCAGGTACTAATTCAGTGATGACTCTGGCTCAATACACAACAGTAAAACAACGGAGAAAATGCTAGACGCAGTATGAGCCAGAGTGTGGAAGAGTAACTCTGTTTATGGCCCCAATCAGCCCACCCTTACATCCTCCCTTTTGAGGTTAGTAAAGGGCTTTATATCCGGTCAGTGTGAACTGTGCAAAGTGCCCATATCAGAGTCATCCAGCTAGGTTTCAGACAAGCAAGCCAGGTCAACCTGTTGCTGAGATCTTATCTTTCACTGATCTTCAACCAAAGTTGGAGAGGAAGTCACCTAACAGAGCCTCCGCACTCACATTTCGAGGGATGAAATGGAGATTAGACATGCAGTGAGCACCATTACATCTCCCTGCCTGTCTTCTGGCATCTATTCTCCTTCCATCACCATATCTTACCTCCCCTTGCACCACCTCAATCCAAGATGGAAATACACACTGTTAAGTATGAGACTTAACAACAGGATTCAGCAAAAAGTGATTTCAGCTTTATTTAACAGCAAGACTTCAACTCAGGAACACACAACAAACAAGTGGAGCACAGTTCCCTTTTTAAACTCTCCCGGGCTGTCAAAGCCACACCCACAGTTAGCTAAAGGCCAATCATAGCACAGGGATAAAGGCCAATCACAACACAGAGATAAAGGCCAATCACAACACAGAGATAAAGGCCAATCAGGACTGTTTCCTCTTTGCAACATATTTACAAGATGATTGGTTCTGTACAGAGGTTTCTTAGAAACCAGCCAATAGTAATGCCACAGCTGAAGAGCCACATTTGAAATCAAGCTTAACATAGGAATGTATAGCCCAGATTCACATTCCAATACATAACACACACATGCTGGAATGCAGCCAAATGCAAGTTCTCTTTGCCAACATAGGCGAAGAGATTCAACATAGAGTTCCACCAGGATCATACCTCTCTCTCTCTCTCTCTCTCTCTCTCTCTCTCTCTCTCTCTCTCTCTCTCTCTCTCTCTCTCTCTCTCTCTCCCTCTCTCTCTCTCTCTCTCTCTCACACACACACACACGCACATGCATGCGCACACACATAGAAATGACTGTTTATACTTACCTATGATTTACGTACCGGGGAAAGCTACAGCAATAAATATAATAGTGATTTAAATGTGAATCTTATAAGTTGGCAATAGGCCAAGTTTAGAAGACAGTTCTAGAGGGGAACAGGATTTTTTGTGTATAATATGGCATGCGATGCCAGGGTTGCAAACTCCAGTTTGGAAAATTCCAAGAGAGTGGAAGGCAGTGCCTGGGAAGGGCAGAGTTTGGGGATGGGAGTGAGCTCAGCACAGATGTGAAGCCACAGACTCTACCTTCTGAAGATAACATTTCCTGTACAGCTGTAATTCTAGGAGAACTCCAGGTTCCACCTGGAGGTTGGCAACTCTGTGTAGGGCTGATGGAGACCCTTACAGCTTATACATGGGAAAGAAAGAACTGGTCACAAAAAAATTGTAAAGAATTGATCCAGCCATTCTTTTTTCTTTTAGAAGTGTGACCTTTCAAATAAGATTAAAATGGAAGTACTAAATTGTATCTGACTCTGAACATGTGGTCATGATAACAGTTGTTGTTCAGTCATAAGTATACTAAAAGAAAGATAGAAATTCAGAGAATATAGTACAATACAAATGCAGGTCTGGTTTATATTTTGTTTTTATGTGTTGTATATATTATACAATATCTTTGTTTTTATATGGCTGACCTTGTGAATGTTTGTTCACCTCATTACATAGGCCATTCAGAACCTGCTGTGTACCAAAGAATTCAGCCTAGCATATTCTCTAAACTGCTATGGCCAGCATATTTCTCTATTTCTATGGGAATATTCAGACATACAACCCTTGCTATCTAAAACATGGCAAAGTTGAGAAAAAATTTCATTGTGTTGATTGTGTAGATGGAACCTAACATAAGGTTTTTCATTAGGAGGGATAAGAATGCTTTGTGTTCACAAGCTATCCTACTTCTTATTGTGTTAAATATATAAAATGACAACCAAAGGTTGATAATAGTGTTATCATGCATTTGTCTACTATGTCTATGGGAGACATTTGTTAAAATCACTGTTATTGTGACAATAAAAATAATATCAAAATTCTGGAAAATAATAGGTGAAATATATTTCTTGCTCTTCAATCCCTTCAATGTTCGGGGGGTGGGGGGAAATCTCTGTCAGGGCAAAAACTCTGCCTGCAGCATTCTCAAAACAATATTTGGTGTTCAGAAGCCAGAACCTTAATCCCGTGTAGATTTTAATAAAGATAACAAGAAAACATTTTGGAGTATGCAAACTACGCAGCTAACCAACCCCCAACCTGTATTTAGAAATCCGGGAATTTTTTTGCCATTTTATTTTTCTGATCCTATCTACTGGCCCATATTAATGACTTTTCGAATAGTGCTTGCACAAAGTGCATTGGGAATCACTAGGTGATTCCAAGGTGAAACCCAAAGTTAAATTGGAAGGGGGGGCAAAGAAAACAAGCTACTTCCCAAGAGCTATAATAATACAGAAAATTCTTTAAAGACCACTTAATAAAACCCACACTGTATTGCCAAAGAAACATAGAAGAGTGTGTCCATCTTTCTAAATAACATTTTGATACATGCAATAAAGACTCACCTAGAGAATCCTTGGTTTCCTTTTACATTTCTTATTTCAGACACCTCACATAACGATGGTCCTCTACTGTTGAATAGTTACTGGTAAACAAGTGTTTGGCCTGCCTTCAAAAAAGTTTTACCTGCTAATTTCTTATTTCAGACACCGCACACAACGACAGTCCTCCAGTGATGAATAGCTACTGCTAAACAAGCTTTTGGTTTGCCTTCAAAAAGTTTTACCTGCTGATATAAACCGAGATTTGGCTTGCACTCAATGAGAAACATATTTCCAAATCCTTAATATGGCTGTAACAGCAGTTCACAGAAGGACCAGCAGCAACTCACTTAGACCCATAACTGAATGAGCCAAGGAGATTTGTAATACAATGGCCACGATAGTTTGTAATATGATGGTATTTCCCTTGCCAAAAAAAAAAAAAAGACACAGGAAAAGGAGACTTTATTAGACATGGGGAGGGGAAGAGGTGGGGTCATTTCCACTTTACACAGTGGAAAATATAATGGAATGTGAAGCAAATACAGTGGCTGTCGTAGCTTAATATAAACATGACCTTCCTATACTTGCTTGGTTTGTTTTTAATTTAGCTACAGACCCTAAGGGATTGCCGGCTGTAATTAATATGCATACATGCTCTGCAAAGAGGGTATTTGCCCAAATGTGTGGACAGATTTCACCCAAAGCAATACTGGAACAACTGTTGGATCTTGCTTGCTGAGACAGACTCTTTAAGGCTGAGT
Source organism: Gekko gecko (assembly GCA_029375565.1). Classification (NCBI taxonomy): domain Eukaryota; kingdom Metazoa; phylum Chordata; class Lepidosauria; order Squamata; family Gekkonidae; genus Gekko; species Gekko gecko. The sequence goes on along the minus strand of JAPDNY010000008.1, from coordinate 39,072,330 downwards.
TCAGACTGGCAGTTTGAAGCGCGAGGGAGTCATGGCAAAAAAGACGCGGAACAATGTGTTCTGGGTTTTCCCAGTCACACTGTGGGAGCATTCTGGGGAGGAGGCACAAGGGAGCGTTCACACTGTTGGCCCACTGGTGGAGGTGCAGCTGTAAGTGGCTTTTTGTAATGGAATCGACGATATGTGCTTATGCGCTCATGCCTGTAGAAACTGCCTGTAGAAACCTGAAGAGCCAGTTAAAAACTCAAAGCATGTTTCAAGAGAAGGGGTTTGGGTACTGAAAGAATGTATCAGTCTTCTGGAAACTAAAAGAGTCAGTGCATACTCAAAGAAAAGGTACGAGTGTTTGGAAAACACTGAAACAAAAGCCTCTCAACATAAAGATTTTAAGTAACTGTGAATAGCTTAAGAAAGTCTCATTAGCCTGAAATACAAGAACTAAAGTCTGTGCTTGTACTGGTATTACCTCAGTGTTATCTATATTGAGTTACCTCAGAAATTTCAACCACTGATTTCACCTGACCTGTCACCTCTATGTTAAATAAAATATCTTGGTGGGGGTTTTTTGGTTACATTTTAATTTCAAAATGACTCAAGTGCCATTTAATTTGTTTAAGTTAAAGGGGCTCCCTCGGGTTTCTTGGCTGAGCCAACAGCCAAAATATAGTACTGTGATTGGGTGGGACAGCCAGAGTTCCACATCAAAGAAAACACAATACTAGGGCAGTAAGTTATTTACAGCTATGTTGGCCAGGCGTATGCAGCAAATAATAGGAAACTATATCCATTCTGATCAAGCTGGATTTCTTCCAGAAAGAGATATTTCAGACAATATTCGTAAGACACTTAATCTTATTCACTTCAGGAAATGGAATCATCATCAGGATATCCTGCTGTTATCATTAGACATCCATAAAGCCTTCGACTCGCTGGAATTCAAATATTTAGAAACCTTGTTAAAATTTATGAATTTTGGCCCTATGTTTAGTAATGCCATCAAAGCAATTTATGATATAGCAAAGGAAACTATTTTGTTTAATGGTGCCGCTACAAAAGAACTGTTAATGCAAAGAGGCACCCGTCAAGGGTGTCCCTTGTCCCCAATTTTATTTATTTTAGCAATGGAGCCATTAGCTTATTTACTAAGGGCTGACCCCAATTTTGTTGGTATTTTACTATCTAACAAGGAATTCAAGCTTAGTCTTTATGCAGATGATGTTATTCTTTATGTTTCCTCTCCGTTACAATCTTTAGTAGCTATACAACATTCCCTAGACAGTTTCAGCCTGGTCGCAGGGCTTATTGTAAATCAGACTAAGTCGCTAATTTATCCTATTCAATTAAGCCCCCTTACAAAACATAACATCAAACTTCTTTTTTCTTTTCACTGGGTGAAGCATTATTTACAATATCTGGGCATCAAAATCCCGGTTGGCAATGCCGACATAATACAGATCAATTTTTCTGATCTCCACAAAACTACCAAAACCCAGTTGACTTCATGGTCCTCAAAAATGTTTTCCTGAATGGACCGAATTAGTATAATTCGTTCTTTTATTTTGCCAAAATATTTATATTTCTTTAGAATGATTCCATGCTTTGTTGCAGAATGCCAAATAAAGACTTGGCATAAAGACTTTGATGCATTTATTTGGTCTAATAAACACCCCCGAGTAAACAAGTCTACAATGTCTAGACCGCTGAAACAAGGGGGGATGGCATCACCCAATCTTCTTTTGTATTATAGAGCTGTGGGTTTAGCATCATGTATGAGACAATACCATCAAGATGATTGTCTCAATTGGGCATGGATAGAAACATACTCGAGTCAATGCCATAGGTTTCAAGAATTGTTATGGTCGGATAAAGCTTCACAGGCTTTTGATAAAGTTGACTCACCCTATTTAAAATCCATACTTAAAATATGGTATAAAGTAAAACCTAAAATCATTCAACCTTTTTCACAACTCACCTGCTTCTTAAATCAATCTTGGTTCCCTCCGGCGCAGGCCCAGCAGGCATTTGCCCTATGAGAAAAGACAAATATCAGCAGAATTATTGATTGTGTTCATAAAGGTAAACTTATGACCAAACAAGACCTTGAAAGAAAACATAAAATAAATATTCATTGGTATGAATATTTTCAGTTTACATATCTTATAGAAAATTCTGTGTATCAATCTTCAATACAAAAACCTCTCAATGATTTTGAACAGCTATTATATAAACCATACCAAAAACGTGGTTTAATATCTAAAATTTATAAAATTCTGTTGATAGGTCAAAAACTAGAAGTGTTAACTTACCAAAAAGCTTGGGCTACAGATTTAAACTGTGTGATTATAGAAGATCTGTGGGAAGACATTTGGCAGGCTCAAAATAAGATGTCCAAATCAGTATATGCTCTAGAGGCAAACTTAAAAGTTATATTAAGATGGTATATGACTCCGGTTAAATTAGCCCACATAATTCCAGGTTTAACCCCTTTTTGTTGGAAAAATTGTGGGGAACGTGCTACTTATATTCACAACTGGTGGTCCTGTAAGCTAATTCAAGGATTTTGGATTCAGATAGTACAATGTATCGGTAAACTGACAAATTATGACTTACCTTTAGATCCTGTGATTATTCTCTTGGGACTTTGGCCTGAAAACGGTCCACCTACAAAAAGGAAAAAATTAATAGGAATACTACTTACAGCGGCTAAAATCCTTATAGCTAGATTCTGGAAAGACAAAGCAATTCCTACTGTATTACAATGGGTACATAAAGTTTGGGATCTGTTTATGTTAGATGTTTTTTCAGTTTATAAAGATTCCTCCCACAATGAACAACTGTTTTATAACCCGCTAAGTATTTGGTATCCTTTGGTAGAAAAGATAGAATTAGAATGTTTTGAATGGGAGGCTATTAAGGCTGCCAAATTCAAGCTTCTCCTATTTTGTTGAGGCTTTATAAATATTTTTTATTGTCTTGTCAGGTCAAAGGTATTTGAATGTAAAATTGCTTAAAAGATTGTATCTTCATAGAAGTTACTGTTGGTCAGTTTATGAGTATCGATTATATTTTTACATGGTTCTGTCCAGGACATAATCGCCATGTTACTTTTCCTCTTGTTGTGTTGTTCTGGTTTTTAAATTGGTTACATCAAAGTATATTTTGTTATTGTTGCTGCCATCTTAAATTGTAACATTAAACTTAATAAATAATAAAAATTATATATAAAAAAAGAATGAATTGCCCTTTCTTTTTCCTGACAGATTACACATATGTTCTAGTTTCAGCTAGGAATGCTAGATTTTATACATACAATTAGTGTTGTCAGCCATGAGCTTTTCAATATTCTTTCTTAGCAAATGGAATTAGACATAGTATCTATAAACACTGGAACATAGTTGAACATTTATACCCCACCCTTCACTACTTGAAGGAGTCTCAGAGTGGTTTACAAACTCCTTTCCCTTCCCCTCAGTTGTGGATCTCCCCCAGATATAGGTTGGAGACCTAATAAAATATTAAAAATCATTTGGTGAGAGCAGATATACATTAACTAGAAGGGAACAGCCATATACCAAAAGGACTTTTTTTTCCAATGTAAATGATGTTCAGCTTGTAAATTTATGTTAGAAGGAGAGCAACATGTATAATATATGGAATCTTTGGGTCTTAGTACCAATTTCTTTGCAACCTGCAGAAGACAATATACTGCATATATTCCCCTATGTGAATGTGGTAAAAAATATGTGGGGTCTACAATAAGAGCTATCAAAATCTAGATTAATTGGACATGCAGAAAATACTCCAATGGGAGAACATTATGCTAGCACTGGACATAATGTGGACAATATGAAGTTTGGAGTGATTTTTGTACACCAAAATAAGCCTTTCCAAAGGCAGGATGTGCAGCATCTTCTGTTACAGAGGGAGGCACGCCTTATCTTTGATTTGAAAACGTATGAGCCTTTTGGCTTGAACAGGGAAACTGAGTTTTCAGCATTTTTGTAAACAAAAAGAATATAACTAAATGTTCATTTAGAAAAATAGAGCCCTTTAAATGGGACTAATCTAAATTGGATACATCTGTTTCTCTCCCTGTTCAGCTTTAAATTGGCATGCATCTTTGTCTGTATCTTTGAGAACCTATGATGTGTTTCTTACACTATGAACCTTGTGGTCTGTTGAATTGCTGAAATCAGGGTGAGTGTATTTTTCAGACATTTTAAAACAATTTTGTTTTTCATATGTATTTTTGTAGCTAGGCATTTGTGTAAATTTTTTTACAGTTGCACTTACACAGCCGGCAAACTGAAGAAGTTAAAGGAAACGCATCTTCCAAGTATCTAGAATGGGCATCTTTGCAAAGGCTGTTCAGAAAATGTTTTGACTGTGGACTCCTCCTATCAAGTTACACTGACTACATGGACTTTATGTCTTGTCTTCAAAGGAGGAACCTTATTATAGTTACAGTATGCATTAATGTTGTTGCTGTGACACCACCAACTTTATAATTGTTTACTATATTGTTTTGGCAATCTTTAATGGTGTTTTCTACTAGTGGGATCTGTATATTTGATAGTTCTGTCAGAGCTGCTTTTGAAAGAGCAGTTTCTCTCAGCCCCACCTACCTCATAGGGTGTCTGCTGTGGGGAGGGGAAGGGAAAGTAGTTTGTAAACCACTCTGAGACTCCTTCAAGTAGTGAAGGGTGGGGTATAAATCCAATCTCCTCCTCCTCCTCTTCTTCTTCTTCCTCTTCCTCCAGCACTAATGTCCCTCTGGCTTCTGGATACAGTTGAGTCTTGCTCATCTGGTTGCACAAGCTGGGACAGATAGTAACCTGACAGATGTCACCTAACGGGTAACATCCCCACAGCCTGCTGTTGCCAAATACTCATGAATTTACAAATAAACTTTCTAGTCAGCTGTTCTGAAGGCAAGCCTATGAATCAATTTATGAAAAGGAGGGCTCTAATTTGAAAGGAATCTCCCACTGAAGGAGAAATGTTTAACCTGACAGGATAAACAGCAGGCTGGCCTACAGGTTGATTGGTGAACAGAAACCTAACCCCCTTCCTGGTTATTCAGTGTGCTTTGAGGAGGCTGCTGCCTGGCTCAGGAAGGTGCAATTTGATCCTTCCCTACTACTGGATCTGCTTGTGAGGCATGCCTATGTCAAGTGGAAGAGTGGAACCCTTCCCCTCTAGCCATTCTGTGATTACGGGATTCATTAAGTACAAGCAGATAACTCTCTGAATTTGCTGTGAATGAAGTGGAGCCAGCTCTGCAAAGTCACGCCTTTGTATAGAGTCTTAAATGTAGTAACTCAGAGGCCCAGCAGTTGGGATCATACATGTACACACCTCACCTGGCTCCAAAACTAGGCAGTCTCTGGGTTATAAAACAATAGAAAACATTGTGTATAAACATACAATATATGCAAATAATGTTTAATAAAAATATATTGTATGTAATGTATTAAATAAGTATAATCATATTATAGGTATTTACATTCATATATAGGCAATCGGATGCATAACAAGGAATATAAGGGGAACAGTCCAAATACTCTCCTGTCTAAATAGCTAATTTCTGTGCAATGTAATCCAAAAGTAGTATTTTATCTCAGAGTTTGCTGCTACAGAAGAGACGATTCGACAGTACCAGCACTGTAGGACAAATAATCCTCACTGCCAGACAACTTGCTGGTTGACAAGTTGTTTCCAGCCTTCTTTCTCAAGAATTGCTCAATATATTGTGTATATCATTCATTGGAACCAATCTCCATTCTCTTAACCAAACATTCTCACTTTCCCCATGGGATTAAGGTGTGTAGGATAGTCCCAGTAGCTCTCCCACCTCTAAATGTGCCAGCTTCATCACATACACATCTTCCTGGATAAGGGAATATGGCACAGCTCTTTTTGCAGTTCATTAGCCACCATTCAGCCCCATCAAGGACAGGTCATGCAACACTATCTCCACCTTAAGAAGACCAAAAAAAAAATGTACCACTTTCACCATTAGGCCTCATTTATACCAGAAGGAGGAGGAGGAGTTCATTCCAACTAGAGCAAAAAAAAAAAAAAATCAAAGAATTTTGGCAGCACATAATACTGAGATATTAGCATACAGATATTTCAGCTTTCTGGGTCAGCAAGAGACTTTAATTTTGAAGAAAGAGGGGAGTCAAGCAGCAGCAAAACTTTTGAGTATCTCTAGCCAGAAGAGGTTTTCTATTTAATTCTAGGATTTCAAAACACAGTGGAATGGCAATGAAAGCAAGACAGATGACCCTGATGGGACTGACTGTGTCAACATGAAGAGAATCATTGGGAGGGAGTGTGAAGCAGAAGCTACTGCCCTCCAGTTTTGCATATAGGTTTCCCTGAAGCATCTGGCTCAATAAGAGAGCTGCAACTCCTCCTCTTATGGAGTTCCCCCACCACCACTTGACTTGCATCCAGAAGAGTCAACATTTTCTAACCCAGATAAAGAGGTCCTACTGTCACCAGAAAACTATTGACCCTTGAAATAAGATAGTGATCTGTTTGAAGAGTAAAGCTGTGATCAGATGTGCTGTTTGATTTGGTGTCATCGCTGTTCCCTTCTGGATTTAAAATGAATGTCTTCCATTCTCCACTCATGGGCACCCCTTTATCACCTGTCTTTGAGCTGGAGTTACTTGGCACCAGGGAAAGTCCAGTCCTTTCTCATGCATATGGTTTCACCCCCCGTTTCTGGATGTCTGGTCAATCCATCACACTCTCAAGCCATTTGGGAAGTCTGAACATTCTCTTCTGGTTTGGGGCTTTTTTAAGGCAGTTAGCGACATGCGCATAACTGCATATTCATACCTCTCTCTCAAAACTGTGGCCCCAGTCACACGGGCCAGATAAAGCGGGGAGGAGGCGTGGCTATTAGTGCCATCGCAATTTGGGCCGCTGCAATGTGATCAAACGCAACAGCAGCAAACTGCGTTGTTTTCATCAGTGCACAGTTCTGTCAGCACTGCAATGGGGCAAAAGGAGTGCACTGGGGTGATCAGATGGAGACAATCCATCTGCAGCCCGTGGCAAACCATTTGCTAGTAGCTCGTGGGTGGTACTTTTTAAATCCAGATCTTCGGCTGTAAGCTACGCGCTGGGGATGGACGGGCGACATTTCCCAAATGTTTCCATATGATCACACCCTTTTACTCTGCCCGGTAGTCGTGCCTCTCCTGAGGCAAATTTGCCGTGTGGCCGGGACATGTGTTTTCTTTTTTTAGAAACTTCCAAAGAAAGATGCCAGTGTACTTTTTTCTGTGCTTTCCAGCCATGGGGTAGGGAAGGGGTTAATTGAAAAGGAAGTTTTTCAGAAAGAGAGGATGCAGTCTGAAAAAGATGCTAGTGACTCCAGCTTTGCTCCAGGCTTTTAAATAAAAATGCCAGCAGCACACAGGACATGGGATGAGGCTTCTCTATTCTCTGCCCCCAGCTTTGAAATGTTTGAAACACTGAATTTATCAAAAGCAGTTTCAAAAACACTTCCTTCACACTGAACTACATAGCTCAGCCAGCAGCCTCCTCCAGCAATCCCATTGGCCACCAGCTGCCACCATTCTTCCAGGAGTTTGAAGTGCTGCTTCCCATAAGCGCTTATGCACATGCTCAAAAGACAAATGGTTATGCACAAATGGTTTAACAATGTCTGATCAATCAACCATGGGGTGAAAGCACATTGAAGCGGGTTAAGGGGGGATATTTGATCAAAACTCTCCATTACAAAAAAAAAAACTGGATCAATTAGAAGCAGGGCTACACTGGATCAAATTGCATGTCTGATCACAGTCTTAAACCTTCAAAATTGACAGATTACAAAATACACCAGTGATTTAAAAAATCACCCATTTCACTTAATAAATACAAACCTTTTGTGTACACATGTCTCATATCATCAAAATAGAGAAGATTGTGGCATAACAGGGACATTATATACAGCCTTTGCATTGCTTACTCTTTTCTCAATTACAGTTCCTTATTACAGATTTCATTACACGACAGAACATACATTCCAAATGACTGCTGTTATATGGCACAAGCTAGCCAAATCTCATCAGATCTTGGCTGCTAAGCAGGGTCAGCCCTGGTTAATATTTGGATGGGAGACCACTAAGGAAGTGTAGGGTTGCTATGCAGAGGCAGGCAATGACAAACCACATCTGAACGTCTCTTGCCTTGAAAACCCTACAGGGTTGCTGTAAGTTGGCTATGACTTGATGGCCCTTCCAACCACCACCAAAGTTTGGGTGTCAAGCAGCAGTCCCTTAAGACTTCGGTATACTTGTTTGTATCTCCTTTCCTCCAAGAATCTCTTCACTTCAATACTTCCAAAATAAATTCACCTTCACATCTGTGAGGCAAAGCATCCCTGTTTCCTCCTAAGGGTTAATGTGAATACTAGAGGACCCTCTCTAGTCTGCAGGTGTCCATAATTGGGCCTCTGTGCCTACACTATCCTCATCTCTATCAAAGCCAAAGTCAAGAATATGATAATTAGCTCTTCTTGGGAACCTGTGGTCCACTGGATGGGAGGGGAGAGCAGGAGCAATGTCGTAATCTTCTAGGGTTCCATGGAGCATGCACCCTGATTGGATTTGGAACATCGCTTGATGGCAAATGGCTTGAGACTATAATTGAGCTATAGACCAGAGAAGAGCCATGCTAACTTTGTGATTTTGCAGGACAGAGGCCTGGACTATGCCAAGCTTGCATTGCACTGAATAGCTAGACAGAGAAATGCTTAGGCCTCTGTCTTGGACTCTTGAGACTTTAAGATTGTGCCATCTAATACCAGGTATCTAATACCAGGTACCAATGTATTAAATAGAAAAGTTAGCTTTCTTGTTTTTATGCTGCAAGGCTGTAGAGGCTGCCATTGCCTAGTATTAAGTTTGTTCTTTAAGTATTTAATAAACCTTATCTAGTTTACCAAGGTCTGGTTTATTGTGTATTTATTATAGCCTTGAGGACCCACAGGGCCCAGACTTGGGTTCTTGACAACATCCTAACATGAACTCGTTAATTTTCTCTGTATCAGTTCAAGGAGATTCATATACATGTATTTAGTCACATCAAGCCCCCAAATAAAATTCCAGTGGTTCCTGTCAGGGAAGTGTGTGTAATAGATGAGACTGGTAATTTGTTGCTAAAAATGCTGCAGACTTCATTAACTTGTAATATTTGACTCCAATTTAAGATAAGGGGTTTTTTTGTTCGGTTCACAGTGGAAATAGAGGAGAACTTCTCCTCCCTCCTGCCATGCAACAGTAAAGTCTCTATGGAAAAACCACCCTTACTACTGATGAATAAATGCCATTCTCTAAGGTGCATTTCGGGAACAAGGGATCCTGGGAAATGCAGTTTTTCTAGAGAGCTTGGCTTCCATAAAGACTGCCCCAGAAGCTTTCTTATATTTCAAATATTCATACACATACAACAAATGGATGGAGTCCTGATAATTAATTAATTAATTTGCCTAATTGGGGCCCCAGTCACCCGAGCAGAATAATCCGCAGGGGAAGTGGGACTTTTAGAGCCGGAGCAAAATGAACCATGGTAGCATGATCTGACGTTCCCTCGATACTCCGTGCTCAGGCCTTTGGCAGCCGATCACACAAAGCGAGGCAACACAGCAGTACCGCATTCATGCACATGTGTGGGATGCTGATGGGTGCTGGCTGCAACGGGCTACCAGCGCCTCCCGATCAGATGCCTGCATGTGCTGCTCATTTTTCGGAAGATACTGCCTGGTTCCTAGAATCATTTAACTCCGCGTCTTTGGGCCGAAGCTATGGGTTGAAGACAGGCACACCCCACTTCCCAGATGTTGCAGTATGATTGCACCCATTTAATCCGCCAGCAAGCCATCCCTCTCACGGCGCAAATCCTCCATGTGACCGGGGCCTTCGTTCTTGAAATCATTGTCTTTTTTAGCCACTGTAATGCCATCTGTGCATTGTATAGCAGTATTCACACCATTAAAATCTTTGTCATTTTGCCCTATATCTGGACTACACAGTTGCCAGGCTGTGTGCATGTTCTCGGCGCCACCCCTACTTGCATGTGGGCCTCCTTCTCTTCTTCCATGTTAAACGAAGGTTGTTTCACAGCTACTTTCAAGGACCTCTGTCTTTGTGACTGGAAATTTTATAGCCTTCCCCTAAATTGCTGTCTCCCTCTCCTCCTTCTATTTCCTCTTAGTTAGCTTGCATGTGTTTTAGTGTGCTTGTATGTGTGTTTTGCCTTTGATTCTTTTTCAATAAAAACCTTTCTGGGTAAATATCACTCTGGTTTATTTTGAGAGTTCTCTAAGGGAAAAATGCCGATAAATATTGGTGGAGATCCCAGGTATCTGCATCTTGCTCTGTCTCCTTAAGCTAAAGAGAATTCTCCCAATTTGGGTAACACAATATTCATCCCCCCCCCCTTGTGATTTTATTGCCTTACAGATTTGTTATTTTTAGCCTAGCCAAGAAATGCATGTCTCCTTTAATAAATGCTTGGAGCTATGGGTGTGGCTTATTGCAAGTTTGTAAAAGAAGATCTAAGTTGAAAAGTTAAGGTATGCCTGGATCTCCTTCCTTCAATGAATGAAATAATGGAGAAGGCTCCATTGGTGTGCATGGAAGTCTCTTGTTTAATAAAAAAATATTGTCATATTTTTTGGATCTGAAATGCTAAATCCTTTGGTTTTTATTCCTGATTTTGCTAAACCTTTTTGAGGTCCAGCTTCCTGGAGATGAACACCACCAGAGATGCTTTTGATCATAAAGATCTGGATATCAAAGGTAGAAACAGTTTTTGCTGCAATGCTGATACAATTAAAAGATATACCTTGGTACAATTCTGCACTTATACATGCAGCTGGCTCTGTTGCATTCTATTAAAAAGCTGTCCAAAGAATGCATCATGCTGGACATCCATGGCATACTATATGTTCTTCCTTCTGAGCTCTCCACCCCTTATATTCCCTACTTTCCCCTTTCCATGCCTTATCCCACCTCACAAAGCTATTCCTTTCCAAAAGGCAAAGTTTCCACTTCAGAAACCTCCCCTACTCACCTACAGACACAGGTTCAAAAACATTCTGGCAGCTTTGTTTCCTGAGAAATTTGAATATTCATAAATGTTCACATCAGATCAGTCAACCAGAACAAGAGGCTTGATTGCCAACCGTAATAATATATGGACAAGTGGGGGGACCTGCAAGGACTTTATGGGGGGGGGATCTCATTTACTCCTTACTCAGTTATTTCCTCTTTCCCTTCTCCCATAGGCTCTCTCTCTTTCCTGCTTCCTTTTCTTCCTACCTACCAGCCAACTGTTCCTTCCCACCTACCAGCCAACTTAGCTTTATCTACCCCCATCTTCAGCTTTCCCTCATTTCCTCTCCCTTTCTTTTTTCCTGAAAAGACTCTGATCCAGTTGCACGGTGCCAGCCACTAGGCTGGGCTTGGTTGCATGGTGCCAGGCCCAGCTGCACTGTGGAGAACTTGTAATGAGTTGCAGGGGGCATCTCATTTTCCCCAGTATCCTCATCCCCAAAGTATTTCTTCTTTATCTCCACCTGTCAGCCCCCATATCCTTCCCATCCACAAGCCAACTCATTTTTTTCTGCCCCCATGTTCAAATTTCCCTCCTTCTCTCTTGCTGGCAGCCTCCCCTTGGGAAAATTCTGACAGTAATTTCAATTAAATTCCAATTCCGACCATTAATGGCATAACATACACAATCAAGTATATACAGAATGGAAAAGGGATTTAAAATATGTAAATAGTTACACATACAGTCATACTCAGTCAGGTTTGGATTTAAGAATATCCACCAGGAAACTGGCTACAGCCTCAGTCATCTCCCACTTAGTATCACTCAGAAAATGCTGACAGAAAGAAAAATTAGTAAAATAGTCAAGGGGTAATGAGAGCTTTCGAAATAGCTCCTTATGGAGATTATCATACCGAGAACAGTAGAGCAATATATGTTGAATTGAGTGGGGGGGATTCATTCCAGAGGAGCAGAGTCTTTCATTCAGGGGTACTCAATGATATCTCCCCTGTAAGACTTTAGAGGGGAATGCATTTAATTTGGCCAGCATAAATGCCTTATGGTGGTTCAGAGTCATTAGGTCTGATAAATAATGGGGCACCTTATCGTAGAAAATATTGAGACTCAATGAAGCTGGAGAGCAAATGTAAAGATTAATTATATATAGTTTAAGTTTCTCCCAGCCTAACAGTCTCTGTTTAACACAACTAAAGATATATGACTCAAATGTAGAAAAGTAATCAACTATTATTTGTAACTGGTTGAGTTTGGACGTAAGAGCCACTGACCAACTTGAGGTATAGAGATCTCTTTTCAGATAATTGAGAACCTTTTCAGGGTCAGTTCTAAAATAAATTTTAAGCCAGATTCTGACAGTATTTTGTCCTCATGGGATAAGTGGCAAAGCAAATCTCTTTCTCATTCCTCTCCCATGGCACTGGCCACTCTTGAATTAAGTTTAAAATTATGTTGGACAGAGCAGCAAAGTAACATTGGAGAGTTATTAAACTGGACCATTTTTATGAGTTAATAAAAAACAATAGTTTTGTGCCCTAATAAACAGTATGTCAGTATAGTAGTTATTCCATTTAATGGCTTCAATATTTATAGTTAAACAGCTTTTTGTGTCAAAAGAATCATAAGAAGACAAAAAAAGTAAAATGTCAGTTTATTATAGCTATATGTTAGAAATTAATAGTAATGCGACTCCCAGGTATGTTAAGAAACAACAGACATCTTTAGGATATGTTGACCCCAAAATTTGGTCTTATCTTCTGGCCAAGGACTCTTCTTTTTCTGTTTTAATATTATTTAAGGAGAATATCTGGAAGATGTTGCATCAGTGGCATCTGTCACCACTTAGAATAGCAAGAATAGGAAGTGAGAACACAAAATAAGCACTATAAAACCAACAGATGTACCCTGAAAGCCGAAGTCCTTAATCCCAGTACAAATGGATTCACGAGTGTTTCTCCATCAGTCCAAGGACTTCCACATACATGCGCTGAGCAGCGTCTAGTCCCCAAATGAAGTCCCAGTAGTTCCAATCAGGAAAATGCTTGTAATGAATGAGAGAAGTGATTCGAGACAATAATTGCATGGTTTCATCTGGCTGGCAAATCCAGTCCTGTCCTCCACTCCACATTGCTATCGGCACCGTGATCTCTTCTATCCTATACAGAGGAGGAACGGTCTGACGAAAGGCGAAAACCAAACAAAATGAATTTAATTCACAAGAGAAATACCAGCTAGAGCAATATTTGAACTTGTGGTGAGTCTATTTAATTCAGAAGACAAATCAGCAATTCCCTCCCTCCGAAGACTTAATGGACACGATTACTTATAGGGCTCCCAGTGTTTGTTCATTCTTTTCCAAATACACAGAAAATAAAAATCCAGCATATTCCTACCTGATTGTATTTTTCTATATTTCTTGAGCCGTAGTCAAAAAATCTGAATTCTCCTGTTTTAAATGACTAGAAAATGAAATGGAACACAAAGGTTGAATGAGTACAGTACTATGTCACAGAAAGCCAAGATGAAGCCAAGGAGAGGATACTCTTAACAAGTATCCTCTTGTTTCATTATGATGATTTTTTAATTATCCCAAAGAGATTAAACACTGACATAAAGACAAATATCAAGTCTAATAATGGTACCTTAGAAAGAGCAAGAAGCTTTATATCTCCATGCAGATTCAGTCTCCATTCTTACAGCTGAATGTTACCTTTGCTTAGCTTCTCCAAAATGCCCTCATGCTCAGTCTTTAGGAGGCAGCTGAAGACAGTTTTGTTAATGATGGCATTGGATGAGTTGACTAGTTCTTCTGCCTACCAGCAGTTTTAAATTAACTAGTGGCTTTTATGCATTTTATTGCATTTTGTTATTATTTACATTGTAAGCCTTCTTGAGTTCCTATAAGGTAGAAAGGCAGCTAATGAATGTTTTAAACTAATTAATTAAAACTACTACCCAGTTGATTCAATTAATTAATTAATTAATGAAAACTGCTGTGTGGGACTTTCACTAGTTCAGCAGAATGGGCAAATGTCACAAAGTCAGTGAACGTGTCAGTTCATTTAATTCTTGCTATATCAGGATGATTATTAAAGAAAATGCAGTTCATGATAAAGGAGCTGGCCACAAACTTTATCATGCATAGAGAGTCTTGAGTGAGCTCATTGTTAACAGTTTTCCTTACTACAAAATCCCTGGTCCTCTATATTCATGGGGGATAGTTAGGTGATTGATTCACTACATGGCAGTCCAGATTTCTTTCACTCACTGGTTTTCTCTCGTCTTTTATTTTAAACTATTTTCATTACATAGAAGTTTGCTATTGGTGCAGGAAAATTTCTGCCTTTTCATTTATCTCTAGCTTCTATACTTCTGATTAGGTAGCTGATTTCTGATTAGAAAATCAATACTGACTGATTGGGTCTAGAATTCCCACTACTAAATACAATCATTTTGCCTCAGAAATGGAGCTGAAGGGCATTTCCTTAAACAAAAATATAATGTATTGTAAACAGACAGCATTCAATTATAGTAAACCTACCTGACTCCAGTGGATACCATTTTTCACAGATGTATAATCTGGGAATATTGATACATATACATCAGTCCGGCTCTGTAAGAAAGAAAAATAAGAAGGCCACATTGGACCAAGCCAATGGCCTATCCAGTCCAATACTCTATGTCACACAGTGGTCAAAATCCAGGTGCCATCAGGAGGTCCACCAGCGGAGCCAGAACTCCAAAAGCTCTCCCACTATTGCTCCCTAAAACACCAAGAATACAGAGCATCACTGCCCCAGACAAATGACTTTGTTCTACTGGAATAGGACCCATTCACTCATGCACTACAGGTTAACTTTAAGGTATAGATTCATTATATACTAGGGATGTGCAAAAAATAATTTAACTAGCATTTTTCAGTTCGAATCTATTAGACCTGAAAGAAAATCAGGATTTTCAAAAAATCCCAGCTAACAATACCAGTATGGCATTCGTTTCTGGGTTTTTTCAGAAATTGGTAAAGTATTTTTCAGGTAGATTTTTGATTCGGGTAGACCTGAATGCACAGCCCTAATAGCTACATCATTAGTCAGGGCTCCTCCAGATCTTATTAAGTCAGGGCATTTTCTGGGGCCTCCAGAACATAAACAGGCCTGCTTCATAAGTACTGCTGCAGTGCTCATTTATGGTGTATCCAAGAAGGCCAGTGGAAACATGAGAAAATTTGTGGTTGTACATGCTATGCCTGTTCTAATTTAAAGCATGAGAGACTGTAGGTGTCTTATCCAAAGACTCTGCCTCCCCCAAATACTAGTTTTATTAGCCCTCTCCAACTGCATCATAGCATCACCAGCCTCTCATAGTATCCTCACAGACTTCATGGTATCTTCCATGAAGAGTCTCAGAGCAAAGGATATTTTCTTTAAAAAAATATCATATTTTGCTGGTGGCCAAGTGAAAATATTATGCCAGGGTAAAGTATAGAAATTGTAGCTAAGGGATCATTCTAGAAACTTCAAGAGATTTGCCAGCTAGCTAGCAGAGGTACTGGGATGGCAAGGCTGGGAGGAGAATTTTAAGAGGAAGGACATTGACTGAAACATCACCTGTTAGGTGAGGAAGTAAATTAGGAGAAAGCCTTTAGCTCTGTCAGAAATCAAGCTGACAACAGGTCCTGAACCAATGACCTGAGCAGTGGCAGATTAGATTTTGTATATGGCTGTGGTGGCAACAGGAGAATTAGTCAAAACAGGCAAGCAAGCCTGTTTGTACCAATAGTAGGGCAAGTAAGTTGTTTTTTCCTGCTACCTACACGAGCGTAAAGGTCAAGCTTTCCCAGTTGTTTGAGCAACAATGTAATCTGCTGTTGCTGTCTGTACACCCGCCCTTCATCTGGCTCCCTTGCACAGTTGTGCCAACCAGTTCTCAAATGCACAGAAGCTGCCTCTGACACTCTTCAAATCTTAACGCAGAGCACTCAAATAAAAATTAAATACACAGCAATACCTGATTGAGATTTTTTTCATTAAATCCACCAATAAGGAAGAGAACTTGCTCGCAAAGCACATCTACTAGTTGGCAACTGCATTTTTGGGCCACACTCGCTTTCAGGCTTGGACTCAACAGACGCAGTTCTTTTGTGCCAAATATAATCTATATAAAAAGGGTGGAATCTTCACTCTATGAATTGCTCAAAAACCTTAATACAGCAATAAATGTACTCTTATAGGTCATAACACATATGGGGGGAGGGGGGAGGGTCACAGATTATAGTGCCCTGTTCAAACACTGTGGAGTGATGTCGTGTACATGCAGAAATGCATGCAAGCAGAAGATACCCCCTTTGCTGAACACTGCAATAACTGCCCATGCACACACATTGCCCATAACAACTCTTCAATTAGCCTCTGTTTCTATGTTTTGCATATGTAGGAACTCCAGTACTTACGTGAGAACCACTGAATCACAACTGTCTGTCTTATCTTACACGTAGTTCTTTTGCAGCCTGGGTTTTCATAACCCTAATAACTCCTGTCTGGTGTAGCCATCTGCAGAATGCCTTAGTATGACCATGCTTGAACAGTTAAGGATATTTTTGTTGTGCTGTCCCAACAAGGACATAAAAAAACTAAAACACTTCTACAGTTAACTAGCAACTATCTGGAAGATTCAGAGAAAACTTAGATCACACAAATGAATTACCTAACTCTTCTGTATTTCCATCTTCTCCATCTAGTGCCTCTTTCCCAAAAACTTAAAGCATTCTGTTTCTTACTGTACCACGGCAATGCAAAATTGTTGCAAATCTGCCTTTAAAATGCTCTGCATTTTTAATGCAGATGCAATTAGACTCAGCGTGAACAATATATCCACTGTGCAAAGGAAATTTCTTTCTTTTTACTGTCCTGATAGCTAGATTGCAATATTTTCTTATAAAGCATTAACAGAGCACTCTGCAAAATTATTTTGAATTCTTCTTTCCAAGTGTCCTCAACATTGCACTTAAAAAATATTCTAGAAGTATTTAAACTAGACAGATGTGTCTTGCACACAGGGGTTTGTTGAGATCACAAAAATACTCATATCAGAAACAACTTGTATGGAAAGCAGTAATGGAATGCTTGTTTTTCTTGCAAAACAAGAATATCTTTTTCTGTTTCAGCTAGAAAACCATAACTTTAAGACATAAAACATGCCAGCCATTTAATGGGATATGTGCTATATAAGGGTAACCAAACTCAAGGTGTGGCCCCTGCCCCATAGCTAGGGATTTTTTGGGGAGGGGGCTTTGGGGGGGGCACCAGCTAATTACATCAAAGGGTCCATGGCAAGGGGGTCTGCTTGGCCTTCCTCTGAGGCGAGCCAGAATCCCAATGTTAATAGACACTAAAAGGTCTAGGAAAGCTGCTGTGTTTTTTCTTTAAAAAAAAGGAGAGTGGGGATCAACCTTCCTCCCTCACTCCTTCCCTGAGCTGATGATCCTTTCCGAAGCCTGGCACAGAAAATCCAACAGGAGGAGCTATCTGCTGCAATCCAACCAATGTGTGTGTGACTCAGTCAACCACCGGTTGCTGCTGGGTCCTGAAGAGACTCAACTCATCGCAGATGAGCTCAAACAGGGAGATGCTGGCTCAGATCGATCAGGGATGAGGGAGCTGGAGGGAGGGAGGGGGGCTGAGGATTGGGGGAGGGGCCCGCAAAAACAGCAGGGGGCGAGCCCTATGGGCCCCAGTTTAGCTATGGGCCTGTGTGGCCCAAAGCTTCCTGGAGTTACTGTTGAACTCCAGACTACAGAGATCGGTTCCCCTGCTGGAAACATCAAGTTTGGATGGTGGACTCTATGGTATACTATAGAGGCTAGGAGAAACAAAAGTCCTAAAGTGGCTTCAGAGGGTAGATGCTCTATCTAGGACCTCCATTTCTCCTGTGGTATACCACAAAGATTCTATAGTTTGTCACAGAGGCTGGAAGAAAATGACCATGGGTGATTTCCCACTAAAGCTGCCGCGGGGTTGCGCCGCCATTTGCCCCGAGATTTTTAGTCAATTTCACACCCGAAGCCGCGGGGCTGCATTTTGACCCGCGGCTTCGCCCGATTTCCCCCGCAGTTTCGTAATCCTCAAAAAACAGGATTACGAAACTGCGGGGAAATCGAGCGAAGCCGTGGGTCAAAATGCAGCCCCGCGGCTTCGGGTGTGAAATTGACAAAAATCTCGGGGCAAACGGCGGCGCAACCCCGCGGCAGCTTTAGTGGGAAATCACCCCATCTCTTGTAAAGGTGGGGGATTAAGAAAAGGATGGGACTGCTGAGTATCCTTTTGTGGCACTTCAGAGTAAACTTCTTTCCATAACACTGAGAAAAACTTGAAGAGGGTTTTGGGGGGAGGGTTGTAGGTTAAGTGGAACATAATTGGATAAAAGCCACTTATATCAACACCCACATACAAAGAGCCCACAAATGTGTAAGGTGAGAGAAAGGGGAAGCAATATGAAGTGGGACATTTAAATTTAAAATCTGAATGTTGATAGGAGAAGTGACCTATCAAGGAAGGGGACAAACGGGAAGAGCTGGCCTTTGACCTGCATGGGACACATCTCCACTGAGTTCTCTCTACTCCCCAGATCCCATCCTCTCTAGGCACAGCCCCCAAATCTCCAAGAATTCCTCAAGCTGAAGGTGGCAACGCGGATACTATGCTGTAATGTCTATACAGGCTGTGAGGTAAAAGACATCTTAATTTTTGAAACCAGTTGCTGACCCAATTTTCACAAAGATGTTCAGAAATCAAATTTATCATGCTTATATTCTTTTGACTCAAGCACTCCATGATAATCATACTGATCATTTCTTCACCATTCCAAACAAGAAGCATTTCAAGTAGTTTGGTTTCTGGTGATGGCAGCATTTAGCTTAATGGCTTCAACAACTAAGAAGTTGGTTGCTTGGAGTATGTATGTTTCAGTTTCATTATGGCCACATCATTCATCTTCTAACAGAGAATGCATACAGAATCCAATTTCAGAATACTCAGCATGAAAAGTATTCAACATTTCCCCATTTTGTTTGCCTGATTCTCAAGTCTTGGTGCCCCCCCCCCGTTATTATGGGTGTGCACTTCAAAAAATCATCATTTTAATTCCATATCATAATGTTGGGAAGGGCATGATTATCATTTTCTTAAAAGATCAGGAATATTGTTATCGTATTGGAAAGAAATGTGAGGAAAATTTCCATTACAATTAACAGCGGATGTCTGCCCATCAGATTCCTGGAGCAGAAATATTTAAAGCAAATGCCACCAAAACTTCAGGCAACTTTGTACTCCCTCTCTGCTAATGACCCCCCCCCGAGTTTAAAGTGTATTGGACAAAGTAATTTTATGGACTCTTGAAAAAAGTGTCTCCGAATATCCTTGTTGCCTTTATTTTCTATGGTTTTCTTCAAGCTCATAGTCTGAATCATCCTGCCGCCTCCCTTGTTTGGAGGGGAGGGGGGTTTAACAACAAACATTCAGCCTGATTAAGAGTTAATATTACTTTCTGTGGAATTGTTTGGGTTTATTAGATGTGGTACAGGGATATCCATGGGAACACAAAGCAAAATGTGCATCAACTGGAAATTTCAAGCAGTCATTAAAAATAGACACTTTGAGTACACAAGGGGGAAAGTCCCAAAATACTATCAAATAGTGATCCAACAGAAGAGCATTTGCCCATCACTGATGCACAGTCTCATTTTTGCTTGGAAAACTGGATACGTAAAACTCAGACACATGTCAGACTCATCATTATATACATACCTTCAGAAATGTTTCTGGCAACCACAGTATTTGTGAAAGTGGACTTTTGCTGTATGCGCATGTATATGCAGGCCCCAAGACAAAAAACAGCTTAATTTTTTCAGCAAGCTGAGGCACCACAGAAAATGCCACAAAACCTGTCACAATGAGAAATTCCAGTTTGCATATTTACTTTGTTTGAAGTAATGCATTATCCTCAGACAGATGGTTGTTTATAAAATTAGTATACAAAAATAGGAGGTGAAATTGTGCAAATATAAAAAGCAGGGCCCTGAAGAGGCAACATAGAAATATTCCAAATTAATAAATAATTGCCAAAACCTATGAATTTTATCTGAACCAACCAAGCATACTTTTAGCACAGCACCAGCTTGAGCAAGGGACTCAAAAGAAATGGATAAATGGATAAATTCCTCTGTCCCTCTTTTTATACACCTTATCAGATGTTAAAATATAGGAGAGGCTCCTTTTGCTTATGACAGGCTCCTTAAGGAACATACAGATCTCTACAGACTTACCATTACCTTGAAGTTTTCTCTAGCTCTTTAGGCCAGTACATGGTCAATGGCTGCCTGCTCAGTTGAGAGGTCTGTCTGCTCTGATGGACCCAGCACAAAAGAGAACTGCCTCCTTGCTCCCATGAGTTTTAGCACCACTGACAGCAGGCACAGCCTTGGTAGTATTTCCTCACATCCTCAGCCAGCATGGACCAAAAGAATTTGTGCAGAATCCAGTTCAGTTTCTTAACCTTTCTCAGATGCTCAGCCCAGGTGCCATCATGGGCCTGAAAAAGGATGAGTTGCTGAGCCTGCCAGGGAGCCACCAACTGCCTAACCTCACCAACTGCCTAACCTTCATCACATTCCACAACAGTCCTTCGCCCAGGTCAGACTGCAGGAGCTGGGAAGTTCCCTAACTTGATCCTTGCAGGGACTCATTGGTAATCTTGTACTGGCAAAATTTGGGGTTCTCTAGCCAAGCTTTCATAGGGTCAGCAGGGGTGGCCATCTGATCCCCAACCCAGGAGGACCCTTCGCCACTAAATGCCTGTGGGCTGTCTTTGGCGGCTGCCACAAAATTGTCCAGATCGTGCATGGATGAAGGGCAATGATCAGCATCCTCCAATGTGGATGGTCTTGTTCTATGAGCCAGGAAACTGTTACCTTTTCCAAGATACTGTTGGGAAAGGATGGCCCACTTGAATTGTTTCCATCACTACAGGCCATTCCTCCTGAATGTCATGTACCCAGTGAGCTGGCTATGGTTTTGCCCATTCTCCTTCTGTAGGTATCATCTCAGGGTGAATTATGGTATCTAGAAGAGTCGGGATTGTCTGCCCATACAGCTATGCCTGCACAATCAATGGTGGATCAACTTTCTTGCAGGAAGGAAAATCATATTCCAGGAATCAGCAGTCCCTCTGGAAGTGCCCAGATTGCCCACACATAAAATAGAGGTCTTTGCTGGGGCTCCCAGCCCATTTCTCCAGCCTCCTTCATCATCCCCCACTCCCCTTTCCTCCCTCATTGGGTCTGCCCTCTCATCTCTCTGTGGACTAATGGTGCCCTGGACACTGGGCCCCCCAACTGGGGTGGCCTCCAGTCCAAGGATACCCCTACTCCAGAACTGTTTTGCCCCTTCCCTCTATCCTCCTTGTCTCTATAGTCCCCTTCTTAGGCTTCTCTGCAAGAGTCACAGGGCTGCACTCTTTTGCAATCAGGTAGGCTGACTCTGCCACCCAGTAGCCATCCAGCATGTGTGCTAACTCTTCCAAGGACTCAGGATGTTGAGAGAGAGCCCAGGTTCAGAAAGGCCCTGGCATCATAGCCAATAGCTGTTCCATCAATATGTTATCCAAGAGGGCCTCTGTTTGTGGTCCCCCCACTTGAGGGCATAGGTCATCTAGAAGGAGCTCTCCACTTTCACCCAGTGGTATGCTTTAAACCGCTGCCAGTAGGTTTCCTCTGGTATGTGCAACTTCCTGAAAATGGCTTTTTTCACTTTCTCGTAGTCAGCAACATCGGCTGCATTTAAGGCCTGCTCCAGGCTCTACCACCAGGATCTCCGCCAGTCACTCACCTGCCTCTATTCCCAACCCCGGGCAACACTCCCAGGCTTACCCTTACTTGTGTGCTGCAGCTTCTGAATGCCCACACTCCTCTAGGCTTTCACCACTGGCTTGCTGCCAGACTTTAAAAGCCATTGCAGCCAGATTTGGTGCGCGCACACACACACACTCACTGGTGGATTTGTGCTACTTCCAGCTCAGCTGTTTTTATATCCAGCCAAGTCATTAAGACTTGCTGGCTAGACCGTTAAGCTACCCAACCAGTCAAAGTACAATTTTATATGCCAGATTAAAATATGATCCATTTTATGTTGTTGAAGCAATAATATAAGTTTAAGCTTCACAAGAAAATATTGAATATACTGTAACTTTTTCCAACATTCCCAGGGAGAAGGGTTATGGGGGGAAAGAAAAATAGGAAACACACAGTATTTTCTACTGGTTTTAGAGTAAGGGTGGCCAAACTTGCTTAACATAAGAGCCACACAGAATAAATGTCAGATGTTTGAGAGAGGCAAGACGTGAACAAATGTTACACATTTTTACTGGGAAATATGCAAATTTGCATTTTATTAACATTAAATGAGACTGCCAAAAATAATAACAAAAGTGGTAAAAGCAGATATATGGTAATTATATTTATTTGTCCAATTAATTTTTTTGCGAATGATATTTAACTTCCCCAGCCACCCTCCTGGGAGCCACACAATATGTGTGAAAGAGCCACATGCACCTCCCAAGCCACAGTTTGACTACCCCTAATTTACAGTCGTCTGATCCAGACTGCCCCCAACATTTGGGCTACAATAATCCCTAGAACCCTTCTTCTGTTGTAAATACCATTCCGCTACAACAGTATGGAATAGAATGCAAACACATAAGAGCAGATAATATCTTCCTCTTAAGAACATAAGAAGAGCCCAGCTCGATCAGATCAGCCGTCCATCTAGTCCAGCATCCTGCCTCACACAGTGGCCACCCAGTTCCTCTGGATGGCCAACGACAGTGCAGAGAGGCCGAGACCTTCCCCTGATGTTCTCCTGGCTTTGGGATTCAGAGGCTTAGTGCCTCTGAGTGTGGAGGTTCCTCTCAGTCACCATGGCTAGTAACCATTGATAGACTTTTCCTCCATAAATCTCCCTGTTTCTGGCTCTTCTGCTTAGATGAGAGATAAGCTTCATTCTTTACATACCTAGGCTGCTTCCCTGACCATGGCCACCATAATAGATTTTTTCCTGTCCACTTTTTTGCAGAATAAAGTCTGTCATGGCTGAAAGATCATAGACGCCCATTTCATGAAAACTGTAAATGAGAACACACATTGGTTAATATTAACTGTATTCATAAGCCTTTATTCAGCACTGTGCCCATTTCTAGTAATAAGTAGGAATGCACAATAAATTTTCCAATGTGCCAGTTCAGTTCTAACAATATTATTTCCAATGAGTTCTTTTAAGTGACATGACAGATCTTTGACTATCAAACATGTAACTCTTTTGTGGTGGTTAAAAATGGATTATTTATTCTACTACCTCATACCTAAATAGTTACTAACTAGTTTCTTAAATACATTCCTTTTGTCCATTTCCCTGCTTTTTAGAGTTCTGGGTTCTGGTCCCCTATGGATTTTTGTGTGTTTGTAGAAATGGTCAATTTTGTTTGTTTCCCCTCAGAGACCAAGATTCAGACCAAGGCTGCCATCACACAAATTTAATAATCCATTTTCAAAGCACTTTCAATGCACTTTCCAACTGGATTTTGCCAGGTCACACAAAAAGCCAGTTGGAAAGTGCATTAAAAGTGGATTGAAAGTGGATTATTTAGTGGGTGTGATCACAGCACATCTCCCATGGTGATCTGTAACAGCCTTTTTTATACTATTCTGTACTATGTCATGATTGTTTCATGGCATACACAGTGGCTTTGTAATACAAATAACATTATTTGGCCCTTGGAGGTTTCTAATGACAGATATTATATTACACAATGACATAAATTATATTATACAATCTGTCTTCCTTATGATACTTTAGTAGCAATGCCCAATGATGGTCATTTACCTATCATCTGCATTGAATTTTTTCTTCTTTTGTAAGCAATCATCTGCTCTGTTTCTTGAGCTTCCATTCTACAATGCAAATTCGTTGGTGGAAGAGAAATATCTCAGCCTGTCAGTCACACACATGCTATAACCACTAAATCAAACAAGGACATATTGTACTTTTTTAAAAAAAATGATGCCTGCTCGAGAAATAGAGGTCATACAAAAAGCAGTTGTAGATTGAACTGCATTTATTTCAAAAGAGATATGGGTTAATTTCTTTTTAAAAGTGGCACAGAAATATTCATTCCAGGTGGAGAGGGGAGTCTCACTCTGCATGCAATAATATCTCAGAGTGGGGGGGAGAGATTCTTCCAATCCCTACTGATTTACAAAGTGGAGATTAACATCTTAAAACAGATTGTTTACAAACAGGCAATTGTCATGCTATCATAAAATAACCAACTAAATTCAATTTTTGGACTAAGAACTCGGGGAAGAATAAAGCAGGGACACCTGGACATTAAAAACAATCATAGAAATATTGAAAATGAACAACTTCCTGTGTCCTTAGTGAGCATATTCCGCAAACCAAAAAGACTAGAGAAGCTGTCTTCGAATACCAAAATTTGCCCAAGAAAGGAGAAGAGCTGTTTATTGGAACCACCTTGCTTAAATCTACCCCAAAATAGATCAAGGGTACTGCAGCCATGAGCCATGTAAATAGGAAATTATACCTTCACAGCAAAGATTTTTCTGGTACAATAACAGTTTAGGCTACAGGTGAGGAGATGATAATGATGGTTTCTGGTTTATGGCAGCTTGCTCTTGGATGTGTCTCATCGACTCTCCGATGGATATGTGCCAAGCCAAGGTGATCAGGAGGGGTCTTGGCTGGTTCCAGACCCCCACAGAATCTCTGTAGGAGACCCCCATCCTGGGGAGCCGGGATAAGCCTCTCCCAAGGTGATGGCCGAGGGATCAAGGCTTGCCTTTCCCGGAGAGGTCCTGACACTGCAGAGCCAGTATGGCACCCAGAGCTGACCTCCAGACAAATGGATGAGAAAATAAGCTAAACTAAACTCCGCAACAAGCGAACTCATCTAAACAGTGAGTTAATCAAACCTCTGTATAAGCAAAGAAGTCTCAGTTCACTAGATTGTTTTTAAAAGGAGCAGCAGGCGGGAAAGGGTTGGCAATCCACCCCCACCCCCGAAATGGAGCAGTCTCCCAGTGTCACAAAAAGAAAGATAAAATGAAACTAACCATACAAGACTTCATTAGAGCCTGCAAGCTTCATTTTAAGCCAAAGAATGTGGAATTCAGATAAACTTTATTTTAAAACTAAAACTTTTCTTCATTGTAAACAAATGGTGGGGAGGGCGAGGAGAACAGCAGTGATGAAAAAGAAACTTCCACCAGGAAGTACTACACCAATGACTCCCATCCACTCTCAGGAAGTGGCTGCAGACTTTCCAAATATGCTCGCAGCAGCATTGTGCCCTCTACTGGATCAGATGTCTACTATCAACACCAAGCTGGATTCTATGCAAAAACAACTTTCTCATATGGAAAAAAAGAGCTAATAAGACTGATAAAAGAATGGAGAAAGTTGAAACAAGGACTATAGATATTAAACAACAATTAAAAGAAGTCAAGGAAGATAGAAACACGAATACAAATCAATTACTTCAACTTCAGTTGGACAAAGCCATGCATGTTCTTTGTTTTCAAGGAGTACAAGGGAGAAGACATAAAAGCAACATTAAGTCGAGCGATAGTTTCTATTTCAGACCTAGCTTCTATTTCAGACCTTAAACAAGAGGATCTACAAAGTGATATGGACTTGGCTTATCGTACTTACCCTGTGTCAGAAGCCCTAACTTAGTCAGCCAAACACCAGGTCTTGTTGTTCAAGCAAGAATAGTGTTTATTGTTAAGCTGCAATGGAAAGGTTACTGGAGCAGATACATTGTTCAGAATAACTTGGTTACACAAAGCAGGCAGTTATACAGGAAAGGGGGTGAATGGGGACCCCCCCTCTCTACCAATCAGGAATAACATGCGAATGGGAATCGAAAGTTACTACGCTAATGAAGTTCCCACCGCCCCCATTATTCTCAGCAAAGCTGCAGCTTTGAAAGCGATAGGAAAGCTCGCAGCCTGTCTCCTCCAAGGTCAGAATGTTAAGTCTACCCAAGATAGAGCCTGCCAGAGTCACATTCCATTCTCACACACCAGGTGCATAAATCTACACCCCCACGATCCCAACCTCCCGCCCTCCACGCCGCCATGGCGCCCATAGCCATCCTCCCCTCCCCTCCATCCATCATGGCAGGACTACCTGACATGCAGCCCTCTCGAAAACAAATCTACCCCTTTGGCTTGT
This sequence comes from Gekko gecko, assembly GCA_029375565.1. Taxonomy (NCBI): domain Eukaryota; kingdom Metazoa; phylum Chordata; class Lepidosauria; order Squamata; family Gekkonidae; genus Gekko; species Gekko gecko. The sequence continues at coordinate 39,045,931 of JAPDNY010000008.1, read as the reverse complement.
GGGGGTACAGTTTGTGAAAAGCCCGGATCATCCGGGGGCCAGAACATTTTCCGCCCGCACCCACTCCCTCTGTTCAGGCCCAAAATCAACCCATTCCACCAGATAAAACAAGCGATTGCGAGAGATCTTAGAGTCCAAGATTTGCGAAACTTCGTAGTGAGGTTCCCCCCCACCAACAGCGGAGGTGGGGCGGGTTGCTTCGGTCTCCATTTGTTCTCCTCGGGCGCCCGGCGTAGAAGCCTTACATGAAAGACAGGATGAACAGACTTTAGAGATTTAGGCAAGGCAAGTTCCACAGTCACATTGTTAATAACTCTCACAATCTCAAAAGGTCCAACAAATTTCCAACCGAGCTTGCGACTCGGTTGAATGCCACGTAAATTTTGTGTGGACAAATAAGCAAACTCCCCACACTTAGGAACCCAGGATAGGTTGCGTTTCTTGTCCGCCTGGGTTTTATAGGCCTCTTTTGCATCCTCCAGAGACTTGGCTAAAGATGACCATGCCGCCTGCAACTGTTTGCACCAGTCTCCAGCATCTCCCGCCGGGAGGTCGGGAGAATTTAAAAATGGCAAAGGCGGGGCGTCATATCCATGGACCGCCTTAAAAGGGGACACCCCCGTCGAAGAGTGCTGAGTATTATTGTAACAGAACTCAGCCAAAGGCAAAAGGGAGTGCCAATTGTCCTGCTGAAAATTTGTAAAACACCGTAAGTATTGTTCAAGGGTTTGGTTCACACGTTCAGTTTGCCCATCGGTTTCCGGGTGGTATGCACTGCTGACCCCCCGCTCCACCCCAAGCAGTGACATTAATTCACTCCAGAAATGCGAAACAAATTGAACCCCCCTATCCGAGATTACTTTAGCAGGTAAAGTGTGGAGCCTCACGACGTGTTGCAAGAACGCTGAGGCTAGTTTCTTGGCAGTGGGGACGGAGGCAAACGGAACGAAGTGGGCCTGCTTAGTAAACAGATCCACTATCACCCAGATGACAGTATTTCCCCCACTAGGGGGTAAGTCAGTAATAAAGTCCATAGAGATCACTTCCCATGGACGAGCCGGCGTGGGGAGGGGTTGTAGAGCTCCTGGGGGTTTACCGGGTCTGGGCTTACTCATCAAGCACGTTTGGCAAGCAGACGTGAATAACGAAATGTCCTTTCGTAGCCCAGGCCACCAAAATTGTCTTTGTAGGAGCTGGAGAGATTTCACAAACCCCGTGTGCCCAGCCAGTTTTGAGCCGTGCGCCCAGCCCATCACCTCCCCCGAAGGGAGTTGGGAACAAACAGTTTCTGATTCTTCCTCCAGCAGCCATGCGCATCTTGAGAGACTCCGTCCTCCCCCCTCACCTCCTTCCTATCAGCGTCAGACATAGCTGTAGAGAATTTTGTCAGCCAGTCATTGGTGGGAGGGGTTGGAGACGGAGGGGAACGTTTGGCTTGCTTCCGAGTGGTTACTGCCCCTCCCAACTGAGACGGCGTGAAAACCGAGTCACGAATCTCCTCCCTCTTACTGTCATGCTGTGGGAGGCGTGACAGTGCATCGGCAAGCGAGTTAGATGTCCCAGGGAAGTGGTGCAGTGTAAAATTGAACTTGGAGAAGAAATCAGCCCAACGCAGCTGTTTGGCGTTCAAGGAACGGGGGGAGCGGAGAAGCTCGAGGTTTTTGTGATCAGTCCACACCTCGAAGGGAACCCGCGCCCCCTCCAGCCAATGGCGCCAGGTTGCCAACGCTAAGCGGATCGATCCCGCTTCTTTTTCCCACACCGACCAATTCCGTTCAGTATCGTTAAATTTTCTGGAAACATAGGCAAGGTGGTGTAATTTACCATCCTCCGCCTCTTGGAGGATCGCCCCTCCCATAGCAACGTCAGAAGCGTCTACTTGTACAATGAATTTCTTAAGTTCATTCGGGTGGGCTAACACAGGCTCCGACGTAAAAAGGGCTTTCAATTGGTCAAATGCCCGTTGGCACTCCGGAGACCACTCTAGCTTGGCACCGGGTCGAGTGCAGTCAGGTGACTTCCCTTTCGTTTTAAGCAGATCAGTTAAGGGGAGAGCTACTTGAGCAAAGTTCGAAAGGAATGATCTGTAAAAATTCGCGAATCCGAGGAACCCTTGGAGTTGCCTCCGGGTCTTGGGTGGCTCCCACCCACCACATCTTTTATTTTGTCAGGGTCCATCTCAATCCCCTTTTGGGATATGCGGTAGCCCAAGAAAGGGATCTCCGATTTGTGAAATTCACATTTGGACAGCTTAGCAAAGAGTTTATGCTTGTGCAACGTTTGTAACACTTCCCGCACTAGTTTCACGTGGGATTTCAGGTCAGGGGAATACAAAAGTATGTCATCAAGGTAAACAAGGACCCCCTTGAATAAATACTTGTGGAGCACCTCATTAATCAAATTCATGAAGACCCCCGGCGCTCCCTGAAGCCCGAATGGCATGACTAAGTATTCAAATTGACCCAGGGGGTATTGAACGCCGTTTTGAATTCATCCCCCTCCCTTATTCGGACCCTGAAGTAGGCATCTCTGAGATCTAGCTTCGAGAAAATTTTCCCCCCAGCCACCGCAGCTAACAAGTCTTTGATTAGGGGCATGGGGTAAGCGTTCGTGTTGGAGACTGCATTCAAGCCTCGATAGTCGGTGCACAACCGCAACCCCCCGTCCTTCTTTTTCCGGAAAAGAACGGGAGCTGCAAACGGGGAGGATGCCGGTCGTATAAACCCCCTGCTCAGGTTCTTGTCAATAAAGTTCCTCAGCTCCACCTTTTCCGAAGGGCTCATAGAATATAGCTTTCCTTTAGGCAATTTCTGGTTAGGCAAAATCTCAATTGCACAGTCCGAGTTTCTATGGGGGGGCAGTTCATCGGCTTCCTCTTCCCCAAAGACGGAAGCTAAGTCGCGATACTCTGCTGGAATCCTCTCTAGTTCTGCCTCTGCCACCCCCGCCGTTACTAGGGGCGCCCCCCCCATCGTGGTCCCCCACTCCTGCTTCCACAGGTGGGCCTGGCATTTCGTGGAAATAAAGTTCACTTTCCCCTCCCCCCATAAAACATGTGGATCGTGATCAAAGAACCACGCGCTCCCGAGTACTAGGGGAAAGCGGGCAGACGGGGTAACAACGAAGGTTCTCTCTTCCCAGTGATGCCCAATCCCCACCCGCAAGGGAACAGTCTCGTATTTGCAAGGTTCTTTCATGGTGGAGCCGTCCATCTGCGTAAAAATCAAGGGGTCATTTAATTTAACTACTTTTGCCCCCAGTCCTGTCACTAGTGTGGGGTTGATGAGATCTCTCCCACACCCAGAGTCAATGAGAGCTCGCACTCTCACGTGGGTCAATAGACCTGGGTCCACTAAAGTCACCGTGAGAAAGAAAAGAGAGGGAGGTTTGCTCACCGGGATTTGCGCCTGGGAGTCCGGGACCTGCTGTTCAGCGCTGTTTACAGCAGGTCCGTCTCGTTTCCCGGCGGCACGGTCTCGCCATCCGATGAATCCGATGCTTCGCTGAGCGGCTTGGCTTGCAAGGCTTTCGCCCCTCTTGGCTTCGCCACCGGCTTTGGTGTGGATGTTTCGAACTTTTTCTTGACTCCCTTGGGCACCCCAGGTGATGCAGGGGAGCCTGGGCAGCTCGCTGCGAAGTGGCCCCCTTCCCCGCATTTCAGGCACAGACCTTGCTTCATCCGGAGTTCTCTCGTTCCATCCTTCGGTCTCGGGTTTGGTGTGGGGTTCTTTCCCCGCACGGCCGGTGTAGGGCCCGACTGGCCTCGGTTAGTCATCGCTGCCGCATCATCCAGTTTGATGGTTTTCAAGCGGTTCTCCATAGTGATGGCTGCTTGTATCCAACCTGTCAGCGTATCCAGGTCTTGGGTCTTTGTGACCGACCGACGAATCTCCGCGTTGAGCCCCAACTTGTAGTACTCCACGAAGGTCCCATCTTGCACCCCTCGGATTTTAGCTGCACACCTGCGAAACTCCGCTGTATAATCCCTTACCGATCTAGCGCCTTGCTTGATGGCCCGGATTGTTGCTCTGGCCGTCTTATTTGCGTTCACATCCTCGAATTGCTCTTTCATGGCCCACATGAAGGAGTCGATTTCCCTCAGCTCCCGCCCGTCAGCCTGGTGAAGCCCGACATACCAGTCCGCTGCCGCGCCTTTCAAATGGGATGCTATGACATCTACCATGCGGTCTTCGCGTTGAAACAGGTGGCCCCAGGTTTCGATAAATCTCTCAGCCCTCACGAGGAAGAAAGGGAACTTTTCTGGGTCTCCATCAAAGTCCGCATCAAGAAGTTCCGCAGGTTTCGGTGGCAAAAACCCCCATGGGCGAGGGGGTGGCTGCCCCGGCGGCCCCTGCGGTCCCGGCCCCTCGGGCTGAGGAGGGGGTAGAGCTGGTACGTTCTGCTGGTCTGGACCTGGCGCCGGACGTTGGTCTTGGGGAGGTTGATCGGGTGGTTCCTCCCATCGTTGCCGCTCTCGCTCTTCCCGGATGCCCTCCGCGATCATCTGGGGAATGCGGGCGAGGGATTCATCCAAGAAGCGCATCAAGCGGTCTTGGCTCGGCTCCCCACTCCACCTCCGTCTCACCACGACGCCTTCCAGGTCCTCGGAGTCTCGGCCGGTGTCTTCCATACCCTCGGCCGTAACCAGTCTACGGACTGATCTCTCGGTGTGGCTCACCCTCACCGATGCTCTTGGGGTTCCAAACCACGTTTCATGGGTTTCTGCCAGGGGCTTCACCCAGTCTCGTCTGTGTTTGACTCGAGTGGTCACCCCACCATAAGCTGCCCCATACGGATCCCCGTAGGGCCCTCCGAGTCGTACTCCTGGCCCCGTGTCACCGGTACATAGGTGTCAGGGGTCTCCGCGGGTACATTCTTATCAAGAGGTTTCTTATCCTCCTTCTTTTCATCTTCGATCGGGAGAGTGTCTTCTTCACCGCCACTCATTTTGAGCCGCGGGTTTCCGACCAGTCCCGAAAATTGATGATTCTGAACAAACTGTCAGAAGCCCTAACTTAGTCAGCCAAACACCAGGTCTTGTTGTTCAAGCAAGAATAGTGTTTATTGTTAAGCTGCAATGGAAAGGTTACTGGAGCAGATACATTGTTCAGAATAACTTGGTTACACAAAGCAAGCAGTTATACAGGAAAGGGGGTGAATGGGGACCCCCCCTCTCTACCAATCAGGAATAACATGCGAATGGGAATCGAAAGTTACTACGCTAATGAAGTTCCCACCGCCCCCATTATTCTCAGCAAAGCTGCAGCTTTGAAAGCGATAGGAAAGCTCGCAGCCTGTCTCCTCCAAGGTCAGAATGTTAAGTCTACCCAAGATAGAGCCTGCCAGAGTCACATTCCATTCTCACACACCAGGTGCATAAATCTACACCCCCACGATCCCAACCTCCCGCCCTCCACGCCGCCATGGCGCCCATAGCCATCCTCCCCTCCCCTCCATCCATCATGGCAGGACTACCTGACACCCTGACCTTATAAGAAAAAATAAACTACTGGGAGAAATTTACGTTAAATTCTCTAAGAGAACAATTAGAGACAATGTTTTAAAAGCTACAGCAGGGAAAACACTAAAAGTTAATGAAGAAGAAATTAAAATCCTGTAAGACATTCCATTTGAGATCTGTAAGCGACGACGACAATACAAAGACTTAGTCCTCTTCCTACTCAACTGCCCTCTACAAATGGAGTTTCCCAGAAGGACTTGTGTTTAAATACGATAAGAAAATTAAAATTGACTCAGTTCAAAAAGTCAAAAACTTTTTGAAAAAACAATTGGGCACAGATAAAGACAAGGATCCAAATATAGAGAAAGGAGAGGAGCCCAGTGAGAAAGAATCAGGATGTTCTTCAAGTGATTCCAGCAGTACAACATCTGAGTTGGAGAAAGGAGCAGCAGCACCCAAAACACCAAAAGTGAAGAAAAAGTGCAAAAAATAAATGTTACATTCTGAATTTCAAAATACTTGATTTTAGCGTAATTAAGCAATTACAGATAGAGGATTGATCTCACTGTCTTTATAAATCTTTGTTTATTACTATTTTTGTAGGAGTGATACATGTATTTGTTACATTATGAAATATTATTGTCATAAGTTAGAGATAGATTTCCCCTGTACCCCTATCCTTTAGAACGTAGGATGTAGTATATAAAACCAATAAAACTTTACTATAAAAAAGATGATAATGGTGTAGTTCTAGGATTGGATGTTCCATTCCAAAATAGCCTCCAACTACGAATATGCATACTGACATGCCTGTGCCAAAAATGTCTTTTAGGGTCATTCTGTGTATTTACACAATGGAAAATGGAATTATGGAACTTTCCAGAATTACCACCAAAAAAGTGGAATGGGGGATATTTATGGGGTGTGAAGCAGGTGGTTTTAGAGGTAATGGCACCAAATTAGCTAGGAACCAATTCTACATTCTTCTCTAAAGGGACTGAATGAAGGGGTTCAACTGTATGTATGGACCCCTGAATAGGTACCCCCAGCCATGTGTTCTCTATTCCTTCCTATTGGGTAAATATGGGATCTTTCTGGGGTGTTTGTATAGAAAATAGAATCATAATTGCAGAGTACGGAGTCCCCTCTCCTAAAGACTCCTCAGGTTTAAGGGGACTGGACAAAGGATTCCAATTTTATGGACCCCAGAACAAGGTGTTGGCTCATGGCTGCAATCAAGTCTAGTTTGGTCCTGAATCTTTGAGAGACAATTAAACAGATAAATATGTTGGCTAAAGAGGGACATCTGAAAATTAACTAATTGGGGGGAAATTAGAATGTTTAGAATGTTTGGAATGATAACTAGTCAAGTATTGGAGGTTAACTTTCCTTTTCGTGAAATACACTATTATAAATTGAGGGTTTGTCTAATTGTGTTTTTGCTGTACCTTGATATTTTGTAAACACAACATATTTATATAATAGTTACGGACTATTTCTCCATTAACCTTAAAACAACAAATAAATATCAACATAGGTAAAGATTTTTAATTTGGTTTAAGTGTGACACCGCAAAACGTCCAGAGAATATGCCCAGGAAAGGGAAATGAGGAGGGCAAGGGGAGCAAGCGGCAAAACAACCCTATTTCTCATGACCTGCAGTCCTCTGGTCCCAACTAGATCAGAACAGAATGCCAGATATATGCCTTGCTTCATGTGTGAGTCCCCAAGATGTTCTGAGATGTCAAAGGGGCCAAAGCTATTCCTTCCTACAGGGCCTCATGATGGATGTAGTGATCACCATGTAACAAAAATTCCAACCACCTCAACACTAGATTTGAGACCACTTCTTAAAGCTCGAGGAGGAAGATGGTTGGACAGCACTTTGAATGTCATATTTTAGTCATTTCACACCAAATTAACTTACCTGAAATCCCAAAATTCCTGTTCGTCAATTGTAAGGAATTGGTGTCTTCTAGACCAGGAATTGCCTCTACTATTTCCAATCCACACATCATAGCCAGCATCTGCTAGCATGAAGGCCAGGCTATTATTGGGCAGATTTGCTACCCAAACACTGCCCTCCAAGAGCAGGCTATGCATCAGCAGTATAGCTCCCTTTGTTCCTGAAAATAAAAAGGAGTCATGAAGCTAAAACATCTGTGATGTGGCACATAAAATTAAAATGTCCATAACATGGTTAGAATGTTGGATAAGGATAGAAGGTAGGAAGATTTAAATCCATGTTCAGCTAGAAAACTCAAGTTGGAACTATAATTATACACCAATGCATATAAACAAAACCTGACAACTCTTTTTAAAAAATAATTTAAACCAAGCTTCTGGAACATGAGACATTTGAAACTGAGAAGTAGCATGTTTGTACACGTGTGCTTACTCCAAAGAGTCTATGCTCCAAAACATCCCTGCCATTAATCCCCACAGGGTTTCTGATGAGCCTTTATCTTATTGAATGTAACAATATGTGGCTCATGACAAACTACAGCAGGCCTATATATGGGAAATTCCATACTCTGCCCCAAAGCATCATTTCTAGGATGCTAGATCTTAAGAGCCTTAAGAAGGCCAATTTCTGTTTCTTCCTCTGTGGCTTTTTCTCCTGGTCAACTGATACTCAACTGCCCTCAATAATCAGTGGCCACTGAGCATGCTTAAGCTGTTTGACCTTCTTTTTGAATGTACAATTAATGCTCTCTAGATACCTAAAGAATCCTCTGAGAATGTACAAATCCTGACCATGCATGCGGGTAAGCCCATTTCACTGGGCAAGCCTATCATTTACATATTTATGAAAGCATTTGTATTCCACTTATTCTGTATTTCCTTGTTGCTCAAGGCAGATAATACATAATTAAAACCATTAAACCACAGTTAAACCCCATTTCCCCATCCAGCTTCAAGGGGCTGGTTCTTACCTTTAAAGCCCTTATGGTCAGGGACCTATGTACCTGAGGGACCGCCTTTCCCCACATGTTCCCCAGAGAGCACTGTGATCACAGTCCCAAAATTGACTAGCCCTCCTGGGTCTCAAGGATGCAAGGCAAGCTATAACCAGGGCCAGGACTTTCTTGGTGGCAGCTCTGCTCTGGTGGAATGAGCTCCCAAAAGAGACCGGGGCCCTGCGGGACCTCATGCAGTTCTGCAGGGCCTGCAATATGGAGCTCCTCGACTAAGGAGCCACCCCCAATAGTTGGAATGGCAGAGAACCCTGTCCCCTGGAGTCACCAGAAACAGCTTGTGCCAGCCGCATAAAAGATTAGATCTATGGGCTGACCACCAGGATAGATCACTGAAGGTTGGCCACCATCGTCTAATAATATTAATTTATCAGTATTACTCAGTATTTAGCACCTTATAATGCTGGATTGTTTTTATATGGTTTTAGGATTGTTTAAATTGTTTACTTGTGTGTTTTTATTCTTTCATGTAAGCCGCCCTGAGCCGGCTTCAGCTGGGAGGGCAGGGTATAAATCTGATAAATAAATAATAACTTTACAACACTTCCAAGAGGTTTCCAGGACAGTGCGCCCCCCCCATTTTTAGGGAGCCTGTTCCATTAAATGGGAGCAACCACAGAGAAAGTCTGGGCCTTCATCAGCTCCAGGTGAGCCACCTAAGTGAGAAGCCACTCAGAAGGTGGCAAGCTGAAGACTGTGGTAGTCATTAAACCCCTCCATTTAGAGGGAATTATAACAGCTGAAGTCGTGCATGTGCAGTTTTTCTGATACTTACATAACAAGCTGCATACCTACATAACCCAAGCAACAGAAGAGCCAGAACCCAGCAACATTAATTATTCAATTGGCAAGGACTTAAAGACAGAAAGACACAGTGGAATAAAGAAAGCAGCTAAGGGAAAATTCTCCTGAAGACAAGCACAGATCAACTGCCAAAGAGAAGCAAAGGAGAAACAATTGACAAAAACTGGTATCTCATTCGGCCAAGAGCTTTGACTAATATTTTTCAAAGGCCCAGAATAAGCCTTGGGCCCTGCTGATTGACTTTAAAATGTGATATGCATGGAAGTAGCTCTATGCTACTCCATCAACATTTTTAATTCCAAAAGTGTTCAGCAGGTTATTTTCAGGCTAGAGCTAGGAAAAACTAAAAATGGTTCTGAATTGGACATGCAAAGGTACAAAAGGAGTTCACACTCCAGTTTGGTATAGTGGTTAAGTGTGCAGAATCTAATCTGGGAGAACTGGGTTTGATTCCCCACTCCTCCACTTGCAGCTACTGGATGACTTTGGGCAAGCCATAGTTCTGTCAGAGCAGTTCTTGAAAGAGCTCTCTCAGCCCCACCTACCTCACAGGGTGTCCGTTGTGGGGAAGGGAAAGGAAAGGAGTTTGTAAGCCACTCTGAGACTCTGAGTGAAGGGCAGGGTATAAATCCAATCTCTTCTTCTTCTTCTTCTTCTTCTTCTTCTTCCTTCTTCTTCTTCTTCTTCTTCTTCTTCCATTCTATATTTTGCATTGCCCACTAATAGGCATATGGTGGCAGCCCCAATTCTGTCCATGGGTCTGTCACTGTTGAGTGTATATGCATTATAGGTACACACAGAGACTCTGGAGCTATAATGATTCCCCCTTTGGTTCCCTTTGTCTTCTTCTTGGCTAAGCAGCCCCTTTTCTTTCTTCTCTGTTTCTCTGTCTGTCCCACCCTGTTGTTTAAATGTATATAAATATATGCTGACCCAGCCTAGGGAACTGAGGGACTGGCTGAAATCCTTCTTTTTTCTTTGTGGATGACACTAAGATTATATTAACAGCAAAATTCAGCATTAAGTTAAAAGCAAAATCCTCAGATACCTGGAAAGTCATTATTATGAGTTCATTCTAGAAAGACTGAACTGCTTTAACATAAACTACCAGCAGATTATTTGTTCTTTGCCGGAACTGACAACACTGGCTTCCAAGCAAAATCTGTTTTCAAATCCAGTCTTATCAGTTACAACAAGATACACTGTAACAACATAAGAAGTAGGGTTGCCAGACCCCCACACACACCAAGAAGTCCTGCCTCCCAGCTTCTGATCAGCTGGCATGCAGGGGGACTTACCTGGAGAAAGAGAAAGGCCCAGGCCTGGTGGCCAGCGTCACATAGGAAGTGACATTATCATACCAGTGATATCTAGGCAGCTCTCTGATATTTGAGCAAAAACTCTATGGTAGAAGCTAGTTTTACCATAGAGTTTTAGCCCCAGTACCAGAGAATCTCCTGGCAGGGACGTGGCAACTCTAAAGAAGACCCCGTGTGGGATCAGACCTGTAGGGTCCATCTAGTCCAACAGAGGCCAACCAGTTACTTGTCCACTGCACCATTCACCCCTGATTCCAGATCATTTACGAACAGATTAAATAGCACTGGCCCAATACAGATCCTTGGAGGACCCCAATGCTTACTTCCCTCCATTCAGAGAACTGTCCATTTAATCCTACATTTTGCTTCCTGTTGTTTAACTGATTTTTAATCCTTAAGAGGACATGTCTTCTTATCCCATGACTACAAAGCATATTCCGGAGTATTTGGTGAGGTACAGTGTCAAAAGCCTTTTAAAAATCCAAGTATATTATGTCTACTGGGTCACGGTAATTAATCTACATGTTTGTTTTTTTCTGTGTGAGACTGATTTTACAGGGAGATTTTATCCTGAGAGGATGCTGGAAATGAGAAATTTATAAAAGTGTCCAAAATCCTGATGTAACCATTAAATGTTACCATTTTAGCAGAATTATAGTTCCCTGGAATTACCACTGATCTCCAGATCACAGAGATCAGTTCCTCCAGAGAAAATGGCTCCTTTGAAGTGTGGAGGTTATGATACTATACCCTGTTGAGGTCACTTCCAAACTCAAACCTCACCCTCCCAAGGCTTCACCCCCAAATCTCCAGGAATTTCCCAACATGAAGCTGGCAACCCTAAGAGGAACTGATCTCTGAATTTGGGCAATCTATTGTGATTCCTGGAGAGCAGCTGCTGCCACTGCTGCTGTGGTGGTGGGGAGGAAGTAGGTGAGAAGTCAGGAGAGTGACGGGGCAGAGAGAGTGATGGCATGGGGGCAGAAAGGAAGTGACAGGCATGGAGGGGAGAGACAGCAAGAATAAGAAAAGGAATAGTAGGAAGGAGAAAGAGAAGTAAGGGGAGGGGGAAGAAGCAGAGGTGGGAGAAATGAAATAGCCACTCCTGCAAGTTTCTTGTGGGGCCCCACTTACAGGTGTAAAAGTATATCGCCATACATTCCCACCATACTTTACCTCCTGGAATTCTGCTGAGGCTCAGATAGTACCCATCATATGTGAGTGCTTCATATTCTTCACAAGGATATCCCCAGTACTGGATTTTCTCACTCTGTGGGTACAAAAAGAAAATGTTCAGCAAAAATGAAACTCTTGGTGGAAGCTGCAAGATTGCTTCTGAGAGCCAGTAACACAGAATAGATGATAAAATGAAAATCCTGTGAGTAAGGTTTGGTTTCTTGAGGGGTTGTATGAGGGAAAGGAGGAGGGGTAGAAAGTACATCAACTACAGTGATTATTTTTGTCTGAGCTCAATGTACCACATTCATAAATTGTTCAGGATTCTTTTGGGTTTGGACTTCTCCCAGATTCGCAGTTCCTTGTACAACCAACATAATGATCTGTAGCCACATCCTGTAGGACCTGCAAAACAAACAATATTTTAGATCTGAAAGAGAATCACATTTTATTGTTTCTAGAATATGTTTGGATTCAAGAGAGCAATTACACATTTTCAGGGTTTTGAAAGATTTTCTGGATTGTATCACTTCCAACTACAGGGTAGGAGAAGTGTATATTTAAATGTCCTCCTACAGAAGGGGAGGAGAGTCTCCCTATCCATAAATCAATGTAACAAGGAAAATACTAGACTGAACTTGGTCTCTCAGAAATATTTATTTTCTATGATTGTGATTTCTATATGTGCATGCATTGGAACATTTATACGTGCAACCACCCTCTTGCTGCTTGAAATGGAATTCAGGGGGGACGGGGACTTTATCACTAAACTTTCCTAACTGTACATATTGCAGCTTCAATATAGATGCTATTAGGAATCACCCCACTGAGGGATTTCTACCAGTCCTTTCGCATCACCAGGTTATCCAACAGACATATTATTCACCACGAGATTACATAATATTCACAATGAAAGCTGTCATTGTTATCTCATCTTCTTCTCAAAAAGCCAAGGGTACCCGACACCAAATCCTTCCCACTAGCTCTGAGCACTTCCTGTGTCTGCAGGACATTACCAACAGAAGCAGAAAAATTGTCTCAAGGTCATCACCTGAAGGATCTTTGTTCTTCCTACCCAACCCTCTTTAAAAAAAGGCGCACAACATTCAGCTCGGTAATGATTTCTGGAGAACTTGAAAGCTCACACACTGTTTTGTACCATGTTGATTGGTCTATAAAAAGTATTACATGGCTTTTGTTCTTGCCCGATATTAAATATAGTTTAACCATATATGACTGTGGACCACTAATAATGGGCTGGAAGTAGCTGTCCAATTTCTCAGCCAGCAATACCTGAAGATAAAGAAAGACTGGGCTGCCTTAGGAAGACAGAAAATGAAAAAAACTCCCAGTTGGCCTTGAAGTTTTAGCATCTTGGGCCAAAAGTAATAAAAAGTGGCTCTGTTGTGGCTTGATGAGCTAGCCTGCAGCCTATCTCTGAAACCACTGTCTCCAAACCTTCCAGGGGGACTCTCAAGCATAAGGCAGCCACCAGGGACCTTTGACCATGAACTGCCTCATCTTCCATCAGTTAACTTGGACCTGAACCCTGATCTGTCCTATGGTGAAGCAAGTTCTACTTCTAATTCCATTTATGGGTAAGGAAAAGCCTAACCAAACTCAATTGTAATACGTACAGATCCCACCTTCCAAGACCAGAGGGATCCATTTTATCAGTAATTTTCAAATGTGGGTTTGTGACAGAAATCAGCTGCCTTCCTTCCAACAAGGAATTATACAATAAACATGAAGCTGATAAACAAAAATCACCTTGGAAGGTCCCAGTATCTTCTGAGGCTGAAGCTTTGGGATTCTTCTTTTTTCTGTGATAAAAAATATCCATCTATAGTTTTATGATATTTCTTAGAATCTCATTTCAAACTAGTGCTTTTTATTTTTAGCGGGACTATTATGATTTACAGTTGGTTTTTAAGATTTTATTGCTAATATCATGCAAGCCATTCTGAACCTTCTGGAAAGGTAGGATATACACTGAGGATGGAAAATAAGTTTTTTAATTATTTCCATACCAAAGAACAAATGGTTTGGAATTATGTCTTCTATTGCCAATTAGTATTATAGCATCAAAACACATCATTAAGTAAAAACTTTTACGTCTACCTTCCTCAGCACCCAGTTTTTAAAAAAACAGGAGAAGAGAAAAGAAAAAAAGAAAGGGAACTACTGCCCCCAAGAGTTAAAATGAGAAAAAAATGTACTAGATTTTAAAAGAGGCAATAAAGGAATTATTTCCATCTATATCACATATTCATTCATATAATGAAAACTCATCTAAATACTCCTTTATTTCCTCATTTCAGGCAACACAATATAATTTAGACGAATTACCACAAGACACTTTGACATGTCTTCAGAAAAAGGTTATATGCTAGTTCCAACTAAGACCTGAATGTTTCTTTCATAAATGTCCCATATCCTCCAGCTGTACGAGTTTATGGGGTGGAGTGTTTTTAATTATTCTGTAGAGGTTGTTGATATTTACTTAATTTATTTGGAAAATGTCTATGCCATCTCTTCAAGTGCTGCATGTACAAGTATTGTACAAGATTATGAAGCTTACCTGTAAAGTGTTCCTGTTTTAGCAGACTCTCTATTCTGACTGGGGGACTATAGGAGCTTCAACTCTAAACTCTGGTGGTTAGCATGGATTCTTTTAAATCACAGGACAAAATAGCAGCCTACAGATAGCTTATAGATAGATGTTGATACAGATGCATGGTGTTCAGACTCTTGGACTTAAAAGTAGCTTTTTTCCTTAGCATGAAGCTCTGCTGGACAACTAGTCCTTTCTTTTGTTGATGACTCAGCTCATGTTTTCCTAATGAGTAGGAGAATCATCTTGATTACTGAACGGTAAGGTTTACAGTAATTTTGGGGGGAAATGATGAGACTAAGGGATTCAACAGTTTGGGAAAGTTTGGCTTAAATGAAACTACCTAGCAGGATTACGTATCCCATTAAATAAGTTGCTTCTATTTGCAAAGTTTGCTACCTCAGTGTAATTGATTGTATTATGTTTTTATGCTTTAGTTGATTATCTTATGTTTTTGCGCTTTACTTATGTCAAATTAATTTTTTATGTTTATTTTTGTTGTACCTTGCTCTGAGCCTGCTGTGCAGGGAGAGAGGGCTAGAAACTGAATAAAATAAATAAAATCTAACAACCAATTCCATACCATTTATATGTATTTTCTAAAAAATTAACTAGCACTGTTTCTGGTTCCTTACTTTCATCCCATGTAGCAACTACCACTTATTCCTCCTCTCTGCTTTCTGATCTTCATCCAACTTCCACTCTATAAAAGATTGTGTCCTCTTATCCCAATTGCTAGTTTTCTTTTCCTGATAAAGGGAATTTTGGTCTCACTTTCCTTTGAGAATTCTTTGAACAGTCAGTAAATATCTATTTATTGCCTACTGTTCAGGGCTTAAGGATTAAAAATATGTTCTTCTCTGCAGGCTATTCCTTTGTTATAAGGATGACTTGAAAAATGGATATTACTATTTTGGAAACGGTCCTCTGATAACACATGTATTTTTCAAAGGATTTAATTATTAACTGTGCAACAGATGATAAGTTATATAAGTAGACATTTGAATCAACATGCTAAAAATTTCAGGCATAAAAAGATATAACAAGGATGGGAAAAGCATCTAGGCATGTACAGAGAATTTCTTCAGGTTTCTGTTTTGTTTGTTAATACTGCATCAAGTTTGGATTTGGAATTGCACCGTGGCTGTGATCACACACACTAAATAATCCACTTTCAGTACACTTTCCAACTGGATTTTACTTGTATGAACTGGCAAAATCCAGTTGGAAAGTGCATTGAAAGTGGATTTAAAGTGGATTATTTAGTGTGTGTGCTTGCAGCCCATGTTAAACATCCCCAAACCAACCCACCTTAGCATATCACAAATTTCAAAAAGCCTTTAACGTGCAAGCCTTTAGAGAGAATTTATTTGTGGAAAATCCCTGGGCTGTCCTTTTTTACATATACACACTCAGTTTAGTTCATATCCTTTTATCCCCGTCTTTACTTTCTTTAGGGGCACACTGCAATAAACTACAAGCAATTCTTACTCAAAATGTAATTTTCAAGTAACCTTTTTTAGTCAGTACTACCAACTTCTGGAGGTCATGAGGGCAGAGTAAGTCAGAAATGTTTGATTAACAGTTGCTTGTACTGCACTGTGAGCCAACAGAAACAGTGCTTCTGAATTTCAAAATCTTTCCCAACATGTCAAGGCCTTGATGATAAGGAGTCATCTTCCCACCTAAACTCTACATCCCTAGGTAGACACTGTATCCTGTTGAGGCACAGGGCAAAATCAGGGAACCAAATCAGGGTACCAGATATTCACTATTCAACCCCCTCCAAAGCTTATATAGTGATGAAAATCCAGTACATCCCTTACCTGGTTGCAGTTCTCAGCCGTCACAGCCTGAGCCATAATCAAAGTCCCGGAATACCTCTGTTTTAGCTTACTAGAAAAGTGAACAGAACACAAGAATTAAATAATGGAGTAGAGATGTCTTCATTAAAAAAAAAAAGATGAGGGATTTCAGAGATACTCTCAGACTCTCACCAAACTATAATTTGCTGCCATCCTGATGAGATATGCAATAAAAACCCCACTGATTAGAAGTCCTGTTTTAAGAGCATTGAGACAACTAGCAATTATCAGAGGTATAAAAATAATACTTTTGAAGATGCCAGCAACTCTGTCATCCCCTTGCTGCCCCAAAGGGGTTTTTTTGGTAAATGACTATGGATTTTGTTGACCTGACTTTTGGGATTCCAGAGCACATGCAAAAGGCAAGTTGAATTTATTGTTGAACTGAGCCTTGTGCATGCACCTGTATTGCTTTTATGGTGTTGTGCTGCCAGAGCCACTGCCTTTTTCTCTTGGGTAGCCCCAAAGCAGGGGTGCCCTACTTTCTAACCTGAACCAAAGTCCCCAAAAGTCAAGCACTCTCAGATCGAACAACAGAGTCAGGCTGCAAGTGCTCTGCAAAAAGGGATTTCATATTCAGGTTTCATAAGGTGACCTCAGAGCAAGTCTCCAGTCTTCCCCCTCCACCCAGCAGAGATTATGCTTATGGAATAACAATGAGTTCCAGCAGGTAAAGTATCTACATTTCTAAAAGTCTATTCAGAAGCCACCTGGCACTCTCCAGTACCTCACCCAGCCCTTTTGTGTGCTATGTGTAAATTCTTTGTCTTTCCTGCTCTGTCCCTCAAGAATACCGGGATAAACCAATCAATCATTCAAATGTTTAGCAATCATTCCTGATGCTAATCAGGGACATCTCCCACCTTTTGTCTACCCTGGCCAGGACCATTAGTAAGTCAGATAATCCATTTAACTAGCTACCCAACACCTGGCTTCTATTGTTAAATCCAGACCCTGCCTATCTGGAAGCTCATTGGTCATACCTAAGGTCTGCCCTTACTGGCATCACACACCCCTGGGACTCATCATTGGTCCAGGTAATCTATTGTTCTCACCTGAGACCAGCCCCCAGGGCCACCCATTGGTCTGCATTCTTTGCCAATGCCTATATCCCAGCACACACACAGCCTTAGACCGTGTGTTTTCTGCCATGATCCCAAAATGGCAGTCCACCCCTAGACTGTCTCTGAGTTTAGGCCACAATCCTTTCTTTATGGACCTCTGCACATATGGACAGGTTGTATCACCCCTCTATAAGCCATCAATCACCTCTGCTTCCTTAGTTCTATATTGTGTGAATATTGTTTGTATGCTTGAGAATATTTAGTAAAGAAATAATCATTTTATCCACCCAGTTTCTGTGTCTATTCCTGGGTTCTTGGGAATCCTAACTCTGGTATACACAGGTCAGATCCTATAGATAAGCCAATTGCATATTAATAATCATAATTCCCCATCTTTATTAAATAATAGAGCAATTTGGCTAACAGTTTCATTAAAGATTGGCATGAAAGGGGCAGTCACAACTTTCTACAGAGCTGTGTTCCCTCTAAGCTGAGTTAGTGTGAGCTAGCTCCCAGTTTTTTAGCCTCTGGCTCACATATTTTTGTCTTAGCTCGGGAAGGATGGCTCCAGAGCAAACTAATTTTATGCAGTAGCCAAATCACTTGCTCATAACTTTAATGCCAGTAGCTCACAAAGTAGAATTTTTGCTCACAGACTCCACAGCTTAGAGGGCACACTGGAGCTGAGTATGCGCTCTCACATGAAAACCCCTGGATTTGAGGTGCTCTGTGTCATGAGTGGCTCTTTTGCCCTGCTAATTTCTCCACCATGTTGTCTATTCTTTATGTACTTGTAATGTGAACAGAACAACCATTTCTTGACTTTTTCTGTAGACTTTTAGTGCCACCTATTGGTTTCAGACATTTCTCAAAGAAAGGCTGCAGGAAGGAAGAAAAAAATGGAAAAAAAACTATTAAGATTGTTCACTGTACTTCTTACTCCTTTCTTATATTTCTTGCTTATATGTTTTTCTACCTAGTCTTATAGATAGGAAGTGATGGAAATATACATGGAAATATATTATGCTGAAGTATTGATTAGTTTACCATATTTTGATTTGCTATGATATTCTTTGCTATGTTACTTTTTCATGTTTTATATTTTTATATTATGCAATGTCCTTAAAACGTGTTTAACAAATGATGTTTTATGCTTCTCACTTTTCCCTTTGCCCCTTTTTCATTCTGTACCCCCCTTAAATGATAAAAATATATATTAAAAAAAAAGAGATTGTCCGTTGTACTGAAGCAGGTAGTTTCCCAAGAAAAGCATATTTAGGCCGAGGACAGATTGGCAATTTGCCCCGGTAGCCAGTCGCAGCAAAAAAAACCCGGATTAAACTATACCGGGTTTTCCCGTCCACACAGCGGGGGCCGCTGACGGAAGATACGGGACGGAGGCGCGCGGGAGCGTTCAGACTGCCACGCCGGAGGTGTGCTATATTCGCCGTTTCCCCATTAATTCGGCTGTGGGTGTATGGGTGTATGTGCGCATGAACGCTCATGCGTTCATGCGCATAAGCGCATTTTGCCGGTGTTTTTTTTTGTCCTGCAATGCCGGCACCACATTCGGCAGTGGAGCGGAGCGCAGCCAATCACAGTGCTGCTGCCTCGTGCCCAACGCAGCTTCCGCCCAGCTTTTCGCCTGTGCGTTCAGACTCCCTGGAAGCGGAGAAACGCGCGACGAACACAGGCTTTTGGATTTGCGATGGCTTTTATCAGGTGTTTTTTTAATCTGGCAGTGAAGCACAACAGCACCGGTAGGCTACGGGTGGGGGACGCCAGGCAGATGTGCCTGTGTGAACATTCCATTTAATCCGATATTGAGTCATTGTCAGCCCGGGTCCCTTCCCGGGGCAAATTGCCAGTCTGTCCTCGGCCTTAGTCTGGGGATTAAGTAGCTGAATGGGGGCAAATCTATGGATCACTTGTGATCAGCTGCAGTGGTATTTGCTTTCTTCAGGACCCCTGAGGGATTTCTACAGAGGGGCGCCCCATTCGCAATAATGCTGATGCTGTGGTACAACATACCCTGCACCTTCCTCTCATTTTCTGTTGTCAAGCTTTGGCAGGAAAGTGTTCCTAGGCATATTGTTTATTTATTTATACTATTTTGCAGCTTCCTTTCCATCTGAGACAGTCAAGGTGTTATACAAGCGAAGATCAGCTAAAACCATCCCATCACCACATATCTGAGTCAGTAGTACCTTAAAGACCAACAAGATTTCCAGGGTATATAAGCTTTCAAGAGTCAAAGCTTCCTTCATCAGATACCTTTCCAGAGCTTTGACTTCCAAAAGCTTATTCCCTGAAAATCTTACTGGTCTTTAAAGTACCACTGGACTCAAATCTTGCTCTTCTACTGCAGATCAACATGGCTAGCCCACATGAAATGATTACCACACATCTTCCACATACTTGCTGTACCTATGGTGTTTTTCTGAGCACAAACCAGCTTAATAGACATTCTCCTGTCTATATTTCTGAAGGATATGGTTTCTCAGAGCAGAGCAGTCATAGACATCCATATCATGAAAACTGAAAGTTTTTTTTTAAAAAAATTGATGAGTAAAACATGTATCCATAACCTTTTCTCATATGCATTTCTGATAAGGAACTAGGAGCATATTTAATTAGCAAAAGAGAAGCTGAAGCAATTTTCAGATACCTAAAATTTGACCAAAGCAAGAGAACAGCTCTTTTCTGAGTCCAGCTAGTTTCTGGGTGTAACAGAACAGGCAGGGAGGTTGAAATAAGCAGCACTTCTCACTAGTAAGTGAGGTTCAATAAACACAGCAGAGACTGCTGGCAAAGTTCCTCCTAGACTCAGAATGTTGATAAGCAGGTTCAGTGTATGAACACTCCATTTAAAAAACCCTTTATTATGGCCAGAATCCAAAGAGACACATGTCCAGCTCTACAACAACCAAAAAAGGCTTTGTCTTTTTTTAAACAGCTGTTCTTATTATAAGACAGAATTTATTTACCTCATTTATACATCCCTCTTCTCCCCAACAGGGACCCAAAATGTCTTACATCATTCTGTTGTCCATTTTCTCCTTACAACAATCCTGTGAGGGAGGCTAGGCTAAAAGTGTGTGACTGGCCCAAGGTCAACCCAGAGGCTTCCACAGTAGAGATAGGATTTGACATTGCTGAAGTTTATGCAGATCTGGATTGCAGCTTATATAGAAAACTGTGTCTGTTTTCTGTGCTAAAAAGTAATGATTCAGCATACACTGAACGTTAGTGAATTTGTATAGTTTTTATTTCCCATAATTTACTCTGCAACATTTTTAAAATTCTGCATAGCTTATTCTAGTGTTACTAGTCAGGGGAAGGGCAATGGAGTTACGGAGGTCCTGTGAAGTCCTGTGTTCAGTCACTGGAAACTATTCCAGCAGGTATTGCCTACACAGTTCCAAACATGCCGCTGCCCCTATAAAGTCTATGTTTACAAATAGAAGGTTACATGAAATATAGACATTCATAGCGGCTTAGCCCCTCACATCATATAGTAACCTGCTTTAGAAGTTGCACTGACTTGTAATCTTTAAAATGCAAAAGATGGAAATGAGATCTACATATACTTTTTTTCAAAAAGTCTTTGGATATATCCAAGTCCCAAGGTATTTTAATAGATAAGGACTTGGGTTACCTAGTGTAGCTGACTGTAAATTTCCTACAGATTGTAGGGGATACCACCTGGGGAGACAACCCTGTTCCTGATACAACATACCTGAAGCACTCCTTCAACAGACAGAAGTTGCTAATGCATACACATTCATATACAGTATTTATCCTAAAGCAAGGCTAGGCTTCATCTCAGGTATGCGATCAAAACCAAAATCAAAAAAAGGATTCTTATACAAGTTAGCATTCTGTCCAATAATTTTGGGAGGTTTTCTTACATTCAGGTTCACCTTCCTTTTGAGAAAATATGATAGATGTTAGGAGAGTCCCATAGGCTGCAATAAGCAAATGTGCAGCAAGCATTTTTTCCTCATGTGGGCAAAGACCATGTCATTTCTGGTCCCTTTCATATTGACAGAAACACTGAGGTGACTGAACTAACTCCCCACACATACACCGGCTGAGTTCAGACTGGCAGTTTGAAGCGGGAGCCAGTCATGGCAAAAAAAAGCCCCGGAACAAACTATTCCAGGTTTTCCTGGTCACACGGGACCGACTGATGTGGGAGCATACCGGGAGGAGGTGCGCAGGAACGTTCAGACTGCTGGCCCGGAGGCGCTGCTCTAAATGGCTTTTTCTTGTTAAATCGGCTGGATGCCTATGTGTGTATGAGCGCATGAGCACTCGTGCACTCATGCGCTCATACACACATAGGCATCCAGCCAATTTGGGGAGGATCCTGTTGCGCCGGCACCGCATTGGGCGGTAGAGTGGAGCACAGCCAATCATATCGCTGCTGCCGGCTTTTCTGCTGAGCGTTCACACTTCCAGGAAGTTGAATGCAGCGGGATAAACAGGCTCTCCGGGATTTGCTACCACTTTCAACAGGTCTCTTTTAATCCCGGGAACGAAGCAGAACAGCACGGGTTGCCTACGGGTGGGGAATGCCAGGCAGATGTGCCTGTGTGAATGCCCCCTTTAATCCTCTTGGGAAATGTGGCTGAAACATGGCTATAGCGGGGCAAATTGCCAGTCTGAACTCAGCCACCATGTCACCTTTCCTCTTTTACACAATGAACTTAAGTCCAGGTATTCTCTTCAAAAAATCCTTATGGGAAAATGTTGCTCTGTCTGAATGTTTTATATGATATCAGAATTGTATGGATATATATATATATTTATAATGACTTAGAGCTGTGCTTAACAATTTATTTTTAAAAACTGGTTGCAAAAATCATCCCCCTTGAATGTTGGTTCTCAGTCAATTCGAGCTTTCCTCAGAAGAGCAAAAAAAAAAAATCAATCTGAACAAAATCATTGCATAATAAAGATGCATAATTTGCCTTATAACCCATTTTGCCTTATTTACTAACCTCAGGGCCAGTTGTTTTAGGGCTAATTTCTCCCAAGGATCTGTATTGCTTTTTATTTTCCCACAGCGATTTCCTCAGAAGAAAGGGCTCACCTTCCATCATCAAAAAAGAAGCTATTTATTTATTTACATTTTTAATTGCCTAATCCCTACAAATATGGGGCTCCAGGTGATGTACAGATTTAAAAAGCATAAAATCATCATCAGAACCTATAAATCATTAATTAAAATCAAGTGGCAAAATTTTGTGGTTCCCTCCCATTTCTGGCCTGTGGGTGCTTCATGGGCACAGGGAGAGGCAGGAGTAGACCCTTCAAGGGATAGAAATCCAGAAAGGGTGCCAGCCATGATGTAAGCTATTGCTGTCCTCAACCAAATGCCTGGTGGAACATCTCTGCCTTACAGGCCCTGTGGGATTGTGTAAGATCCCACAGGGCCCTGATGTTGTTTGGCAGAGGCCCTGGTTGAGGACAGCAAGTTGTTCTGTGAAGAGTGTAATGCTCTCCCAGGGGTGTACTGGACGAGGCGGTCTTGTAGATACGTTGGTCCCAGACTACGCAAGGCCTTAAAGGTCAACACAAAACCTTGAACTTGACTCAGTGCTCCACCAAGTGCGAGACATATATGTGCAAGACATATACAGGCGCATTCTACTAAGGACACGTGGGAGAGGAAAGTGCCATCAAGGTGCAGCCAACTGGTGGTGATCCCACAGGGTTTGCAAGGCAAGGGACAGAGGGGGTTTGCCATTGCCTGCTTCTGTATAGCAACCATGGATTTCCTTGGAGGTCTTCCATCCAAGTACTAACCAGGGCCGACCCTCCGCTCAGCTTCCAAGATCAGACTAGCCCAAGCCATCCAAGGTCAGGGCAGGAAGCACCTACCATGATTACAAAACTTTCTCCACCTCCCTTCCTGTGACTTTTCTTCGGATACTCATTACCAGAGTTACACACACCCTCTTCCAGCATTCCAAAAAGGAAACAGCAATGAGGATGTTGGGTAACTGTCATATCCCCACACCAAACATCATTCCTTGAGGCAACTTCTTCCTAACCCCCAGTTCCTGAAGGTTTGTCTTTGCTTGAGATTTGTTACATTTGTTTGCTTTGCAGCACCTTGGTTTGTGAAGCAGTCAAGAAGGAAGCCGCCACAATTTGTTTTCACTTTCTAAAAGTTTAACAAAATGTCCATGGTTGTCACAGAGCAGCTGCAGTTTGATAGCTGAAGAAGTGTGCATGCACATGAAAGCTTATACCCAGAATTAAACTATGTTGCTCTTCAAGGTGCCACTGGATTCGAACTTTGTTCTTCTGCAACTTTGGTAATTGGTGTGTGGGAAGGGAAGCACAGCATCTGTGCAGTGGCACTTTGTTTCTAGATGTCTGCGCATTTACATGCAGGTGCCAGGGTTGACAACTGCCTAGAGAAAATCTGTCCTGCCCCTTTAATAAAGGCTTAATGGGCTGTTATTATGTGATGTGATTTACTTTTATGCCATTAAAAGCTTCAGCTGACCATTTCTAAAAAATTAAGTATTTAATAAAGGTACATAACATTTTTTTTCTAAAGCTAGCAAGTGCATGAATTCCCCCCCTCTTTAGAAATTTGGCTTCTAGAAAGATGACGATGACACCTGATCAACTCCAGTACCTTTTTTAAAAAAGGTACGTAATGAAGGCATAACTTTTACAGGGGCAGGTGCAAGGGAACAGGGATTGCCCTGGTGAAGAGACCAAGTTTTCCACAGAGATGCAGTTTTGCTGCTATGTATGCTTTACAAATGAGACACTAAAAATGAAACAGGAATAACAAGTCTCGGGAGTTGCTTTCAGTATTTCAGCCTTTCATCTGCAGCGTAAGGCACATCCAAGAGCATTTGTCCCTGTTGTTCTAATTTTTGCAAAGGAATGTTCAAAGCTAGGATTGCCATCTGCAGAGTAAAGGGAGTTCAGAAGGGAGGAAGCACTATTACAGTGCACTCCTACACAGAGTTAAACCCTTTTAAGCCCATTGACATCAGTGAACTTAGAAGGGTACGACTCAGTAACAGCTACACATGTCTAGAAACAGTTCTGGGTGCATGACACTGTGAAAACCACACACTAGGAAGGGGTTAACCACTAGGCCCCACAATGCTGCAGTCCTAAGACTGCCAACCTCCCACAATTACAACTCATCTTCAGATGACAGAAATCAGTTCCCCTGGAGAAAATGGCCGCTTTCAAGGGGACTCTATTGTTATTATTATGACCAGTTGACATCTCTCCCCTCCCTAAACCCATTCCTCCCTAGACCCTACCCTGAAACCTCCAGGAATTTCCAAACCTAGAGCTGGCAAGACTTTGCAGTCTTTACTCCATTGATATCCTGCCTCACTTCCCAACAGGATCCAAAGCAGTTTACAGCATTCTTGTCTCCTCCGTTTTATCCTAACAACAACCTTGCACAGTAGATTTTGCTGAGAGTGTTTGACTGGGCCCTTGTCACCCAACATGCTTCCATGCCAGAGAAAGGATTCAAACCTGGGTCTCCGAGATCCTAATCTGACACTCTAGCCACTTCACCACATGGGATCTCTCACTGGATTCTGTTCTTTTTTCCTTAGAAAATGGGGTTCCTAACCACAAGTGATTGTGGAGGAATACCAAGTATTTGTTGTGCACTTGTAGTATTTGAGCGCTTCACACACATCATTTCAATCATCTTTGCAAGACCTCTGAATAGTAGGCCAGTACTTTCATCCCCGTAAAGCAGAGGTCGTAGAGTTCTGAGGCTTGTCTGAGACCAGCTAGTGAGTCTGTGGCTAAGGGAAGATTTGAGCCAGGCAGCACTTCTCTGCCCTGCATACTCTGGATATCCACACCATAGCACCACTCATGGGGCATTCCTGAAAAATTGATTTTAGTTCTATCTGAAGCCAATGTTTATCACTTGGGTTAGGTTTCCCGGCAGCATCTTGTGATGATCAAACAAAGGAGTGCAATTCTAAGAAGACTTACCCCATTGGATAAAGTGGAGCTTATTTCCAAATAGGCCTGCTTAGCCCCCCCCCCCCCAGTTCTTTTTCTCCAGTCTTCTTGTATGCCAGCTAATGAGTGTCAATTTGGTCCACCATAAATGCTAGAAAACTCTTAGAAATGTTCTATTTTTATTCTCTATTTTATTCTTTTGTGTTCTATTTTATTCATTGATTCCAGGGGAAATACTTAGATGTGCTCAGCAGTTCTAAAAAATACACTTGAATACAATACAACAACTACAAAAAGTTTATCTGTATTTTATACTAGTCTGGGTCAATGGAGTCTGTCCGTAGGTTACAATTTTTCTGTATATACCTAAATAATGATTTCCCTCTTTTAAGACCCCTCCCCTTTTTTATAAACCAAAATCTGACTTATAGACATATTTCATGTAATTCTGTCAATGAGGACCATAGGGCTTACATGCATATATACAAGTCTGGGGACAAGCCAGCCACGGACTGGTTATACCTTACAATAAAAATTTATTTTATAAATGCTTTTGCGACTATTTGTGTATACATTCTTCACCATTATTTCAATTAGCTTATGAATCTAGTCTTGTCATCCTGGAAATATAGTTATCATACCATCTATAAAATCTTGTCCATGTATTTTCAAAGGTCTTTTCCAAGTGGTCTTTCAGCAGTAAAGTAAGCTTTGTCCATCTCCATTGCTTCTAGTATTTTGTTAATAAGCTCTTCTCTACTTGACATGTCTTGGCTCCTTCAGTACTTTGCATACAGTATTCTAGCAGAAGTCGTTATATACAACATCAAATAAGAGTCTTCTCTTTTAAAGTCATCAGGCAAAATATTCAACAATAATATTTCTGGGGTGAAAGGTATTCTACATTTCAGTATATTCTGTAATAATTCATGTATCTATATCCAGTATTTTTTAGCTCTCTCACATAACCACCACATATGATAAAATGAACCCGTTTTATTTTCACATTTCCAACATTTATCTGAGCATATTGAATTAAATTTGGCTAATTTCTCGGGCATTATATACCATCTGTAAAACATCTTATAAATGTTTTCTTTAAATGCAGTTGATTTTGTTATTTTAATACCTTTTCCCCATAATTTAGACCATTGATCTAGCTGAATATTATGGCTCACATTTTGCACCCATTGTATCATAACATTTTTAACAGTTTCATCAGGCATTTATAGTCTAACAGCAAAGCATACATTTTCTTTATAAAATTCTGTTCCATGGAAAGCATTAACTTATCTATTTCTAACCAGTTCTCATAGAAACCAGTCACTTTATCTTTAGTGTATCTTGATTCAATCTGAACTTTTTGCCACCAATTCAGTTCCATGGGAAGTTTTAAGTTAAAGTTAGGGTCTAACAAGTCATGATATCTTCTAACCGGTTCTCCTGATTGCTTCCAAAGGTGCTATCAGTTTTGAGAACTTGGCATAGAATTGTTTCTTAATCGGTTCCCAAACTTTCATCAATGAAGCCCTTAATCAATGTTGGTTAAAGTATTTATGTGAGTCTACTTTCCCGTACCATAAAAAGGCATGCCCACCTAATTGTATGTCATGCCCTTCTAGTTTAAGGAGCCTTTGATTATTCAATGTAATCCAATCATTGATCCAAGTCAATGCTGCTGATTTATAGTACAGGGTACAGTCTGAAAGGCCAAAGCTAGCCCTTTATTTTGAGTCCTGTAGTGCTTTTCTTTTGAGTCCTGTAGCCTCTTGTGCTCCCCTCTCTTCTCAAGGAGGGAGTGGGGTCTCGGAGAACCCAGAGACCCCAGCAGTAGATCAAAGAAGCCAGTAGTTTCAGGAGCTCTCCTGAAACACGTCTATAGCACTGTGCTGTATCCGACATGATCCCACCTTATTCTCAATAAGGCCCCTTGATCATATTAAGGATTTCACGATGCAGCTGAACATATCCATCAAAATCATAGATGAATGACTCATGATGCCATTCAGGAATAAACTTGTGGTATGTGAAGTTTGTGATTTGAGGAAGTAAGAAGGTAACAACCTCAGGGTCAGCAAGTCCATCATTTCTGGCATTCCAAACTGCAGTTGATACATTCAAATTTGTTACACTGTATTCATGAGGTTGTGTCTTTTCAAGTAAGTAAAAGAAAAAAAATCAAAGAAACAAATAGACTAAAAGACATGTTACTTATAACTATTTTTAAAAGCGTATTATAATATAGGCTTGCAACAAAGACCTTAAAATGAAAATCAACAGGGCCATTCCCAGGAATTTTTTTGTGAGGGTGTAAAGTACTGAGCAGGATGCATCAGTAGTGATATCAGCTCATACTTTATTGGAAGTGAAGAACAAGAGAGAGAATGCTGGCTCACAGGCTACCTTATATCCTTAAGGAAAACCATACCCAAACGCACACCCGTGATAGGATTATTTACAGTGGCAAGAGTTCCATAGGTCCTTCCTTGGATCCTAGCCCTCTGATAGGAGCGGGCTAGGATCCGCTCTGGCTATTGTCTCTTGAAGCAAAGCTAGGGCTCTTCGCCTGACCGCATGTGGACCTGACCTCACATGTGGTAGAACTCAGTAAACAACAGGAGGGTGCCAGGGGGCACTAAGTAAATTTAATTAAATTTAAATTTAATTAAATTAATGGAGCAGGGGAGGGAGGGCCTGCCACACCATCTGAAAGCAGCATGATTAGAGGTGGAACAGGAACATCTGTGCTGCCTTTCTACCTTTCTACCACCAGCCCCAGCCCTGGGAGTGGAAAATCCTCTCTTGCCAGGTGAGTCCCCTGTACGCCCTTTTCCCTCCCCCACATGCCCACTGCTCTTTCCTCCAGCAATCTCCAGTGGGAGCAGGCTCAGCGGCTACAATGGCAGCCTGGACCCCAGCGTGGCACCCCCCTGACAGAGAGCTGAAGTAACCCACCACTGCCTGCAGGAATCCCACCAAGGGCCCCCTCCTGCTGCATTACAGCTACCAAAAGTATTAACTTTCTCCTGGACTCGAACAGTGCGGACACACTTCACAGGCTGCGCCAGCCAATCAAAGGTGGAGGAAGGAAGCCAGGAAGCCTGAGGAAGTAATCCATGATGCTGGTAACAGGTTGATGGTGTGGCGTGGTAGAACAGAACTAAAGTAAAGAGGTTTTTTAGAATAAAAGGGGGAGATTGGGTGGGAGCACTGAAGATCTATTAGTGGGCTCAGCCCCTAAAGCTCCACCACTGGCTATGGACCTGAAAAACAGGCATATTATATGTCAAACAAACCATTTAGGGTTGCCAACTCTGAGTTGGGGGATTCCTGGAGATTTGGAGGTGGAGCTAGGGAGGGTGAAGTTTGGGGAGGGACCTCAGCAGGGTATAATGCCACAGAGTTCACCCTCCAAAGCAGCCACTTCTCTCCAGGGGAACTTATATCTGTAGTCTGGAAATCAGTTGTAGTTCTGGGAGTTCTACAGGCCCCATCTGGAGGCTGGTAACGCTTAATCTGCTAGAATGAGGGGGAGAAGGTCCAGAAAGACAGCAAATCCAGTGGCAGACAAGCATCCAAGGGGGAGGAACTCCAGCCACAACTGAAAATCTGCCTGCTTTTAGCTGCTTTGTGCTTTATCTCTGGGGGAAAAAGAGGGAGACAGAGTAATGCCTCATAAATCTCAAGGGATGGGCACAGCTACAGTTTGGCTCTTTAAATACCTAGTTCTAAACAGGCAGTATGGACATGACAGCTAGTACTCAAAATAAGTGTTCCTCATGATCAGAGCTGTGTGCAAATAATCCTTGTCTATTTGAAAACAACAGGCTGCAGTAGCGACGTGGGTCTAAATCAAAACTCCTAAATAAAGTTGCTTAATACCTTTTTTATAAGTAGATATTTAAAAAGCCAAGCAAGGGGCAGAAAAAGAAACTTCAGCCTTGGTGCCTTGTTGACACAGGAAAGGTTATTCATGTTTATTCATGTAAACAAGGCACCAAGGTTGAAGCTTTTTTAAAAATGCCCATTTAAAGCAAAAAACACTGGATCCTCTGAGGCTTGAACTCAGGACTTTCTGGGTACTAGACCAACCTGCTGCTCACTGTGCCACAGAGACTTTGATGTTTTTAGGTGAATAAACTTTCCCATGTACACATTTCAGTATCATGAAAACTTATACCACAAAAAAAAACTTTGTTGGTCTTAAAGGTGCCACTGGACTCAAACTTTGTTTTAAGTTATGACATAACTGTAGGTGTCCTGGAAAGGAGGGAGTTAAATAGCAAAAATGCCTTAGTTATGGAAACAACAGAGTGGTCACACACATTTATATACTAATGAACTAAATCTAACAAATGGATACTATATAAAGTGAGTATGCTACAAAATTTTAATTTTTTTTATAAAGAAATGTCTTTAAATGAATTTTTAAATTAATTTTAAATGCATGCATCCATAGTACGAGCAGATTAGGAAATGCAACAAAATATTTTGCTATTAGATTCTGGAGAGAGATGCAGTTGTAACCAATTAAAGCTCATCCATAGCTAAAACATGCACTTTGAAAAGAACAGGAAGTGAGAACACAAAATAATCACTGTGAAACCAACAGATGCACCCTAAAAAAACCCAAGTCAATCCCAGTACAAATGGATTCACAAGTGTTTCTCCATCAGTCCAAGGACTTCCACATACAAGCGCTGAGCAGCGTCTAGTCCCCAAATGAAGTCCCAGTGGATCCAGTCAGGAAAATGTTTGTAATGAATGAGATTAGTGATTTGAGACAATAATTGCATGGTTTCATCTGGCTGGCAAACCCAGTCCTGTCCTCCACTCCACAGTGCTATCGGCACCGTGATCTCTTCTATCTTGTACAGAGGAGGGATGGTCTGGCGAAAGGCAAAAGAACAAACAAAATGAATTTAATTCACCATAGAAATACCAGGTAGAGCAATACTTGAAAGTGTGGTGAATCTATTTAATTCAGAAGACAAATCAGCTATTTTTTCATAGACTCAATGCACAAGATTACTTATAGGGCCCCCGGTGTTTGTTCATTCCTTTCCAAATACACATAAAATAAAAATCCAGCATATTCCTACCTGGTTGTATTTTTCTGTATTTCTTGAGCCGTAGTCAAAGAATCTGAATTCTCCTGTTTTAACTGACTAGAAAATGAAATGGAACACAAGGGTCAAATGAGCATAGTAGTATGTCACAGAAAACCAAGATGAAGGGTTTGAGAGAAGATACATGTTAAGAATATTTCATAATGATGATTTTTTTAATCATCTCAGATTAAAACTGACTTAAAGGCAGGGCTATTTTTGGGCAGGAATGCACAGGAACGGAGTCCCGGCTGGCTCCCGAGTTGGCCATGCCCAGCAGGAACTCATTAGCATAATAGGCCACACCCAGCAGCAGAAATTCATTAGGATTGGCTACATTAGGGGTGTGTGGCCTAACATGCAAAGGAGTTCCTGGGTTTTAACATCCAAAAAAGACCCTGGGTTTTGACAACAAACAAGGTAAACAGAATAAGAAGCAAAAGGTGGGTGTGGCTGGATGACCACACTTCTGGGAACACGGGGGTGTGGCCTATGATTCTAAGCTGTGGTGAGCTGTGCTGTTAGGTTATTATTCTAATGAGTTTCTACTGTTGGGTGTGGCCTAATATACTAATGAGTTCCTGCTGGGCTTTTCCTACAAAAATAGCCCTGCTTAAAGGCAATGATCAAGTCTTCTAATAATGGTACCTTAGAGAGAGCAAGAATCTTTATATCTCCATGCAGATTCAGTCTCCCTCCTTACAGCTGAATGCTACCTTTGCTTAGCTTCTCCAAAATGCCCTCATGCTCAGTCTTTAGGAGGCAGCTGAAGACAGTTTTGTTAAAGATGGCATTGGATGAGTTATTTGGTTCTTCTGCCTACCAGCGGCTTTAAATTGTTGATCTTAACTAGTGGCTTTTATGTATATTGTATTTTGTTATTATTTACACTGTAAACCTCCTTGAGGTCCTATAAGGTAGAAAGGCAGTTAATGAATGTTTTAAACTAATTAATTTTAACTAACTGTGCAGTACTTAATTAATTAACTTAAACAATTTGTTCAATAAATTAAAAGTATTGGGTGGGATTTTCACTAGTTAAGCAGACTGGGCAAATCTCACAATATCAATGAGCATGTCAAGTTCATTTAACTCCTGCTACATCAGGATGTTTATTACAGAAAATCTAGTTGCCACTCTATTCCAATTTCCAATAACCTTTACTGGCATAACAATAACTTTAAAAAGAAAAGATAACAGTACAAATCAGCCCATATGCCAACAAAGAGAAACAATCAAAGTACAGCGATTTGTAACACTGTATATAGTAATAATAATAGGGCAAGTGATAAATGTTTGGAACAGTAATCGTGAGTATTACAGTAATTAAAACAGTTACAGTAAGAAGCTTAACTATCCAAAGAGGAACCATAGATACACCTTATCTCTCTCACTCACTCTCCATCTCCCAACTCTATTCATGATAAAGGAGCTGGCTGCAAGCTTTGCCATGCATAGAGAATCTTAAGTGAGCTCATTGTTACAGTTTTTCTTACCACAAAATCCCTGGCCATCTGTACTCTTGGGGGAATGTTAGGTGATTGATTCACTACATGGCAGTCCAGATTTCTTTCACTGACTGGTTTTCTCTCTTATCTTTTGTTTTTAACTATTTTCATTACATAGGAGAAGTCACTGCCCTTTTTATCATAAAATATATATCATAAAATTTATCATAAAAAAGTATATCTTTCCTTTGCTTAGCAAAAATCCCAGTCATGATAATCTGGCATATGTCGGAATGCTACGTATAGGCGAAAACCCACAGGTGACAGCACTCAGTGCAAAATTCTGCACAGCTGTATGTAAAATTCGACAGAACTTTTTCGGTACTGATTAATTATATTTTATTGTTCCTCATAATCTAAAATTGTATCTAAACATCATTCTCATAATGTACTACTTTATATCTGTATATGTGCATATATATGTATGCATATTTTTTAACTATTCATTATATTGTGATTAACTAGTAATTACTTTTTAGTCATTTATTGTAGCACATTTAAAAATTCTTTGTTGTCTTGTGAGATTGTATAGGGTTCTATGCTGGTCTAAGACCATAATAAAGATTGGATTTGATTACATAGGAGAAGTTTGCTACTGGTGCAAGAATATTTCTGCCTTTTCATTTATTGTTGCTTTTCTATACTTCTGATTAGGTAGCTGATTTCTGATTAGAAAATGAATACTGACTGATTGGGTCTAGAATTCCCACTAATTTTGCCTCAGAAATATAGCTGGAGGGCAACAGACACATTCAGTTATAATTACCCTACCTGACTCCAGTGGATACCATTTTTTACAGATGTATAATCTGGGAATATTGATACATACACATCGGCCCGGCTCTGTAAGAAATTATTTGCAGGTCATAAGAACATAGGAAAGTCATGTTGGATCATGCCAATGGCCCATCCAGTCCAAAACTCTGTGTTACACAATGGTCAAAACCCAGGTGCCATCAGGAGGTCCACCAGCAGGGCCAGAACTCCAGAAGCCCTCCCACTGTTGCCCTCCCAAGCACCAAGAGTACAGCGTAGCACTGCCTCAGACATATGACTTTTTATATTGGAACAGGACCTATTCTCTTATGCACTACAAATGGAAATTAAGGTGTAGATTCATTATAATAGCTACTGGAATGTGCAAAAAAATTAATTGATATTTTTCTTCTTGGGTCTATTGGTATGGGATTTGTATCTGGAATTTTTTGGAAATCCCAATTTTTTTCTGGGTCCAATAGATCTGAGGAGAAAAATACTGGTTTTTTAAAAAGCCAACAGAAAACTGAGCCAGCAAGAAACAATCTGCTCACTGTGGGCACAGAAGATAATGGCTGGGCTGGCTTCTCCTGCAGTCCAGTTTAAACCAGAGCAAAGCCCAGCTTGTGGGGAGCAATCTGTTCCCAGCGGCACAGCAGATCCTGGGGCTGACTTCTTCTGCAGCCTGGTTTAAACCAGACTGCAGGAGAAGCCTGCTCCAAGCCAAGCTGGCAGGAACAGAATACTCCCCCCACCAGAACAGCTGATCCTTGGGCTGTCTTCTGCAATTTCTTTAAACTTTAAAGGGACTGCAGTAGATGACCAACAAACAGCTGAGAGGCGGGAACAGTCTGCTTTGGCCTTACTGCTTCTTTTTGGATCTGCCCAGTAGTTCCCAAATATATCCAGGATTTTTTTGGGATTTCCCCCTGGTTTTCTTAAAAAAAACCTGGATACATTTGGGATGCTGAAAACTACCAGAAAAATACCAGTAAGACATTTTTCAAGTAGATTTTTGGCTCCGATAGACCTGGATGCACACCTGTATTGGCTACACTGTTAGTCAGGGGCTCCTCCAGATGTTGGCAAGGCAGGGCATTTTCTGGGGCCTCCAGAATAAAACAGACCCACTTAACAAATACTGCTGCAGTGCTCAAGGCCAGTGGAAGCATGAGAAAATTTGTGGTTGTGCAACTTATGTCTGTTCTAATTTAAAGCATGAGTTCTATTAGCCCTCTCCAACTGCACCAAAGCATTACCAATCTCTCTTAGACTTCTTCGTATCCTCCATGAAGAGTATCAGAGCAAAGGTTATTTTCATTTTTTAAAAAAACAGCATCATATGTTTCTGGGGGCTAAGTGAAATTACTTTGCTGGGGGAAAGTATAGAAATCATAGCTTCTAGAAACTTCAAGAGATTTGCCAGCTAGCTAGCAGAGGTACTGGGATGGCAAGGCTGGGAGGGGAATTTTAAGAGGAAGGACATTGAAACATCACCTGTTAGGTGAGGAAGTAAATTAGGAGAAAACCTTCAGCTCTGTCAGAAATCAAGCTGACAACAGGTCCTGAACCAATGGCTGTGGTGGCAACAGGAGAATTAGTCAAAACAGGCAAGCAAGCCTGTTTGTACCAATAGTAGGGCAAGTAAGTTGTTTTTTCTGGCTACCTACACGAGCGTAAAGGTCAAGCTTTCCCAGTTGTTTGAGCAACAATGTAATCTGCTGTTGCTGTCTGTACACCCGCCCTTCATCTGGCTCCCTTGCACAGTTGTGCCAACCAGTTCTCAAATGCACAGAAGCTGCCTCTGACACTCTTCAAATCTTAACGCAGAGCACTCAAATAAAAATTAAATACACAGCAATACCTGATTGAGATTTTTTTCATTAAATCCACCAATAAGGAAGAGAGCTTGCTCGCAAAGCACATCCACTAGCTGGCAACTGCATTTTTGGGCCGCACTCGCTTTCAGGCTTGGACTCAACAGACACATTTCTTTCGTGCCAAATATAATCTATATAAAAAAGGGTGGAATCTTCACTCCACGAATTGCTCAAAAACCTTAATACAGCAATAAATGTACTCTTATAGGTCATAATGTGTGTGTGCACACACGTCTATGTATGTAAATAAAAACATGGGAGGGAGAGAGGGTTGCAGATTATAGTACCCAGATCAAACACTATGGAGTGATGTGGTGTATATGCAGAAATGCATGCAAGCAGAGGATACTCCCTTTGCTGAATGCTGCAATAACTGCCCATGCACATACCATTATGTACATGAGAACCACTGAATCACAACTGTCTGTCTTCCCTTACATGTAGTTCTTTTGCAGCCTGGGTTTTCACAGCCCTATTAACTCTTGTCCGGTGCATCTGCAGAACCCCTTAATATGACCTTGCCTTGAACAGTTAAGGATATTTTTGTTGTGCTGTCCCAACAAGGACATAAAAGAACTAAGACACTTCTATGGTTAACTAGGAACTATTTATGTACAAAACTATCTGGAAGATTCAGAGAAAACTTAGATCACACAAATGAATTAACTAACTCATCCATATTTTCAGCTTCTCCATCTTGAGCCCCTTTTCTGAAAACAGCAAACTGATTATAACTTAAAGTATTCTGTTTCTTACTGTACTAGGGCAAAATTGTTGCAAATCTGCCGTAAAAATGCCCTGCAAGGAAATGCAGTTAGACTCAGCATGAACAATATATCCACTGTGCGAAGGAAATCTCTTTCTTTTTACTGTCCTGAGAGCTAGATTGCAATATTTTCTTTAAAAGTATTAATAGAGCAATTTGCAAAATTATTTTTAATTTTTCTTTCCAAGTGTCCTCAACATTGCACTTAAAAATTTCCTAGAAGTGGTCAAACAAGGGGTTTGTTCAGATCACAGAAGTACTCATTCCAGAAACCACTTGTATGGGAAGCACTAAAGGAAGGCTTGTTTTTCTTGCAAGACTACCCTGTTTCAGCTAGAAAACCAGAACTTTAAGACATAAAACATGCCAGCCATTTAATGGGATATGTACTATATAAGGATTACCAAACTCAGGATGTGGCCCGGAGCTTCCTGGAGTTACTATTGGACTACAGAGTTCCGTTCCCCTTGCTGGAAACATCAAGTTTGGATGGTGGATTCTATGGTATACCATAGAGGCTAGGAGAAACAAAAGTCCTAAAGTGGTTTCAGAGGGTAGATTTCCATTTCTCCTGTAGTATATTTCTCCTGTAGTATACCACAAAGATTCTATAGTTTGTCACAGAGGCTGGGAGAAAATGACCATCTCTTGTAAAGGTTACAGGTTGGTGAGGGATTAAGAAAAGGATGGAACTGCTGATTATCCTTCTATGGCACTTCAGATTAAACTTATCTCCATGACACTGAGAAAAACTTGAAGAGGGTTTTGAGGGGGGGGTTGTAGGTTATGTGGAACATAATTGGATAAAAGCCACTTATATCAACACGCACATACAAAGAGCCCACAAATATGTAAGGTGAGAGAAAGGGGAAGCAATATGAAGTGGGACATTTAAATTTAAAATCTGAATGTTGATAGGAGAAGTGTCCTATCAAGGAAGGGGACAAATGGGAAGAGCTGGCCTTTGACGTGCATGGAACACATCTCCACTGAGTTCCCTCTCCTCCCAAGATCCCATCCTCTCTAGGCACAGGCCCCAAATCTCCAAGAATTCCCCAAGCTGAAGGTGGCAACGCGGATACTATGCTGTAATGTCTATACAGGCTGTGAGGTAAAAGACGTCTTAATTTTTGAAACCAGTTGCTGACCCAATTTTCACAAAGATGTTCAAAAATCAAATTTACTTTGCTCATATTCTTTTGTCTCAAGTATCCATGATAATCATACTGATAATTTCTTCACCATTCCAAACATGAAGTATTTCAAGTAGTTCGGTTTCTGGTGATGGCAGCATTCAGCTTAATAGCTTCAACAACTAAGAAGTTGATTGCTTGGAGTATGTATGTTTCAGTGTCATTACGGCCACATCATTCATCTTCTAACAGAGAATGCATACAGAATTTCAGAATACTCAGCATGGAAAGTATTCAATCTTTCCCCATTTTGTTTGCCTGATTCCCAAGTTTTGCTGGGCCGCCCCCCCTTATTATGGGTGTGCACTTCAAAAAAATCATCATTTTAATTCCATATTATAATGTTGGGAAGGGCATGATTATCATTTTCATAAAAGTTCAGGAATATTATCTTATTGGAAAGAAATGTGAGGAAAATTTCCATTACAATTAATAGAGGATGTGTGCCCATTATTTCCCATAGGGAAATAAGGTCAGGTTCCTGAAGCAGATATATTTTAAGCAACTGCCACCAAAATTTCAGGCAACTTTGTTTGTTTCTCTCTCTCTCTCTCTCTCTCTCTCTCTCTCTCTCTCTCTGTCTCTCTCTCTCTCTCTCTCTCTCTCCCTAAAGACCCCCCAAGTTTAAAGTGTATTGGACACAGTCTAATTTTATGGACCCCTGGAAAAAATGCCACCAAATATCCATGTTGCCTTTATTTTCTATGGTTTTCTTCAAGCTCATGGCCTGAATCAACTTGCCCCCTCCCTTGTTTGGAAAGGGGGGGGGGTGAACAACAAACATCCAGCCTGATTAAGAGTTCTGGTGAACTCAAAAGTTTGTGCTGTTTTGTGTAGTTTTGTTTGTGGATTTTGCTTTGGACCAGTACTGTTAATGTGGGGAAAAGCCAAACAAACAGGTCCTATGGCAAACATGAGAAGAAGCCAAATACATGAGCCTAATGGCAACAGAGGATGATAAGAACTTTCTGATGCTCAGTTGTATTTCCCTCCTTAGACTCTCTGCCTCCTCCAGGATAAGGAGGACTGCTTGATTGGCCAAAGAAAAGAGTAAGAGTCCAATAGCACCTTAAAGACTAACAAAATTTGTGGTAAAGTATGAGCTTTCATGAGTTCTTCAGGTACCTCATGAAAGCTCACAGCCTCCACAAATTTTGTTACTCTTTTCTACTGCTACAGATAGACTAGCATGGCTACCCATCTTGATTGAACATAGGCAGTCTACTCATTGGATCAGATTGGCTGCAAGAGCTGTCTCCCCCCCCCCTTTCTGTTTCCAGAGAACCATGGAAAAAAACAAACAGCAAGCAGACTGAAGACTGCAGAACAGACTTGTATTTCTGACATTCTCAGAAGTGAAATTATCAAAGTAGGGAACTACCACTAGTGCCTTCTGTGGGATCAGATATTGTCTATCCAGTCTTGGAAATATCAGGTCATCAGTTTCCAATTCCACACCCCTTACTATCATTGTGGCATGTTTGAGAAAGTAAAAGAAAGAGTTAATATTACTTTCTGTGAAACTGATTGGGTTTATTGGATGAGGTACAGGGATATCCATGGGGACACAAAGCAAAATGTGCATCACAACATATATGCAACAGAATTTGCACCAATTTCAAGCAGTCATTAAAAAATTAACACTTTGAGTACACAGTGGTGAAGGTCCCAAAATACAGTCAAATAGTGATCCAAATGAAAGAGCATTCTCTCTTTTTTTAAAATTTCTGTTTATTTATTTTCAAACATAAAAAGAAAAGACAAAATTTGTTCACACCAAAATAAACAAAAATATCATAACCAACTTATTGCTCATTTCCATGACTACTATTTAACATATATATCAAGACTGTTCCAGTGATCTGGTAGCAAAATTTATCAGAGTTACAAATCTATCGACAAATCCATCTTAGAATTTGTATGTTCACTTTCCTAAACATTCCAGTTGCATAAAATATCATTACTATTCTAAGGAACAACCATCATTTTTTCCTCTACTAATACAATGCTTGTTTTTCTGCCTATTCTCTTGAAATAATTACTCATTCAAAAACAGCTGTAGTCCATTACACCAATATTATTTTACCTTTCCATTTTTCCACTTCCCATCTCTTACTTATTAACCCAGAATTATTCCCAATATATTTTCTTTTAACTGCCATATCTCGTTACACACACGATACCATGTTTCCTTTTCCTTTTTCATTTTTTTATTTCCTATTGTCTAGCTTATAACTTTCTATATTAAGAATGCCTATTATTTACATTATTTATTCCATTTCTTTTACCAGTAACTTTAAATATATATTCAGTCACCTTTAAATTTCTAAATCTTAACATCACCTCGTAATTTTTGTATTTGGTAACATCCAAAAGTTCAAGAAAATAAGAAAATAAAAAATACCAACTTTGGGCTGCATATAAGAAAAAAATATTACTTGGTTACCTAAATCTTAACGTCACATTTTATCTTCTTTGTTTAATACCATCCAAAGATAGGGAAAATAACAAAATAATATTAAAGGTTTTTTTAATAAATCTTTTTTTTAATATTATTATTGGTAACATACAGAACAATATAATGTTATAAATTTGGCAAAAAGGAACCTAAAAGCAGTGCAACAATCAAGAATGGTTTGTAATATGTACATCCTTCAGAAAAAAAATGAGACAACAGTTATGGTTATGCTTAACTCTGTGTTAATATATCCTAATTGAAAAGCTAGTGCTAAAATTAATGTAAATAGCCCTCATCCATACAGTAACAACTCATATTTAGTTTTTTCGATAGATTCCCAGTCTAGCTTATCTGAGTTCATTTTCTCCATTATAGGGTACCATTTATCTATGGGATTAAGAAGCTGACTTTCAACATCATCGTTGCGTATCCAAAGAGAAATCTTTTCTTGTAGGAAAAAGTCCCAAACTTTGTGGAGCCATTGTTGCATAGTTGGAAGGGAGTCAGATTTCCATTTACTTGTCAAATATACTTTTGCTGCTATCAATAAAATGTTGATTAAGTTTTTCCTATTTTAAGGTGGTTGCCCTGTGGGCCACAGATGAAGAAGGATTGTCACTGGGTTGTAAGGTAAGTTATATTCTGTTAAAGATTGGATGTGTTGAACAACTTGCTTCCAATAGCATGCTACCTGCGGGCAACTCCACCAGGTGTGAAAATAGGAGGCCTTTTGCCCACATTTTTTTCCAGCATAACGGTGAGACTTGGATGTATATTCGCGAAAGTCTTGTAGGTGTAAGGTACCATCTATGCAGAACTTTAAAAGCTGATTCTTGTATAGATAGTTAGTTTGAGATTCTTATGTGGGTTTTCCATATGTTGTTCCATTGGTCTTCAGTAAGTTGTTGATTGAAGTCTCGATGCCATGCCTCTTGATAGCTTGAAGGTTTGCTTGTCTTAGACTCTAGGAGTAGTTTGTATACCATTGAGACTAGGCCTTTCTTTTGCTCTGGCTTCCAAAGTAATTTCTTGAAGCTAGAGAGTTTTTTTTTTAAGCTGAGTTGAAACTGTTGGTCATTTAGTAAGTGTTGTATCTGAAGATATTCAAACCAAGCTATTTTATGGTTCATCTTCTCTTCAAGTTTTGTTTTTGTCAACAGTTTGCCTCTGCCAATTAAGTCTATTGGTCTCATTATATTTGCTGATCTCCAAATTTGAAATGAGTTCAGGTCTTCAGCTGGTGGGAACCAATTCTGACCAGTAAATATACACATTTTAGATGGGGAGGTTGTGGTTTGCTTTTGTACCATGTTTGAAGAGTTGTCCGCAAGTAGGGATTTCGTAGGTTTTTCAATTGTTTTTGAGGTTGATCTGTCCATAAAATTTCCTTAAGTTTGCCTTGATTCAGCAAAGTTTCTTCTATAAAATGCCAGTCTAATTCGTCTGGTCTAAGAAGATTAGTCTAAGAAGATTAGTCAGCTGCGTTGCCGTGTAAAACAGTTGTAGATCTGGAACCACCAGGCCTCCTTTATGTAGTGGTTTTCTTGCTGTAGTGTATTTGATTCTAGGTGCTTTGTACTGCCATATGAATTTTGAGATATTCAGTTGCCATTTTGCTATTAAGGGGCCTAGGATAGGTATTGGCAGGGCCCTAAAACAATATAGAAATTTAGGAAAGATAAATTATTTAAATGTTTGAATGTGGTTTAGCCACGATTATCATTCCATTTCTTCATGAGTTTGTTTACTTCCTTGTCTATTGATACGTGGTTTAATTTGAGTAATTCAGACACCTTCAAAGGTAACTTGATTCCGAGGTGCGACCTGACCCACTGAAAGGAGTATTTTGCCTGGATATGAGCTGTCTCAGGGAGGCTCATTTGTATTGGATAGACTGTGGACTTTGCTTGATTGATTCTCAGTCCTGCTACTTCTCCGAATGATCTTAATATATTTTGGATTTCTGGTATAGTTGATTGAGGTTCTGAAATATAAATTGTTAGGTCATCTACGAAGAGGCTAACTTTAAACTCTCTTCCCTTAATGTTTATTCCTTTGGTTCTAGGGTTGTTTCTGATGGCAAGAGCTAATGGTTCCATGGTCAGAGTGAATAAGAGTGGCGAAAGTGGGCATCCCTGTCTGGTGCCCCTGTGTATGTTGATGCTAGCTGATGCTTCACCGTTAATTAGAAGGGTTGCTTTAGGCTTGATGTAGATGGCTGAGATTGCTCTGTGAAATGCAGTGCCAAATTTCATTCGTTGCATGATTGTTTCCAGAAAGATAACCTCTAGGGTATCGAAGGCTTTTTCGATATCTAGCATTAGTATTAGTGAGTTGACTATGTGTTTTTTTTCCCAGGTGGATGATATTCAGGGTCTTTCTGATGTTGTCTGTGAAGTCTCTTGATGGAATAAAGCCTGTTTGATTGCTGTGAATATAGTCTCTGATTATGTGTTTTAATCTGTTTGCAAGGATTGAGGTGAATATTTTATAGTCCGTGTTGAGTAGTGATATTGGGCGGTATGCCTTGGGATCCGTGGTATCCTTATCTTTTTTTGGAAGTAAAATTACATTTGCATTTGTCCAAGTTTCGGGTAATTGGCCTGATGTCATAACATGGTTAAAGGTGACTAAAAGGGGTTTAAGCAGTGTTGAGGAGAAAGCTTT
Source organism: Gekko gecko (assembly GCA_029375565.1). NCBI lineage: Eukaryota > Metazoa > Chordata > Lepidosauria > Squamata > Gekkonidae > Gekko > Gekko gecko. The sequence continues at coordinate 39,004,337 of JAPDNY010000008.1, read as the reverse complement.
ATAAAATTCGGGTTGAAACCCATCTGGGCCTGGGGCCTTATTTCTCTTGAGAGATTTTATTGCTGTCTCTATTTCTTCTTCAGTTATAGCCGAATCTAGCTGAATTTGGTGGTCTTCAGTGAGATGAAAATATTTGTTTAGTTCCCTTTGGAGTTCTTGCTTTGTTGTATCATCCATCAATAAATTTTTGTTAAAAAACCAATTGTGTTTTGGTCTGTGTGAGCCTTCTACGTTCAGAGTGCAATTGATTGGGGCACGGTCTGACCATCTGATACTGCCAATTTCTGAAGACGTTATAATGGGAAGAGTTTTAGTGGACACAAAAATGTAATCTAGTCTGGGCATCCCTGCAGTGAACCTCGTAGAAAGATGTATCTGCCTTCTTTATCCTTTTCAGTAGCTTCCAGCGAAAATGCTATGTTTTTTGCAAATAAGATAGCTACACCTCTAGCCTTTGACAATCCATAAACAAGGTATTGTGAAGGAAACCAGTTGGAATCGAGAGCTGTAGGACCTTTTTTAATGAATGTTTCTTGTAGAAATGCTATACTAGTTTTCTGGGTCTTCAACTCAGAGGCCAGACGTATTGCTTTGATGTTGTTGTTTAGTCCTCTACAATTAAGAGAGGTAATTCTAAATTCTTTCAATACCATGAGTTGGATATAAGTGAGTTTGGCTTGAAGATGGTGCTATAACGTCATTTAGAATTAGTATATGCTTGAAGCTGTTTTTACTCTTAGAAAGCCAAAGTTTTGCTTGGCCTAGAGTTAAGTCTGAGGGGTGCATCAACCATTTAGCTTTAAAAACAGTTGCATTTGCCTCTTTAAAACTGGATAATAGCTTACTTAAGACTTTTTTTAATAAAACCATGTTATTGTGATTTTTATATTAATTACAGTGATAACCTCAAACTTTTTTTGATGTAACTTAGTACGTTTTACCTTGAACTGATGCTTTAAAGTTATAAACACTGTTGTCGGTAAACATTTAACTTGCAACATAAAAATTAGAGTTAGTATATGCATGAAGCTATTTTTGCCCTTACAGAACCAAAACTTTGCATGGCCTAGAGTTAAGTTTGAGGAGTGCATCAACTATTTAGCTTTAAAAACAGTTATAATTGCCTCCTTAAAACTGGATAATAGCTTACTTAACACTTTTTTATAAAATCATGTTATTGCAACTATTATATTAATTACAATGATAACCTCGAACATTTGAACAAAATTTTTTTGATGCAACTTAATACATATTACCTCGAACTGATGCTTTAAAATTATAAAAACTGTTGTCAGTAAACATTTAACTGGCAACACAGAAATTGCAGTTAGTACAAGCATGAGGCTATTTTTACTCTTACAAAACCAAAACTGTGCATGGCCTAGAGTTAAGTCTGAGGGGTGCATCAACCATTTAGTTTTACAAATGTTTACAATAGCTTGCTTAATAATGTTTTAAATAACCGAGTTACTGCAATTATTGTTGTAGTTACAGTGATATCCTTCAACACTTGAACAAAAATTTCTTGATTCAACTTAATACATTTTACCTTGAACTGGAGCTTTTAAGATAGAAATTGATGTCAATAAGCATTTGACTTGCAACATTTTGGTGTGGCACTGCAAAAAATCATAAACTTTCAACATTATAAAACTACCCTTTTTTCTCCCTCTACCCCCCAACCTCCCTTTTATTCCCTCCCCTACCCCCTCTCCCCTTAATCTATTTCCTATGTGGTCCCAAACCGTCGTATATTCTCTTGAAAAATATATTAAACTTGGGTTGGTATTTAGTTTTCTATTGACCCTTTGTGTGTGTGACTGACTCACACGGAGCATATGATGCTCCTCCCTTAGGTCTATGCATAATAACAAAAATAATAGCCAGGCCCTCAGGCCTGAAGCCCCCAGTTGGGACTTTATGACTAAGTTTGCCTCCCCCCTCCTGCCATTGAGTATCAGGTTACATTAAATTAAAAGAAACACTGTTAGACTAAACTTACATCACTTTAGAAAAGTGTTGTTTGCAACTTATCAGTTCTGTTCGCTGAAGGTTTAGGATGACATTCGAGGTCTCGTCGGGATTCTATTCCACTTCTTCGGAGTTCCCATTGTTTCACGTTTTCTTTTTCTCGACTAAGAGGTGTCCATTTCTTCAGTAGGTTCAATGCTGACTGCTCTTAATAATGCTGCTCTGGAGTCAAGGTCGTCTGCAATGTGAGTTGCTCTGTTGTGTCATACTTGCAGGTATCCCGTAGAGAGCCATCTGTACTTTATGCTCGCTTCATTAAGGCTTTTTGTAATCGGTTTAAGTTGTCTGCAGATTTGAAGTGCTCCTGGAGCCACATCAGTAAAAATATAGATCTCGTTGTGGTTGTGTTTGTTTGCCCGCTTTTTTTGCTTCTTGAAGAATTTGGTTTTTGACTCTGAGGTCTAAGAGTTTGGCTATAATATCCCACAGGCCCCTCTGAGGATCTGGAATTAGCAGGCCTACTCTGTAGGCTCTAATGACCATCGGGGCAACTTCATCTTCAAAACTGACTGTGGAGGCTAGCCATGATGAGATAAAGGCTGCTAAGTCTATGTTTCCTTCCGTCTTTTCTTCAAAACCTCTAAGTTTGAGGAACCGTTCCCTGGAGCGATGTTCTAGTGCCAGAATCTGGTCACGCATCCATGTTTCATTTTTTTGAATGTCCTAGATGGCTTCTTGATTTGAGATTGCTGTCTCCAAGGCCATTTCAGCTGATTGGAATATCTCTTGTATTGATTCATGCATTAGTTCGAGACACTCTAACATTTCATAATCTCATTTATGTTCACTAAGATCTCTGCTTTAAAAGACTTTAGCGTTTCGGTGAAGTCTTGCTTCATCAGGGCTGTCTGTTGTATGCCGCTAGGAGTCATTCTGGCAGCCATTTTGGAATTAGAGGCCCGGCTCTCGATCGAAGTTACTTGTGTTGATTCCGTGCCAAAAAAGGTATTTAAAAGCTTGGGATTGGGGACACCGCTTTTGCCTCAGTGTCCACCAGATTTCCCCATACCAGGTTACTCAATAATGTTTCTTTGAGCATGGTAATGACAGCAGGGAGGGAAAGGGTTGGACAGAGCTCAGTCAAATGGCGCCCACCATCTTGCTCCTCGACGCCCCGCCCCTAATATTACAAACTTGATGCAGCAAGAAAAGGAAATTACTACCTAGATACAAATACTTAATAGTTTCCCATCATTTTTTTGTACAGGTTGCAATATATTGCCTATCATTTTCTCCAGTACAAATTTGGAAGTAGGGTACTCATTAAATCCACAAGCCAAAAAAAAATCTCATATCATCTTGCACATAGTATAAAGTTTCTCCTTATTCTATTATAGAAGCTACAGTCACAAGACATATTTCTTATATACACTTTTTCCCTCATTTTTCTTCGACATGTTTAAGTGTCTCAAATCTTTATATAAGTAGAGCTCTAGTTCCACTTTTTCCCATCTGGGTTTTAAGGTGCCAACCATTAATCTCTTGTTGTCCCCACCAATTTTCTTTGCATGATGTCTTGTTTTCTTTTTTGCCCATTCAGTCATTTTTTTAGGTGTGAGGTTTTGAAAGCCTTTTTTTGCCCTTTCCGCTTCTAACACATTGCTTGTTATTTCTTTTAGACTACGCATTAGGTTACTTTCTTTCTCCTCATTTTCTGTAAATACGGGCACAATGTCTTGCTCCATTTTGCCTTGATAGAATTCTTGTTCTTCATCTAATCTCCGCTGAGTCTGTATTATCTCTTTTTTTCTTTTCAAAATCCACAAGTAAATTCTGTTGTTTTTCAAGAAGATTTGCACAGGCTATTTTAACCACTTGCTGCACTTCCTCTATCAAAAGCTCTTGAAACTGCTCACAGGTGAGATTCCCGATTTCAGTATTTTCCCAGTCCTCTATCTCTTCAGCGGCTGTCACTGATGCCATTTTAAACTTATCGGTGTTATTTCTTCATCATAGTCCTTAACATTCAAATATCTGTGTACACCAGCCTAATACAAATGTCTTCTAAAGCATTGTTCTTTAATAACTCCAACAAATAAAGTTGTTTTCTTAGCCCCCACACTTCACTCCTTATCTTTTCACAGCTGCTTTTCTCTCAGAATTGAAGGCTTTTAGTAAGGGTATTTAAATGAAGGTCTTCTATGTTCAAAGCTTAAATCCAGTCTTTGATATTTTTTGTTATGTTATGTTCTCAAATCCAGTAGTCTTTAAAACGGTTGGTCACAGCTTAGCAAAAACATGGCAGCCATGTTTTGCTCCTTATCTCGCCCCTGCTTTGGGACAAAAACAGTCTCCCCACACCAAACTGCTGCTTGTGGGGGTGACCAAACAAGTCCCCTGCTGTCCAGCCTCCCTCTGAGAGGTCCGGGGGAGCCCAAAACAGTCGCAAGGACCAGGGGCTCCAAAAAAAATGAGAAAGTTCGGAGATACTCGGGAGCATCCTGAGAATCGCCCGCCATGCCAAGCCGCTACCCCCAAACAAAAGAGCATTCTCATACACATTCTCACTTTTGCTTGGAAACTCAGACACATATCAGACTCAACATTATTTACATACCTTCAGAAATGCTGCTGGCAACCACAGTAGTTGTAAAACTAGACTTTTGCTGTATCTGAATGTATATGCAGGTCCCAAGGCAAAAAAGATCTTAATTTTTTCAGCAAGCTGAGGCACCACAGAAAATGCCACAAAACCTGTTGCAATGAGAAATTCCATTTTGCATACTTACTTTCTTCGAAATAATGCATTATTCTCAGACAGATAGTTCTTTAAAAACTTAGTTTGCAAAGACAGGAATAGAAATTGCACAATTATAAAAAGCAGGACCCTGAAGAGGCAGCATAGAAATATTCCAAATCCATGAATAATTGCCAAACCTATGGATTTTATCTGAACCAACCAAGTTTATGGGTGAAAACTGACTGAGGACTGTTTTTCCAAATTCAAAAATCATTAATTATTTTGGAGCCATGAAAATCCCATGAAATATTCTCTTTAGAATGAATGAAATGTTTTTAAAGACAAGGTTTTACTCATTCAGAAAGAAGAGGTTGTAGTGTGGGGGAATGGGCCCCCTCTAGCCTGCAGTCCTTATTCCACCCTGCTTTCCAAGGTTTTTCTCAATACCTGGAGAGGCTTTTCTCTCTCTCATAACGCACCACCATCACTTGACCTTTGCAGGAATTACCCCGTGGGAGACTCCCAGCTTCCCTTCCAAGTTCTGACGCCTTGCTTTTGTATCTCCCACTGTCCAGCATCCTGGCACCATGATGACAGTTTACTGCCTTGTGTGTCCTTAGAGGAATAGCCACTTGCTAACTGCCTGCCTTCCCCCGGCATTCCTCTTAGAATAGAGAGTCCAAGACGGTGGATGTCTATGTGGTACAGAGAACAACTACCAGCATCAAAAGTTTAAAGTATTTATTAAAAAGATAATATTAACAAGCATACTTTTACCACAGCACCAGATTGAGCAAGAGATTCAAAAGAAATGGGTAAAACACAATTCTTCTGTCCCTCTCTCTGTACATGTCCTATCAGATGTTAAAATACAGGACAGGCCCCTCTTGCTTAGGAAGTTACAGATCTCTACAGATTTCCATAAACTTGATGCTTTCTCCAGCTCTTTAGGCCAACACATGGTCAATGGTTGCCCCCTTAGTTGAGAGTTCTGTCTGCTCTGATGGACCCAGCACAAAAGAGAGTTGCCTCCTTGCTCCCCTGAGTTTTATCACCTCCCTTTCCCCATCCACTGACCAGGTCAGGCTGGTCAGAGAAGCTCTTTCTGAAGATTCTAGACATTTCCTTCCTGGAGTCTCTCTAGTATTTAATTCCTCCAAATCTCTGTTCTCTGCTTGAAGGGGAGGGGACTTGACCATCCTATTGTTTAGGCTTATTAGCATTTGTATGAAGGTGGGCTGTGCTAAGTTTAGAAAACAAGTGAACTGACTTACTCCCTTCCTGCTTGTTCTCTGCCCAGAGAGAGGGGTGAAAACTTTTAAAACTCAGAGTGAAGGTTTTGCTCACTTCAAACCTCGAAAGACAAAAAATGCATTTCTTCACAGACAGTATTGAAGCTGTCATTGGTGACAGAGGGAGGGACAGTGACTCCTGCCCCTCAGCCCCTGACCACTTGCCTGTTTGCCTCCAGAGAAGAGGAGGTGGTGGTTGTAGAGTTAGCATCAGCAGTTGGCTCTCCAGCACCACCTTTCAGCTGGCTCTTCCCCTTCCTCCCTGCTCACGGTAGGTTTACAACCGGGAAGTGAAACTGCAACACTGATCTGTTTGCACTTCTCATGGTACCCCCACCCAGGAGAAAATAAGGTCTGGGTTAAGGGGGTGGGGCTTTCATGGTCCACAAGGCTGGGAAGCATGTGGCACAGTTCATCAGTATAAGATGAAGCGATTCCCGTGAGCTCTTCTAGTCAAGGCCCCAAAAAGTCCATTCCTATTTTTAAAAAAGGTTCACAAATGACAGAAAGGGGCGCCAGTGGCACTGGAGGAGGCCCTCAGTTGAAGCACCACTGACAGCAGGAATCGTCTCAGCAGTATTTCCTCATGTTCTCAGCCAGAATGGACCAAAAGAATTTCTGCAGAATCTGGTTCAGTGTCTTAGCCCTTCTCAGATGCTCGGCCCAGGTACCATCATGGGCCTGAGAAAGGATGACTTGCCAGGCCTACCAGGGAGCTGCCAACGACCTAGACTCAGTGGCCCTGGTCTTGGGTCACTTTCCACAACAGCTCCATTTCCAGTTCAAATTGCAGGAGCTGGGATGTTCCTTGCAGAACATAAGAACATAAGAGAAGCCAATGTTGGATCAGGCTAATGGCCCATCCAGTCCATCACTCTGTCACACAGTGGCCAAAAATACCAGGTGCCATCAGGAGGACCAGGAGTGGCGCCGGGATACTAGAAGTCCTCCCACTCCCCAAGCACCAAGAATACAGAGCATCACTTGCCCCAGAGTCCCTATCTATACCTTGTGACTAATAGCCACCGATGGACCTCTGCTCCATATGCTTATCTAATTCCCTCTTGAAGCCATCCATGCTTGTAGCTGCCACCACCTCCTGTGGCAGTGAATTCCATATGTTAATTACTCTTTGGGTGAAGAAGTACTTCCTTTTATCCATTCTAACCCGACTGCTCAGCAATTCCATTGAGTGCCCACGAGTTCTTGTATTGTGAGAAAGGGAGAAAAGTACCACTTTCTCTACCTGCTCTATCCCATGCATAATCTTATAAACCTCGATCATGTCATCCTTCAGCCATCATTTCTCCAAGCTAAAGAGCCCCAAGCATTTTAACCTTTCTTCATAGGGAAAGTGTTCCAACCCGTTTATCATACTAGTTGCCCTTTTCTGCACTTTTTCCAAAGCTATATCCTTTTCAAGGTGTAGTGACCAGAACTATACACAGTATTCCAAATGAGTTCACAGTATTGATTTATACAGGGGCATTATGGTACTGGCTGATTTGTTTTCAATTCCCTTCCTAATAATCCCCAGCATGGCATTGGCCTTTCTTATTGCAGTTGCGCACTGTCCAGACATTTTCATTGAGTTATCTACTACGACTCCAAGATCTCTCTCTTGGTCAGTCTCTACCACCTATAAATACATCAATGTGTATTTATAGTTAGGATTTTTGGCTCCAATGTGCATCACCTTGCACTTGGCCACATTGAACCCCATTTGCCACGTTGACACCCACTCACCCATCCTCGACAGATCCCTTTGGAGTGCCTCACAATCCTCCCTGGTTTTTACCACCCTGAACAACTTCGTATCATCCACAAATTTAGCCACTTCACTGCTTACTCCCAACTCCAAATCATTAATTATCAAGTTAAAAAACATCGGACCCAATACTGATCCCTATGGTACCCCACTGCTTATCACCCTCCACTGAGAAAATTGCCCATTTATACTCACTCTCTGTTTCCTATTAATTAGCCAGTTTTTGATCCACAAGAGGCCTTGTCCTTTTATTCTGTGACTATTGAGCTTACTTAGGAGCCTTCGATGAGGAACTTTATCAAAAGCTTTCTGGAAGTCAAGATAAACAATATCTACTGGGTCCCCCTTGTCCACATGTTTGTTCACCCCTTCAAAGAACACTAACAGGTCAGTGAGACAAGATCTTCCCTTACAGAACCCATGCTGAGTCAGCCCCAATAATTTTTGTTCATCAAAACAAGTTCATCAGAAGTTCCTACCTTACTTCTTCCTGGGACTCTTGGCCATCTGACACTGGCAGAATTTGGTGTTCCCCAGCCAGGCTTCCACAGGTCAGCAGGGATAGGCATCTGATTCTCCCACCCAAGAGGACCCTTTGCCACTAGCTGCCTGTGGGCTGTCTTTGGCAGCTGCCACAAAATTGTTCAGATTGCACATGGATGAAGGGTCAATTATCAGCATCCTCCAATGTGGATGGTCTTGTTCTATGAGCCAGGGAACTGATACCTTTTCCAAGATGGGGAAGGAGGCCTTATAATGGCCCGCTTGAATTGTTCCCTTCAATACAGGCCGTTCCTCCTGAATGCCATGTACCCAGTGAGCTGGCTGTGGTTTTGCCCATTCTCCCTCTGTAGGTACCATCTCAGGGTGAATTATGGTATCTGGAAGAGTCGGGATTGTCTGCCCGAACAGCTATGCCTGCACAATCAATAGTGGATCAACTTTTTTGCAGGAAGGGCAAATCATATTCCAGGAATCAGCAGTCCCTCTGGAAGTGCCCAGATTGCCCACACATAAAACAGAGGCCTTTGCTGGGGCTGGCTGGGGCTGGTCCCTGTTTCTGGCTTTTGAGCTCCCAGCCCATTTCTCCAGCCTCCTTCATCATTCCCCACTCCCCTTTCCTCCCTCATTGAGTCTGCCCTCTCACCTCTCTGTGGACTAATGGTGCCCTAGACACTGGGCCCCCCAATTGGGGTGGCCCCCAGTCCAAAGATACCCCTACTCCAGAACTGTTTTGCCCCTTCCCTCTATCCTCCTTTTCTCTATAGTCCCCTTCTTAGGCTTCTCTGCAAGAGTCACAGGGCTGCACTCTTCTGCCATCGAGTAGGCTGACTCTGCTGCCCAGTAGTCATCTTACATCTGTGCCAACTCTTCCAAGGACTCAGGATACTGTCAACACCTTATCCACCTTATACAAGAGGGCCTCTGTTTGTGGTGCCATCAGTTTCAACCACTTCCTGGCCAGCTCCTTGAGGGCATAGGCCATCTAGAAGGAGCTCTCCCCTTTCGCCGAGTGGTATGCTTTAAACCACTGCCAGTGGGTTTCCTTTGTTATGTGCATGAAATATACTGGGTTCAGCACGCATTGTGATCAGCTCATATTTTATTGTGATAACAGCTCAAAACGAAAGACAACTAGCAGGGCCAGAGCTCTGCTTATAAGCCCGTAAAATGGCACACCCATCACACACCCACTCTCAACAATAGGCTATTTACAGAGGCATTCCTAGGCGACAGGTCCATCCCAGGATCCTAGCAGTCCATTGTTCTGTGACCCCAAGCTGGGTCTGTTAAGGTTAGGCTAGTATACAACAGTGCAACTTTCTGAAAATGGCTTTTTTCACTTTCTCCTAATCAGCAACATTGGCCGCATTTAAGGCCTGATCACTAGAGGTGGTCCCATTAAGAAAAGGCCCAGAATTGCAGCCCTTTTTGCCTCAGCTAGGCAGCCACTGTAGCTGTTTTCTCAAAAACTCTTAAACAGGCCTCATCAGGTAGGGCCATTTTGGGGACACTAAAGAACACCCTCCTCTACCCCTTTGGCCAGCACTGCCACCTGGCAGTATGGGCCATCTGACCAGTCACAAGTACAACTTTATATACCAGATTAAAATACGATCCATTTTATGTTGTTGAAGCAGTAGTTTAGGCTTCACAAGAAGATATTGAATATACTGTAATTTTACCAACATCTCTGGAGAGAAGGGTCAGGGGAAAAAAGAAAAATAGGAAACACACAGTATTTTCTACTGGCTTTAGTGTCATCCAATCAGGACTGCCCCCAACAATTGGGCTACAATAATCCTCAGAACCTTTCTTCTCTATTTTAAATATCATTTTGCTACAAAAGTGTGGAATAGAATGCAAATACATAAGAGCAAATAATACCTTCCTCTTAAGAAAATAAGAAGAGCCCTGCTTGATCAGACCAGTTGTCCATCTAGTCCAGCATCCTGTCTCACACAGTGGCCACCCAGTTCCTCTGGATAGCCAACAACAGTGCAGAGAGGCCCAGGCCTTTCCCTGATGTTGCCTCCTGGCTTTGGGATTCAGAGGCTTAGTGCCTCTGAATGTGAAGGTTCCCCTCAGTCACCATGGACAGTAGACATTGATAGACTTAGGCCATGGTCACATGGTCATTTTGATCAGGTTCTACCACTGTTCCCTACAGCATTTAAAAGAGCTGATCAGATGGCTGCATCTGTCTCCTGTATCGAAGCAGACTCACCCCTGCAATCCTACCGGTTTCCTAGCGATTTTTCCAACACCAGGAATATCAAGTGCTTTCCGAATATTTGCGCCACAAATCCGCAATTTCGCCAATCTGGACAGCCATCTCTCGCTATGATTAGGTCATCTGAATGTCGTTTTCACACTTATTTTTCTTCTAGCTTTTGCCATTGTGCACATGAGCAATCCTGTGCTGGATATATTCAATGCATGAATGCTCAAGCGTACATATATAGACTCCAGCATTCAGTTGTAAGTCGGTGGTTCATTTTGTTAACTGTTGGGGGGGGAAACATTGCAAAAACAAGGAAGTACAGCATGCCCAAGTGGAAGCTGTGATTTGGCCATGCACATATGCCCATGTGCAATGAAGTTTTTTAAAAAAGCGATGCAATGCTGCTTGGGCGGCACAGCTATCTGGACGGTGCCTGGAGCCTCGTCATGTGATACAAGCAGTTCCTAGAAGGACGTGTGATCATCCCAACCCGCAAAAAATATCCCTGATCAAATATACAGCAGGAACAAATTGCAGTAAGCTTGCTGTGTGACTACACCCTTATTCTCCATGAATCTGTCTAATCTCTTCTGCATAGGTGAATTATAAGGTTCATTCTTTACATACCTATGGTGCATCCTTGAGCATGACCAGCATAATAGATTTTTTCCTGTCCACTTTTTTGCAAAATAAAGTCTGTCATAGCTGAAAGATCATAAATGCCCATTTCATGGAAACTGAAAATGAGAACACACATTGGTTAATATCAACAGTTTGGTGTAGTGGTTAAGTGTGTGGACTCTAATCTGGGAGAACCGGGTTTGATTCCCCACTCCTCCACTTGCACCTGCTGATGTGATCTTGGGTCAGTCACAAGCTCTGGCACAGCTGTTCCTGAAAAGAGCAGTTTGTGTTAAGAGTTCTCTCAGCCCCACCTACCTCACAGGGTGTCTGTTGTGGGGAGGGGAAGGGAAAGGAGTTTGTAAGCCGCTCTGAGACTCCAAGTGAAGGGCGGGGTATAAATCCAATCTCTTCTTCTCTTCTTTTCTTCTTCTTCTTCTTCATAAGCCTTTGTTCAACACTATGCCCATTTCTAGTAATAAGTTGGAATGTACAATAAATTTTCCAGTGTGTCAATTCAATTCTAACAATATTGTTTCCAATGGGTTCTTTTAAGCAACATGAGAGATCTTTGACTATTGAACATGAAACCCTTTTGTCATGTTTAAAAATGGTTTATTCTATTGACTCATGTATAACTAGTTACTAACAAGTGTCTTAAATATATTCCTTTTGTCCATTTCCATCCTTTTTAAGAGTTCTGGACCCCTATGGATCTTTGTGTGTTTGTCGTAATGGTCAACTTTGTTTTCCTTCCCTCAGAGACCAATATTCAGACCAAGTCTCCCAGGGTGATCTATAACAGCATTTTTATACTATGCTGTACTACGTTATGATAGTTTTATGACATATACAATGGCTTCATAATGCAAATAACTTTATTCGGCCCTTGGAGGTTTCCACTGACAGATATTATATTATACAATGACAAATTATATTATACAATCTGTCTTCCTTATGACAATTTAGTAGCAATGCCCAAGGATGGTCATTTACTTATCCTCTGCACTGAAATACCTCTTTTGTAAACCATCTGCTCTGTTTCTTAAGCTGCCATTTTACAATGCAAATTTGTTGGTGGAAGAGAAATATCTCAGCTGTCAATCACACACATTCTATAACCACTAAATAAAACAAGAACATATTGATTTTTTTAAAAATTGATGCCTGCTTGAGAAATAGACCTCATAGCAAAAGCAGTTGTGGACTGAACTGAGTTTACTTCAAAAGAGATACGGGTTAATTTCTTTTTAAAAGTGGCACAGAAATATTCTTTCAAAGTGGGGAGGGGAGTCTCTGCATGCAATGATATCTCAGAGCAGTGGTGTGTGTGGAAGATTCTTTCAGTCCCTACTGATTTACAAAGTGGAGATTAACATCTTAAAACAGATTGTTTAAAAACAAACAATTGTCATGTTATCATAAAATAACCAACTGCATTCAACTTTTGGACAAAGGACTCAGGGAGAAATAAAGCAGGGCTCCTTGGACATTAAAAATTCACAAAATAACTGAAAATGAACAGCTTCCAGTGTCCTTAGTGAGCATATTCAGCAAACCAAAGAGACTACAGAAGATGTCTTCAAATACCAAAAAACACCAAGAAAGGAGAAAGCTGTTTCCTGGAACTACCTTGTTTAAATCTACAGCAAAACAGACCAAGGGACTGCAGCCATGAGTCATGTAAATAGGAAATAAGTATCAAGTTACACCTTGCTTCATGTGTGAGTCCCCAAGATGTTCTGAGATGTCAAAGGGGCCAAAGCTATTCCTTCCTACAGGGCCTCATGATGGATGTAGTGATCACCATGTAACAAAAATTTCAGCCACCTCAACACTAGATCTGAGACCACTTCTTAAAACTCAAGGCGGAAGATGGTTGGGTAGCAATTTGAATGCCACATGTCAGTCATTTCACACCAAATTAACTTACCTGAAATCCCAAAATTCCTCTTGGTCAATTGTAAGGAATTGGTGTCTTCTAGACCAGGAATTGCCTCTACTATTTCCAATCCACACATCATATCCAGCATCTGCTAGCATGAAGGCCAGGCTATTATTGGGCAGATTTGCTACCCAAACACTGCCCTCCAAAAGCAGGCCATGCATCAGTAGTATAGCTCCCTTTGATCCTGAAAATATAAAGGAGTTATGAAGCTAAAACTTCTGTGACGTGGCACATAAAATTAGAAGAAGAAGAAGATGAGAGATTGGATCTATACCCCACCCTTCACTACCCAAAGGTGTCTTAGAGCAGCTTACAAACTCCCTTCCCTTCCCCACAACAGACACCCTGTGAGGTAGGTGGGGCTGAGAGAGCTCTTGACAGAAAGTGCTCTTTTTCAAGAACAGCTCTTATCAGAACTACGGCTTGCCCAAGGTCATCCAGTCAGGTGCAAGTGGAGGAGTGGGGAATCAAACCCAGTTCTCCCAGATTAAAGTCCGCACATTTAACCACTACACCAAACTGGCTCTCAGTTGGTTTAAACATGACACCACAAAATGTCCAGAGAATATGCCAAGGAAAGGGAAATTAAAATGTCCATAACATGGTTAGAATGTTAGATAAGGATATAAGGTAGAAAGATTTAAATCCATGTTCAGCTAGAAAACTCAAATTGGAACTACAATTATACACCAATGCATATAAACAAAACCTGACAACTGTTTTTAAAAATAATTTAAACCAAGCTTCTGGAACATGAGACATTTGACACTGAGAAGTGGCATGTTTGTACATGTGTGCCTTGAGACAGCCAATTTTTGGATATCTAAAGAATCCTGTAATTATGTACAAATCCTGACCATGCATGTGGGTAAGCCCATTTCACAGGTTAAGCCTCTCTCTCCTTATATATAATTGAGTAGTAGGGTGGTACTTTCTGAACATTCCGCACGGTCCTAAATCAGTTAGCTCCAAGATGTGTCACTCAGAAGCTGTGCCCATCAAAACCATCAGCCACTGGCCCATCAGCCACCACTCAAGAGTACTCGCGTGCCATTGGCCGGGTGCTGGGTCTGCTCCTCTTCCCCGCCCACTCCCACTTCATCCACTGTTCTCTCTCAGAACTACTGGCAAATGGCTGTGTCTCCCAACAAAGAAACTTCTCCTGCTTGGCTCCTCTGTGGGACTAACTTTTCCCTCAGTGGCTGCTGGCAAAAGGAAACCCTTTCCAGGCCTTTGTGACTAGGATTGCCAATTCCAGGCTGGGAAATTCCTGGATATTCTGTGTCTAAGGAAGCCAGTCTAAGGAAGCCAGAGTTTGGGGAGGGGAGAGGCCTCAGCTGAACAGAATGCCACAGAGTCCACCCAGCAAAGCAATTATTTTCTCCGGGGGGGGGGGAATCTGTTGTCTGGAGTTCAGTTGTGATACCCAGCCATCTTCAGGCTCCACCTGGAGTTTGGCTACCCTAGGCACTTCAGAGCAGGGTCTGCCAGACTCAGGTTCTTGCTGTGGAAGCTGTGATTTCGAACCAGTCACAGACTTTCAGCGTAACCCCTCCCCTGCTCGCTGCCAGCTTGGCCACTTTCCTGTCATAATAAACTGCAAACAGATGGCTGTCTCTCCTGCTTCGCTCTGCCATGGCTAGCTGGCTACTGAGTTGGGCCACTGGCTGTCAAACCATTCTCTTCAACCCCCTGCTGTGTGGCTGACTTTCCCCTAGGGTTGCCAGTCTCCAGGTGGGACCTGGAGATCTTCTGCTGTTACAATTGATCTCCAGATAACAGAGATCAGTTCCCCTGGAGAAAATGCTTTAGAGGGTAGACCCTATGGCATTATACCCTGCTGAGTCCTTCCCCTCCCCAAATGCTGCCCTCCACAGGATCTGCCCCCAAAATCTCCAGGTATTTCCCTACTCAGAACTGGCAACCCTACTTTCCCCTCAGTGCCTGTTGCTAGGCAACCAAGCTTGGTTCTGTCAGTAAAAGGCTCTTTCCATGCCTATTTTGGCTTTGGGAGAAAACTCATTAGGGCCAGTCCTGACTAGGGTTGCCAGCTCCAGGTAGGGAAATTCCTGGATATTCTGTATCTAAGGAAGCCAGGGCTTGGAGAGGGGAGAGGGCTCAGCTAAACAGAATGCCATAGACCCCACCCTTCAAAGCAGTTATTTTCTTGTGGGGGGGGGAGATCTGTTGTCTGGAGTTCAGTTGTGATACCTGGCAATCTTCAGGCTCCATCTAGAGGTTGGCTACCCTAAACGTAACAGTCAGCACTTCAGAGCAGGTCTGCTAGACCCAGGTTCTTGCTGTGACAGGTGACTGGGTGATTTTGGACCAGTCACAGACTTTCAGCCTAACCTACCTCACAGGGTTGTTGTGCAAGTCAAAAGGGGAGAGGAAAATGATGTAAGCTGCTTTCCTACCCATTGCAGAGAAAGACTGCTTTCCTCCTGGAAAATCATTGTTGCCAATCTCTAGGTGAGGGCTGGAGATTACTCAGAATTACAACTGCTCTCCAGATGGCAGAGATCAGTTCCCCTGGGGAAAATGGTGGACTCTTGTGTCCTTATACCCTGCTGAGATGCCCCCCATGACAGCCAATGTGACATAGCAGTCAGGGTGTCAGAGCACGGTAGAGCCTGCAGATGTGTGTGGGGGAGACGGAAAGTTGAAGAGTGAGGGGCAGATAATGACAGGTTGATGCTTGGCTGGGAAGGAGATAGAGTTGCCAATTCCAGGTTGGGAAATTCCTGGAGATTTGAGGGGTGGAGCCTGGAGAGGGTGAGGTTTGAGGAGGGGTGGGACCTCAGACAGGTACAATGCCATAGACTCTACCCTCCAAACAAGCCATTCTCTCATGGGGAACCATTGTTGCCAATCTCCAGGTGGGGGCTGGAGATAGAATTACAACTGCTCTTCGTATAGCAGAGATCAGTTCCTCTGGAGAAAATGGTGGACTCTGTGTCATTATACCCTGCTGAGGTCACCACAGCAAATTGACACTGAGTGCCCAAGGCTGGGGCACTCTTCCAAAGCCTCTTTCTACAGCTCACTGCATTTATTTCCACAATGGGCCTTATTCCTAGTCATTCATATATTTATCAGAGCATTTGTATTCTGCCTATCCTGCCTTTCCCTGTGGCTCAAGGCAGACAATACATAATTAAAACCATCAAACCACAGTCAAATCCCATTTCCCCATCCAACCCAGTAAAATTCTTGCAAGGTACATTCTATTAAATGGTCTGGCAAATAAAATAATTTTACAACACTCCAAAAAGTTTCCAGGACACTTCCAAAAAGATCCCCCACACACACATTTTCACGTAGCCTGCTCCATCATCATCATCACAACCTTTACTGGCATAGCAGTAACATCAAAGGAGAATTAACAATACAGTTTGCCAAATAACCAAAGTAAAAGCAATGTAAATATAAATAACTATAATGTTGAACGTGTCACTAAGGTTAAAACCAATTATGGCAAATAAGCTTGACAAACAGAGAAGGAAAGAGAAACATTATAAAACATGGTCAGACACATAGTCTCTCTCTCTATCCCTCTCTCTCTCTGTCCCTCCCTTTTTCTCCCATTTCTATATGTTTGCCAAGAACTCTGCGACCTGCTTGGTAATTAAAGGGAATTTGTCTGCCAGCAAGAACTGAATGCCTCCACAGGTCATGGTCTTAGAGATTTGGTGGAAAGGGCCAATCAAACATAAATGTAAGTGAGTAAACAATGGGCAGTATAAAAGGATATGCTGTACAGAATCGGGTTCTCTGCCGTGACACCTGTTGTAACCATTAAACGTTACCATCTTAGCAGAATTATAGTTCCCAAGGCTTCTTGAAAGGAAGCCAATGACTGATCTGTTTGTAGCAGAGAAATTAGTAGGTTCCAACTCCACTGTATCAAAAGAGCACTCAAATAATGGAATTGCTCTTTCTCAGTAGAAAAACCTGATGGTCCTGTGCCTATCAGCACAGCAACCCTGCTGACAGACAAGGTGGGGCTTTTTGCATACTCAGATGACTCCAAGGTGTATCTGTTTCTACTTAAAAGGAAGAAGAAATTCCCCCTCCTGCCAAATTGCCTGAAGAGCTGAGCATGGGGGAGAAGCCATAGTTCAGTAGGAGAGATCTGCTTAGCATGCAGAAGGTCCTCAATTCACTCTCCAGCATATCCTGTTAAAGGATCTGGCAGTAGGTGATGTGAAAGACCTCTGTCTGAGACCCTAAAGAGCTACTGCCATTCTAACTAAACAATATTGATTTTGATAGACCAAGATAGATTCTGATGGGTAGCCATATTGGTCTGAAGCAGCAGAAGCAGATCTGACGAAGTGTGTTTGTACATGAAAAACTATACTTTGAACAAATTTTTGTTGGTCTTAAAGGTGCTACCAGACTCAAACTTTGGCTGCGGTCAGACAATAGGCTTAGCAGAGTCTGGCCACGCTTCTAATTTCATCTGAGGTTTTTTTGTAATGGTTTAACCAGACATCACACCCTAATCCACTTCATCGTGCACTTGCCCCATGGTTGATCAATCAGATGACTGCTGTGTGGCAACCATGGAACCGTCAGTTGGGCAGCTTTTTTAAAAAAACTACCTTTTGTGCATGTGCATAACAGCATAGGGTCACTTCCTACCACCACGAAACACCTTGAACACTGGCCATTTTTAAGTTTACCCACCAGAAGAAGACCACTGTGACATGGCAGAGAGAAAAAAGTTTTGGCTGCTGATATGGGAGCTGAATTAGGGACTATTTTCACCAGTGTACTACCCCAAAAATTGGCAGAGAGGGGTTTTCCCCTTGAATTTATTGACCAAAACAAACCCCTGGGAGCTACTGATCCAAGTGTTTTGGTGTGTAAACACACATGCAGTGCTTCAAGGCCATAGTGTGAATATGCAGATATGTGTATATCTCTGACTTTTTTTAGGGATGTAAAACCAGAATGGAACGATCAGACTTCCCAAATGGCTTGAGAGCGCAATGGATTGATCAGACATCCGGAAGTATGGGGTGAAACTGATGACATCCATAAAGACTAGACTCTCCCCAGTGTCAAATAACTCTGACTTGAAGATGGGTGAGAACGGGGTGCCAATGACTGGGGAACAGGACACAGATGTTGCTTTCTGAATCTGCATTTTAAATCTGCAGGGCAACAGCAACAACACTGGATCAAACACCTCATCTGATTGCAGCTTTTATTTTGATGGACTAAGGTTCTGAATCAGTATAAGACAGTTTCATGTGTTCATTGACTGCCAGAAGATCAGAATGTTGAGGGCAGAGAATTATCAGTCAAAAAATTGGAATAAAGAGTGATGGGCATCTGCCCAGCTGAGATGTAGGGCTGGAGAATGGGAAGTATGCATTCTGGACCACATTGTGGGGTTTGGTCTGGGAGACACCATTTTACAGATTTTTCAGTCCTAACTCAAAGGCAGGGTAGTGTGATGCTTTTGTTTGGCCCCTTGATCATTGGTCTACAGGCTCCAGCAAGGTTCCATCTTATCCTCTATCCTTTTTCTACTTTCAGACACTGATTCATTTCTCTCTTACAGAGTTTCACTTTTTGCTTTAGCAGCCAAGAAAATAAGGGTTAGAGCTGTATCTAGAGAGAGTAATGTTTTTAATTGATCAGTACCTTTGGTTACATCATTTTAATGCTGCTATTTATACTTATCCTTCCTTATATATAATTGAGTTTTGGTCTGCCCTTATATGGTACAAATGCGCGCCATAATCAGTTGGCCGAGGGACCTGCCAGTCAGAGAGGCGGTCCCTCGCCACTGGCTGCCTTGCCTTCCTGTGTGGGCGCAGGCCCGCCCACTCAGGCAGCATGCAGCCTCACGCTCCCAGTCTCCGGCCAGCCACTGGGCGAGATGGCTGCTCCAGCGGCAGTGCGCTTCAGGACCCAGGCCTCTTCCAGGCACCGTGGCCATCCTCGCGGCCCTACGTCACTGCTCACCCTTACTCAGCCTCCAGACCTACGGGGGCGGCCTGGTGCTGCCGCACCTGAAGAGAAGCGGCACCCGCTTCCTCCGGAGCCAGCCTCAGAAAGGACTCCCTCACTCGCTGTGGCTGGCCCACACAGGTAGGCCATTTGGAGGAAACTTGCCACCCATGCCGGCCAAGAGCCACTGCCGCTGGCCCCGATGTCCAATGGAGGCCACTGCCACCTAGCTGGGGCTGCAGGCCCAAAACAGCCTCCCTCTCAAGCCTCTCCACCACTGGGGAGGCATGACGGTGACGGTGGCACATCCCTTGCCCTACGACCGCCCCAAACGGAGGATGGGACGGGGCCTTCCGCCACGCTCCAGCTAGCACCCGTTGCATCTATGTGCGCAACGGGCCTTGCCGCTAGTGTTTTATATGTGTCAGATTGCTTAATTGTTCAGATTATAATAGCCTTTGGCTGTTTGTGTGTTTATCTATTTTGTGTGTTTATGTATTATGTGTTTATGTATTTGTGCTATTCTTGCATTCATAAAAAAACCAACACATATAAACGGCATTGTCTTTATGCTTTCTTACAAAGGTGGTGTTAAAAGCAGAACTTCACATCATATTCTTTTGTCTAAATAAAAGTATATCACCATACATTTCCATTTTCTTTTACCTCCTGGAATTCTGCTGAGGCTCAGATAGTACCCATCATATGTGAGTACTTCATGTTCTTCACAAGGATATCCCCAGTACTGGATTTTCTCACTCTGTGGGTACAAAAAGAAAATGTTCAGCAAAAATCAAACTCTTGGTGGAAGCTGCAAGATTGCCTCTGAGAGCTAGTAATGCAGGATAGATGATAAAATGACAATCCTGTGAGTATAGTTTGGTTTCTTGGGGAGTTGTATGAGGGAAAGAAGGCGAGGTAGAAAGCATGTCAACTACAGTGATTATTTTTGTCTAAGCTCAAGTACCACATTCATAATTTGTTCAGGATTCATTTGGGTTTGGACTTCTCCCAGATTCGCAGTTCCTTGTACAACCAACATAATGATCAGTAGCCACATCCTGTAGGACCTGCAAAACAAATGATATTTTAGATCTGAAAGAGAATCATATTTTATTGTTTTTAAAATGTAAGAACATAAGAAAAGCCAATGTTGGATCAGGCCAATGGCCCATCCAGTCCAACACTCTGTCACACAGTGGGCAAAAATACCAGGTGTCATCAGGAGGTCCAGCACTGGGGCCAGGACACTAGAAGCCCTCCCACTGTTGCCCCCCCCAAGCACAAAGAATACAGTGCACCACTTGCCCCAGACTGAGAGTTCCTATCTATAACTTCTATACCTTGTGGCTAATAGCCACTGATGGACCTCTGTTTCATATGTTTATCTTGTATTGTAAGAAAGGGAGAAAAGTACTTCTTTCTCTACCTGCTATATCCCATTCATAATCTTATAAATCTCAATCATGTCACCCCTCAGCTGCCATTTCTCCAAGCTAAAGAGCCCCAAGCACTTTCACCTTTCTTCATAGGAAAAGAGTTCCATGCCTTTCATCATTCTAGTTGCCCTTTTCTGCACTTTTTCCAATGCTATAGTATCTTTTTTGAGGTGTGGTGAACAGAACTGTACACGGTACTCCAAATGAGGGTGCACCATCAATTTATACAGGGCACTGTGATACTGGCTGATTTGTTTTCAATTCCCTTCCTAATAATCCCCAGCATAGCATTGGCCTTTTTTTATTGCAGTCGCATACTGTCTTGACATTTTCATTGAGTTATCTACTACGATTCCAAGATCTCTCTATTGGTCAGTCTCTGCCAGTTTGGACCCCAACAAAGTGTATTTATAGTTAGGATTTTGGCTCCAATGTGCATCACTTTGCACTTGGCCACATTGAACCCCATTTGCCCACTTACCCATCCTCGACAGATCCCTTTGGAGTGCCTCATAATCCTCCCTGGTTCTCACCACCCTGAACAACTTTGTGTCATCCGCAAATTTAGCCACTTCACCACTTACTCCCAACTCCAAATCATTAATGAACAAGTTAAAAAGCATCAGACTGAGTACTGATCCCTGTGGAACCCCACTGCTTACCACCCTCCACTGAGAAAATTGCCCATTTATGCTCACTCTCTGTTTCCTGTGAACGACTAATAATGCGGTGGAAGTAGCTGTCCAACTTCTCAGCGGGCAGCACCTAAAGAGAAAAAAAGCTGCCCAGGGGAGACAGAGAATGAAACCACTATCAGTCAAACTTGAAGTTCTAGCACCTTAGGCCAACAGTAAGAAAAAGTGGCTCTGTTGTGGTTTAATGAGCTAGCCTGCAGCCTGTATCTGAAATCACTGTGTCCAGACCTTCCAGGCGGACATAAGTCAGTCACCAGACCTTTGACCATGCCCTCCTCACCTTCCATCAATTAACCTTGGACCTGAACCCTGATCTCTCCTATAATGAAGCAAGTCCTACTTCTGATTCCATCTATGGATAAGGAAAAGTTTTAGCATCTTGGGCCAAAAGTAATAAAAAGTGGCTCTGTTGTGGCTTGATGAGCTAGCCTGCAGCCTTTCTCTGAAACCACTGTCTCCAAACCTTCCAGGGGGACTCTCAAGCATAAGGCAGCCACCAAAGACCTTTGACCATGAACAGCCTCATCTTCCATCAGTTAACTTGGACCTGAACTCTGATCTGTCCTATGCTGAAGCAAGTTCTACTTCTAATTCCATTTATGGGTAAGGAAAAGCCTAACTAAACTCAATTGTAATACGTACAGATCCCATCTTCCAAGACCAAAGGGAACCATTTTTATCTGCAATTTTCAAAAGTGCGTTTGTGAGCTGCCTTCCTTCCCACAAGGAACTATACAATAAACATGAAGCTGATAAACAAAAATCACCTTGGAAGGTACCAGTATCTTCTGAGGCTGAAGCTTTGGGATTCTTCTTTTTTCTGGGATAAAAAACCCCCTCATCTATGGCTTTAGGATGTTTCTTAGAATCTTATTTCCAAAGCAGTGCTTTTTTATTTTTAGCAGGACTATTATGATTTACAGTTGCTTTTTAAGATTTTATTGCTAATAATATATTTTAAAGTTTATTGTCATGCAAGCAATTCTGAACTTTCTGTAGAGGCAGGATATACACTGAGGATGGGAAATAAGTTTCTAAATTATTTCCATACCAAAGAACAAGTGGTTTGGAATTATGTCTTCTATTGCAAATAAGTATAGACTTTTATGTCTACCTTCCTCAGCATTCAGTTAAAAAGAAAGGGAAATACTGCCCCCAAGAGTTAAAATGAGAAAAATGTACTAGATTTTAAAAGAGGCAGTGAAGAAATTATTTCCATCTATATCACATATTCATATAGTGAAAACTCACCTAAATACTCCTTTATTTCCTTCTCATTTCAGACAAACAATATCATTTAGACGAATTACCACAAGACGCTTTGTTATGTCTTCAGAAAAGAGTTACATGCTAGTTCTAATTAAGACCTGAATTTTTCCTTCATAAATGTCCCATATCCTCCAGCTGTATGAGTTTATTGGGTGGAGTGTTTTTAATTATTCTGTAGAGGTTGTTGATATTTACTTAATTTCTTTAGAAAATTTCTATGCCATCTCTTCAAGTATTGCATGTACAAGTATTGTTCAAATAAATGTGTGTTTATTAGCCAAAGGCTATCAAACAGATGGAACAACAGTATGAAAAGAAACATTAAAACATTAAACCATCTTAGGTACAAACATATTGCACGGTAATTACCTACATTTAAAATTTACAATCTATCCTAAAATACTGTATTTATTCAATCAGCAACCATTGATATGTACATTAAAATATTGTTCAGGAAAATTCTATCCCACTGTAATATACTAAACTAAGAATAAGGCCCGTTGTGGAAATAAATACAACGAGCTCTAGAAAGAGGCTCTGGGAGAGTGCCCCAGCTTAGGGCACTCAGTGACAATCTGCTGTGGCAATCTCAGCAGGGTATAATGACAGAGTCCACCATTTTCTCCAGAGGAACTGAGCTTTGCTACCTGAAGAGCAGTAGTAATTTTGAGTGATCTCCAGCCCACCCCCAAGATTGGTAACAGTGGTTCCCCAGGAGGGAGTGGCTGGTTTGGAGGGTGGAGTCTATGGCATTGTACCTGTCTGAGGTCCCACCCCTCCTCAACACTCACCTTCTCCAGGTTCGACCCCTCAAATCTCCAGGAATTTCCCAACCTGGAGTTGATAACACTATCTCCCTCCCAGCCAACCATCAACCTATCTTTAGTTTTCCATCTCCTCCCCCTTCCCTCCTAGAGAGCAGTTGTAATTTTGAGTGATCTCCAGCCCCCACCTGGAGATTGGCAACAATGGTTCCCCGTCAGGAAATGGCTGGATTGGAGGGTGGAATCTATGGCATCGTACCTGCCTGAGGTGCCACCCCTCCTCAAACCTCACCCTCTCCAGGCACCATCCCTCAAATCTCCAGGAATTGCCCACCTGGAGTTGGCAACCTGATCAGGACTGGGCCCAATGAGTTTTCTCCCAAAGACCAACATAGGTGTGGAAAGGGCCTTTTACTGACAGAGGAGAAAGTACAGGTGCCAACTCTGATTAGGGAAATACCTGGAGATTTGGGGGGGTGGATCCTGTGGAGGGCAGCATTTGGGGTTTGTGTGGAAGGATTCAGCAGGGTATAATGCCATAGAGTCTACCCTCCAAAGCAACCATTTTCTCCTGGGGAACTGATCTCTGTCATCTGGAGGTCAATTGTAACAGTGGGAGATCTCCAGTTCCCACCTGGAGATTGGCATCCCTATGGGAAAGTCAGCCGGTCTGATGGTCGCTGGCCCACCTCGTTAGCCAGCCAGCCATGCTGAAGCTAAGCAGGAGAAAGAGCCTTTTTCCATTTATTCTGACAGGAAAGTGGCCATTGGGGAGGGGGTTATGGGTGGGGGAGGGGGTTATGCTGAAAGTCCTTTGTTTTTTTACTCACAGAACCAAGCTTGTCTGCCTACCAACAGCCACTGAGGGGACAGTCCCTCACGGGAGTCAAGAGAACTGTCTTCCTCAGGAGAGAGAGCTGGTCTGCAGGCAAATCTGTCTGAAGGGGGAGTGGGTGGGCAAAGGAGCAGACCCAGCACCCGACCGATGGCATGCGAGTACTCTTGAGTGGCGGCTGATGGGCCAATGGCTGAGGGAGGGCATTTTACAGCCAATGGGAGCGCATGGAATCTTATGAAAACAAAAGATAATTATTATGAGAGATATGGTATACATAAATTCAAGTAACCATACATTATTGGATTGTATCAATACTTATCTATGGTTCGCCATATCTAACCAAGTTTTCCTCTTGCTGATGACCATCCACCCATATTTGACCACTTTAAAAGAAATTTCCGTATTCCTATCAGCTAACATTATTAAAAGGTAATCCCTTCTATCTTTCCCAGGTTAGCAATTATGGGTTTAATATATATTTCCTTAATATGTTAATATATTTTACAGTCAAAGAAAACATGCAGTAACAACTCAACACTCATTCCACATGGGCATAAACATTTTTCATAAGGTATCTTCTTATATTTGCCTTCCAGAACAGCAGAAAGTAAGGCATCATACCGCAAGAGTAAAAACTCTCCTATAATAAGGATTCTCTAAACTGTTTATATAAGACATTAATGAAACCTTATTCATGATACATATATCCATTAAATAGTTTTAAACTCTATTCAAATCATGTTCTCTTTCCACATCTAAGTCGCTTTGTTTAAATAAGACCTTGGTCTGTGTTACATTCATAGACAACAGATGTTGTTGAGAAAAATCATAATAACCTAACTTACTCCTCAGCAGTCTCAGCTGAGGGGGACAAAGTTATCCTTCAGAATTAGATGTATAAGACCGTTTTTAGTAGAAGCCAATTTTAACCATTATGAAAAAACTGCAATCCATAATCTGGCTTCTACCGTTACCATCCCAGCTTCCAATTTTACGGCTGCATTTGACACATTTGTTGGTTTTTGAAATACTGCTCTTAGGAATTTGGACTGTGTTCTTCCCATCAACATCCTATTCACTGTAATACTAAGCAGAGCTCCATATAGCATTTGTATGAGAGATTTCTTTGAAAATAATATAATGGCCACTGCCAAATTTTGCCCACCTCTGGTCCAATCGAATTTTTGTATAGCTCCAGCACTCTTTCATGCTTTATAGGAAACATACGGTATATGTGAACTTTTCATTCCATTATACTGTATGATCACGCCTAAATATTTACAACAGTGCACCTGTTCTATGCAGATCTCACTTAGATACCATGAATACCTCTTAGGTCTTTTAGCAAAGGCCATTATTTTCATTTTGTCATAATTAATCTCCAGCTGATTTTGCTGACAATAATTGCAGTGCTCTCTCTAATCCGACCAGTGTCCTTAAGAGAAGCACTGCATCATCTGCATTAAGCAATATAGAAATATGCTTATTTGCCAGCTTTGGAGGATGATACTCTAAACGAAGGGTGTCAAATATGCGGCCTGGGGGCCATATCAGGCCCCCAGTGGGTTTCTATCAGGCCTGCAGTGGAACTGGCTGTCTTCTGCTTCTTCTTCCAGTTCTGCTGCTGCTGTGTCATCGTAGGTTTGCAGCTTACAGATACACACCTGAACAGCATACTCAAGACTGCAACAGCACAGACATTTTGATGCAATAATTCAGAGCAAGAGGTGTCAGTTATCAGACACTGTTAAATAAACAAAATATCGCAAGAGTGCTAATGTTTTAAGTATGTTTTTATTTTAAGTTTTAAAAAAACCCTTTGTGTTTGTGTCCTTTATAAAGTTTGTATCTCCACCACCTGGCATTACATTTTATGACACACATGGCCCGGCCCAACAAGGTCTCATTTATGTCAGATCTGGCCCTCATGAGTTTGACACCTCTGCTCTAAACTGTTTTAAGATTGCACTACGTCATTTATATAAAAACTAAGTAAGAGTGGTGCTAAAATGCAGCCCTGTTTTACTCCTTTCTCTGTTCTTATAGGTGCTGTAAGATGACCTTGTGGATTATTTCTTATCCGTATTGTGGTATTTTTGTATAAGGCTTGAATCAGAAATAAATAGCATCTATCAATAGAAGAGGCCTTTAATTTATCCTAGAATATACTTCTAGAAACTGAATCAAATGCTGATCTAAAACCAATACCATGGTTTTTGTAGAATATTTTGCAATTAGGTAATCCAGGATCATGCACTGATCCAAGGTTGAGCATCCCTCTCTAAAACCCACTTGCTCATTGGCCAGACGCTTCCCCAGCTCCATCTAGTCTCTTAATTTCCATTGTAGGTGCCTTGCATATCATTTACTCAATGTACTAAAGTAGGCTAATTGGTCTATAATTTTTATTGCCTCTCTTATAAAAATGAACAATAACTGCCACCACCCAGTCCTTTGGAAATCTTCCCATTCTATCAATTGGTGTAAACAAGGATGTTAACATTGGGACCCACCATTCCCAGTTCTTTTTTATTAATTCTGGAGGGATTAGATCAATACCTGCTGCCTTTCCAGGCCTCAAGGTTTGTATAAGATTCCCCAACCGCAGTCTCAACTGTAGGGCAGTTCATATTTATGAAGCTCACCTGTAAACGGGCTTTCTATTCTGACTGGGGGATTGTAGGAGCTTCAACTCAAACTCTGGTGGCTTACATGGATTCTTTTAAACCACAGGACAAAATAGCAACTGCTGAACACATTCAGCTTATAGATAGATGTTGGTATGCTTGATGTTCAGACTCTTGGACTTCAAAGTAGCTTTTTTTCTTAACATGAAGCTCTGCAGGTTGACTAATCCTTTCTTTTGTTGATGACGCAGAATTGTCAGCTCATGTGTTATTTCTCCTTATATATATTTGAGTTTTGGTGTGTCCCCTGGACATGCTTCCACAGCCTTTGGCCCACTCAGATGCCACTCTCACAGTCTCCCAATCCCGTGGCTGCACTGGCTTGCTGCATTGTCTCGGCCCCGCCTACCAAGCCAGCAGGCAGCATTTCGCTCTCAGTCTGGAGAGAGCTGGCGAAGGGGATGGACACTCCGCTGCGAGAGCGGCAACCCCTCCACAGGGGAGAAGGAGGCAGATCTAGCGAGTGGTGGCAAGCAGGGGAAGCACTCACCTTCGCTGCCCCTTGCGACCCCTCTCCCTCGGCCACAAGACCTGCACTGCAGAGAAGGCTGCCCAGCGCCTTTCAAAGGCTCCCCCACCTTCCTTCAGCTGTGGCAGCAGCGCCAGGGAGGGTCTGGCCTAGAGGAAACGAGCTGCGGCTCCTGGAAACCTGGACTCCCTCCTGAGGAAGATACTATTCTTGGCTCCTGTGTGAGATTAACTGTGACTAACTGTCTCCTCAGTGGCTGTTGGTAGGCAACCAAACAACCATGTTTGCTTCTGTGAGTAAAAAAACAAAGCATAACCTCCCCCCGTTTGGCCACTTTCCTGTCAGAATTAATTTAACATGCCTCTCACTCTTTTTTGGCTCCACTATGGCTGGCTGGCTAATGAGGTGGGCCAGTGACCATCAAATCATTCTCTTCAACCCCCTGCTGGGAGGCTGACTTTCCCCTAGGGTTGCCAATCTCCAGGTGAGACTTGGAGATCTCCCGCTGTTACAATTGATCTCCAGATGACAGAGATCAGTTCCCCTGGAGAAAATGGCTGCTTTGGAGGGTAGACCCTATGGCATTATCCCCTGCTGAGTCCTTCTATCCCCCCCAATGCGGCCCTCCACAGGATCCACCCCCAAATCTCCAGGTATTTCCCTAATCAAAGGTGGCAACTGTGCTTTCTCCTCAGTGCCAGTTGCTTGGCAACCAGGTTCTGTCAGTAAAAGGCCCTTTCCACACCTGTTTTGGCCTTTGGGAGAAAACTCATTGGGGCAACTCCTGATAGGGTTGCCAACTCCAGGTGGCAAATTCCTGAAGATTTGAGGGATGGAGCCTGGAGATAGTGAGGTTTGAGGAGGGGTGGGACCTCAGACAGGTACAATGCCATAGACTTCACCCTCCAAGCCAGCCATTCCCTCATGGGGACCCATTGTTGCCAATCTCCAGGTGGGGGTTGGCGTTCACGCAGAATTACAACTGCTCTCTAGGAGGGAGAGGGACTAGATGGAAAGCTGAGGCAGATAACGGTAGGTGGATGGTTGGCTGGGAGGGAGATCAGGTTGCCAACACCAGGTTGGGAAATTCCTGGAGATTTGAGGGGTGGAGCCTGGAGAGGGTGAGGTTTGAGGAGGGGTGGGACCTCGGACAGGTACAATGCCATAGACTCCATCCTCCAAACCAGCCATTCTCTCATGGGGAACCATTGTTGCCAGTCTCCAGGGAAGGGATGGAGATCACGCAGAATTACAACTGCTCTTCAGATGGCAGAAATCAGTTCCCCTGGAGAAAACAGTGGACTCTGTGTCATTATACCCTGCCAGAGTAGCCAGAGTGATTGGCACTGAGTGCCCAAGGCCGGGGCACTCTCCCAGAGCCTCTTTCTAGAGCTAGTTGTGGGCCTTATTCCTAGTCAGGAGATAATAGCTTGATTGCTGAATGGTAAGGTGTACAGTCATTTTGAAAATAAATGAAGGGAAGGGATACAACAGTTTGGGGAAGTTTGGCTTAAAAGAAAGTACCTAACAGGACTACCTATCCCATTAAATAAGTTGTTGCCATTTGCAAACTTTGCTACCTCAATGTAATCAATTCTATCATGTTTTTATGTTTTACGCCATGAGCCTGCTATGCGGGGGCGGCAGGGTATAAGTTTGATAAATAAATAAATAAATAAATAAATAATTGTATTATGTTTTATGCTTTACTTATGTCAAATTAATTGTTTGTGTTTATCTCTGTTGTACCCTGCTCTGAGCCTGCTGAATAAAACAGACAAAAAGTATCAGCAAATTCCATAATATTGCTTCCAGTTCCTTACTTCCATCTCATGTAGAAACTACCACATATTCCTCCCCTCTGCTTTCTGATAATCCACCTTCCAGTCTATAAAAGGTTGTGTCCACTTATTCCAATTGCCAGTTTTCTTTCTTCTGATAAAGGAAATTTTGGTCTCACTTTCCTTTTAGAATTCTTTGAACAGTCATCTATTTAATGCCTACTGTTCGGGGCTTAAGGACTAAAAAATATGTTCTCTGCGTATATTACAAGTTTGGAAGCGATCCTTGGGTAACATACATAGTTTTCAAAGGATTTAATTATTAAAATGAGCTAAAAATTACAGGCATAAAAAGATATAACAAGGATGGGAAAGGCATCCAGGCATGTACAAAGAATTTCTTCTACAAATTTCTGTTTTGTTTGTTAATACTGCATCAAGTTTGGATTTGGAATTGTACCATGTGAAACATTCCCAAACCAGCCCACCTTGGCATATCACAAATACCAAAAGGCCTTTAAAGTGCAAGCCTTCAGAGAGAATTTATTTGCAGAAAATCCCTGGGCTGTCCTTTTTTACACATACACACTCAATTTGGTTCATTTCCTTTTATCCCCTTCTTTACTTTTTTAGGTGCGCACTGCAATAAACTATAAGTAATTCTTACTCAAAATGTAATTTTCAAGTAACCTTTTTTAGTCAGCACTACCAACTTCTGGAGGTCATGAGGCAGAAGAAGTCAGAAATGTTTGATTAACAGTTGCTTGTTCTATACTGTGAACCAACAGAAACAGTGCTTCTGAATTTCAAAATCTTTTCCAACATGTCAAAGACCTGATGATAAGGAGTCATCTTCCCACCTAAACACTGCATCCCTAGGTAGACACTGTATCCTGTTGAGGCACAGGGCAAAATCAAGGAACTAGATATTCACTATTCACCCCCCTCCAAAGCTTATATAGTGATGAAAATCCAGTACATCCCTTACCTGGTTGCAGTTCTCAGCTGTCACAGCCTAAGCCGTAATCAAAGTCCCAGAAGACCCCTGTTTTAGCTTACTAGAAAAGTGAACAGATTACAAGAATTAAATAATGGAGTAGAGATGTCTTCATTAAAAAAAAAAAAGATGAGGAATTTCAGATATACTGTGAAGGCTCTCCCCAAACTATAATTTGCTGTCATCCTAAAGTGATTTATTATGCACAATAAAAAGCACTGATTAGAAGTCTTATTTAAAGCACTGAGATGCCTAGCAATTATCAGAGGTACAAAAATCACATCTTTGAAGATGCCAGCAACTCTTGTTATCCCTTTGCTGCCCCCAAAGGGGTTTTGTTAATGACTATGGATTCTGTTGACCTGACTTTTGGGATTCCAGAGCACATGCAAATGGCAAGCTAAATTCATTGTTGAACAGGGCCTTGTGCATGCCCCTGTATTGCTTTTATACTATTGCATTAAAGATTGGCATGGAAGGGACAGCCACGACTTTCTACAGGGCTTAGTATGCACTCTCACATTAAAACCCCTGGATCTGAGATGCTTTGCATCACGAGTGGCTCTTTTTTCTTACCTGGCTGCAATTCTCAACTGTCACAGTCTGAGCCATAATCAAAGTACCAGAAAATCTCTGTTTCAGCTTACTAGAACATTAAAGAGAAAATATATTTAATTTAGTATCCTTTGTTTAGGATAGACAGAACTTTGCAGACAATGAAAATTCTAGTTTAATAGCACACATTTCAAACTTCAATCTTTATGAAGAATTAGATCTGAAAGAAAAACCTAGTTTAGTAGTATATAGAGTTTCAGTAGACTTTTAGTGCCACCTATTGGTTTCAGACATTTCTCAAAGAAAGGCTGCAGGAAGGAAGAAAAAAATGAAATAAGTATCTGTTAAGATTGTCCACTGTGCTGAAACAGGTAGTTTCCCAAGCAAAGCATATTTAATCTGGGGATTTAGTAGCTGAATGGGGGCAAATCCATGGACCACTTGTGTGTTGATGTATCAACTGCAGTGATATTTGCTTTCTGCAGCCCACCCCCACCCCCCGGGGGACTTCTACAGAGGGGCGCCCCGTCTGCAATAATGCTAATGCTGTGGTACAACATACCCTGCACCTTCCTCTCATTTTCTATTGTCAATCTTTGGCAGGAAAGTGTTCCTAGGCATATTTTTTATTTATTTATACTATTGTGCAGCTTCCTTTCCATCTGAATACAGCCAAGGTGTTATACAAACTAAGATCAGCAAAAACAGTTCCATCACCAAATATTTGAGTCAGTAGTACCTTAAAGAGAAAGAGCAAGAGAAAGGGCTGCTAGAGGGGTGAGTGTTTTTTATTATTATTTGCTTTCAGCTGAGGAAATTTAGCTGAGGGGATTGTGTGGGAGGCCTGTGTTTGGGAGTGTGTGCAAGAGATTAGAGTTGTTGCAGAGTGCTGGCTGCTTGAGAGAGGGTGAGGAAGGGCCATAGTTTGAATGTAATTGAGTGCCTGGTGAATTTGAATAGCTGCTGACCCGCCCTTTCCTGGGGGAGGCCTCTACTTAAGGAAGCACCTGGCCAGTGGCATGAACTAAAGTGCTCTTTGCTTAGGGACTCTTAGACTAGGGACTCTGTAAGAAGCCCAGGAAGAGCCGATAGCCAAATAGTAAAGTAAGTAGACTTCTACAAGGAGAACCACATAAAAACAAAGGGTTTTAAAAGGGGGATTATATATAATTATTATTTTATCCTTTTAAAAGCAATTATGAAGCCAGAATGCCAGCAGGGGGTCAGGGGCTATCCAGTGTTTTGCATGGAGTGTCACATGTATGACTATCTGCCCACTGGACAGAAGTCTTGGGTATGTGCTCGGTGCAAGGAGCTCCTGGTTCTCAGGGAATGAGTTTGCTCACTTGAGGCCAAGGTGGCTGACCTGGAGAAGCAGGGACAGTCAGTTAGGTGCACAGAGAAGACTCTCGGGGACTTGTTATATATGTCCCACTCTGGATCTGGCAGCCCTGCTGCTGTCAGGGAGAATGAGGGTCAAGGGGGAACAGGGCACTGTGCTGATGATAAGGGGAATGTAACCTCCTCTTCAGCTGGTGAAAGGGCATCTGTTCATACCAAGGAACCATCCATGGGAAGGGTGGGAGGGGGGCTCTTGGTAGTTGGTGATTCGATCCTTAGGCAGGTAGACAGCTGGGTGGCGAACCCACGTACTGACCATATGGTGACTTGCCTGCCTGGTGCAAAGGTAGTGGACATTACGCGTGTTTTAGATAGGCTGGTAGATAGTGCTGGGGAGGAGCCAGTGGTCGTGGTGCATGTCGGCACCAACAATGTGGGGAAATGAAGTCATGAGGTCCTGGAGGAGAAATTTAGGCTGCTGGGCAGGAAACTCAAGGCCAGGACCTCCAAGGTAGCCTTCTCAGAAGTGCTACCTGTTCCACGCGCAGGGCCGGGGAGACAGGCACAGATCAGGAGTCTCAATGCGTGGATGAGACAATGGTGTAGGGGGGAAGGGTTCACGTTTGTTAGGCACTGGGATGCTTTTTGGAACAAGAGGGAGCTGTACAAAAGGGATGGTCTCCATTTGTCTCAAGAAGGAACCAGGCTGCTGGCACTTAAAATCAAGAAGGTGGCAGAGCAGTTTTTAAACTGAATATTGGGGGAAAGCCAACAGGAGATGAAAAGTCTCTGGTTCAGGATGGCTCATCTCAGAGAGATGACGGGGTAGCTGTTGCTTTTCTACAGGGAGGTGGATTGGAATTGTCCTCTGAGACTGTGGCTAATGATATGGACTACCTGACAAGGTCTCGAGGCAGCAAGAGGAAGGTTGCGGGCTTAACATGTATGGGAAATTATAGGTGTTTCTATACAAATGCTAGAAGTGTCCAAGGAAAAATTGGGGAGTTGGAGTGCTTGGTGTTGGGAGAAAAAATAGACACTGGGGTATATCAGAAACTTGGTGGGATGAGGAAAATCAGTGGGATATGGTGATTCCCAGCTATATATTATATTGGAAGGATGGGAGGGAAAGGTTGGAAGTGGGGTGGCTCTGTATGTCAGAGTCCAGTAAGACTGAGAGGGTAAGAGAATTGGATTCACTTCTGGAAATGCTATGGGTTGAAATAGTGGGCCCAAAAGGAAACTTAAGTGCATTTGTTATCGCCCACCAGATCAAAAGACAGAGGAGGATTATAAAATGATGAATGAATTAAAGATAGCGGGGGGGGGAGGCAAGAGGCAGGAAGCAAGAGCCAGTGAGGGAGCTGGGGAAAAAGCAAGCTAAAGTATGGCTGCAACAGCAGCCTTGGAAAAGGAAGCAGGAGAAGGAAGTTGTTTATGGGCTGGATCTGAGCCCTGCAAGGGCCGAATCTGGCTGCAGGCCATATGTTTGAAACCCCTGACCTAGTTGAATGCCCAGAAATTCTCATCATCAGTTGAAAGAGACACATGTTTTTTTAGACCACCAGCTCCCCCTGCTATTGGCGATCCAATTAAATCCAAACATGTCATATTGCAGGAGTGCAGCAGGCTTCAAACCTGAAAGAAAAATCAAGAGATTAGGTTGTACAACAGACAAAGATTCTTCTCACCCAATCCAGGTTATCATAATCTATTGCGTATTTTCCCAAGAAATTCGATAATAGGGTTAAAACCTTCCCATATATGGCAGCATGTGTGAGGCACACGACCCCTTTCTCCCACTGTAGCACTTGTTTTGCCACTGCCAAGTTAACACACACACAATTACTTGTATTGGATATTAAATTTGTGCTTAGGGTTGCCAACTGGTCTGGAGAAAAATGTCTCACCCCTTTAAAAAAGGCTGAATGTAAAAATGGCAAGCTGAATCTTTTGATGGCATAGAGATAAACAATATAACCCAATAAATTACATTGTATTAAGCTTCTACTAAAAGCACAGGACAATTTTTTCCAGGTCAGTTGGCAACACTGTACAATGCACTCATACTCTCTTCTTCCCCCAAACTGGGCTTGCCTTGCCACAGTGCCTGACTTTCAGTTGAATTGTGCAGAGTCTGCAGAAGTGACTTAACAATAATGTGCTATATTTTCATGCCATAGTCAAGATTCATTTGTTGTGATCATCAAATGCACTTTTTGTGTCACTGAAGGTCTGCAAGGATATCAGTGGAAAAGCAATACACATGCTGATAAGGTCAAGCAGTGCTGTTATGCTTACGGTGCATCAAAATACAAAGACTGAATTATTGTATAATACAAAGTCATACTTGTGCTTGCATTTTCTTCTCTCCCATATGGAATTTGGAAAATGCTAAGGATATAGCCATCTTGTGTTACAACATCGTGCTCCTCACAGGGGTATCCATGATAGAGGATCAATTCTTTCTGCAGAGAAAAAAAAAAATTCTGAATGTAACTGGGAAAATATAGACAGACTCTTTGCCTTTATACAACCCCAGTGCTTTCCCAAATTCTTGGAACAGGCAAGGCAGTATCTACTATGCTTGAGACTGCAATGCTACTAAATCCTGCAGTTCAGCAATATGCCTGTCCAAAGCCATCATGGGAGCACTTTAATTGCCTATACCATGGGGACATTTCCTTCCTTCTGCCAGAAA
Organism: Gekko gecko; assembly: GCA_029375565.1. Classification (NCBI taxonomy): domain Eukaryota; kingdom Metazoa; phylum Chordata; class Lepidosauria; order Squamata; family Gekkonidae; genus Gekko; species Gekko gecko. The sequence goes on along the minus strand of JAPDNY010000008.1, from coordinate 38,969,769 downwards.
TCTGGGAGGGGAGGCTCATCACTCTGAGAATTTCATCCAGATGCAGAAAGGGGAATTGCACCCAGAAACATCAATCTACAATTAAATTCCAATATCAAAGAATTAAGAAAACTGAAAAACAACAAAATGACCCAAAGTTGTCTCCACCCCCCCTCTCTGACCCCCCCCTTACCTGACCAACAAAGTACTAAAATGCTGAATGGTGGTAAACACACGTTTTCACAAAATTCCATCGACTTCAATTTTAAAGTCATTTTTATTCTTCCCTGTGTTACTTACAATATTCATTAAAGTTCTTGGCTTATTTTTTTCCACCTTGAGGAATTCCTTGAACATCCATAGTGGCGTACAGGCAGCACATTGCTAACAAAACCAGCAACATCATCAATCACCCTGGAAGAAGGTTATCATATAGCAGGGGTCTTTTGGGGGGGGAGCGCACCGGAGCACAGCTCCGGGAGCTCAGGAGCCAAGCCCCGCCCTCAGCCAGCGTCCCGGAGAGTCTTTCAGGCAGCCGAGTGTCAATTTCAGCTCTATTATATCCTATGGGCCATTGATGTCAATGGTGAAAACTTAGGGTATATTCTGGGGGCTGGAGGGAGGGGTTTGAGGAGAGGCTCCAAACTCACAGGGTAGCTGATGGAGCCTCTCCCCAAGATACCCACCAAGTTTCAAGAACATTGGATGAGGGGGTCCAATTCTATGGGCCCCTAAACAGGTTGCCCCTATTCCCTCCATTGTTCTTTATGGTGGGAAAAAATTAATTTTTATTCCCACCATAGAGAACAATGGAGGGAATGGGGGGAACCTGTTTGGGGGCCCATAGAATTGGACCCCCTGGTCCAATGTTCTTGAAACTTGGTGGGTATCTTTGGAAGAGGCTCCAACAGCTATCCTGTGAGTTTGGAGCCCCTCTCTCAAACCCCCTCCCCTCTAGCCCCCAGAATATACCCTATGTTTTCACCATTGACTTCAATGGCCCATAGGATATAATGGGGCTGAATTGCCGCCAAATTTCTTTCATTCCCTCCTTTCCTTCTTTCTTTTTCTCTTTCCCTCATTCTTCCCTTCTCTCTTTCTTTCTTTCCCGCCTTCTTCTCTTCTCTTTTTCCTCCTTTCCCTGTTTCCCTCCTTCTTCCCTCTCTTTCTTTCCCTCCCCTTTCCTTCTCTTTCTTTCACTCTTTCTTTCACTCTTTCTTTCACTCTTTCCTTCTCTCTACTCTCTCTCTCTCTTTCCTTCCCTCTTTCCTCCTTCTGTGGCCCAACTCTCATGAGAAGGAGTTTAAACTTCAAACCCCTTCTCTCTTAGCTCCCCCACCCAGGCCAGCTGGGGAAGGGAAGGGGAGGCTTTTGAAGATGCCGCCCCCCCCTTTTGCTTCCCCTTCTTACATCACTTCCGGTGATGTCAGGGGGCGTGGCATATGCTAATAGCCTAATAGCTCATTAGCATACCATATGCTAATGAGCTCCTGCAGCTGTTCTTCTACGAAAAGACCCCTGTCATATAGTATTACAACCCAAATCTGTGTTTAGGTGCTGCTTTTTTCACTGTAATCTATTGAGAAAAGATGGCTACCGCCACATGGCTGGCCATGCGGTCCGAAAAGGGCCAGAGCTTTGTTCAAGAGAACAATAGAGACTGTGGATTCAAGGGCACACCAATGGGCTAGCCCAGATCCTAAAGTAGCCCAATCTGGACTATGGGCTTGTAAATAGAACCTATCACGGTGTTTGGGGTGTGTGCTGGGTGTTGTTTGGGTGTGGTGAGTTCAGGCATAAAAGGTGGCTTGCAGCCAGCCTCTGCAGGCTTATTCTGACGTAACCTAATAAAGAGCTGCTTGAATCACTATGCTGAGCTGCCGCTTCCAGTACATTTTATTCACGCACAGAGCAGCATACGGAAAAGAGGTCAATGTACATCTAGCAACATACTTCCATATAAGATACCACCCAAAAGCTGTCCCACAGTATAATGTTTTCCTGTTCCATGAAAAACACTCTATATTTGAAGCAACACATGCCAGTAACTTGCCTTTTTATCATTAACCAAAAGAAGGAGCAAGACAGAACAAAAATTCAAGGGATTAACTGGCAACAAGAAATTGTGTTCATGGTATCACCATTTAGTTACTTCAAAGAGTTATCATTCATCATATAATTTCTCCTCTAGCAATTATACAGGTGTAGGAAAGTTCTTTACAAATAATTTGTGTTTCCCTTTCCTTTCAGGCGCAATCTCTTATTCAAAGAATACCACAACAAACATGTGACCCAGGAACTGTCTGATTTTAATCAAAAGCAGGTACAATACTATTAGTTAATTACAAATCTCCCAGTAGCTATCTTCCCAGTTTATCAATAGGTAAACAAGGTGTCCATGTAATTACCAAAACCAGGAGGTCCTGTCAGAGTATGACCAAAGTTCCTCTCAGATTGCCCAGTTCTGCACCAGATAATGTTTACTCAGTTCAACCTTGCTTCCAGCCTCTGAAATGAAAAGTTCAAGAGGCAAAGAGTTCAGAGCCTGCACCCCACTATCTGTTTGTGACTCCTCTTGTACAAATAAGCTGTCTGTGCTAAACAGGAAGCTTGGAAAACTGGACGCAGTTCTCTGATTTAGTGGCTGAAAGGGATACAGTATATTTGCATATTCTGACCTGTAGGGACAGTTTTAATCTGTTTGGGACATGGAGGAATTATTTCTCTTAATGCCTGTATCATTTATTTCATGAAAGGTTGGTCTCTCCAAATAAAATGTACACATACTTGCTTCTGAAATAATAGAAAAACACATCTGAATATGTCTACAAGAATAATCTCAAGCAGGTCTACTGAGAATCCTACTTAAGTCCATTCAATGAGGCTGACTTTCAGGAAACCGTTTTTAGGGATCAACTGAAGTCAATTTTATACTCAGAACAGGGTTGCCAGCTCCAAGTTGGGAAATACCTGGAGATTTTGGTGGTGGAGCCTGCGGAGGGTGTGGTTCGAGGAAGGCAAGGACTTCAGTGGGCTATAATGCCATCGAGTCCACTTTCCAAAGCCACCATTTTCTCCAGGATAGCTCAGCCAATGGAAAGGACAGTTTGGAAGCCTTTTAAGGGCTCTCCGCCTCTTCCATGGAGACATTTGCTGCATGCTGCAGATCCCCCAGCCACCCTTCTGTGAGGCAACATGGGATTAGCTGGTCACCTCAAGGCCAAGGAGGAATTTTGGGGTCCTTATGGCTGATTTTTTTAGGAGAACATTTTTTTTTTCCTTTTGGCTTCGTGTTGTTCTCAGGCAGTGGTATAAACAGGACTGGTAAGGCCATAACTAGTCATGAATAGGGTGGGTTGTTCAATACAGAGACTGCAAATTGGTGAGCATCAATGCTCCCTCTAAGATGTGGAGTCTTGTGAGTAAAAATTCTACTTTGTGAGCTACTGGCATTAAAGTTGTGAGCGAGCAATTTGGCTACTGCATAAATTGGTTTGCTCTGGAGCCATCCTTCCTGAGCTAAGTCAAAAATGTGTGAGCCGGAAGCTAAAAAAACTGTGAGCTAGGTCACACTAACTCAGCTTAGAGGGAAGACTGGTGAGCACCCTCAGGCATCATAAGATGAAGGCCTGTCTGTGCAATAGCCATCATTCATCATACTCGAGGATGGATTGGGAAGAGCAAAATCAATTTTTTGTTATCTATGTGGCATGTTAGGGGCAGGGCAGCACCTCTTGGCACACTTCACATGCAGGCAAACAAGGACTAACAAGGCTAGCATTTTTGGAGGCAGGATGAGGTTACCCAAATGATGGCTTGCTGCCAGGCTGCACCCAACTAGAACATGTCTAGCAGATAGGAAAGTTCACATGGGATCAGGCAGTCCACAGTTATCCAAGGCTAACACTAGTAGTTAATTCTGAGTAAACAAATATTCAAGCCAAAGTAATCGCATACCTTGTCCGCTGCCTCAGGAAGATATGCAAGCTGGAGCTTCAGCAGGTTTCACTGCAGCTACAAAGAGCTAAGGCAGAATATACCTTGATGACACCTAGAAAAACAGATCAAACCTTGATCATATGTCAAATATCTCATGCCTTGATTATACCTAGAAAAGCGTATCAAACCTGAGAGAGGAGTAAAAGAGCAAACAAATGGATTGAAATTTCAAAGAAAGCAAACATAATTTATTATAGAAAAGTCTATTATCAATAAAGTGTTTTTTTAACTTTTTTTAAAGTACTCTTAAAAGTTTCTCTTGATATAACAGTAAGCATTTTTTTAAAAAGATCCTCTGTATGTGTCAAAAGAGACATATGCCCAACAAATATGTCTCTATAAATTTTAAAACAGAATTTGTTTTGAAATCAAACGTGTTTCATACTGGTCTGGAATTCTCCCCACCCTTATCTTCTCTGCTCCATCTCATGCCATCTTATGTTTGGTAAATCTTTCTACCTGCAACATTTTGCTCCTGACCTTCCTTCAAGGAGCTCAGGACAGCCTACATGGTTGACTCCCCCTCAGGTTATTCCCACAACAACCCTGTGAAGCACTACTGGCTGAGAGGCAGTGAGTACTGCAAGGTCACCCAGTGAGTTTTATGGCTAAAATCTAAGTAGGGATTTGAACATGGGTCTCTCCAGTCTTAGTCCAGATCCATGTCAACATTCTTCCTCCTCCAAACCCCACTAATTTGAGATCCAAAATCCAATACAAATGGAAGGTCCCCATTGGCTGAGGGGGTGCCCCATGTATTGAGTCGAATTATATTCTGAATGTTTCTAAATTTTCTAAATTTAAATCATTACTAGTCTGCTATATTAATGCTGATGTCAAAGTTGCACTGAGCTAAGCTATTTGCAAGCAAACATATTTAAAGCAGACGCAGTCTGGATTGTGAAGCTGCAAGGCTGTGAACTTACCAGTGGCGGTTCCTTGTGACTGGGCAATACAATGCAAATTTTGTTGGCTGAAAGTTAATTCTGACAAGATAGAGGTTCTCTGGGTTAGTAGAAAGGCATACCAGGGACTTCAGATCTCTCCTGTCTTGGATGGGGTTATAGTCCCCTTGAAAAACCAGGTTTGCAGTCTGGGAGTGCTACTTGACAGTGCAGCCACCTTAGAAAAACAGGTAGCTGCTGTGGCTAGGAGGCTGTTTGCCCAGCTTCAGCGGGTATGACAGCTGCATCCATTCCTGGGTCAGTAAGATCTAGCTACAGCGATCTATGACTTAGTTACATCTAGACTGGACTCTTGCAATGTACTCTACTTGGGGCTACCCCTGAAGAGTGTTAGGAGGCTGCAGCTAGCACAGAACACCGTGGCTAGACTTGTGGTTGATGCCAGCTATCAGGAGCATGTGACCCCAGTATTATGGCAATTATACTAGCTACCAACCTGTTCTCAAGTCCTATTCAAAGGGTTGGTTTTGATCTTAAAAGCCCTACATGGTTTGGGACCTGGGTATCCAAAGGATCGTCTTCTCTCATGTATTCCTGCCTGGGTATAGATCACGGGGAGAGGCTCTGCTGAATATCCCATCAATCGAAGAAGCCCATTTGGTGGGTACACAAGAGTAGGCCTTTTCATTTGCAGCCCCACGATTATAGAACAACCTTCCCAGGGAGGTGCACCTTTGGCAGCTGAAGATGGTTTTATTTAGGATCTTTTATTTAGGATTAAAGCAGGCCTAAACTGTGGTTTAAAATTTTGATTTTAGGTCTTCTATGTAATTTATGTATTTTATTAATATTTTAAGCTGTCTTGAGCTCTGTAAGGAAGAAAGGCAGCTAATACTTTAAATAAATAAATAATAAATCAGTACTGTTATTTAAGGCAGCAGAATAAATACTTTTTCTGTACTTTTAGAGTTTAGAATTTTGTCCCAATATTACAAACATTACAAACATTTTTTAAAAGCTTCTCTGGATTGATCATTTCCCCAAAATATTACAAACATTAAAAATAAGACTTTATTTTGTTTTTACAACAAAAGGAATAGAATATTTCATTTTATTGACCTCCAAAACATTCAGTTTGACACCAATATGACCATCACATGAGAATGTGAAAAAAGATCTGCCATGTTGCAAAATAGCAGCTACACAAAAAGTGGCTGTCTCTGCAACTAATATAATAGCTCATTTGGCTTTTTGCCCTCAAAAACATATATTTTGGCACCAAGATGAGCATCCTACACGAATTTTACATATAGAAATCACCATAGCTACCATCTTGGAAAACTGTGGGTACGGGAAAAAGGTCCCCAAATTGGAATGCCTATCCAAGAAAATTTTAAAGCAATAGTGTCCTGAAACGTGCATGAACAAATTCTCTGTATATATATATATTTTTTTTTTTGCAGAGGTCTATTGTGGATCCATGCCTAGGGGAGGATATATAGAATCAGTGGTACTTCACCTCTCCCTCTTTGTGTGAAGTTAAATGTGGAATAGTTGAGATTTTAGCTGCTACCACACTGATGGTTTTCTCTACTTTGGTTACCAAACTGGAGCATCCACATGACACTGTGGTCTAGCCATGCTCCAATAACGTTTTTTTCCATCCCTGGTACACTCTTTCCCAAACCTGATTTTCTCTCATCTTTTTGGGAAGACTGCATTATCGTTCTGGAACCCCTGCACAAACAGCATGAAAGGAATTTGATTTGCCTCACCTGTTCCAGGCAGAGACCTGCAGAACGACATGTGAATAATCCATGAAGTATTCATTCTCAGCATGGAGATCTACAATCAGGAAAAAAAGACAAAAGCAGTAATTACATTTGAGTTTTAAAGGCTTCTGATTATGTGAAACATTTTAAAATTACTATGGATGCATCAGATTGTGGACTGGGAACAGTCTTATTAGGGGATTTTTGAGGTTACCAAGAATACTGCAGTTTATTTAAGAAGGGGCTGATAGCTCAAGAAAGCAACTTACCTCCAATGAAGAACGAATGGCCTTCCACGATATGGCCTTTGTATAAGGCCATGTATATGGGGACAGGAATTCACATGGCATCATGCCCTGCCATGGTTACTCTGGAGAAATGTTCTACACCCTAGGATTCACATCAAAGTTACAAGAAATGGGTCTGCACTCTTTACATGCTCAAAGTGCCATTCTACAGGTTAACAGCTAGCAATGGGAAGCTAGCAGGGGTAGCCAAACTGTGGCTCAGGAGCCGCATGTGGCTCTTTCACACATATTGTGTGGTTCCCAGCAGGGAGGCTGGTGATGCAAAGGGCCAGCCAACTTGGAGAAGGCATTTGTCTCTTTAAATTCCTTCTCCAAGCCAAGACAGCCAACATCTGGACAGGGTGGGATTTGGAGGACACATTCCTCCCCACCTCCCCCCATCTATTTGCTTTCCTTCCGCTTTCTTTCCACCTTTCTCTCTTAGACAAATAAATATAATTTGTAAACAAATATCATTGAACAAATAAATATCATTATCAATATCTGTTTTTATCCCTTTTGTTTTTATTTTGGCAGTCTCATTTAATATTAATAAAAAGCAAATCTGCATATTTTCCAGTAAAAAGAGTGTAATATTTGTTCATGTCTTGCGGCTCTCAAACATCTGACGTTTATTCTATGTGGCTCTTATGTTACACAAATTTGGTCAGCCCTTCTACAGGGGAAGGAGTCAGCTCTGCAAGCAATTCAGTGCCATGGATATGTAGTTAGAGATTTGGGAGCCCATTGCTAGATTGCAAGTGATTCTGGACTTATCTTTCCCGCCACTGTATCACCAATCCCACTTTGGAACACAAATTTCCCTCTGCATTGCATGCTGCTCCCGGTCTCCTTGTGCATCGGTTCAATTTTAACCTTCCACATCGTTTTATTGCTATCTAGTGCTGACCCTGAGGTCACCCTGGCATTCCCCAGGTTTTCTGAATTTGGCTTTTCACTGGACTATTTACTCCTCCCCACCACTGACCCACGGTGAACAATAAGCAGACAACTTGATGCAGATTCTTTTATGCTCCTCCTTCCCCACTGCCTCTTGTTATATACGAATCAGTCTAGACATCCACCAGGCGGCAGTCATCTATTCTTTGGTTTTTTAATGGATGTGAATCTAAAACCCTGCCTCCACTTCAGGCTGCAAACTCATGGCTGGGTGCGTGGGATGCCCCCCTGCCTTCTTGCCTTTTGACAGGACCTGCACTGAGGAAAGGGGGGGGAACCCTACTACTCTCCTTCCCTTTCAGGCCTCAAACTCACTGCTGGGTACACAGGATGCTCCCCCCTTGCCTTTTGACAGGACCTGCATTGAGGGAAGGGGGGGAAGCCTCCTGCTCACCTCCCCTTCAGGCAATCTTCTGTTCAAGTGTTGAATTAATATGAAGGCAACTTGTGACAGCTTAAGGGTGGCACATGCAGAGAAAACATCACGAGACTGTGGGTCTGATGAAGAATGCAAGCATTTATCCCAAGCCAAAATGGAACTGGCTCCACAGCAGAGAGAAAGTAAATTATGCAGAATCACCCTGTATCTCCTCCTTTTGGACAGGAAGGGAGAAACTAGAGAGAAATAGGTAATTGAGGATTAAGAAAGGCAGATCTATCCAGACTCCCACATGAACAAAAACATAGCTTGCAAGCAGCATTTTCCCAGTTACAAATAATCAGAAACCAAAACACCAAATTCCAACAGTGGCACTAGAAATTACAGGACAAGAACTGGTACCTGATTGATTGACTAAGCAGACCCACATTCAGATTGGGAGGCCTCTCTGGGGAGTATCTTAGGAAGGATGAAGGAAGTTTTGAAAAATGAGAGCTGGGAATGTGCTAGCTAAGAATGAAGTTCAAAGGGAGTGATGAAATCTAGGAAGCCAAAAAGTGATAGGTTTTTACTGGTTAAAAACTGTAGACAACAGAAAAAGTTACAGTTAACTGTTTAGAACCTGTTAGAATACCAAAGTCTGTTACAATTAATCTAGATGGTGACACTACTGCTGCAGAGAAGTGTATGGTAACATCAGATTCAGTGACCTGGTTCACGTTGTTTAAAATATCTTAATAGGAATCTGTTAGAATATTCGGTGTGTCTTTTCATAATATATTGCTTCCTTTTCAAAGAACTTCAGTTTTATGGAATCATTTAACAGTAAATGATAAACCTACCTGCCTGGCACAGGCAGTGGTGGCTTCATTTCTCACTCTTCCCCCCTTCCTCCAGTCACTCACCCAGCATGGGTGGCAACAGCCACTCCCATTCCTGCACTCATGCACATCCACCCTGAAAGAGATGCTCCCTTGCATTGACTGCATAAGTGCAGACAACATTCCTCTCTTTGGGGAAGATTTAAACCCCTTTCCATTTGATTTATTTGTTCATCTTGGTTTTTTGCATTTTTCTGCAAATCAGGAGGATTGCCCAAGTCTGCAGAAGAATACCCCACCTGAACCTGGCCTCATCATTCTCTGGGTTTTTCTATCAGCATGGGAGCCACGTTCAGAATTAGATATGTGATATTACATCAGAACTGATGAAATATTTATATTTATCTTCCTCCATGCCCAGAACTTCTTCCAACCATTGATTTTTCCCTTGTTCTTTAAAAATCAAAAGGGATCAATTCTGCAAAACAGTAGTAAGATCTGCATTATGCTGGTGATCACCCAGAGGTCTGTAATGGCACAGAAACAACATATGTGGCATGAATATAGATAACCTCTATAATTGCTAGTACAGTGGAATGAATTCCAGGAAAGGAAACAAGATTGAAGATTCTAAAACTGGCTGGATAATTGTAGGAATAGAGATTTGGTTGTTAATTTCAGCATATAAATGTGTACTGGGTAATGTTTTCATTATATCTCTATAGACTTGGACTGCTAGCAGCTTAAAAGCACTGAAGTTGATTCATTCCAATCTGGTTTCCGCCCTGGCCACAGGACAGAGACGGTGCCGGTCACCCTCACGGATGACCTCTGGAGACACCTGGATTGGGGTGGGTTGGCACTGCTGTTGCTTCTTGACCTAATGGCACCATTCAACACAGTCAATTATCTATTGGCCCACTGCCTCACTGGCGTAGGAATACAGGTGACTGCCTTTCAATGATTTTCCTCCTTTCTCCATGGCTGGGGACAGAGGGTGGTACTTGGTGAGATGGTCTGCCTGCAATACCCACTGGAATGTGGTGTGCTACAGGGGGCAATCCTCTCGCCAATACTATTCAACCTCTATATGCGCCCCCTCGCCCAGCTGGTACGGAGGTTTGGGCTGGGCTGTCAGCAGTACACTGATGACACCCAGCTCTATCTGTTGTTGGACGGCTGCCCAGATTCTGCCCCAGAAAATCTGGTCAGGGCTTTGGAGGCCATGACGGGGTGTTTACAGCAGAGTCAGCTGAAACTTAATCCATCAAAGATGGAGGTCCTGTACCTACGCTGCCCCAAGCATTGTAGCCCGAGTTGGACCTGGGAGCAACTAAGTATTCAACGCACATTAACACCCAGTCTTAGAATCATCCTTTATTTAACTCTTAAGCATCCAAGGGATCAGTTATTCATGTCCCATTTTCAGTTAGATGATAGAAGCATCTTAAAGTCCAGATTCTATTGAGTGATTCATGTGGAAAAAAAGAGATGAGTCTCTCCCGTCTCCATAGCCAAGGGATTTACAGAACAATGGGAGGAAAAGGGCAATAAACCAATTTTCGTGGGCTAGTTTAATACAGGAAAAGGAGGTTATCTAGAACCAATCAGGAAGACTACTTCTGACCAACTGACCTTATGGTTACTAGAACTACAGTACCCAGAATTCATTATATGTTTAAAGATACAGTAAACAATTTTCTATGCTTTACTATTCTGATCTTTGCTGGGGGCAGCAGAGTACCTGAGTTGGAAGGGAATGTTGGCTGGTTCAGGAATCAGACTCCTGGCCCTGGACAGGGCACCACTGGTGCCGGCACCAAGGGTGAGGAGCTTAGGGATGATTCTGGATGCCTTGCTTACTACAGAGGCCTAGATCACGACTGTTGCCAGATCTGCCTTTTATCATCTGCAGCGGATCAGGCAATTGGTTCCTTATCTCTCCTCCTAGGACTTGGCTACAGTGACCCATGCAATAGTCAATTCTAGGTTAGATTACTGTAACTCACTCTGTTCAGGCTTACCCTTCAATCTGATCCAGAAACTCCAGCTAGTGCAAAATGTAGCTGCACACCTCCTGACTGTGACGTCTGTGTGGGCACGCATTCAGCCGGTTTTACGCCAACTGCACTGGCTACCAAATGAGTACCAGATCTGTTTCAAGGTGCTGGTATTAACCTTTAAAGCCTTGTGCGGCCTGGGACCAACATATCTAAGGGACCGTCTTTCCCTGTATGCTCCTCAGAGAGCCTTGCATTCAGCTGACCAGCATCTCCTGGTTGTCCCCAGCCCAAAGGACATCTTCTTTGCCCTGTCCTTTGCCTGATGGAACATGCTCCCATTTGAAATCAGGGCCCTGCAAGACTTACTAGTTTCACAGGGCCTGTAAAAGGGAGCTCTTCTGACCAGGCCTTTGGTTGAGGCAGCAGATGCCCAACCATCTGGCCTCCCTTGCTGAAAACTGCCCTGTTATATCTGCCCATTCCATCTTTGTTCTGTCATCCAGTTAGCATTGCTGGAACTAAATTAATAAATGTATTGGTTTGCCTCTTTTAATGTTTTAAATAATTTATTGTTCTGTTATAATTGATTTTAATGGTTTTGAAACTGCTTTGTCATTAGCCGCCCTGAACCTGCTCGCAGGGAGGGCAAGATATAAATAAATAAATAAATAATCACAATTACAACTTTTGGCTTTATTTGGGGGCTAAACTGTAAGCATTTATTTATTTTACCCTATTGGAAAAAGAAGCCTGGTTGTATTTGGATCCAAAGTAAAGTTTTCATCAGAGTCGCGTTTTCATCTATGGTTATGCCTACAGATTATGGCAGAGAAGACCAAGGACAAGATCTGTGGCATAAACAGAAAGAGTTCAGTTATTAAGGCTGAAGCCTATAGTCAATATGTGAGTGCTCAGTGAGTGCTCAGGAACAGCGGAGTGGTCTGTAGTAAAAGAAAAAATAACAAAAGGTAAATAGTGCCGTCTAGGAGGCTGCAAAAGCTCTACTTTCGTGCTAAAAGCCAGAAGTCATTGGTGGGGAGCCAACCTCTTCTTGAGATCGGATTTTAAGACCAGCCTGCTAACAAGGAAGTTTAGCGGTTAACCCATTCCTGCCTGCATTTGCTCACTGGATGAGAATTCAAAGTCTTTGTAGTAACATTTCCCAAAATGAGTGGGATCCAACTTTTTCCTTTTGTTAATTACAAGTTAAAAACTTTCACATTTTTACTTCCATTCCACCTGACCTGCCATGCACGACATAGCGTAAGGCACAGAATATGTCACAGTTTAGCTTCTCTCACTTGCATGCTTACGTGTTGCTTAAAGTACTACAGTTTTGCTTGAGGCGCTAGAAGGTTCTCTAAAGACCAATGCTCCCCTCTACTGGCTATTCTTAAAACAGTAGTATAAACTTTATGTATATCATGTCACTGAACAAGAATTAAGTGAAACCATAAAATGTTCGCCCTGATCACTGGATACATTTTGTTCAAAATCACTCACCTTTTCCCAAGAAAACTGTATCTTCTGTATTCCATACCTTTTTCATCATGTAGTTCCCACATAGTTCTGAAAGAAAAAGCAACATCAAGTTAAATTTCCATGCAGAGTAACCTTTTTCTAAGTATTTTCAGATACCACCTTGCTCTTAAACCACTTATTTCTCAGGGCATCCCCCTCCCCCGTTTTTTGGAAGATGTTTATGTGTTCAAAACATTTCTACACTGCCTTTCCACACATCACTGAAACACTGAAACAGCATTTAGAAATGTGTATACAAAATATTTACATAATTCCATAAAACATAAAAACACACTAGGGAGGAATGGCAGTAATAGTAGAGTAATGCCAAACAAAAAAAAGTCTTCACCCACTAGTGGAAGATGATAGAGGCGGGATAGATGAATCTCCTTGGAGAGGGAGTTCCAAAGTTTTAGCTCCACAATGGAGAAGGTACCACAGTGGTCAGATCTTTTCTGTCCATGAAAGGCCGCAGTTGGGTAACCAGTCCAGGATGGTAAAAGGCACTCCTGGCCACAGCTGCCTCCTCCTTATCCAGCAGTAAAAACAGGTCAAAGAGGACCCCCAGACTACAGACTTGTTCCTTCAAGGGCAGTGCATAGTTTAGTGCAAGTTTGTGCATATGTGTGTATATATACACATATACATATGCACACACATACATAGGATTTATTAGTTTAAAAGATGATCAGCTAAGAAAGCACTTGTTTAGTTGGTTGACCTTAATGGGAAAAGTACTACAACATAAGCTGTAGCCTTTAAAGTTCAACAGCAGAACTTTTGGTAATGTAATACAATCTAAGGGCTGCAGTCAGAGGGGGAGTTTGGCCAAATATAGTTGTTTGTCCCTAATGGATTAAACTTGCTGGTTCACACAGCCACATCTGACAGCCGTTCCCCAGTCATACTCACCCCATCCTAAAATGAGTTGGAGATGGAGTAAATAGACAGTAGTTGAATCCCCGCGCACTCATCCCATGTTTCCAGACCTCTGAATTCCCTTGGTGCGTGTTCAACCCATTTTGGAAGTGTGAACTTTTAGTTCCGGTTACACCGTTTTGTTTTTGAAAATGGCAGGGCATATGCATGGGCACCCATCCACATCCAAGGAATGGATTTTTTTCCCCTTTTTTAAAAAAAGGTCGAAGTTGTTGGTGGTTTTTAAAAGACCAGACCGCATGCTCCATGGTTGACATACAGCACTAATCTGACCGGCCAGATCAGGATGGGAGTCTGAAAAATCCTCATCACAGAATGCACAGGAGTAACTAGAGGTGCGCCCAAACCACGCCAACCTGCCAGTCTGTCCACAGCCAAGATCTAAAACATATGCAGAGGGAGCATGACTAGTCACGTCCCGTTTCCTCCCTCTGGCCTCCTGTCACACCTTCAGCAGCCACCCGACTTGCAGAACACAAGGGAATCCATTTTTACCTCCCTAACTCCAAAAGCTTCCTCGCTCGCTTTGAGATGGTCTGCTGTTGCAAGCCCAGTGGCAAAGCCTTGGGGGGGGGGGGGTACGCGGCAAAACGACTTCGTCACTACAGAACGGCTGCCAGGCCCCTCACACCTCAAGGGTAAGCCAGCCTCTTCCAAAAAGAAGGTGTGGTTTTAAGGCAGGTTGGGGCCCCGGTTAGAACAGAAGAGGGAGAGCTATATGGGACGGAGCTACTGGACTCCACGACTCGCTCAGCGTTACACCGGCGCGCTTGCAAACTGCCAAAGCGCGCACATACACGTTTAGACAGCTGCCGCCAGGCTGCAGGTCTCTCCCTCTAACGGCGGATAAGGGCAACGCGGCTCTGAGGCAGGAAGCAAGGAGGAGACAGACTCCTCCGCGCCCGCCCCCGAGGAGCAAGGCCCGTCCGTCCTCCTCTCTGCCGGTCCGGCTATGGAGCGGGTGCTGATCGTAGGCGCCGGCCTGACGGGGAGTTTGTGCGCTGCGCTTTTGCGCAGGGCGCTTCCCCAGCGCCCGCTACAAATCGTGGTGTGGGAGAAGGCGCGGGGCGCAGGTGGGTCCCTCCCGTCCCCTTCTCTGCAGAGCCCGCCGGGTGACAAGGCTTCGGCTGGGATCTGGGGAGGCTGACGTGTTGCGCCGCTCTGCCCGAAGTCCCGCACGCGCTGCAAATACAGAAAACTGTCCCGTAGAAGCTGCTGCTACGTCCGGCGTGAATTGATCTCAGCGACAGATTAAATTTTGTTGCCTTCTTAACGCTGGGGGGTTAGCCTAGTGGCGGCGGCCGCCGGGGCGGGGAAAAAAATAAACGGGAGGCTTGTGGCACTTTGGAGACATTTGACTCCAGCGCAAGCTTTCAGAGCTGATCCTCGCTAGGACGTGAGTGAAGCGCCACTGCCCTGCCTCCTGAAACAGTGGCCTTTAAGGCTGCCAACCTCCAGGGGGGGACCTGGAGATCTAGAATTAGGACTGATGTCCAGACGACAGAGACCACTTCCCCCTGGATCAAATGGCTGCTTTGGAGGGTTGGCTCCATGACATTATACCCCACTGAGATCGTGCCCCGCCCTCCCCGGGCTCCACTCTCCAAATCTCCAGGTATTTCCCAATCCACACTAGTTCACAGAAGCTTAACGCTGGGAGATGCTAGCCTTTAAGGTGGCGGCCTGTTTAAGATTCCCTTCCCCTTCTGTTCAGGGGAAATGAATGGCATTACTTCAGAGTAAGGTCTAATAGAAACGAGTGACACTTAACTCCCCAGTAGATGTGCACAAGCTTGGGCTCTGCGACCAAGGCGTGTGCGCGGCGAAAATCCCCCTCCAAAGGAGATTGGCTTCAGGCTGGGAGAGCGGAGAAGCGGTCCTTCCGCCGGGTTGGTTGCTTTAAAAGCGAGGCGGCAAAGCCCGGCCGTTTGCTCCAATCGCGTCCCCGTCACTTGCCAGTTACCACGGCGCCCGGGATCAAGTTTGCCCCTCGGAGGAAGCTGATTGGACACGAGCGGCGGTGCTTAAAAAAAATTCTGTCTCTATGCACGTGATTTTAAGGGGGAAGAATGTCTACGAGCCGGAGCGCTCACGATCCGAGGTGCACGGCAGATCTAGGAGCCCAGTATATCACGCGGGAACCCGAATATGCCAAAAAACATCAAAGGTGAGGAGGAATGAACGGGGTTCACTGTCTGGGGTGTGTCAACGAGCTGATGCTACTGTTGTAACAAATGGTCGTTGATACCCTTTAATATTTCCTCACTACCAATGAATGAAATGTGTGTTGTTGTTTTTTAAAAAATGCTAAAGTGACTTCTAAGAGGAAGAAAAAAACCCTTTCTGAACAAAAGAAGCTGAATTCCATTGAAAGGCACACTGTAAGTTTTCTAACTAGCTTATTGGAACAAATAATTTCAGCATGCCTTGCTCACTCTTGTTCGGTTTATTCTTACTTACATGTACCCAGTGTTGTGTTTTCTAGTCTGAGGAGCCATGTTGTGTGTTGGATTGAGTGAGTGATTGTGCTGGACCAACCCTATATGTACAAGTGACTCACTTAGAGCTTTGCCAGATATAAATATATGCTTTTAAGTGTAAGGGTTTTTAGATACAAATGACATCTCAGTTACCATTAGAATTGACTTGCAAGCTCAGCTGAGATTAGTCCATCTAGGGTTCTGTTTCCAGCAGCAGTTAGGCTAAGCTTGCCGACTCCTTAACGGTCCACTGGGTTTGAAAGACATTTAGTGTGAAACTCCTTGGCCTCCTCTCTGACACTGTGTCGGCCTTCAACGTACCAAGGAGCCTAGGGAGGTGTTAGGAGGAGCACAAAGTTAGATACTTGGAAAGAAAATATCAAAGTTTTGTTCTGGGAATACCCATGCCCAGCTGACTAGTTGGCATATTAACTTTCTGTTTATATTTTGCTTTTAGCTTTTATGAAGAGCTGTTGTCTCATGGAGTGCTGAAGCCATTGACAGCTACAATAGAAGGAATGGCAATAAAGGAAGGAGTGGAGAATTTTGTAACACCTCAGGGAATTTCCTCCATTGTCAAGCATTATTTAAATGAGTCAGGTAATGTCCAGGATATTTGTGAAGGATGGGTTCTATTGGCTCTGATTTTTATCGCAATTATCCCTTGAAAATATGTAGTACTTCAGACAAACGTTTGGAGGTGGTGATCCTAAAATACATTTACATAGTCACATGTCTCACTGATTAAACGTCGGTTGAACTTGGAGTTCCATAAGTGGAACTTCTAGACATTTTGGCCCTAAAATGTAACTGGGATAGAAGAGGATATGGATTGGGGCTACAGCACTGAGGAACAAAGGTTGACTCCTTGCCCCATGCCATCCACCGGTTCAAAAATGGCTCCCCCCATCTCTTGGTAAAGAAGATGATGGGGACCACAGGGATACCTCCCTTTTTTCTCCCAGTGCTACCAAAAGGAGCATGGGGGTCATTTGATGGGAGAGGCATGCCCTGGGGCAAGTATCATCCCTCCCCTTTCCCCACATGCTGATCTCTGATCCACGTCCATGTCTTCTGCACAGTTGTCTTGCTCCAGCTTACATTTCCCTCCGGGCTTGGGGCCTCAGAGGACTCTGCTGTAGCCCAGTGTTGAAGGCAATCAAGCCTCACCCCTCTTTGGGAGTTTTGCTTGCCTAACCACAGGCCAAACCTTTTCTTAATTTCTACTGCCATACTCTCTTTTATCTTGCTACAGAGTATGGGGGTGTTGATTCACACCTCTGCTTTTTTTGTCAGTTCCCTCTGATCCTTGTCTCTGAAGTCTGGGAAGCTTCCAAGAACCTCTGTCACTGAGGAAGGGTAGGCAGTCTTGTGTCATCCCAGCAGTCAGAGCTACTACTTGGCTTGCCTGCAAGATTGCAACTGCCTCACTCTGTGCTCATTCCAGAAATACCCTTCTATGGTTTGCATTGCTACTTGTGCTTGCCATTTCCAGTCTAGCACTGTCGAGGTCTGGTTTTCCCAGAGGCTGTGCTGCAAGCTCTACCATTGCTCCAGGACACATGCTGCCATATAAGGGTTCCACAATGGCCATATTAAACATAGTTCCTGCCTTCAAAGTGTGCTACCTAGTGACTAGAGCCAGGTTGCACCAGACACTTTTGTTCCTTGGGGACAAGGCTTTTCCTCACTCACACAGAGAGTCTGCAGCTTCTGGCTCATCTTTGCAACTGTGGTCAATGATAAAAGCATTTAGTGGAAGATGACAGAAAGTGCTCTCTTCCCCAGTCTTTACATCAGGGTTTCCCCCTTCCCAGTCTTGTTGAGTCTGTGAACATTTTGGGGATTTTGAAGAAGGGCAGTGGGCACCGGCACCAAATAGATGCAGTGCTTGATGGGACCAATGACAAAATGGTTTCCCTTTGGGACCGGGCACAAAATATAAAATGTTGAGCAGTTCCACAAAACAACGGTAAGTTCCAAGTTTCACCAAGTGCCCTCTTCAAATATCTCATTGTCAGATCATTCAGAAGGGTAATCCGGGGGAAGTGTGGATGGGGAAGAGGGGGATTGGAAGCAGTCTTACACTGCCATCCTAAGGAGAGTTGCACCCCCTTAAGTCCATTAACTTCAATGGACTTAGAAGGGTGTAACTCTGTTTAGGAGAGCACGGTTAATTGCCTTACTAAGCTGGGATTTGCCATAGGAAATTACATAGTCCAAATGAGATCACTAGGAACTAGGAATCTCTTAATGAGAAATACTAATTTGGACTTCAGCTCTTTCTAAGGCTTCAGAGCTACGTCAGACAGTACCTCTGATGATTTTTTTAAAATTTTATTTAATACATTTTTATTCCTCTCTTACTCAGAGGAGGTCAGAGTGGCTTACATCATTCTTCTCTCCTCCATTTTATCCTCACAACAACCCTGTGAGATAACTTAGGTTGGGAGAAAGTGACTTGGCCCAAGTTCACCCAGCCAGCAACCATTACTGATATTGTGGTCCTCATTAACCACTGAGGGTTAGATAAAAGGGGAGGCTTGTTTCTCTCTGAGACTGCCGTCGTTTCTGGTAACCATGCTTATGTAGAGTTATGTCCAGTCTTCTCCTCCTGTTCTGGCTCACAGAGATTGTATTGCAGAAATCACTCACTACATTTCCTATGACTGACGCAGAAGATCTAGTTTCAGTCACCAAGATGGTGGGCAGAAGAGGAAGGCCAATAAAATGGATCCTCATGAAAACTGTGTGTATGAGTGTGTGTGAGAGAGAGTGAGCGTATAATGGCTTAAAATTCAGCGAAAGTGTCCTGTGTGTTCTCTAGGATGCCTTACCCTTGCACCACCCATGGTTATGGTACTATGCCTCCTTAATTTTATATTTTTTAAAAAAAAAAATTACCTTGTATACTTGGAGTGGCTTTCAATCGTGATTAATATCACAACGCTCAAAACAAAAGTGAGAACAAGTAAGACACACAGAGCAGCAGCACAAGTATCCAGGTTAGTTGCCCACAAATGTCCAAAGACATAAGTAGGCCTTGCAGTTCATTTTAAAAAGCCATTAAGGATGCCTTGGAAGGGACATTTCATGATCCTGGAGCCACCACTGAAGACCTCAGCTCCTTCACTAAGAACAGTGAACTCTGTTGCTCATTTAAGTGAGCTCAAAGATAGGATAGATAGAACAGAAGAGAGGTCACTTGATGCAGATCTTAATTGGTACATATGGGGGAGCGGAGGGAGAACGATGGTCCCCCACATATGCATGTCCTAGGTTATCAGAGTTTTAAAGATTAAAACCATCACCTTGCATCAATCCTTGAAGATAAATAGCAGCCAATGCAAGCATTGCCTTCTTTCGGTGAGACACTGGGCAGCATTACTTTAAGTACATCCTGTAATGCTTTAACCAGTCAGGAGGGGCATGGAGCTAAGATGCACCTGATGGCCTTCAGAGCTGCCAGTGCCCTGTCCACTTCCTTGGAAGTCAGCCAGCAATGGCAAGAAGTGGTATCTGATATGCCATAATAGGGACATCCAGGTCTTAGGGATCTGAATGATTTCAGTAAGGAAGAACCAAGAAAAATCATCACATTGGGCACTAGATCACTTGGGATCTGGTAAGTCAGTCAGGGCATGTTATCTCATGCACCATTATAAACAGCTCTGCTAGACACGATTCAGTCAATACACTGGGGACAGAGGGGAAAAAAATTCTGGCTGCAAAATTTCCTGGCTGCTGCCACTGCTGCTTCATAGTCAGGCCTAAAATTTTTATTTTATTTATTTTACAAAATTTGTATCCTGCCTTTCTGTCCTCACAAGGGACACCAGGGTACCTTACATAATAAAATCACATTTTAAATATTAAAACCAACAGAAGCAAGTCCCTTGGGGAGAAGTTCCAAAGTTTTGGTTTGTGACTCTCTTCGGTTGCCATCCATCTAATCTCCAAAGTTGGGGCCCCTAAACTAGGGCCTCAAAAGGTTACTGTCTTGGTTGGGTACGTTCATGAGGCAGTCCTTCAGGTATTTTGGTCGCAAACCATATAGGGCTTTAAAGGTCAATACCAGCACCTTGAATTGGACCCAGAAGCAAATTGGGAGTTGGTGTCGATGAAAAAAGATTGGGGAGATAGGGTCCCTACAAACCACTCCAGTGAACATCCAGGTGGCAACATTCTGCATTAACTGAAATTTCCATACCCTTCCCAAAGGCAGCCCTCTGCAGAGTGCATTACAGTAATCTAATTTAAATAGCCTTTGCAGTGTGCTCAGTCACATTCAGCTTGAGTCTTCAGTGGTTGGAGCTACGGTTGTCTGTCTTCCTACTTTATGGTCTACAGTTCTTCTGTATCCTAGGAAGAGGCTAAGCCTCTACCAAACTAACAAAAAATGCATCAGGGTGCAACCCTTTCATTGCCCTCATCATTTATCCATCCCACTATTAAACAAGGAACTCAACAGACCTACTATCCTGCTATGGCTCGCAGTACCCTTCAGAGCACTGAAAATATGCAAGTCCATAAAGCTTTGAGAGCAGTGCATTCTTCCTCCTATAAGGAGGATAAGGACCTGTCTAGAACAACAATCTAATTTCAAGGCATACGGGTTCTGGATTGCCAGTACAAAACAGTAAATTCAAACCATGTCTTGCAAATTCCTGTAGGACCCATTCTGATCATCATCAGATTCACAGTTGCTGCAGAGTCCACAGTCATCTTCTACAAAGGAAGCCTCAGTCAGTCTGGAAATTGACCTTCTCCAAGTTACAGCAGCCCAGGATTCTCCAACACCAGATCTGAGACTGGCCCAATTGGGAAAAAAAATCCATTGCACAGTTGGGTTGGTGGTGCAATAACTAATTCCTTATTCTGATCCTGATACCCACTACCTGTATCCAAATGGGTTGTACTGGATATATTCTTCAGGAAAGTCCAGAAACAAAAGCCATGCTATACCTTTTATAAAGACCAACCAGGAAAACAAACACACACAGCGGTGTGGAAGCTTTCAACTTCTCCAGACTCTCTTATCAGGCTAGATGTTTTAAAAAGGGAATGGGGTGAGAGAAGAAAAATATGTTTTAGGTCATTATCTTAAGGCCTCTTGTCTGCATCCTATGTAAAATGCAGACTTTAATAGATAAGGTGGTTCCCTTTTTAACCCTCTGTGGACAAGAGACCATGGCAGCCCTCAGTTGAATTTTTAAAAAAACAAAAACAAAACCTTCCAGCAGTTTTCATGGTAGATTACAGCTCTTCGCTTCCCCAACCTCTGTCCTGAGGTTGGTGAGCCAAGACCAGATTGCCTGACTCATCCAAAATGGGCCGTAATGAGTCAGGCAGTCAACGTGCCAGGTTGACTTCATCTTCCAACCTCAAATCATGGAGGAGGACAGTTTTTCTTACTGCTGATTTGCAGTTAACTAGCTATAAAGTCAAGATGGAGTGAAGAGACTGTCAACGTTGCATCACTCAGGTAGCAGATAGTCTGGAAAGGATAAAGCTCTGCATTGTCTTCATACCTTTTCTTCACTATAGGTTGACTTTTTGTAATTGCCATACCTGTCCTACCCAGGGCACTGATACGCGTGGATTCTCTACCTACACTTTTGCTCTCAGAGCTCCCTCTGTATCCAGGGTTCATGTTAGTGAGAAAAGGAAGAACCTCTTGTCAAAGATGGCAGTGCAGAGCTGGGCAGACAGACCAGCAAGCAGGGTCAAGGTGAAAAGATTACTGGCAGACTGGATTTCTTGCCCTGTGCTTCTTGTTACAGAGACAGGAAAGAAGAAGTTCGTTAGGACTGAAGGCAGGATCAAGAACCAGTGCAGTCTAGAAATAGTTCCATTCAATACCTGGAAAAAAGGTGAAAGTAAGAGCCATTAGTTTCACTGGGGATGCTGCCATATAACATGTTTATAGCAACAGGCTAAGGGTAAGAGATTTCTCCAGGTTGACAAAGAGCACATGAGAGTAAATGTCCAAGCAATGTATCTATGAAAAGAGACTTACCTTGTTTTGGAACCAAAAGGTCTATTACTCAACTTCTAGCTGTTTGTGTATTTAATGGCCTCCCTTGTTCAAAGCAGATGCTGAGATCCTCTTTGAGCACCATGTTACACGAATCTGCCTCAAGTATGGGAAGTGGGAAGTCTGCAACAATACAGGTTTCTTGGAGAAGTTTGATATTGTTATTCTCACAATTCCTGTTCCACAAATTCTTCAGCTTCAAGGGGACATTGCAAACAGTAAGTTTCCATTTTGTTTAATTTAATCTGTGGTTATTCAAGAAGGATCAAGTCAAGCAGGGCTGTTTCTGATTCTTCAAAAAGGAGAGAATCCTTTGTGGTGTGCAGCGTGCATGGTACAAAAGTGTTATCTCCTGTTTTGTGAGCTCAGTAAGGCTGTAGCATTGACTGGTGAGGAAAGTAACCGTGGTTTTCACAGGGTGCTAAAATTTGTCATTTCTGTTTTTACCGTTTCTCCCTAGAGTTGCAGATGGGTTTAGAAACGTGAGAGGTTCCTTAGCATGCTGCAATGCGAGCATTTGCAAGTTTCGTGTTCCTTTTACGGCTTTGCTTCGGAGGGAGTTAACATTAAACGAGGGGCTGCTGTGGCTGAAAGTGACAGCAACACGTTTAATTTCTGCCTGTTCCTTTAGTTCTCACTGACGGGGTAAATTTATGTCTGGTCTGCACTCCTTCGTACTGAAAGAGGGGACTTAAATGATTGAATACTTACATAAATCATTCCCAGCACGCAAAACAGTAGATGCTCAAGAAAAAGGGTTGTGATGGCTCCTTCTCCCGGAATTGCTAGCTTTCTGTGTTCTGGGATTTGTCTGTTTATTCTGCATTTCATTTAGATGAAACCTGCTCCCCTAACCTTTGCAGTGTGAGGTGCTGCAGCACAAACAGTTTGCTGCCTCGGTGATAAAACAGCCTTGACCTGTGTCATGGTGGAACAGCCTTGTGTATTTCTCTGTTCGAGCCCCATTTCATTGCCTGATTGGAGGAGCTGGGTAGAGAGCTGTTGTATCATCAGGGTATGAGTAAATCAGGCTAGATGTTACACAGAGGGAGGGGAGAATTAAGTGAGGTTTTTTGGGGGGGAGGAGACAGTGGTTTAATGCAATGTGTCCTTCCAGTCAGTTTCAAGGGGAAACCTGTGCAGCTTTCATGAGTGGCCGTTGCCTAAACAGTCAAGTTCTCTTTTAAATCAGTGTCTAGTGATTATGTAACTCAAATTATTGATCATGTATATCTGTCAGTCTTATTGACTAATCACTAAGATGGGAGAATATCACTGCTGGGTCCTTCGTCGGTTGTATTTATTGTGCTGGGCATTGTTCATTGTCACCTTGTTACACGTATGGCCCTGTGAAATTTTGAGTCTCAGTTGTAAACATTTTACTCCTGTGGAGTTGTTTGAGGTCCTGTTGTGATGTTTTTGTAACAGTGGCAGAATACTATGTTTTGCAACTGCGTGATGTTGGGGATTCTTAGGAACAACGAGAGAATTCTTAGGATTTGGTGCTTAAAGATGTGGTGTCATAAGCACACATTTGCAAGTAAATTCAGTTGACGTCAATTTGGTGCAGGTCCACGTATTAAAGAGGGAAGGGATAAGTGAACATTTGTATAAAATACAGGTGCAGTGGATCGGTTTTTCATACTCCAAAACTAAGGGCATAAAAAGTGAAATACTCAGTAATGGACTCGATGTTTTCTTTCGGTCCTCGTTTGTATGGCTTACGTTTTGGGCATCAGCGTTTCCAAGCTACTCCATTTTGTCTTGGTGCTTCACATTGATTTTATGCTTTCTGTATTACGGCTGTGATTCTGCAGCTGGTCTGGAATTCAGTCTTTCAGGAGGCCTGTCCCTTAATTGGGCAAAGATCACCAAATGGTTAGAATCCTTTAAGGGAAAATAAAAGCAGTTCTTACGTTATTAAATTTAAGCAGATTTTTTTTCTTGACTTCGTCCTTCAGCAATTTTGCCATTTCAAAAGAAAAATATAAAATTAATACTGTTATTGAATGTTAATGGCTGTATTTTAGATATACGATCTGGTAGTTCCTTACTTTGTATTTCTGTGTGTAGGAAATGTTTGGCATTTGAAGGGTTAGAAGCTAATAAACCTGGAAGTATTTTTATATGTTGCACAGGAACTAATCTTGTAGCCGATGAGGCAATTCTGTACTTCAGTGCAGTAATTTAAAGAGACAGTGGGTGGCAGCATTCTAATGGTCTTTGAAACGGCTGCATCAAAGGGTTCTGAAAAAATTAAAGCTGCTTTGGACTGCTGGGAATACCTTTTAGCTATTGCTTGAACTGAATTTTGCCCTCTCTATTGTTCCTTTTTACAATTAAAATGCGAGGAAAAAGGAAAATAAATGGTCTTGCTGCCTTTTTAATTAAAAAGGTTCAGAAATATCTCTGTAGTAATTAGTAACAAATAATAATGGAGCCCAGATTATTTTTATATTCAGTTACTAAGAGACCAGTCCTAATCAGGTCTTTTTTGAACCCTTCAATGGGGCTTACTCTGGGGAAACTGTTTATTTAGGATTGCACTGTTAGACCCTCACCAAAAATAAATAAATAAATAAAACTCCTACTGTTAAGGCTCTTCTAGACCTGGAGCATAGCCACTAGAGGAAAACAAGCAGACATGTCGTTTTCCTAATATGGCGTTTGTGTGCACGCATAGAGTAATTTGAAAGCCTGCATTTGCAACCCCTAACTTTAAGGTCCATCCTTCAGTTCCTTTTTCATATTCATATTAGAACAACGCTTCCCTCCCCCCATGTGTTTTTGGGAGTTTTCTCAATTGAACTTCGGTTGGCGGTACGATGGTGGGAGCTTGCATCAGACTGTAGATGAACCCCTTCGTTCCTCCATATGTTGCTGCTGTTCCTGTTTTCAGTACAATCTTCCTTTTCTTTCTTTCCCGTGTTAATGCCTATAAAAAAAATTCTGTACCATATGCCCTCCGACGTTCTGTAATTGGAATCAGTTATGCAAAGTGAGCAAAACATACCTTAGTAAGAAGAAGAAAGTATTACCAATCTAGAGCAAAATTATAGATCTTGTCTGATCATAGAATTTGGTGATTCTTCATGTTATTAACTTGCTTGGCATTAATGGCAATGCCTCAGGGGGTAGAGTTGTTGACATTTATTCTCAGCTGCCTTTTTGGAACATTTCCCGGTAGCTTTGTTCCATTGCTTCTCCTAATTCTTCCACACCACAATTGGTTACCTGTCGAATCTTCAGAATGATTCTCCCCCCCACCCCAACAGTTGAGGACAAAATGGACTGGCTAAGGTGTCGTCATCACTGAGGAAAAGGAAAAAGAAGGATGAGTAATCCCAGGAATAAATCGTACCTTCCATTTTAATTAATCCCTTGTATTTCTCCTGGCTTAGCCTGCAGCATGTGGCTGAGTTGAGGGGCATCAGCATCATGACAAGGCTATTTCCTTCTTGTGTATTTTTATTTTATTTCTTTAAGACATTACTGTCATACCTTCTTCCTAGGAAGGAGTTTCAAGCCCTTGTTTAACTATATACACTAGACTTAGTTGAAGGAAGAATGAATTTCAAGCCGTTGTTTGACCATGTACACTTTACATAGCTGAAAGAGGTCCTGATCATATAGCCGACCCCATGGAACTCTTCAGATGTCATGCGGAAAGTGATTACTTGGGGTTCTGTGTATTCATTCATTCAGTTGTGCAATTTCATTTGTGTGGGTGTCTCCTTGCTAACTACTCTGATCACGTGTGCCATGTTTTGGCTGTGGCTGCCTGTTACTTTGAGGAAAAAATTGATACAAGTTCTACAAAACACATGCCACAAACCATAGGGGATCTGGCTAAGTGGAATCAGAGTTGCCAGGCATGGGGAGTCGCCATCAGCTTTCCCCAGAAGTGATGTCAGTCATCTCTAGGAATCGCCCAGAACTCTATGACTTTAGTATCGAGTTTTAACCAATTCTTGGAGAGATGTGTTACCACTTCCAGTTTTTCCCAGAAGCTACATTGGCGGTCATCAGTTTTAAATTTATTTTTCTCTGCCACCATTCTGAGTGGTAGTGGGAAATGCCAGTTGGGTAGCGGGATTCCTCCACCCCCCACAGGGGACTGGCAAACCTACATGGAATTGTTCTTAAAGAGCTGTGATTTATGGATGCCCTATTGAGAACGGAAATTAGCACATGGCTTTTTATATTTCTGTGCTGAGAGCCAGCATGGTATAGTGGTTAAGAGCAGTGGACCTCCAGATTAGATTCTCCACTCCTTCACATGACGCCTTCTGTGTGACCTTTGCCAGTCACAGTTCTCTCAGAACTCTCAGCCCCACCTACCTCATAAGCAGGGGTTATTTCCTGCCAGAGCATGGTGGAGCGGCGCTCCGGCAGTAAGGAGCCCGGGGTGGCCCCCCCTGCCACCATTCCTGGCCTGCCTGCGCAGACAGACAGGCCAGGGAAGGCCTGCAGAGCCCCCTGCCTCCTGGGGGAATTTAAATGCCTTTCTCTCCCTTCCTCAGATGGGGAAGGGAGAGAAAGGCATTCTAAACATGCCACAGGGCATCTGGAGAAGATCGGGCAGGGAACACAGGCATGTTTGCGCCCTGCCCTGCCCTCCCCTTCTAACCTGGAGGCAGTCTAGCTGGAGAAGGGGAGGGGAGGCGGCAGACATGCCCCCCCTTTCCCCTGAGCCTTTCCGTTTTTGCAGAGAAACTTGGGGGAGTGGGGGGGGATTTAAATGCCTTTCTTTCCCTTCCCCATCTGGGAAGGCTCAGAAATGCCTTTCTTTCCCTTCCCCATCGCAGCCGCAGGGCACCTGGAGAACATGGGGCAGGGGAACCCAGGCATGTCTGCCTCCCTCCCCTCCTCTCCCCTCTGGAGAAGATCAGATGGGAAACCCAGGCATGCTTGCATGCCTGCCCTTTGTCAGGGGTGTGGAATATGCAGATGAGTTATGCGAATGCGCTCCTGCACCTTTTTTTCTATGAAATGACCCCTGCTCACAAGGTGTCTGTTGTAAGAAGAAGAAGGGAAGGCAATTGTAAACTGCTTTGAGACCCTTAGGATAGAGCAAAGCAGAGTATAAAAACCAACTCTTCTTCAATTCTTCTTTAAGATTGTGGATCTTCTAAACTTGTTTAGGTTGTGACTGCTTTTAGAATTTTGGGAAAGGGTAATGGGTTCCACCACAAAATGGCTCCCATGGGAGACAGAGCCAATCACACACTGTTGTGGGGCTCAACAGAACGTTGGGAGGGTCCAAGCCAAACATCATCTTACAGTGGAGATGGAAAAGAGATGTTGTTTGATTTTAGTGGGTTTTTTTTAAGATGATTTATTTCCTACAAGGCCACAGGGAGAGGTTTCCTAGTCTCTAGATTTATATATTTATGGTCAGGCCCAAGGGCAAGGCCATGCCTCCTGTACTGTTATTGAAATTGCTCATTCCCCTCAAGCTGCTATGAGTTGTTAGTAGGGAAAAAGACATGTATGTACCTATCTTTTCCCCCAGGGCTGAAAGCAACTGGAGGACCTTGCTTCTATTAGGGAAATGATTGGAAAGGGTTAACTACCCTAGCACAAGGGCTCTGATCCAAATCCCCTTCCCCATGACCACTTTTTGATATTAAATTAACATCAGGAGATTCAAATGTGTACTTTAAATGTTACTGTGTACATTCCATTCCTGACTTGTGTTTCTTTCATAGCAGCATACTTATAAAACTAAAACCCCAAAATCAAAACTTGTAGGTACAAAACTATATTTTTCTTATCATCCAGCCATTGGCCAAGAATCTAGCACAGCACTGCAAATCAGGGCTGGATAAAGACATTCTGAAACAGTGGGAATTGTGTTCCTGCTATCCCTACCTAGTATCAAGGAAAATCAAAGCCAGTGGATTTAAAAAAATAAAATTAAAGCTGTGCTGAGATCCTAAGCTATGTCAAGTTTAAGAAATGTAGTTATTTTTAGTTTAGGGTTTTTTTAAAGACCCTCCATAATCTGAGGCTCTAAGTGACGTTTACATGAATCCAGTTCTGCTTTAAATGCTATTAAAATGTTGCAAGTTTTTTGATAGTGCAACAGATTGGAATTACTCCAACATTAGGTGCTTCGTAGCTGATCATCATCATTGGCATCTGGAAACATAGAGGGGAACCCACTTGTCTGCTTCCCAGTGTCCAGATTCAACACAACGTGACCGCAATAGCAACCAGAGACAATCAACAGAGAGGCTGGAGATGCAGCAGAGGAATATAATCCTCCTTCCAAACTATCCCGAAGGTACTTTTAGATGTGGCGGTTCAGCACGGGTCAACCTGGCTTCTGTTGCATCCTTGAACATTTTATGCTGGAGAATTGTTTAAGCCGAGCTCTTGAAACGTGCATCAATGTGCTATTTTTAATGGCTCGGACTGAGTCAGGCACAGTCCACGTTGCGCTCTGCAGTTATATAACGAGTGAGGTTGCAACTTGGGTCAGCTTGTCCTGGCTGAATCGGGGCACATATGGGAACAACCTGAGGACAATCTGGGCAGTCCCCTTGGGATGCTTTAAGACAAAGGAGCACTGCAACAGAATGGCTTTCTTTTTGTGCCATCTGATCATGTTGCTTTTTAACCAAAGCACAATTTATAAATATACAAAATTAGGAAGGAGTGCATGTGTGTTTGGGGGCGGGGACTAAGAATGCTGCTAAGCAAAACTGGTTGAGTTATACAGTTACCAACTATGGCATCAACAGGGCTGGTCAGTTGCTCCATGAGTTGTCGAGGGAAGAGAGATGCCTCACATCTGTTGAATTTTTAATTTGAATATAAAGTTGTGAAATTTTTGCCACCCGTATTGCACCCAGGCGGTAGTCACTTGCTCCCAGACTGTTTTTAGCACAGAAAAAAGGATGAACATCTGTTATGTAATGTCAGGAGATTGGGCCCTTATAAGACCTTTCCTTTAGCAGACAGCTTGAAGAACTTGGTCATAAATGAACAAGATTCTCCGATTCACAACCACTAAACTCGGGCAATCTGGGATGAAAATGGACTGCATAATTAATATTAGCGTGCCACGCGCTTACCAAGAACATTGCTAGGGAAATTATTCCATTATTTAGCATTATAGACCAGTTCCTCTGAAGAGCTCAGGCTGCTCATGCATGCCAACTTTCATTTCCACGGCTACTTTCTCAGCACACACTGTCTCATAAAACACCCCCCCCCCCAAAAAAAAGGAAATCTTTCCACAACATAAAGCTGTATTTTAATTTCATTTTATTTTCATAGAAAGTGCCAGAAATGAATCATTAGAGAACCGCTTCTTTAACTGTTCATTGTCTGTGACTACTTCTTAGATCAAATCATACGTATATATATTCCCAAGCATTCATCCTGGGAAAGGTTGTGAAAGAGTAAAAAGGCAGAAATACGTGGGTAAGAAGCATTCTACAGACTAGCTAAGAACCTGATGCCAACTGTAGAAAGTTACTGATGAATATTACGATGCTGGAAGAACCATGTCAGTAAAAATAGGCTGTCACCTACTATTTTAGCATACAAATTGCTTTTTAATTTAAAATGAAAAAAATCAATAATCGTTATTTATTTTAAACTGTAGCTGCCACTTTCTCTGTTCATTATGCCAGAAATATGCATATTTACTGTCTTACATAAGCCCTTAAACTTATATTAGACATTGACAATATCTGTACCATAGCTGCAGCATTTTTACAATTCCAAAATATTATGCCCATTTTTTCTATACAAGTTTGCATGGCCTTTTCTCTCCCTAAGTGCATGTATAAAATTGCTGGACTTTCTGATGCCATTCTTTAATAGATGTATTACCATTCCTTTCACATTTTTTCCTATAATAATTTTAAGTTGCTGCTAATATATTTTAGTAGTTCTTTTTTTTTTTGCTCCACCTGATATCATTTAAGAGAACAAATGACAACTTGCCACTTGTTATTTTCTGCATTATTCCCATTACTTCCCAATGATATTTCCTAATTTTATAGTTCTGACATATATGTAAGGTTGGTTTCCTCCGTCTGTCATCTCCCAAATTTGTCATTAATAGCTGCAACATATTTTTATCAAGTCTTTCAACTGTGAAATATCACCAAAATAATAATATAAATTTCCCTATAATCGCTCCCTTTAAAGTTTCATTGAGACCTGATTTGCAAATATATTTCCTGTTCTTCTTTGATGAGTCAGTCTGAAATCACCTTTCCTATTTTTATCATAAGGAATTATTTTCCTCAAGATGCCATACATTTTTAATAAAAGTTCATTATACTTTTTCCAAGATACCTTCAAGCTCTCATAGTTCCTTTGTACTCTTAAAACCTGGTTCCTAATTTGTAGATATTAAAAATACAAAGGAGGCAGCCAGCGCAATCCTAAACAGAGTTACACAACTCTAAATTCATTAAAAATCAATTGGCTAAGAGTGGTGTGACTCTTCTTAAGATTTCATGGGTAACCTTGTAATTTATCACATACCTCATTAAATGCAGTTAATCTGTTACCAACATATAAATCACAAAATCTTGTCAAACTGGAAGATTCCTGGGCAGTAGAGTTACTCATGTTTCTTGCTACAGAAGTATTTATGTGCAAATAATGGAGATATGGGTGACATGATAGATACTAGATATGTTTTGTACTTTATCCAGACATTCATAATAATTTTTTGTAATATCTTTTGGAGCTTAAGAACTCTGAGTAAAGTTGTGCTCACAAAAAAATGATCTGAAGCCTTTTGTGCCTCTTGAAAAGCTGTTCCTGAGGTGGGGGGGAGCATCAGGTATGCATGGAATTAAGAGTTTATTTTCTCAAGCATAGTTTACTTATTAATATTATATTTGTATAACTTTTTAAAATTAATATACTTGTACATATTTTGTGAAGTAAAAAAAAGAACAGCATGGATGCAAGGTGAGAGGTTGTAGCCTCAGTGGAAAGTCCCAGAACCGCTGTGAGTAGGGTTGCCAACCTCCAGGTGTGGCTGGAGAATCTGCCACTATTACAACTCATCCCCAGACAACAGAGATCAACTCACCTGGAGAAAATAGCTGCTTTGGAAGATGGACTATAGGGCAGTGTACCCCACTGAAGTCCCTTCCCTCCCCAAACCCCACCC
Organism: Gekko gecko; assembly: GCA_029375565.1. Classification (NCBI taxonomy): domain Eukaryota; kingdom Metazoa; phylum Chordata; class Lepidosauria; order Squamata; family Gekkonidae; genus Gekko; species Gekko gecko. The sequence continues at coordinate 38,938,536 of JAPDNY010000008.1, read as the reverse complement.
TTCTCAGGCTCCACCCCCTAAGTCTCCAGGTGTTTCCCAACCCAGAGCTGGCAACCCTAGCTGTGGGAGAGGGAGGAAGGGAGACATGCACACACACAACACATACCCCTTCTTGTGAAAATGGAAGTGTCTCCCATTTGATCCATTTGTCTTCTTTATTATGCAACAGTTGGTCCCACTCTTTTAACATGGCCCACTATTTCAGTGGTATGTTTTAATTTATCTTCAGTGTCTCAGCTCCCTACCCCCAGTTCCCTAGTTTGCAAGTCCATTCAATGCTCGTGGGTATAGAGTAAAGCCCATATCCTTCTTCCAGTCTTTCCAGTTTTTATATTTGAAATAATGCCCAAAGAGACAAAAATGTAATTGATCATATGAGTTACGGCAGCATGAGTGGGATATATAATCTCTCGACTGCATGTCATTTCTTTATTTATTATCCAGGGCTGGAACATCTTAGGAAGATGTGCATCACTTGCTTCCTATGCAGTTTTTCAAAAGCCCCTGTCACTATCAATTCTCCCTCTTTCCACTCAACTATCTTTCTAACTTGCTTCTCCTAAAACTCTGACTACCGTTCAGTAGAAACTAACAGTGCAATCTTAAGTAGAGTTACATCCTTCTAAATCTATGGAAGTCAGTTGGCTTAGAAGGGTGTAACACTGCTAAGGATCGCATGGTATGTCTGGCAACCTCTACCTAGATTCCCTTGGGTTTGGTTTGGCTGACCAGGGTTGGGTAGGCGGTTGAATTGCTGCATAGTGAATTGTTGCCTTTTCAGATACTTCTCTTTTCTTAATAGGATTAAAGCTTCCTCCTAACTGCTTTATAATTCTTCTCTTTGTGATAGAAGTGTGCTGCATTTCAGTGTCCTAAACTGTTCAGTATTTTCATTGCTAAAAGTCCACCCCATTTAAAGGACAGAAAAACAAGTAAATACCAAAATCAGAAACACTCTCTAGGACCTGGAAGACATCTCTACTTATCTAAAAATTACTTCACCTCCTACACTGTTCTAATTATCACTAATGAATCAACTCCAGTTACATGGTGCTTCTCTTGTTATTTAATCTAGTGGTCAAAAAGTGCCTTTCACAGTTATTTATATCCTAGCCAAGTTAACTGAAGAATTTTGTTTTCTGTATGCTAGGAGTAAATGGTAAAATAGCAAAGCAGTTTTGCTATCCTACATTTGTTATCGGTTTAAGTGTTTGTGACTATCCGGTATCAGATACAAGGTATTGGACTTCTGTTGTTTTCATATTTATTTATTTATTCATTCATTCATTCAGCCATTCATTTTACATACTACCTTTCTCACAGTGAACAATGATCGTTAATGTATAGCCTCATTGAGTAGCCTTTTATAACTGGAGGAATTAAAGCTGAAGAAATGAGCAGTGACTCATGAAAGCTCATACCCTACGACAAATTTTCTTAATCTTTAAGGTGCTACTGGGCTCTTACTCTTTTCTACTGGAGCAATTAAGTGGTTTAAAATATGTGGTATTTTACTTTTAAGACAAAGAGTGAATTCATAAAATCATTTTGTCCTCCCGACTTGATGAAAATAGCTGGGACTGGTACAGGAAGTAAGTTAGGGGTGTGGTTCTGTACCAGCCAGTTCAGTGGTTTGACAGATAAAAACCATGTTCTTCCAGGTAGCCAGAAATGAGGTCTCAAAAGCAAATAAATGCCACCTTCTGCCAAGTTTCACCCATGGTCTGTTGGATTCCACTTCTGGCTTGCCAGAGTTTTCCAGGCTCCTCTTGCCCTTGCTCTTCCCCAGTGAAAACCCCACCTAAATGACCATTTCTTTTGAAATCAGAAATTGGAAACCTAAATAAGCAGTTCAAAAGGAAGCTTCCCTTTTCTCTTGGTCTTACCAAGGATATATTAATTAAATGGAATAACTTTATATTTCTCAGTACTTGAAATGTTCCTTCCATTTTCTGTACTGCAGACTTTCCATTAGAGAAAAAAATAGCCTATGGGTTCTTAAGAAAAAAGATTGTGGGGCAGGACGACCTCTCTGTTCTGTTTTTCTGAATCACAGCTTTTGAAATCTATGAGGGTTTCTGAATTTCTTTCTCAACTCTAATTTCAGATGTGAAATTGAAATGCTTCCTGATATTTTGCTTCTCTGTGCTTGTCTGTAACAAAGGAAGTTACTGTACCAGTTAGCTTCGGCAATCAAGCATACCGTCTGTGGGCTCAATTATATCGGCTCTTGCTTTTGGCTTGCAATTATAGTGCTATTGGCAGCCTTCTACAGGAGTTCCCTACTTTTCAGATGAAAGCAGGAAAAAAATATGTAATCAAACATTTTGAAGCCTACGGTAGTAACGTGATCGAAGTGCAGTAGCAAGATTTCTCTTCTTTGAAAAACATACAGTACAAGCTGCTTCTCAGTCTTATATTTGTTTTGAATCAATAGGTTCATTTTACTTGGTTTGATGAGTAGCTACAAACAATTATTAAAAGTTGTAGTCTTTCAGTGTATGGAAAGAGGCAGGATTCATTTAAGCAAATTTATAGTAAGGAGATAAATAAAATAATGATGGCTTGCTGTGATCTGGTTTCTTTTAAAAGCAAAACAAGTTAAGGCAGGTTCAAGGCAAAATTCCCCAATCTTGTATGTTGCACATGGTAGTGCTTCAAATCTTTTACATTTTGGTACTTGTTAATATTCAGAATAGTTTATGATGACCTGCCTTGTCTGTCTCAAGAGTTCATTCCATTTTTAAAAGTGCTTTACCGTGTACCTGCACATGCACCTATTAAAGTGATGCAGCTGGGGTTCTACACACACAAAAGCAGACTGTTCATATTCCTAGGGTGATAGAGATTCACATGTGCATGTGCTTCTGCATATCCTGCTCTTTGGCTGTTGGACATTTGGGTTCAGAATCAAATATCTTCTTTCTTTGCCAACACATGATCAGTAGGTTTTTAGCTAGTTCCAATACATACAGCTCCAGACACTCCACACTTAATTCTTACAGTGTAGGTGTCCATATTAACAACTTTATGACGATGTGTTCACATCCTGCATGAAAAGAACTGCATCTTAATAAACTGCATTAAAGTGAATGTATAGCTTATGAAACTCATGCATTCTTCTACTTCTAGTGAATTTTTACTTGCTTTCGGCAGTAACAGGGCTGTTATAAGAACTGAGTATATGAGACTAACTGGAATTTTATTAATATACAGAAAAACATATAGGATAATAAGATACTGAGTCCTATGAGGACATGATGCAAGAACACTTACTAGGATTTGGGGTAATCAAGTGGAAGGGAACGACTGTGCATGGATTTCATGCAAAATGTTGCACTGCTTTTTAAAGACAGAGAATGGGTTACACAGGCATGGTGCACAATTAAAAAAATATATTTATTTCTATGTGTGCAGGAAAAATACAAATTGGGGAGATCTTCCCCCTTCTCTCCCACCACCACTACTTCACAAAAGTCCAAAAGCAGAAAACTGCTATATGTCAACAGTAGCTGGCTGTTAAACCTTATGTAATTCTGTTGTATGGATTTAGAATGATATAGGCTAGCCAGAACTGAATGGTAGAGGAAATTATCAACACAGATGGAAATGAGGACAAATACCATTTTAATTTGGCAAACCTGGCCAGGCTAGTTGAAGATCAGAAGTTATACAAAGTTCTTAGCCTCATTATCTGACAATATTGCCTGAATGTTTGTAGATGTGTATAAGGGAAAATATTAGTGATTTGGCTACAAAAATACTTACGAAGAGAATTTTGAGATCCTGTTGTGGCTTTCACTCAGAATGAGTTTTTTTCTCTGTTTTAAGAAAGTGCTCTGTACTGTTCGACAGGTATTTTGATTTTTCTTTGGCCTAGCTGACTAAATTGGAATGATTTTTCCTTATATTAGTTGTAAAATACCAGCTGTTATTCTGTTTTTACTTTAAGTTATAAATAAAGTTTGTTATGACCAGCACTGAGGGTAGGGGTTGCCAGTACTCATATGTAAAGTTCCCCTGATTTTCAACAATTCCCCACTTAGGAGATGGGAGAGCACCCTCCCCCCTGGTGCTGGTACTCAGTACCAATGAGTACCACCACAAAAAAGCCCTGGTTATAACATATATAATTAAGATGGGTCTCTTCCATTAAATACCCTTAGCATCTACAGACTTCCAGAAAATTTGTGGGGAAGATGCTATAAAACCTTAGGGGTTCTCAAGTCAATTCCCAGAATAAGGAGTTGAACCAGGCAGTTGGCATGATTGCTCCCACTGCAAAGATCTGAAATCACTAGTTGCTTCCTGGGGGATTTCTGGAGAGGAAATTGTTGGAACAACAGAACTGGTGGAATACTAAGGCCCACTTAGACCCCATTTTAAAGTCTTATTTTTTTGCAGTACTGATTGTGAAGACATCTTGCTTCTCTGCCAGTATTACATCTACAAGGTACAGTCGAACAAAGCTAATTCCACATAGGTTACAGTGCAATCCAAAGAACATTTTTCTGGGAGGAAGCCCCCCCTTTGAATAAACTCGCATAGGATCTTGCATAGATTGCTCCCTGCACCTCTAGTACAGAATCACACAAAGCCATCAGCAGTAGCCCACTGTGACCATTTGACAAGTCCATTTATAATAAAATTACTTTCATCCATTATGTCTTGGGTGTTAGTTTCTGTTTGATTTTTGGGATGCTGTTGGTTGCCATTGCATAGATGAGTTTCAGTTAATTTCACCTGAGAATGCAGAAAAGGTACTTGGAGAAATCTTTGCCCTGTTGACCCTTTTGGCTGGTGACATCTAGCAGTGGCAAGTTGGTCAATTGCTAGTTTGGTGATAAATAATGTTTAATTAAGGTTGTCTGCCAGGCACTTTGAAGCAAGTAGTTGTTAGGCCCCTTCTTAAGAAGCCATTTTATGATTCTACATAATTGCATGCTTCTCTCAGACATGCAGTTTAGAGACAACAAGAATGAAAGGGTGATGGCTGAACAACTCTGGGTGCTGTTGGATGAAGCTGATTATATGGATTGATCTCAGTCTATCTTTTGTCAAGTTTTGCATTGCAAACTGTGTTGTTTACCCAAACAGTTGACATACTGGGAGAACGATATCAACTGTGTTGACTTTCCTGGTTTTCTTGGCAGCTTTTTATATCATTGATTATGATATCTTTCTGGCTTGTATCTCAGAGTTGGGGTATTGCTTTCTGCTGAAGATAAACTTCAGGAAGTATTGGCTTCGTTTTTCTCATGAGACCTATCATGTGGGATCCCTCAAGGTTCAAATTTGTCTGCTGTGCTGTTTTTACATCTACATGCAGCTGCTATGAGAGGTCGTCTAGAGTTATAGGATGAAGAATATTCAATATAGTGTTACATATCACTGTGGGGAGGGGTTCTTCTCCCCCCGCCGCCAGCAATATATTTACCTGTTAATTACTCAGTTTGTATTGCTATTATCCCTTTGGTATCTATTTCCACTTTCAATTTATTTGGATTTATTACATTGTAGGTTCTTAAATTATTTGGATGCCCTTCAGATGTTTCATACAGCATTGCAGCAGGAGCTGCTTTTTGAAGTTCATCCTGTGGGCATCACTTGGGAGGGGCCAGCTGTGCAGGTTCTACCCAGTCACTGCTCTAATCTTGGACATACAATGGTTGTATGGTAGGGTCCCATGTGATTGGCTCTGGCACATGACTCTGCATTACAGTAGCAGCATGGGATGAACATACAAAAATTCTATTTCTATTCTATTGCTGTAATGTTTAAAGGAAGCCTTGGTATCACTATATGTAATTCTGAACATGGTCCTAGAAATGGATCATTAAATCTGCAAATTAGGGTCATGTACAAAGAAGGGGGATTTTTCTGCGAACTTGGGGAACCCACAGCTTTTCAGAAAATTTCAAAGAAGAAGGGGTTAGGGGAATTTCTAAAAAAAAAAAAACCCTTAAGTTCACCTTATCAGAAAAAACCAGCTGCCATTTTGAGTGTTGCTTAGCAACTCCATAAATAGGCATCCAGCCACAGGAAAGGAAGGGGGAGGCCACTGCATGAGCTACGCAGGCTGGGGAGAAAGTGAGGGATGGATGAATGGGTGGAGGGAAGAAAGTAAGAGATGGCTCAGAAGGAGCAGGCAGCAGTGGGGAAGCTGAAAAAAGAACCCCGCCAGACACATGAGCAAGCAAGCTGGGCAAGTGGTGGTAGAGGCAGGAAGGGTGGAGGCAGCGCAAGTGAACAAGTCAGGCCGCAGCCATAGGGGCGGAGGAGAAAGACAGGCCACATAAGCAGTAAGAGGAGGTGGTGGTGGGATAGCAAGAAAGGAAGGGGGGAACTACAGGAGGAAGTAGGGACCTTCCATACTAATTCCTTGCGGTTCTTGCCTGTACAGTTATAATTACTGATTAACGAACTTCTCCAGGTTTCATTTTGAATTAGTTCCGTTTAAACAAGTTAATTTGGACTTGATTTCCATTGGAGTGGGAATTGGGGAACTGAACAGTTATACTCTTTTAAGTCCATAAGCTTAAATGGGTGTAACTGTGAAGATGGCAGTGTAACCATGCAATCCTGTGCAGAAGTTATTCCAGTATAAGGAATATTGATTCCAATAGTCTTACTGGAGTAACTCTACATTGGGTTTTCATATCATTCTCCTATGTCTGCTGGTGGCCCTGGATACTCTAGGGCCAGCCTCTAGGCCCTGACATGATTTCTTCCCATTGCCACTATATAAATTTATATGAGAAAGGGAAGGGGGTGGTAGCAGTTGTGAGAGGAATTAAGATGGGTTTTAACCCATTACAAGCTGGACCCAATCTTCTAAGATGGCTGAGTTTAACTCCTAATGGTGTGATATATTTAAAACTCTGAGGATTTGGTTTTTAACACATGTTCCTCTTTCAGGCATTGGCAGCATTCCTCTTTACAATTCTCCTCAAAAATTCAAGAGCATGCCTCTACCCTCTGATTGTGTAGAATTTTGTCTTTTTATTTCACCAAACACTAGAAAGCATGTGTTTTCTTTCTCTGCAAACACAAGTTGCATAAACCTTGAGAATTTCCAAATAAATGGCAATGCACTTCTGTGCTATATGATGTATCTCATCAGATCATACCTAGAGAAAACGTATCCAGTTACTTTCAAGGTGTTGCTGTTTTTTAAAAAAAATTGGTAGGGGTGAAAATGGGTTTGAGTACAAGGAACCCATATTTTTGGTGTTGTTTCATTTCTTATTCTGTTTAATTTCTTTGCAATAAAATGAAGCTGTATGTACAGGTCAGTAGGTTTATGCATAGTGAATTCATTATGGCTTCCCAGATGTTCATATTTAACTAGTAATGATATTCCTGAAAGCAGTAGTTCATTCAAAGGTTATCTCCTTAATTAATGGCTTTTTAAACTAGTTACTACTTTCAGCTTAGTTTAGTGATTTTATAGTCTACTAGATAAATTAACCATATAGTTTCCAGATTGGTAATTTGAGGTAACCATACTATATTTAGTGTCTAATACAAAAGTCCACCTTTACTGGGTCCATAATTTGTGGGTCTAATTCATACATGCATATACATCACTTGATTCAAAAAGTGCATGTAGCCTCCATTAAAAGTACTGGGTCAGTTCAAACACTCAGCCCAGAAACAAACTTTTATGGAAACTGGGAATAGCACCCCCCCCCCCAGCATTGCTGCATAGATGGCTAAACAGATCCTTCCCATCAAAAAAGGGGATTATAGATAAATGTTATTTAAATGCCTGGTACATTTGCTGCCATTTGCTTGGTTGCAGCACACTCATTCCTAATATATGGGCCTGCTCCTGTCAAGTAACTGAACAAGCCCATTGTTTTGAGTTGATATCAGATGATATGAAAGGTCTGCCTGTAGTAGATTGACCTGTGATGGGTCATTTACATATGCAAGTCATCATTTGGCACTACAGTCAACATGGGTGAAAGTAAGCCAATACAAGCCGGTACTGAGTACCGGTAATTACCATCTTCTGCTTTGAGCCCCCTGAGAGAGAGTACTGGTAAGAAATCTAAGTTACTTTTACCCCTTTTGAGTTAGCAAGAACGTATAAGTGTGAACTGGACTTTACTGTAATACTAGTTGGAACGTACGTTGTCATACAAGTCCAGAAAGAGGCACTTAGGACTTAGTGGATATTACTGTTGAAAGTCAGGCTGTTACACAGCCTGTTAAATTACAATATTTGGATTTCAATTCACTTAAACCTGTTGCTTTTATTTTTTATTTCTTTTCTGTTTAGAAAATTTGTATGCTGCCTCTCCAAACCTGCTGGAGAAGGCTCATTAACAATAAACAAAACAAAGCGTACAACAATAAAAACAAATCATAATAATAAAACAAACTTAGTCAATAATAAATTAAAAACAACAACTAAAAGCCAAGCTAGCACATAAAGGCATACAAACATCAGCATATTCTAAAATGATATTAACAAAACAGTCCTCAGGCTAAGAGCAGACCAAAACCCAACTTAAAAAGATGGAACCTCTTATATAAAAATCTGGGTGAAGATAAATTTTCTCTCTCAAAGGGAGGACAACACTCTGGTATGCTTGGATTCCTCTTCCAACAATACCTGGAGGCAGGAAATTGATTATACTTTCCATCTCCGGGGTAGGGGGGACACCCATCCTCAGTCTTTTTCCTGCCTCTGCCTGTGAGAGCAGTGGATTTAGAGAGCTCCTGAGATTTTCTTTTAAGTAGTTCCTTTGGTTGCGCTTTTGTTCTTCTCTTTCTGCATGTGTCCCTTTCTGTGTGCCTTTCCCTTTATTTAAAAAACAAACACAGTTTGTTCTTCTGGCCTTGTCTTCCCCAAGGCTGTTTGCCTTTTGCCTGCTGCTTCAGTCATGGCAGTGTCTGTAGCTGAGGTCTCCAATCATGGGACCTCCCCCGAGGGAGAGATGGGGGAGGTGATCCCCAGGCAGCAGAGTAGGAAATCCCTGCAATCCCGCTTGCCCAGCCATTCCGCCATGGCAGAGCTCCTGGAAAGAGCCACAGGATGTGAATTGCCTGGCTTGGATCATGAAGAAGCAGGCTCAATTTTTGGTGTCAAAACTGTGCCCTCTACTGATCAGCCAGGAGGGCCTATATTGGCCCATCAGGCCTGCTCAGTGCAGCCTTCTGCAGCCATCAGAGCAGTGGGTCAGAGGGAGACAATAGCTTCCCGAAAAAGACAATGCAAAGCCTCCTTCCCCCCTCACAGCAGGAGTCAACTATCCTCATGTCCTGGTCAGAACAACATCTGGTCTCTCTCACAGCAGAGCTCATAACTGGCATAGCATATGTTCAAGCAGATTGGCTCAGCTGCACCATCCTGGACCAAGGGGAGTGGTCCCTCGGCCAGGAAACATTCCAGTCCCTGGTTCTACATTTTGATCTACCATATGTAGATCTCTTTGCTTTCCAAACAATGCCAATACACCCAGATTCTTCTTGAGAAACCAGAGCATCCACTTGTTCTGGTTGTTGACACTGATATCCCCTTGGCCATCGGGCCTTCTTTATGCCTTTTCCCCCCATACCTTGAAACAGGAGAAGGCAGAGTTGATTTGCTTGGCCCCATTCTGGCCCAGGAAACCTTGGTTTTCCAGCCTGCTGAAATCATCAGTTCAACCTCCATGGGAACTTCCACTGTTGCCCAGTATGCTAACCGAGGGTCTTATCTGTCATCCACACTCAGCTTTGCTTGGTCTGACAGGATGGAGATTGAGCTGCAAGTGCTGATCACACAGGTTTTCTCTGATTGGGTCATTCAGACCATGATGGCAGCCCAGAGAAGCTCCACTTCTAGAATTTACAACAGTTCTTAGAAGGCTTTTGTCAAATGGTGCAAGAGGAAACACCATGGATCTGACCCAGGTATCGTCCTTCCTACAAGTTGGAGTCTCTCAGGATCTAAGAGAAAACACTCTCCATCACCAGCACACTTTCATCAGCTGGACGTGCACCACTCTTCAGGCACCCGGAGGTGAAGAGATTTCTGAAGGGTGTTACTTTGTCTCAGCCCCCTACATGCACAGGTTTTCCACTTGGAGACTTCGTGTCATTCTTCAGGCTGTATCTAGTCCTCCATTTGAACCTCTGAGGGAGGCTTCCTGAAGTTCCTTACCCTGAAGGTACTTTTCCTGGAAGCTGTTAGATCAGCAAGAAGGGTCTCAGAGATAGGTGCTCTTTCCATCAGAAAGGGCTTCTGCATCTTCCATAAGGACATGGTGGTTCTGCTCCCAGATCTCATCTTCATTCCCAAGGTCAACACATATTTTCACAGCTCACACGAGATATATTTGCTTCTGCCCGAAGTCATCTCATCCTAGGAAGAACTGGCACTTGCTTGACCTTCACAGAGCACTTCACATTTATATCAGAAGAACCAAGCCATTTAGGAAGTTAGATTCCCTTTTTGTGGCTTTTCATCCCGCAGTCAAGGGGGAAGGCTACACTAAGCAGGTGGCTAAAGGACTGCATCTCCTTGGCATATGAATCTCAGGGCCTTCAAGTCCCAGAAGGGATCACAGCTCATTCAACAAGAAGTGCTTCTACATCAGCAGCGTTCAACACTAATGCATCCATTGTAGATACCTGCAAGACCACTGCCTGGGCCTCGGTGTCAACATTTATCAAGCACTACAAGATGGACTCTATCCCACGGCTGATGCAGCATTGGGTGGAAAGTCCTGCAGCAAGTGGTCTAGTCCTACTGTTATCTCTATGCTTGGCAGTCACTTTTCCCTCCCTGGATCAGAGGAGCTTTGTAACATCCCAAGCGTATCCTCCTCCCCTTGAGAGAGAATGGAACATTGGACTTACAATGAAGGTTCCTTCTTCTTGAGGGCAAGGAGGACACTTTGAACCCACACTACTTGGAGGGTCTCTGTTCAGCCTATTACGCTTCCTAAAGGGTGACTGTCTGCCAATCTCCATGTTCATTGTTCTTTCACTGTTCTGACAGTTTATCTTTACCTGTATGATTTGTTTCATAGGGTTCTGCGAGCCTTGTTATCTGTTTGTTTGGCACAAATTGTGGACTGTTATCAGTGGACTGTCATCAATCTCCAGACTGACAATAAGCTCCTCCTCCCCCAAGAGATGGAAAGTGCAATCAATTTCCTGTCTCTGGGATTGTGGGAAGAAAAACCCAAGTGTATCAGAGTGTCTTCCTCACCTTGAAGAAGAAGGAACCTTCACGTTAAGTTCCGTGTTCTGTTTTGGCCTAGTATCTAAAGGAAAGGAAAGCAGACACCAAGTGGCAGCAAGCCTCAAGAGGAAGGGCATTCCAAAAGTGAGGTGACACCACTGAAAAAGCCCTGTGTCTGTAACTTCTATTTAATTCAAAGAACAGTATCAAATAAATAGGTTTTTTAATTAAAAAATGTGGAGAGTTCACATCTTTGATAGTGTGATCCCACCATATGATATTTACATTTATGAAAATAACAATAACAAACTTCAAAAGACATGGTTTCTGGCGCAATAATTAAGTATGGACAGTAATAATCAGGCCTGTCGTATTTGGGCAGACCAGGGTCTCAGCCTTTCTGACTTCTGTCTAGCCAGTCCCTTAAAGGTGCATCAGCTTGCAGCTCTGCTCTGCATTGGGATGTTATCTGTTCTTTTCGGGAGTTTCTGGTAGCCCTGGAATATTAATATGTAGTTTTACAGAAAAGAGTGCTTCTGAGGTATGAGTGGTTCTGCCTGTAGCTTCAGGCCCTCCAATCCATCTGAGAAGATTGCACTTTTCCCCCTCATGTGGAATACTCCAATTCTTTAGCGCATACCGCCTTGTGGACTCAGGGTTACACCTTACTTCTGTCAATGGGGTCACAGACAGCAGGCTTGGAGGAAGGTGTCAGACCATTAATTCATGTACCCCAATACTGTGTGGTGGCAGCTCCCCCAAGATTTTGGGGAGGAATTATACAATATGTGTAGCTCCACAGTTCTTTTACCTGACAGTTTTGCTAACAAAGCATACTCATTGGTAGGTGCTGTTTAAAGGGGATACCAGCAGAGAGGGGGAAGGGCCTGTTTAACCATTTCCTCTTGTGCTGATTTCTCATGGAAAATTGCTTCCCCCCCCCAAGCTGCTTTCCCCCTGCTGTGGAAAACTTAGCATGGCTGGGAAAGACCCTTATATCTGTGATCTTTGTCATGGGAGCTGCCAAGGATTGACTCTGGGACCTTAGCAATGCAAACCACTGCCTTTCCATGGCTCCTTGTTCAAACTAGCGTGGCTGTGGTCATGGTCTCTCTCGTTAGGATTTAGGGCTTCATTTGGCATGATTTCATGACAAGCCCACCCACAGTTGAAATCCCTAAAAAAAAAAAAATCCCAAATACAGGATGCTGAGCTGGAGAAAAATTACGTATTTATTTTGCAGATCAGAAGGTTGAGACATTGTAGCGGGGCAGAGGAAATGGGGTTTTAAGGATGATGTTAGTTTAAAGCATCCATAAGAAGTCCCCTGGTGGCCTCCTCAATAGCTCTTGATGTGCAAGCAGTTCTCACCAATATCCCTAAATATTACAAAGCCATAAAGGACAATTCATAACCAATCAGGAAATACAACTGTAGTCTTTAAATGTGGCCGAGGCAGCTTAAGTGGTTATATATAGTCTAAGTGTCCTAATTTTGAACTTTTTCTGTCAGCTGCATGGTAATGAAACATTCATTATCTTTTGAAGTTTACATTGGACTCTACTTCAAAAACTATCAGCACATCAAATTATAATATATAACTGCTCTTTTAAAAATCTGATAGTTGTAATCCTTTGTGAGATGCACTTTCTTTTTACAGTTTCTTCATCAGGGCAGATGTTAGCAACTCACACGGGACAGCTAAAAATGACTTTCATAAAAGCTACAAAAGAAAGCTGTAAATTATATGCTCCAATTAAAGGAGAGAAGCCGAATTTCTGTGGCTTACAAGGGTGGCTCACGGGAGCAAATTAATATAAGACAAAAGGTATAATGCTAAGGCTAATACTGTTCTTCCTTCCATTTATTGTATTGATTTTATTTAACAGTGATTAGACTCCTTTACGTGCATTTGCATTAAGATTTGGACTTTTAGTACTTCATCTCTCAGACTCTGCTCAAGGGACAGATTTCGTGAACCATAAAACCAAGTGCAGCTTGACCATACTAACAGAATAGGCAGCCATCTCCGGAAGCTGCACAGTCATCCCAGAAGCACCACTAGACTCATGCATAGCTTCTAGTATGACCAGCCTTTGTGTGAGCCACAAAACGCAGCATCACAGAGATATTGCAGTCTATTTGTGCAAGGCTGCCCCTCCCTCAGTATGGACACAGGAGACACAAACATCCACAACCAGGAGGTCTGCGAGACTCAGAGGGGAGGAAATACCATCCTCACCCACGAGGCCAGCCACTCACTGGTGAGCCTGCTTGCCTGCAGCACCACCTCTGTCCCCCCCTTCCGTGGCCGCCCACCAGGCTCACTGGTGTTAAGGCCAGAGATGGCCCTTAACATGACTTGTCCAAAGACGAAAGGCAGAGATAGTAGAGCTGGCAGTAGCACTGGAGGGAGGTGGCAGAGGTGGCTTCTGCTCCTCTCCCCCTGCTTGCCTGCCTCCCTGCAGAAGGAGAGGCATGGTGTTGGCAGTGGAGGAAGGTGCCAGGGAGATGGTGCCTGTTCTTCTTCCCCTGCCTACGGAGGAAAGGTGGTGGTGATAAGGTTGGTATCAGTGGGAGTGAAGTGGCAGCCCCCATTCCACCCCTGCCCATCCTCCTGCAGAGGAGAGGCAATGGCAACAAGGCTGGCATCAAAAGCCGGCTTTCCAGCAGCTCCGTTGGGCCGGCTCCTCTCCCACCTCCTCTTCCCACTTAGAGTAGGTTTACATTTTCTGCACAAGAGCAGACAATGACCCTGTGGGAGGAATGTAACCCCCCTCTATTGGGGGGGGGTCTCCATGTATTTCTGCAAACCTAGACAGTCCCCCAGTTTTGTACAACCATGCTTCCTATCTAAACCTGGCCCCGTTCTGTCGATCCACCGGTGGGCCAGGTACAGCATTAAATAGAAGATAGAAGATGAATATATGAAGTTGCCTTATATCAGGTCCAGTCCCTGATCCTTCACAGTATTGTCTGTTCTGACTAGCTGCCGATTTTGGGTGGAGAGGTTTCTTTCCCAACACCTGCTTCTTTCTTTAACTGGAGATGCCAAGAACTGAACCAGGGATCTTCTGCATGCAAAATATGTACTCTGCCATTACAGCGTGGCCTTTCCTCATAAAAGTGGTAAGCACGTTGGGACCTGAGTGATTGAAGGCTACCTGTTTTTTTAACGAGAGTGGACAGACATGAATCATCCACCTGTTTCCCAGCCTACTGCGATCTTGCCTTGTTTCATAAGTCAATGTATAATTATACTAAAGGAACCCTTGTGTTGGGAAGATCTGCATCCAGTCCCATTACTTACAAAAAAAATACCCCAGTAGCTAGGTTTTGTTTGGGGGATTGTTTAGGCTTGACCATCACATTCTTGCTTCATCATGATAAGCTTGTATGAAAGGATGCTTAGCTAGAGTCTGTGGTCAATTCTGATATTGTTTTTGTTGGTTTGATAAAGGACTGGGGTGTGCGATTCAGTTGCTACATAAACAATAAATATCGGTAGTAGGGTTCCCTTTCTACAACCTGGAGAATGTATATTTTTAAACAGATTAATAAAGCAGGAATCAAGGTAGTTACAGCTTGTCCTCTCTGGTATTCCCCTAGCCTTTTTGTCCGTCCATCCCCCCCCCTTTCTCTACCTGCAGTACAACTGATGATTCCACATTTAGCCTACCACAGCTGGCAAAGAAACCTATTCCACAGAGAGGGAGCAGATATGAGAAGCCTCAGCTATGTTGTCTCCTCTTTTACCAGGGCATTTAAAGTAAAATGCACATTCTTCAGAGTGTACCTTAAAATTATAATTGTCCACTATGTGGAATGATTCAGGTTGCATCCTAGTCTGCACGGGCTCTGTATGGGAAAGAACTGGTAAAGCTCTCTGACAAGAATGCCAGACGTAGTCTCGCTAAGACTGCAGGTCAAGAAGTACGGGACATCAAACAGCACCCCGTGGCTTCTCCTCCTACATTTGTACTCCTGGCACCAAGCCAGGTTAACAGGAATTTTCAGTGGTCTGTTATTTCCCATGTCTTACAAGCAGCTTTGCTAGCTGCATATGCTCTCTGGCCTTCTCTGACCCCCTGAGCTGCAAAGCAACCACCAGAAAAAACAGCACGCAGCAGTGTATCCCATAAAAGATGTACCGGGGACGAGGGGAATCTACCAGTACAAGCTGCTTCTTTTTTTCCTTTCCTTTCTGTTTTCTACAATTTGGATTAATTGATTTTTGAAATTATATTCCATATCTCAATTCAAATTCTTTTAGAAACGGATTGGCTACAAGTAAACATGTACGGTTAGCCCATCCTCGGACAGCAATTTGGGGAGCAGTTTTACCTGCCGACAGTACATGTCATGATTCATCAGTTTCATAAGGATTGTGAACCTTACACAAGACTTTAAAAATCTAGCTCTTGATGAGTGTGATAATTCTTTGGATCCTTTTTTCCCAGCAACAAGAGAGAAAGAAGAAGGGGGGGAGACACTGCATGCTTCTTTGATATATTAAAAATAAAATCTGCTTGGAAAAAGTAAAAAATCAAATTCCGACTGCACGTATGAAAGATTCTTAGGGTCATATTAATTTCCTGTGGGCAATTTGTGATTGTATTGCAAAATAGAACAAAAATTCTTAATGTCTGCATAAAACGATGCTTTGTGACCCTCTTAAAATGCAGATGTGGAGAAAGAGCAATATCGTAATTTGCACCAGCATATAAACATGCTTCTTTGTGCCCCTTTCTCCCATTACAGTCTCCCTTGTTATTGCTTTGAATTCTTTTAATGATACTTCTTTCAGTTATTATTTATTTTCCTTGTATGCATTCGAAAACACAGGGCAGCTCATATGGGGCCCCTGGTTGTCTCCCAGACAAGCCCTATCTACCCGCTACCTTTGGTAAACCAGTATTGTGTAGATTAAGTTGAAATTATCAAAAGTATATTTTTTATACTGCTGTCTGGCATGATGATGAAACCTTGTCTTCTTACCACTCAAAGACCTTTTAAAACTCAACCTTACCACAAAATAAGTCAGGATTTGTTATTTTCTGCTACAGAAAGTTGATACCTGCTCTCTAAGTGCTTTTATTTTTAGTTGTATACCCATATATTGGTAAAGGTGACATAGCAGGAATTAACCCTATGTGGGCGTAAAGAGAATCTGGAGCTATCAAAGGTTGGCCCATTGGGGGGGATTGTTTAGGCTTGATTCCCACATTCCCTCTTGGAATGGAAGGCTCTAGCAAGGCAGATTTTTCCTACGTTTGATCGAGGACAATACTTGAGGGGTAGGAGACCCACATGGATGGACAGTCATTCAAAACCATGGAACTGTGATGCCTGGGAAGGGAAGGCTAACTCTCCCCCTCCATATGATTGTGCTGTGTGTCCATTTGAAAATTGCTGCCCCCCAGATGCTTTAAGCTGGGGGGGGGGCAGCCGCAATAAAGGTGCCTTTTTTTTCCTTCTCAACGTTTAAAGCAGCCTAGGAGAATCACTTCCTATTGGTGACATAGTGCAGCAGGAAGAGATAAGAAATGAGCTCTCCAAGGTACTGTGGCCCCAATCCATATCAGCCCTCTGTGGATGGCTTTCACAGCTGATTTGCATATCACAGGATCTGAACAAGAATCCCCAGCATCATATCTGGTTTGGTTCTAGTTCTCCAGACCTGGACTCCTTTTCCACAGGAAGGAGCAATGTTCATGAGTTATATTTTTTTTCTGTTTCATTGCAGTGTGAATCTAATGTTCCTTGCTTTTGCTATCTTTTGCCATTACTAAACACACGATCAATGATTCTTCTCTCTTTATGAAAATTATACCAGTATTAGTGTTATCTTCTCTTGTCTACTGACCTTGGCCAGCTTGGTTGTAGTGGTTAAGAGTGGTGGACTCTAATTTGGAGAACTGAGTTTGATTCCCCACTCCTCCACATGAAGCCAGCTGGGTGACCTTGGGTCAGTCACATTTCTCTCAGAACTCTCAGCCCCACCTACCTCATACGGTGTCTGTTGTGGGGAGAGAAGAAGAAGAAGCCTGGCTTTAAACCCCGCACTTCACTACCTGAAGGAGTCTCGGAGCAGTTTACAATCCCTTTTCTCCTTCCCCTCCGCATAACAGACACCCTGTGAAGTAGGTGGGGCTGAGAGAGCTCTCTCAAGAACTGCCCTTGAGAGAACAGCTCTGAAAGAATTTATGACTAACCCAAGGAAGAGAAGGCGATTATAAGCCATTCCGAGATGCCTTCAGGTAGTGAAGGGTGGGGTATAAAACCAACTCTTTTTCTTCTGTACCTTTTTAAAGAATTGATAAGAATAGTTGAGCCTTTTGTGTGTGTATGCTAGGCAAAATGTATTAAGCTATATACTAGTATATTCCATTTCTTGGTCTCCCCCCCCCCAATAAAATTATGGTTGACACAAGGAAAGTGGTATGATCTTAGTTCTGTGTTTCAACAGTCAATAACTCACTGTTATGAGGAATTTATATCAGATATTGTTTGTTTCTTAGAAATGTTTAATATCTACTTACTTTATACAAACGCTCAAAGTGGGGAACAATCAATCTTAAATCACATTTCTAAACTATGACTACACTAACACTATAAAATCAATCCTAAACAATGAAACTTAAAGCCCACATAAGAGCTGTATCCCCTTCTGAAGTTTAATGTTGCAGAAAGGGGATCCAATCAGGAACAGAACACAGGACAATCAATCAACCATACAAAAACCCTTCCCCAGTGCTATGGCCCCAATCAATATCAGCTCCAATCCATACCAGCCTTGCCCCCTTGTCTCCTTACTGTAGCTCATTTATACATCTGGGGTCTGATCACAGTGTCATGTGTTTTGGCCTTGTATAATTTTATTGTGTAGTGAATGTGTGGTGTATGCAGTTACATTTGGCAGCTCATTTATTCTGGACAGATTGGCACCCCAGATAGGACCTCCCCACTCTGAGGACAATGAGATTGTGCATGCATACAACTTGGTAGCTTAATTTTTCAGTGCACATTTCAGTCCACTTGTAAGGCAAAATGCCATTCTTGCTTTCCCTCAAGGGTTAATGTGTATAATAACGGGCCTAGTCCTCCTTGCAGGTGTCGCTAATTAGTTTTTCAACCTGTCTGGCAGCTTCCCATGAGAGTGTGCTTTCAGTGATGGGAGGGGGGAAGACCAAGAGCAGTGATATATTTTCCAGAGCTTTCTCCGGAAGATGTGTTGTGATTGGATGTCATCTGCACCTGACTTGAGGGGTCAAAAACATGTGGCTCTTTCACACATATTGTGCAACTCCCAGCTGGGGAAGCGAAGGGAGAGGCATGTCTCTCTGATTGGTCTTCCCTTCCCCAGCTGGTGTTCCCCTCCCTGGATAGGCTTGAGGTGGGGAAGGGAGCAGAGAAAGAAAGCAACTTTAACTTTAAATGTGCTCTCAAAACCTCCCCCCAACGGCCAGCTAGGAGAAGGCATTTGTCTCTTTAAATCCTTTCACCAAGCCAACCAGCCGGCGGGGGGAGGGCTTGGAGGACGCATTTAAAGTTGCTTTCTTTCCACCACCCTCCCCCCATCTATTTGCTTTCTTTCCACCTTTCTTTCTCTCTTTCTCCCTTCTCTCCCCAGCTAAAGTTAAATGTGTTATTGCACTGCCACGCTGGCCAGCTGGCTTGGCTCGGAGAAAGGCATTTGTCTCTTTAAATCCCTTCTCCAAGCCAAGCTGGCGTAGAGACGGGGAGCTTGGAGAACACATTTAAAGTTAAAGGTGTTCTCTGTGGCCCTGCCCGCTATTTGCTTTCTTTGTTTCTGTTTCTCTCTCTTTCTTCTCTCTCCTTTCTACCGCTTTCATTCTTTCCACCTTTCTCTTTCTCTCGTCCTTTTTTCCCTCCCTCCCCCCATCCTCTCTCCTCCTACGCTAACCACCTAGCTGCTTTCTTTGTTTTTTTTCTTTCTCTCTCTCTCTCCCTTCCTTCCTCCTCCCTCTCCATCTGTTTGCTTTCTTTCCACCTTTTCTCTTTCTCCCTTCCTTTCTTTCTGTTTCCATTCCCCCTCCCCCCATCTATATGCTTTGTTTCTCTCTCTCTTTCCCCCTCTTTCGTTTTTTCTTTCCACCTCTCTCTCTCTCTTTCTCTCTCTCTCTCTTAGACAAATAAATATCATTATCAATATCTGTTTTTACTCTTTTTGTCTTTGGCAGTCTCATTTAATGTTGATAAAAAACAAATGTGGATATTTTTCAATACAAACGTGTGTAATATTTGTTCATGTCTTGCGGCTCTGATTTTTTTTCTACGTGGCTCTTACATTAAGCAAGCTTGGCCACCCGTACTCCAGAGTAGCTAACTAGCTGAGATTTTCTTGGATTGCAGGCCTGATCCTATACTTCACAATTGCTGAGATTGCAGACCACACTGAATAGAGGCTTTCATCTGGATGTAAGTTTGTGCCACCTAATAGAGCTCTTAAACTGTTAGATAGATAAAGCTAGCTTTATTGTTTTCTTGCAGTTTGACCTTTGGTGATCTAAGAACAGAAGAACATAAGAGAAGCCAATGTTGGATCAGGCCAATGGCCCATCCAGTCCAACACTTTGTCACACAGTGGCCAAAAATACCGGGTGCCATCAGGAGGTCCACCAGTGTTGCTCCTCCCCAGCATCCCTGTTGCTCCCCCCAAGCACCAAGAATACAGAGCATCATTTTCCCCAGACTGAGAGTTCCTATCTATACCTTGTGGCTAATAGCCACTGATGGACTTCTGCTCCGTATGTTTATCCAATTCCCTCTTGAAGCCGTCCATACTTGTAGCTGCCATTACCTCCTGTGGCAGTGAATTTCATGTGTTAATCACTCTTTGGGTGAAGAAGTACTTCCTTTTATCTGTTCTAACCTCACTGCTCAGAAATGTCATTGAGTGCCCCCGAGTTCTTGTATTGTGAGAAAGGGAGAAAAGGACTTCTTACTCTACCTGCTTTATTCCATACATAATTTTGTAAACCTCGGTTGTGTCACCCCTCAGCTGTCCTTTCTCCAAGCTAAAGAGCCCCAAGCTCTTTAACCTTTCTTTGTAGGGAAAGTGTTCCAAGCCTGTGATCATTCTAGTTGCCTGTTTCTGCACTTTTTCCAATGCTATAATATCCTTTCTGAGGTGTGGTGACCAGAATTACACACAGTAGTCCAAATGAGGTCGCACCATCAATTTATACAGGGGTATTATGATATTGGATCTGTTGGCTATACTTTCATTAAATTGACTATCTTTATAATAAACTACATAAATATAGATTTTAAATAATAACAATCTGGTTATTTGTGTGCAACTGCCTTGATTGATTTCTTGACACCATTCCACTGCATATTAGTGCACCCTAGCTAATACTTCAGGAATCACAGCCTTATTAACTTGAAATCCTTCCCTCCATGGTATGGAAACTGAAATGCCATTACAAACATACATTTTATTTTCTGCCCATTGAGCACTTGGGTAGACTGCAAAAGAAAATGCATCTATAGAAAGCCTAACTTGAACCTATATCTAATTATATAGCTAGATTTAGTAGCTTGTAGAAACCAGGTAATATTATACTAAGTTCACAGGATCTGAGTTCTAGTTTTTAATTATGTGAAGCCATTTTTACAAAACACACACACACATATATGTATATATTTGCTTTGCATAAATTCTCATATCTTGAACTTCTATATATTTACTTGGTAGTAAATGAGATAATGGGTCTTATTTGAGGATCATAGCATTCATTTTAATTTCCAAAACAAACTTTCTTGGGCTATACATTAATGTAATCATATATGAAATTATCTGAATTTCTCCATGGTATAGAGCAGTTTAAAGTAACAGAAGGAATCCTTGACTGTAACCTGCAGAATTTATTGCCACCATGCACCTTTGAAGCCCAATTATTAGTAATTGAGTATATCAGGATTCATGTTTCCGAATGTGGCTAACTGCTTATTTTAAAAACACCTGGTTCCTGGGCATCTAAAATGTTTTGGTATTATTTATTGTTTATTTATCATATGGCAGAGTTACACACAGGAAGTATATAATAATATAAAATACCTAACTAAGTTGATACAATGGGTATGCAGACCAACTGGGCAGTCCCCCTAAACACTAATATCTAGATTTTCAATTCACTCAGTCACAGCTGGTGAGAGTTCAAAGAGCTCCATCACATCACCCTAGAAAGCACGACAGTCACATTCCTGTGACAGATGGAAAATAGTCTGGTAGGCTGCAACTTAATTGCTTTTTGGTCCTGGTGTTTTGACCCATTTAAACAACAGGTCTGCACAACTGTCAAAGCTTGCTGGTATTCTCTTAGTCATCTTCCATACTTTACTTGGCAAGTCAAATTCTTCAGGCCTGTCATTGGTGTTTATCAGGTTATGGATATTGGGTGGAACTGATTGCACTCGTGTTTACAACCATTCATCCCCTAGATCGAAATTTTGTCATTACAGGATTTGTGCTGGGTGTCAGGACTTGAGTCTGAATAGACCTGCATCAGCCATGCCTTTGTGGACGAGCAACTCTCTGTTTTCAGTTATTTTTCTATATTTATGAAGAAGAGTATCTTGTCTTCGGAGATGCAGGGGAATGATGTGGCACAGCGTGGGTAGCCAATAGGTCGGATTTGGCTTAAGACATCCACTGATTATCCTAATTTTTGTGTTGAGTTGGACATCAAGTTTGTGGACATGGGGGCTTTGGAGCCACACTGAAACACCTATTCTGCAGTACTGTGCACCAGCGCCAAAGCTAAGCATCTAAGTGTTGTAGCAGACGCACCCCAAGTTGTACCACCTAATTTTTGGAAATTTTTGTGTGCATATTTTCACTGCTACATTGATAAGATGGTGTTTATAGCTCAAGGTCCTGTCCACGGTAGTGCCAAAGTACTTAGATCTATGGTTGTATGTAAGTCAGGTGCCATTAAGATAGGCATTCAGTGGACAGTTGGCAAGATTGTTATTGACATAGAAACAGGAGCATTCTGTTTTTCCTGGCTTTGGGATAAGCCACCATTTATAATAGTAGTCAGCCAAAATGTTGAGGTATAAATATATAAATAAATTTGGTGTTTTTGTCTTAATTTTATTTTTATTTTTAAAAAAAATTGTCTACTCGTGACAGTTTATTGTGACATGACTCCAGAGTGTTGGACATTGTCTTTGTACAGCCTAGGTAAGTTAACCTGAATTATGTGAACTATATACTATAAAATTGGCGTATAAAGATCCATGGGGCTTTGGAGGCTCCCATGTGGTGATGATGTCCAACACAGAGACATTTGGGCACTCTAGAAGGGGCCAGAGTCAGACAGCATACAGTCTGTGTAATGACTTCAAAGAGCTTCTGTATGATTTCATCAATTAAGTACCCTTGCATTGGGTTCTGGCTTGTCATCTGAAGAGTTTGGCCATTCAGGTAAGTATAATTTTCACGTTTTTCGGGGTGGCGTTCCATTGTCCTGCTAGCACAAGTGAACCCTAGAGAAGTCCTACAGTTTCTGCCAGATAGAACCTGCCAGCCATACATGAATATAAATCTTACTTCCCATGACAGTAGATACACTTGCCCCATTAATAACAACCTAAAATGGGGTTTCTGAATGTGAACTGGCTTAGTTACAAGTTAAAAAATGCCCCCCCCCCCCGTGTCTCCCCATATGAGGCCACTGTTAAGATGTACAGCGAGGGACCCTGATCCTGTAGATTTTGTTATATGGAGGCCCTCATGTTCGGGGGGGGTGTTTGTGATTTCCTGCTGTTGCACCAAAGTTATGCAGTGACATCTCTGAAAAGACTTATTGGAATATATCCCCTCTTGATATTTATAAAGGATTCTAGAATATATTTATTTGGAAAGACATTTACTCTATAAAGGAAGGCTATATGTGAGGTAAAATATGTTTTGCTTTTTAAAGCATTGTTGTCCAGTTTATTCTCTTTCTGGCTTCAGACTATTTTGTCTGATGCTATTGTTGTAAACTGCACATTTGTAGAGGCAAGATATATGAAAGAAACAAATGCTGCATTTATTTCCCTTGTACCCACTATGCCACAGCTCACAATCCCCTACCCTCAATCATTTGAGAAGCAGGAGGGGAAAAATGGGAGGAAATTACTTTGATGCTGACTCTAGCAATTTTCCCTAATCTCTGTGTTCTTTACCATAGAGATTAAGAGTAATTCCTACAGTGTTCCCAGGAAGTGATGTCACATCTTCCTGAAATTCCACCCCCACACACACCGCCCCCAAAATCTCCTAGCATTTGACAGTGTAGACCTTGGAACCTTAAGATTAAGTCATTTGTCATAATTTCCTGATCAGAAACTGATTGTTATGTTTCTTATTATCTCTTTTTTAGTTGCCGCCGTCGTTTCATTTTTTTAACTTATTTGTTAAGCAAACTAAATGGTTAAGACTTGTTTGGGTTTGCTTTGGTTGTTGTTTGACGTATGTAATTTATTTTTAGCCTTTTTAAATGTTAGCAGTTTTTGTAGGAAAATTAGAGCCCACAATAAACAGAATCCCTTTTTAGTTAGTGAGAATCCCAGCATAGATGAAGAAGATTGTATTCCCAGAGAGCTGTGTGGGCCTTATTGCCCGAATATGCTAGAAGTAGGTGTTTGTTATCATAACTTTTTTTTTGGTTGTTCTAAAACCCTTAATTATATTATTGTTAAAATATGTATGGTTTTTTTAAAAAAATGTTTTTAAGAAGTGGGACCCTTGAACTTAAAAAAAAAAAGAGGTGTAATGTTTGGCTGTCCTGTCTTTCTGATCGTCTGTTACTTATTATTCACTTGACTACGGATGGGCTTCTTGTGTAAGTGCTCTTTCATGTTCATCTTAAAGAGAGCTCCCACTCATAAATACAGAATGTCCAGACATCAGTAGATGAAAAGAATGTCTTTCTGTCCAAACAGTCATCTTTTGTAGGATGAGAATTGGCTGTCTGATATTTAATGAACAGAGGTTTTGCTTATCATATAAAAAAATAAATAGGAGCATTTATAGTCTGTTTAGTTTCTAGAATTTAGAGAACATTTTGTTGACAAATTTGCCTCAAAACTGGCATCCTACATCTGAAAACAATGAGCCTGTGCTCCAGAGACACTGAGATTCATACATGGCCCTCTAGGCAAACATGGACTTCTCTGTTCTCAGCCATCTCATGGAGCAGCACTTCACTTGCATTGATCAAAATCTTATGCACAGAGGAATTCCATCAGACTGCCCACAGGTATAAGGAGCCGCTAGATCAGATTACATGTTCTGCACCACCAACATCAATTAATTTGTTGTTGTTGAGTTGCACAGTCGAGTCTGACTCTTTGCGACGCCATGGACCACATCATACCAGACCCTGCCGTCCTCCAGAGTTTGCTCAGTTTCATGTTCATTGCATCAATAACACTGTCTAACCATCTCATCCTTTGCTGTCCCCTTCTTCTGTTACCTTCAGTCTTTCCCAGCATCAGGGTCTTCTGCAGTGAGTGCTCCCTTCTCATTGGTCAAAGTATTTGAGCTGCAGCTTCAGTATCTGGCCTTCCAGGGAGCAGTCAGGATTGATTTCCTTTAGGATTGACTGATTTGATCTCCTTGCAGTCCAAGGGACTCTCAAGAGTCTTCTCCAGCACCATAATTGGAAAGCATCTATTCTTTGGTGCTCGGCCTTCCTTATGGTCCAACTCTCACAGCCATACATCACTACTGGGAACACTACTGCTTTGACTATACGGACTTTTGTTGTGATGTCTCTAACATCAATTAAATTCTCCCCTTAAAAAAAAAAAAGCTTGTTTGCCAGGATTTTTATGGGATATGAACAGCAGGCACCTTTTTTGGAGGGGGTGTTTTTAAAAATTTTCTTTGGTTTCAATTTGTAATGTTCTAATTATTACTTGTAAAGTACCTTGAGACAAAAGGAAAGGTTGGGCCCAAATATTTTAATAAAGAAACACCTTCTGATGCAGGATTTGTTTTTTTAAAGGGGGAACATCAATTAAGCTCCCCCCTTAGAAAAAACAAATCCTGCATCGGTAGGTTTTCTTTATTAAAATATTTGGGCCCAACCTTTCCTTTTGTCTCAAGGTGGCTTACAAGTAATAATTAGAACATTACAAATTGAAACCAAAGAAAATTTTTAAAAAACCCCCTGAAAAAAAAGGGTGCCTGCTGTTCATATCCCATAAAAATCCTGGCAAACAAATAAGCTTTGCAGCATGTCCTGAAGATCTCCATCAAGGGTCCTTCCCCCACCTCTTCAGGGAGCCTGTTCCACAGAGTGGGAGCCATGATGGGAAGGGCCTAAGCTCTAGTCATTATAAGAGGAGTCACCTAAGTAAGGGAACAGCCATCAGGTGGCATCCTTAAGACAATAGCTGGTACACAGGAACATAGAAGAGGAGACTGTCCTTCAGATATGTGGGGGCCAGGCCATGAAGGACTTTGAATGTCATGACCAGCCTCTTGAATTGGACTTGGAAACAAACAGGCAGCCAGTGCAGCTTTTAAAATAGGCAAGGTATGTTCTCATCAACTAGCCTCCAACAATAACAGGGCTGTTGTATTGTGGACCAGCTTCTGGGTTATCTTCAAGGACAGTTCAATGCAGAGTGTGTTACAGTAAGAATGAAGTTACAGCAGCGTACATCAGTGTGGCAAAACTGATTGAGCCTAAAAAAGGAGAGAATTGATGAAGCTGTACCAACTGCTTTCCTAGCAGCAAGGCTGGGTCGTTGAGCATCCCCAAGCTCTTAAACTGCTCTGCAAAAGCCCACTCCACTCTATCCGGTTCAATCAGCATCAGCCTTCCTGAACAGCAACAGAGGTGACTGTCCCCAGTCCAGATTTAAATGAATGTCATCCACCCATGCAACTGAAGCTATCTTGGTTCCAAACCAAGCCTAACACCGGACATATAATATAAGTGGTTTATGGGACTAAGCATTGATGTTTAATTTGGTTTAATAATTTGGTATAATAATGTACTTAGCTCTTCAAAGTGCTCTCTTAATAGTTCTTTTGATACTGCTTATTGTTATGCACATACTTTGTATGGGGGTGGTGTCTGGCAGTATTGACTAGTATAAATTCACTAAAGACTTCCGGTCTTGGCGATCGCCATGGCAGTCATCTTCTCCCGGAGCTCCTGGAGCCAAAAAAAAAAAAAAGAATTTGTGGCCATAGTAAGACTTTCCAACTTATTTATTATTTATTTAGTCATCTAATTTATATCCCACCCTCCCTGCCAAGGCAGGCTCAGGGCAGCTCACATAAAACATAAAACAGTTAAAACAGAAATTAGATAAAAACAGAGCAATACAATTATAAATATTATAAGATATAAAATACAAAGTGCTAGTTTATGTCAGATGGCAGGCTTAGCAGCATCCTCAGAAAACAGCCAGCCAATAACATAGTCTGGGTTACCTGACTGTTGATGATGATGTTGGTGTTGGTCCAGGGCTACAGTTTCTTGGCTCCCTAATTGAAGGCCTGATGGAAGAGCTCTGTCTTGCAGGCCCTGCGGAACTGTAAGAGGTCCCGCTGTTACATGAGTTCCCATCTGCACATTTTAAATGATGTTTTTAAAAAATTAGTCTCTGTTTTAACTGTGCATTGTTGTTGTTTGATTTGTTTGAGTCCTTTTATGTATATTGTTGAGTTCTTTTATGTGTAGCATTTCTTATTCATTTCCAGCAGCAGGGGAGGGCCTTGTTTGTTCGGCCCTCCAGGGCAACTGATTGGCAACAGTATGCTGGACAAGATGGGTATCGGTAGGGCTGCCAGCTCCAGGTTGGGAAATAACTGGAAATTTTGGAGGTGGAGCTTGAGGAGGGCAGGGTTGGGGATGGGAGAGACTTCAATGGGGTATATAGCCATAGAGTCCACCTTCCAAAACAGCCATTTTTTCCAGGTGGACTGAGTTCTGTTATCTGGAGATCAGTTGTTACCCCAGGAGATGTCCAGCCAACACCAACCTCCTAAGACCATCTCAGCGAAGACACCAGGGATTGAACGTGGAAATTCTGGCATATGAAGATCTGCCACAGAGCCATGAAGAAAAGAGAGGGTACAAATAGGTTTCGGTTTCCGAGCGTCGCGAATGGCGGCCGCTTCTCGGGACGCTCCCGGAGGCGGTTAGCCCACGCGCAGTTAGGGGGGGTCTTCGCATATGCGAAAGACCCTAGTGAGCCTTAGGTAAAGGCTCCGAACCGGGGGCGCTTGGGGAGTAGCCTCTTTGCCGGCAGACAGCCGGGAAATTGAGGCTTTCTCCCCGCCCCAATCGGCCCCGCTGCGGCGTGCCCGTAATGGGACTTAGCGGCGCCACCGAATTCCAGGAGTGAAAACAGCGCTATGGTTCAACATAAAAAGAAGTAGTGGCATCGAATCGTGAGTTGAAGATCTATTTTGAAGCGTAAATCGGAGCCCCCTGCATGCGTATAAGCGTTGGGAGGAGGGAGGAGTCCCCACCCCCCTCGAGAAGCAAGCTATTCAAAGGGAGCGCGAAGGGGGGCAGAAAGAAAACGAAAGTGTTGGTGAAAGTACCGTTGGGGCTGCATGGAAGAATGTGTTCATCTTAGCTTCCTGGGGGATGCGGCACGAACTTTTTAAAAGTAAACAAAAAAACAAAATGTCGATAATGGAAAAAACTCTGCAGACACCGGAAGAGAAGAGAGGAGGGACTTCCGGTCCAGATAGCCCCCCCCAAGAGCTTGCTGTCAATCAACAGAAAAAGAAGATGCTGTGCCCCCTGCTGGAACAATTGCAGAAGATCAACCAAACTTTGTTTAAAATGGAAAGTGTTCTCATCAGTCGACAGAAACAGATATTGGAAACAACTAGAAAGATGAAGGAGATTGAACAGAAATCGAATTTGATTCCAGGTTTCCAGGGCGCTAAAGAAGAGGAGAAAGAAGATCTCGGATTTACCTTGACAAATGTCTTGGCACCCCTAACTGGCAGTGAAGCGATAAAGTTAAAAGAAGAGGTGGATAAGGCTCCCAAAGCCTATTCCGCCTTTATAAAAAGAAATACTCTGCCAGTGAAGGGAAGGGGATGTCGAGCATAGCAGGCGACAAACGGGAGATCTAATTTCATCTGCTGAGTTTGTGGAGCCATGGAAGCTTGAAGGCCAGAAGTTTAAGAAAAAAAGAAAAGAAAGAAGAAGGATCTCATCTTCAAAACACAGAAACTTCTGAAGAGACACGCCAGCAGGAAGAAGGATGCAGCATTCAAAATTGGGATAAGTGTAGAAGACAGCAGCCCTGGGGAAGGT
This sequence comes from Gekko gecko, assembly GCA_029375565.1. Lineage (NCBI taxonomy): Eukaryota > Metazoa > Chordata > Lepidosauria > Squamata > Gekkonidae > Gekko > Gekko gecko. The sequence goes on along the minus strand of JAPDNY010000008.1, from coordinate 38,910,033 downwards.
GATGGAACGGAAGACTTCAAAGTTAAAATGGACTTAATCCATAACTGGAAGAAAATTAAGAAGAAGAGATTTTGAGGACTGTTCGTGTTACATCTGGAAGGAGCTGTTTAATTACTAACCCCAATGGACTTTACTAACTGCATTAAAAGAGTGATTTTGGACTTTGCTTTAGTTAAAAAGAAGATCTTCTAACCATGATGGATGCCAAATCTTGGTATTGGTTATTAACCTAAACTAACTCTCACTAACAGAAAAAAATTTCACTCCACCTTTTTCTTTCTCCATCTGTCTATCTACCCTTCCCTTTTCTTATAAAAAGAATAAAATTCTCTCTTTTTTAAGAGAGTTTTACAAAAAAAAAAAAAAAAAAGAGAGGGTACAAATATAAACTGATTAGATTGTCAACTTCCTGGTGAGACCTGGAATTCTCTCAGAATTTCAAGTATCTCTAGGTTATAGAGATCAGTTCCCCATAGGGTTTAGGAGAAGTAGAAGATCTAGGGTGGGCTACAGAGAGCAGTGGTATACCATAGAGACTAGTATAAAGAGATTGATAGCTGTCTGTAGAGGACACTAGAGGCCAGATGGGGGTTGAGAGGGACAGGACTGCTATTGGCTAGTGTTCTCCTATAGGTCTTCAGATTGGATTTTTCTTCTTAACACTGAGAAAAACCTGAAGATAATTTTGAGAGGGTTTTTTTAAGGTTGTGTGATATAGGCAGGAAATTTACATTTAAAATCTGAAGTTTGTTGGGAGGAAGTGACTTCATGGGAAGTGGAGGAGTTAGTGGAGCTTGATAATAGTGTGCTTCAATAATTTTCTTATGTTTCAGTGTATAGTTGAAGGGATGTCACATTAACATTGAGAGGGCTGTGTCTTAGTGGTATAGCATCTGCTTGGCATATAGAATGTCCCAGGTTCAATCCTCAGCATCTCAAATTAAAAGGATCAGGTGGCAGGTGATATGAAAGACCTCCACCTAAAATCCCGGAGGGCTGCTGCCAGTCTGAGTAGATGGTACTGACCTTGATGGACCAAGGGTCTGAGTCATTATAAGGCAGTTGCATGTGTCATGTGGCTTTGATTCTCTGTTGATAGGGTGTGAGTTTCATGTAATTAAGGACTGCTGATTATGGGTATATATTATTTTATTCCAGTGTAAAAATTGAAGAAGTGAGCAGTAACTCACAAAAGCTTTATGCTGGAATAAAAATTTGTAAGGTTTCACTGGACTCTGGTTTTATTTTACTGCTACAGACTAAGATGGCTACCCATCTGGAATTGTAATGAATTCAGTTACTATTACTATTTTTTTTTTATTCCACAGCAAAGGTTCCCTCTGATTCAGGCAACCTTCAATTTTATCTGAACAGCTTATTTTCTTCAGGAGAAACTGCTGAGAACCATATCCCTTGCTATACAGCTGTATTGTTGTCTATATGTGTTTTTTCTTGTTTAAAACACACAGTCTGTTGTGACCTAATTTGATGTAGTTATAATTTATTAAATTGAAAAATCTTACATATGCGTGCAGCAATATTTTCTCAGCTCATTCGGGTCTGGAAACTCAGACCTGCTTCTGTGGAGGGTATGAATGCTTCTAAATAACACTGTAAGATCCTGCCCTCATTCTAAATTAAATTAACTAACAACAACGGTGGTGCTTGGTAGAGCAGATTGTTCCTTCAGTCTGTAAATTTATAACAGGCAAATGCAAATATGTGGAGTTTTCGCATGACTTTTTCCCCATTAGGGCATCTTAAAAGACATAATTTGAAAATGGATGTTTTGAGAACATAATTCCACCATAATGTCAGCAAGACATTGCTAATAATAATAATGTAATATGCTTAAACCCTGGAAAGTTGCTCATGTTATAAGAAGGTACAGCATTTAAAATGGTTATAGTGCCATTCTGAAGATCATTAGAGAGGCGAAACAATGGAATCAAGAAGTAGGTCACAAGGCTGTTTTAAATATTTCAGTGCATCTGTTAAGCTCTACAGTTTGCTCATTAAAAAGCTTATAATCATATTGCATTTCTGGATAGTTTGCAAGCCATTTCAACAGCTGATCTGCGAGAGACTTCCGTGTCCTGGAAAATACAAATCATTGTTTAAAAAAAGATGTCTTTTTACATTTTACATCCAGATGATCCAGATGAATGAGACTTCTTAAGAGACAGCTTGCAGTTGTATGTTTAGATAGTCGACCTTTAGGAATTTATTTTGGCAGTACAGAGTACAGCCTAACCTCTTGACTTATCTTTCCCTGCTTTCTTGCACTGTAATCCATATACCATTTGATAATTGCTACCACTGATCTGTCACCATTTGATCATAGCTCTCAGCCCCTAGCCCTTCTGTTGTTTGTAGCTTTGAACATCTATATCAAGGGTTGCCAATTCTAGATTGGGAAATTCCTGGAGGTGTCAGGGTAGAGACCGTTGAGGCCAGACTTTGGAGAAGGGTACAGAGTTCAGCAGGGTATAATGCCATTTAGAGGGAGTCCACCCTCCAAAGCAGTCATTTTCTCCAGGGGAACTGATCTTTGCCATCTGGAGATCAGTTGTAATCCTAGGAGATCTCCAGGCCCCATCTGATGGTTGGCAACCCTATCTATAGCTCTGCTAGCAAACTGTAAATACTTCATGCATCTGACAAAGTAGACTGTGGATCATGAACTCTCATGTCAAGAAAAAACTGGTAATAAAAATAAATTTTAAAAAATGAAATCTCATGTCACATTAAAGGTGCCATGAGACCCTTTGTTCATTTGATCACTGTTTGCACCGAAAGTAAGATGGAGAAGTCCCTGCAATTTGAATGAACATTCATTTTGCATTACAAACCCACCTGAAAGGAAAGCTGCTTTAAGCCTGGTATAAGGAAAACACCCTAAGGCTGCAAGAACTAGGTAGGATGCAAATGAGAGGCACATATGTTTATTACCATTATGCTAAGATCACCTGACATTATACCTATAGTCCCACCAGCAGCCTCAGGCCAAAGTAGACATCAGCAGTCTCCTGTGACAGACTCCCCAAAGGGTTTTTTCTTCCTAAAATGAAAGACTGTCCCAGGAAGCTGTATGAGCAAATGAACCATAGATGCTTAATCCTTTTTCTTTCTACCTGCTTGTCTGCTCAAACTCACCCCTTCCCCAGCTGTAGATGGAAAACCAGACAGGAAAGGGACAATTCTGTGCAGCAAAATAACCAGAGGAGAAATGTTGACGTCTTCAGATCTTGCTGGTTTACAGAGAACAGCACAGAAACATGACTAGCAATTAGCACCACAGAGTGACATCTCAAGAGGACTGTCCAAAATCCCCAGTCTTCAGAGAGGGATGAGTAAGCCTGTCTTTGCTTGATTTTGCTATGTAACCACCAACCTACTTATAGCAGAGAGGCAGTCCCACAGGTATTAAGCACTGTTGTCATCACAAGCGATCGGTTCTGTTGTGGGTATCCTAAGAACCTGAAAGCAGAGTCTGGCAGGCAGGCCTTGACTGTAAAGTAAAGACAACCACTACAGCACTGTGTTCTTTTCTTGGATGGCTGCTCTGTTGGTTTTACTCTCTCATCTTGGCAGTCATCTTGCTTTCCTCATAGCATTTGCCCTAGTCCTGGGATGAGAACACAGAGGCTGGGGCAGGGTGTGTATGGAAAGGACAGGCCCTTTACTTCCATTCCAGAATGAGGCCCACAGTTCAGGGAGGCTGTCAGTAGCCTAAGCCCAGGTCCCCCCAGGTCACCACTCCTTTTGCAAGTGAGCGGTGCCCCAGCCCATGGGTCTTCGAGGTTATGTGCAGACAAGTAAACAGACCTTTGTAAAAATGTATAAAAGTTCATTAAGTATTTTAAAAAAGCAACATAGTAGCACGAAAACAACAAAGCTAACTATTATGTCAGTACCAGGTATTAGATGGCACACCTTCTTAGAATACAAGAGTCCAAGCTAGAGGTTTAAGTGTTCTCTATGCTGTTATCCATTGCAGTGAAGCATAACATAGTCAGAGCAACAGCCTGGTCAGGTCATAAAGTTATTATGGCTTAATTATAGTCTTTGGCCATCTGGTACCAGGTGGTCTCCCAAACACAATCAGGGAGCTCACTTGATGGAAACCTCCAGAAGATGTTGACATCCACTCCTGCTTCCAGCCCCCCCTCCAGTTACACAACTGAACACAGATTCTCACGATTAGCCAAGTACCACGTTCTTGAGTCCAACCTTGAATAAGATAAGGATAGTGTTGGCAGGAAGACTCAAACTATGGACACCTGCAAGCCACAGCAGGCCTGCCAATATTGACATTAACCCTTGAGGGGCATTGGGGTACTTTGCTTCACAGAGGCCCGCAACCTATGCATCCTCCAGTCCGTCCAACAGCAGCTGTTTTAAGTTGGGAACCATCTGCCAGCCACAGGCCTCAACGAGTAATGACCTTGCCCACGTTTCTGGAACATGAGAAGGGTGCCACACTGGGGAAGAGCCAGCATGTCAAAGAGCCATATGCAGCTCCTGAGCCACTGAGTGAGTATCAGGGTGTTAAACAAATTCTACCCATACATTCTATCTCTGCTTAAAGTACACCCTTCCACAACTACTTTACTGTTTTTTTAAAAAAAGTTTGGCCACTGTTCAGTCATGTAATATCTTGTTCGGCCCTCATTCATATTGAACAGGAGGTCATGGAACAGGACAATGTTGACAAATTTTATAAGGAAAGTAATGAGTTTCATTTTTTCATTTATGTATCTCAGTTGCTGGGATTTGTCATACAGTCCTGTCACGTGCCAGGTAAACACCACACAGAGTCAGTGAGAAGAGCAGTTGTGCAGCTGCGTGGTAGCTTTCCTCTTGGTTCTGCCAGAAGAAAAAAATGCTTCTGCTTTATATAATGCAGTGATCTGATGTTCATTCTTTCCTCTTTACTAACCTGTTAGTTATTCACAAACCATGTTACCCTCGTGTGTGAAGAAGAAGAGAAAGTCCAGAGTCCAATATTATTTCTCTCATCTCAGGAATTCACGAAACATTTCTTTGGCCCTCCTTGTCTTTAGAATGATTCATATTGAGTCATTCAATTCTTTTATAGTTCGGCTCATTTTGTTCCAGTCCTGTCAGTGCACTCTAACAAGTGACCTTTCCCCATTTTTTTTCCTTATCAGATAGGAAAATTGCTATGGTATTGACCAATAATTTTCAAATATCGCTTCAAGACGTAAAAAGGTCTATACTGCAGAAAGAAATAAAGAGGAGGGAGGAGAACTGAAGCCGAATAGGAACTTCCCTGTGGACAAGTGAAAAGAACTACAGAATAAGTACCTTTATTTATATTCAGTTTGGCAGCATCCTTGCTGTGCTACTTTGTTAATATACAGCCAGTCGAGCCAGGTGACTGCTTCTTTGCGCCACATGGGTGATTTTCAGAAGTTAAATACAATCGGTCATAAACAAGCTTAAAACATCCAGCGTACAAAAAGCTCGAGGTCTCTTTTCTTCTGATTTCAAGTGCATAGTGATTGTGGGCTTTTAAAAGAAAGAAAGAAACCAGCATAGTGAAAGGCTGGATTTTTCTGAATTTGCCCAATGAGTCCTTCCAGTGAAGTTCATTTCTGTTGGCCTTCATAGGGGCTTGAAGTGGGAAGCGACAGATTCCCAAATGTATTTTGTGTTCATCTATAGCAGGGCATAAACACGCATGGCATATTTAACATTTAAAGAGGAATGCCTTTGTGGTCCCTCGGGAAGTACAAGCAGCCTTCATTGTTTGAAACACAGATTCCTCTCTGAAGTCTCATTTGCTCATCATTGCCAAGAAATTGTTCATAATGTTTTTATAGCACATTTAATGTGCAAAATGCTTTACAAGCATGATGACCCCATTCTGCCTCACGACAGCCCTGTGAGATATAAGTCATTAATATTCTCATTTTATCTAGGTTTTTAATAAGGCTGATCATTAATTCTCCTCCTCTGAGCTCCAGTCAGAGGGAAAGAAAAGGTTGGTTGCAGGACATGACAGGATTACAGCTTCTATCTAAAGTAGGGGCTGGTGTGGATAGAAATGTATTCTTTATCCTCCTGCTTTAGGCCTTCAGGAGACTATCTCATGGAATCATTAAAACAATCTGGGGAGGAGACATTAAGCTAAGAGATGGTGACTTATCCAAGGCTACCTGGTGTGCTTTGCAGTTGAACAGACACTTGAATCCAGGTCTTCCTGGTTGAAGTCCAGTACTCTAGCCCTGTACAGACAATACATCTGTATAGAATCATTGTCTAGATGAGGCGATTGTTGTGAACCTCAGCCTCCAAGCACTTTTTGCAAGGAATAGATCTCATGTAAACTCTGCCCAAAAATCTCTGCAGTGTGCCAGAGAGTTATGCCAAACATGCAATGGTCCCTCAGCTGGAGTGGGAAGAATTCTTTGAGAGCGAATTCTCAGGGCATCCATTCCAGCACTGTTAACCCGTTTTAAAACATTTATCAGGCAGTGCACTTTGCTATGTCTTTGCAGATTGTGACATGGATTCCAGAGGAAGCTGAGCAAGAGATCTGGTTCAGAGATCTTTGCTTGCAGCTGTATTTTGGAATAATGGAGGAAACTGGCAAGAATTCAGTAGAAATGGGAGCATTTAAGGCAGAGAGGTCAGTAGATGCCCAGTGTTCTCTGCAAAATCTATTTGTTGTCTAAGTGGTTGCAGTGTTGTGGCGCCTACTTTAATTAAGGCCCTGACAGGATTTCCATTATAAGCCATGTTTTAAGAGGTTTATTGCTCAGCTGTAAAAATTTGCTTGAGGCGGACTGTCTCTCAGACTGAAAACATTTTCTCAAATTTGAAAAAAAATCAAATTAGCTTTGAAACTTACTCAAGTAGAGTTTCAAAGGCAGTATTTTTCAGCTGTACTCATATTTGAGACCGTCCTTGTGTCTCATGCTGTGGAGTAAGGACAGACAAGTTGAAATAAGTTGGTGTCAGCTGTTTAATTCAAGTCTTGCTATGTAAAATGGGTTGGGTCTGCCCACCTTTAAAAAAATTCCTTTCTCCCTTTTGGTTCTTAACTAAGATTAACCAAGAGTGTTCTCTCAAATGCTGTCCTCAGTTCAGAATTGTTACCAAGGTATGTAGGAAGATGTTCTTGTGACTGCCCCACAATTATGAAATTTCTTGCTCTTGGAAGCTCGCTGAAGCTGAGCCTGAGTACTTGCCAGAACCGGTAGACCTTTGGGCTTTCAGCTAGCTCAGTGGTTTGGGGAAAACATTTTTTTTTATTCTTGATAAGCAGTGGCTCCCTGCAGATTCCCTCTTTGTCTGAATAAGTTTTTTATGGGCATTAATGATGGCCAGTTTGTTTGCAGGGTAAATTAAGGAACAGTTTTGATTTTGTATGATCTTGGTCCATAAACCTCCAACCCAAACCCATAAATCAGGCTCAGTTAGAGAGATGTTTCTCCCCTCTACCAAAGTGAAGCTTTCTGCCACTAGAAATTGGTCCCTTTTTTGCTGGTGGTACATAGATTGTCGGACTGCGTTCCCAGAGAGGTTCACCAGTCACATTCTGTAAAATATTCTGCCATCCAGGAAGACACATTTATTCTACCTGGCGGGACTATTTTCCCCCATAGAAGCCGGCTGAAAGAAGTATACCTTCTGCTAAAAGACATCTGCTTTGGAAGGCTCTGTAAAATCACACCATCTTGTCCATAATGCTTGAAACTTAGGGGGTCTTTAGATTAGAAGAAGGACTATGTTCTGCGCAAATTTGATGACATTATCTTTAAAATCTGCTGCTTCAGACCCTTGAATTTCTTCCCTGTTGAAAATAATGGTCTTGAGACTCCAGAGCCAGTTGCGGAAAAAAATGCATTTGAATCCCAAGCCAGTAATGTCCTACCCAAAAACAGCAATCACAGTAAAGTTCCCCCACCCTGGATCTATAATTATAATAAATGTTTTTCTCCCCAATGAGTACCATGCCTCACTATTGCCATTTTATTTTAACAGTAAAGTTTCCATGCTGAAATCACTATGTAAATTCTGTTATAATTTTTAATAAAACATGAAGCATAAAAATAAAATCCCACACTCTCAGCTCCAAGTGCTCTTGTGATGTCTCACAATTAAAATATTTTTAAATTATTGCAATAATATAATAATAAAACAGCAGATAAAAAAATAATAAAGTAGCCTCTTTATAAGATTGATTGGCAAATTCCTATGTTAGCAGCCTGTCTTTCAAAGTACCATAGCCCCAGACTATCTAGGGGACTAACACAATTGCTAAGGACTTGAGCAGCTACTAAGGAGTTGGAGCAGCTGAGCCCGTTTGGTGTAATGGTTAAGAGCAGCAGACTCTAATCTGGAGAACCAGGTTTGATTCCCCATTCCTCCACATAAAGCCAGCTGGGTGACCTTGGGCCAGTCACAGTTCTCTCCGAGATCTCTCAGCCCCACCTACCTCACAGGGTGTCTGTTGTACCAGTCCGTCAGATAGGAGCAGAACCATGTCAGAATGCTGCCTTCAGTCAATACCAATTTTAGCCAATCAGTCCAAAAAGATACCATGGTAGATGGTAAGGAAATATACCAGGAGGTCTAGGAGAATCAGTAAAGGGTGACTAAGGAATTGAATTCCAGAACCAGGTCAGCAAATACATTTAAATGTTTCTAGGTAACCTTGGATTACATTCTCAAGAAGGGGATGTCTGCCACCTTGGGGCACATTCTCAAGAAGGGGATGTCTGCCACCAGACAATGTTGTTCAGATCATTGGATCCAATAATAGTTTCTTCAGTAGGGGCTTCAAAGCTGCTAGCGGTGTGCCTTCCTTTAGCAAACTATTGTTACTTTGTTAAACTGGACTTTTTCTGGATTTGTTCCTGAATTTGTGCCTGAACCCAAAAATGGCCCAGTGTATCAGTTTGTGAAGCAGAATACCTAAATGTTACATGTAGGTCATGTTCAAGGCAGCTTACAGAGTTAAAGCATAGAATAACAAAGATTAATTATAAGTAAAGTAACTGAAAGAGCACAGATCAAAACAATAAAGCAGCATTTTAAAAGCAGCTTATAGAACACTGTGATACAACAATTCAAAGAGCAGATAAAATATTTTTAAATGTCAGATACAAACACACAGTATTAACAGATGGGATTCTAACATGAGAGCAAGGGAAATAACACTATACACTGAACAGTATGTCAGGATAAACAACAAAGTTTTTATCTGACATCTCAATACTGAGATTATCAAAACATTATGAATAAGGCTTTCCATAACAGGTGTGCCACCATAGCAAAGGCCCTATCTCTGGTTGTCACTCTTGTTACCCAAATTACCTACACATGTAAGCTCCAAAACTTTGGTGCATACCCCTTGTGTTTTAAGAGCACACACGTGTGTCCTGGGGCAAACTAATATTAAGGGACGCCATCTCTTGTATACCGAGGTGCAGAATCTGGTAGCAGTTGTTTGTTATGGCAGTAGGGAGATTCCCAGATATAAACCAGTTGGAAAATAGAATTAAAATTTAAATTTCTCTTCAGAAAATCAGAACAAGGAAAAAAACAGGAGGCACACAGAGAGCCATAAGCTTGCATGAGCACGTGTGCACACACACAAACACAGAGTAAACCTAATCCTAGACAATCTAACCTAAGCAATAAAAGAGCATGGTTGGGGGGAGGGACAATTAAAGACATACAAGCCTGTTCTGGCAGCATGGAAATCCTGGCAGGTCCGGGGAAGGAGGAGCGTGAAGGGAAAAGCAGAGACCGGAGCTGGCTCAAGATTTCTGGGGATCTTCCTATGATGAGTCACAGGGGCAGAAGGTATATGATCTGAAAAAGTACTGCAAAAATTTTGGAGGCTATATTTTTATGGAAGAAATATTGACAGATGAATGGCCAGAGGGCTCCAAAGCTGGAATTGGGTTGAAGCCAAAGCGTTTGGCAGGAGATCAAAAAGTAACTTGGGAGTGAGTGACTGAAATGAACTGGTCACTTGCTGGTCTGAAGGGTGGACAAAGAACCAGGAGTGGACTGATGATTGTGTTGGGGGGAAATAATAGGCTTCAGATAGGAGTGATTGTCGACTGGATCCTTCCATGCATTAAAATCATTGAGACGTCATCTGAATTTCTGAGTGGGATGGGACTGATTTTGCTATTTCTAGGTAGACCTGTTCAGCTGCTTCCCTTCTGTCATGCTGAGAAATACCTTCAGGCTGAGTGGAATTTTCTCTGGAGCCCTGTCTTAATTTTACTGCATGTACTATCACAGACTTGTGGGAGTCCAAAGTAAAAAATAGACACGTATCTAAATATGGGTGTTCCCACATAGACATCTACTTGGTTACATAATGCAGGGCCTCTGATATGTATTTCAGCTGATAGATAGGATCATAAGGGAGTAGCCAATTTCAAATACTTTGGTCCCAGACTGTTTAGAGATTTGAAGGTAAGAACTGGCACTTTGAATCATGTGTGGGGCTGAATCAGTAGGGAGGGAAGGTCTTTTAAGACTGGCAAAATATATTTCCTATAACATGCTCCAGTTAACATTCTCTCCAAACAGTTTTCAAGTCAGTCCCCCTTAAAGTGCATTGCAGTAATCTAACCTGAATGTATTTAGAATATGCATAACTGTGTCCAGATCATGCTTCTCAAGGAAGCTTACTGCAGCTTACATCAACCAAAACTGGTGAAAAGTGCCATGTGCCACAGAGGAGATCTAAACTTTCATGTCTAAGTATGGATCTAATAGTACTACTAAGCAGTGAACCTGCTACTTTAAGGGAGTGCAACACTATCACTTAATTAGCCCTCCCCTAATTGAATCTATTAATGCATCCAAACAGTCAAGCAAGGCATCCTTTGATTTATTTCTCCAGTGGCAAGACAAAGTAGACTTTGAAGTTACAGCATAATGATGACATGTCATTCCAAATCCTTGAATGGCTTCTCCACTGGTACGATGTAGGCGTTAAAATGAGCCAAATGGTACCAGTGAGCTAAATAGAACCAGAACCCCTGGAGTGTGGTTCCTGTGATACCCAGCCAACCCAGAAGGATACTGTGGTCAATGCTACTGAAAACTATAACGAGACTTAGGAGAATCAACTGAGTCCCCTGCCCCCTTTCTCTCTCAATATGACCAAGTCTGTAAGCTAGACTGAAACTGATCCTAGTAAGCTATCTTATTCAAGAATGCCTGGAACTGTATGGCCACCTCTCACTTGAGTGCTGTTCTTTTTCTGGTGATAAAACATAATCAAGATATTTAATTCTCAAGGTGGTCTCATATGTGGATACTTAAATACAGAGATGGGGCCATCAACAAACAAGATAGAGCTTTCTACAAACATGAGAAAAACCCCAGGTTTGCAGAAAAATCTGAAAAGTTAAAGAAAATACATTTTGGGTTTAAAATACTCCAAACTGATAGAAGCAATGCCTGTAGTTTTAAGAAACAAATACCCCCATTGCTTGTGGCTAGTCAACCACAACAGTTTTGCCAGCCTTCAAGCCTTGGTTTCTGCCAGTAAATAGGCAGAGGGAGGGGCATGGCCCTTTCCAGGGTTGTTTTGGCCTTTGAAGGGAGGACTCATTGGTTTCAAGCCTGCCAGCAACCACCAGGCAACATGCTATCATCTGACTTGCATGATTTACCCAGGCCCAGTTGCTTGCTACTGCTCAACAGCAGCCACCAGATGAAAGCCAGTATGGGTTAGTGGTCAGAGTTTCAGACTAGGATCTGGGAGACCCATTTTTGAATCCCCACTCTGACATGGAAGCTTACTGGGTGACCTTGGACCAGTCACTAACTCTCAGACTAACCTCCATTTTATCCAACATTGTGAGGATAAAACAGCGAAGAGAAGCGTAATGTAAGACACTTTGGGTCCCCATTATGGATTTAAAAAGGTTATAAATGAAGTAAATAAATACTAACGGTAACCGAAGGTGAGGCCAAATAAAAGGTAGCTTGATTGGTGTGTGGGAAAAGGTGAGGATATTGGGACTGCCAGGAGGAGGAAAAGAGGAAATAATATGGGGAGGGGGATACAGGGGAAGTGAGGTGCCCCCACAAGTCCTTGTAGGGTCCCCTACATGCAGTTTTCTCACTGAAAGGTTACCAACTGTAGGAAAAGAGGGAAAGCTAAAGACAGTGGTGCAGATAAAGGTAGGTTGGCTGATGAATTGGAAGGAGAGAAGGAAGCAGGAAAGGGGAAAGGCTGTGGGGGCTTTCAGGGAAGAAGAAATAGTGGAGGTGGGGGGAAATGAGATACTCCTGCAAGTCCTTGCCAGTCCCTCGTTTATAAAAAGTATTGACTATTTACTGCACTCCACTAGTAACCCAAATCTATGCACTTCCCTTCCTATAATTAGGGCTAGGGATGGGCACGGACCTAATTTTCTCACGAAACTTGCTGGGTCATGGTTTGCGAACCAAGGTTCATGCCCATCCCTATCAACGACCCTCCCACAATTCTTCATGTAGTTATTGGGAGGTTCGTGCAGCTCGAAGTGGGAGGAGGAGTGAGAGGGATCACTGAAATAGATGCAAGCCATTTCAGTGATCCCTCTAGCAAGGGGGAGTGAACCAGACGGGTTTATGGTTGGCAGCCATTTCAACCCAACAGCTAATGGGCTCACCAGCCCTGTTGTTAGGCTGAAATGGATCTGCATATGGCAGGGAGGGCTCTCCTGGCCGCAGGCAGATCCTGGTTGCCATGGCAGAGCCATTTAAACCCTCTTGTTTAAACGCCTTCACCGAAGATCACCCCCACTTTTTCTTGGCCAAGGATCTCCTTCCCACTTTCTCCTGGCCAAGGCTTGCTGCAGCCAGGGGAAAGGGAGACCCTTCCTGGGAGATCCCCTCCCCACTTTCTCCTGGCCACAGCTTGCTGTGATGGCTTCTCCTCCCACAGCACCTCAGGAGAGGAAGCTGACCCCAGAATCTGCATGCAGCGGGGAGGGCTCTCCTGGCCATAGGCAGATTCTGGCTGCCATGGCTTCTCCCACTGCAGGAGGAGAAGATGACCCCAGGATCTGCATACAGTCCTCCTCCCATGATGTCCCTAACCTGCAGGAGGGCCTTTCTACCACATCTTGAACCTCACGAAACAAAACAGTTTGGTAAACGGGGAGGTCCATGAAGGTTCGTGGTTCGTGCTGCCCTATGAACCACGAAGTGAAACAAACTTCGATTTTCACAGTTTGCACCCATCCCTAATTAGGGCTTCTCTTTTTTAAGGGGGCTCCACGCAGTTGCCAGGGCTGATCTCCACAACACTACTAGTAATATTTAATGCTTAAAATAAAGGTTTCGCTTTTAAAATGGTCTTATTCTTTGTCTTGAAATGGGAGCTTTCACCGACCTTAAGTTCTCCAAAAACTTTTGGGGAAAATAGAAACCAGAAACTGGCTTTTTAATGTGTAATATGCATAGAACTTCTATGCAAGTAGACTGGAATTCCACCTATGTTTTGATTTGTGAATTATACATTAGCTTTCTAACTGCTGCAAGCATCACCTCTATTATTTAATAGGCTCACTCATCAATAAATTATGGGATTTCAATATTATGCAAATTTATATCAATATTTGGGTCCTTGAAAACTTCAGACCCCAAACACTCTTAAATTATACATACTAATGTAGTGATACTCTACAAAAAGTTTTTTTTTCTCATCATGATTGGATGGTACTTTATATAATGATATTTTTGATCTCGAGAAATTCCAATTCCTGCTATAAGGGCTTGAGAACTTTTTCTGGTCTGCTTCATAACTGAAATGTCAGTTATAAACAGTCTGAAACAGATGACTGAGCTACAGCAGATATTAAAAAGAGGTTCTCATGTAATAAAAGCAGTGGTGTTGGGGAGAAATGTCAGAGATAGAGATAACTTGCATAACAATAAAACTCTAGGGATGACTTTACACTCAGGTAATCATCCAAAAGGTGTCCTCTTTCACTAGGACCAGATCACTGGGAATGCTACAACATGGGTTGAAATTAGGTAAGTGGAAATTTTTGGAAACTTTTCTGTGTCATTGGCCTTGAGTGATTTTTTTTCCAGTGCCAAACACAAAGTCTTCCCACTATTAAACTGTGAAAGAGTTTCAGTTCAAAATTATTTAACCTCATCAGTTTAGCAGAAGCTTACAGTTCCTAGGGACAGCTGGCAAATACCTGCCTAACTAGAAGTAAAGCAAAACTTCCCTCAAAATCAATAACTTGTCCAAAATCTCAGACTTTGCATTTCATTTCTTAAAGTATGATCAATTTAAAATATAGTATTGTTGTTTTAATTTGACTTTGATGAACATGCCTATCCATTTTAACTCTTGTTGATAAAGTTTAAGGCCACAATGTTTTAGAGTATTTTGACTGATTCAGTGCTTTTATATTTTCCCTAAACCCAACAGCATTTACTATTGGAAATGTTGAAAAAATAAGAATATATTTTAAAAAATCCTATGGGAAAAGTTGCTTGACACTTCCCCCCTCCTAGAAAAACTCATTTCCATTCTAGCTGTAACGCTGTCCTTTTTCACTGTAAGTTGTTATTCTTTAGCAATTCTTAAAACTTGTGATTATCATTGTTTTAAATGTACAATAATGTCACAGCTGTGCTGCAACATGGGCAGTAGTAGGCATGGCAAGCTACATTTTGCCAAAGAAACTAGCATAGAAAAGGATCTAAAAATAGTATGGGTACCATCCCTTTCCCTTTTTACAAATCCTTTGCCCTAAATTCCTTAATTTTTATTCATAGCTGTAACCTTATAAACAATTATTATTTGAAATTTTCTATTATTTTAAGGAATACAGAGGGTCAAATAATAAACATTGTTTTAAAAGAAATATCAGAAAATACATTAACTCTATAGGTGACACAAAAAATATCCAGAAGAAAAGAAGCATCTAATACTCAACTTGCATTCTTGTGATTAACCATTTGATCTGTGAATTTACACTCCACCTTTTATCCAAGTAAATTAAGAGGTAGAAGAAGAAAAAAGAGAGGAAAGCAGAGTATCAAAATATAAGGCATAGTTGCTGCTGGTGGATACTGGGAGCAGCAACAGTTTGAGTAGGAGCAGTGGGAACAAAAGCAGTTTTAGATGTGACTGTATTGCAGGGGGAGCCAAAGTTGATAGGACCTCACACTACTGCTACTTCCTCAATCTCTCCATTTTAGCTGAGGTCAGAACTTTACATCTCTCCCCAACTCAAGAATCTGTGGGCTGGATAGATGGGGAAGTCGAAGGACAGGATATAGAAGGAATTTGTGTTTATTCTTCCAAGTCCTTCCTCCTCCATCCTCACTTCCAAAATGGCAGCAAGATAGAAAAAGAAGATACAGAATTTAATAATTGGAAGGCTGGTAGTCCTTGTATAGCCAGACAGATTTTTTTAAAACTGAGTAAATTAAAACTGTTTTAAAATTCTGTATGTGTGTTTGTATGTAAAGTACCATCAAGTGACCACTGGCCAGGGAGGACCTGGCAACTCTAACAACTCATAGCTACCATGTAGGGTTTTCAAGGCAAGAGACTAATAGAGGTGGTTTGCCATTGTCTTACTCTGCATAGCGACCTGGAATTCCTCAGTGGTCTCTGATTCAAATACATTCAGAGAGCCAGCATGGTGTAGTGGTTAAGAATGATTCCACACTCACCACATGAATCCTGCTGGGTGACCTTGGGCTAGATCTCTCTCAGCCCCAGCTACCTCACAAGGTGCCTGTTGTGAGGAGATGAAGGGAAGGTGATTGTAAACCACTTTGGCACTCCTTAGGGTACAGAAAAGTGGGGTATAAAAACAACTTCTTCAAACAATGGCTGATCCTGCTCAGCTTCTGAGATCTGATGAGATCGGGCCACCCTGGGCCATTCAGGTCAGGACATTTAAAAATTCTACAGATTCTAAACTCAACCATGTAACCAACATTCTAATTTAAAAGTGTTATTTTAATGCAGTTTGGGTAGGTTTTATGATTACAAGTCACATTCTAGTGGGAAAACTATTATTTTTTTCCTTTGTCTTCCTGTTTTCCTTTGATTTTTTTTGAAAGGCCCAGAGAGATGCCAATTTATGCCAAAAGCTGAATTAGGGATCCACAGGCTGAGTTCAGACTGGCAGTTTGCAGCGGGAGCCAGTCGTGGCAAAAAAGCCCTGGAACAAACTGTTCTGGGGTTTTCCAGTCACACCGGGCCGACTGATGCTGGAGCATACCGGGAGGAGGCGCACATGAGTGTTTAGACTGCTGGCCCGGAGGTGCAGCTGTAAACGGCTTTTCCTGATAAATCGGCTGGATGCCTATGTGTGTATGAGCACATGAGTGCCAGCACCTCATTGGGTGGTAGAGCGGAGCACAGCCAATCATATCGCTGCTGCCTTATGCGCACAATGCGGGCTGCTCCCAGCTTTTTGGCTGAGCGTTCACACTTCTGGAAGGTGGACTGACGCAGGATAAAGGCCCTCTCCACGATTTGCTACCACTTTTAACAGGTATCTTTTAATCCCTGGAGCGAAGTGGAACAGCACGGGTTGCCTACAGGTGGGGAACGCCAGGCAGATGTGCCTGTGTGAACGCCTCCTTTAATCCGCTTGGGAAACGTGGCTATGGCGGGGCAAATTGCCAGTCTGAACTTGGCCACAGTCAATATCGGTCGGATGTGTGTATTTTGAAATTTGATTTTCTTATCATTTTAGTCATACAGTGTTGATTATTTTATCCAGTGTATCTGAAATGCAGAGTCCACGGCAGCCTGCAGAGATGAGCTCACATGTGGTTGGCTGATTTTTCAAGGATATCTTTAAAAGTGCACATTAATTTCAGTAAATAAGATAGATGGCCCACAGTTGGCTTATCTTTAATCTATATGATAATATAAGCCACTGCTTTTTAAATGCGTCACACAGAGAAGAACTGATACAACAGAAAATAAAGTTTTAATTGCCTAATAGAATAAAGCAGTGACTATGTATACTTTGCTAGAACTTCCTGGAGTTGAGGACCCAAAATAGCTATGGGGATGACCTTCTCCTATTCTTTCTCCCTGCCCCGGGGGGGGAAAAAATCCTACTCCTAACAATCCGAATTTAAAAAATAAACTCCCAAGAGAAGGAATGGTGTCATTGCACTTAGGTAATTAGCTAAAAGTTGAAGCCCTCGGGATAGGCACCCATCTCACTGAAGCTGTATGTAAATCTTTGAAATTATTGCAGTCTATGGTGACAGAAAAAAGTAATTGAAAAACAGACACTTGTGTCTTTCTCTGTTCTCTAGCTGTATGCTCTTTACCTCGGTTTTTCAGTGATGCGGCAAGACAGAGATGCTGCTGCCAACTGCAGTTTATTTCAAGGATTTAGGAGTTAGCTGACACACATACGAAACTGGGAATAGATCAGTGTTTCTTTGCACATTTTAGTTTCTGCCTGGCAACCAGTGAGAGTTTGGGGTTGGGGACATGGGGGTCAGATCATCATCTGGGTTTCCCTGGAAGTGATGTTGCAGCACAGATGGCACCAACTTTTTGGGGGTAATTGTTCTGCTGCTGCTCCGAGTGGCAGTGAGGGCAGTCCTACAATAAAATAATGCAAGATGGAAACTGAGACATGGAGAGGATGGACAGAGAATAAATATGTTGTGTGAGGGAAAGGGGAAGTTAATCAGAGTTACACCTTTTATAAGTTTATGTGCTCTGGCTCCTAATTTGTTTCCAAGCCCAATTAAAGATACTGGCGCTGATCTTTAATGCCCTGTATGGTTTGTGACAAGCATACCTTAAGAACCACCTACTCCTATATGAATCTATCCAACCATAACAATAATTTTCTGTGGTCCTGCTTCAGGTGCCCCAGCCTTCTGAGGTTAGGCAGGTAGTAACCCAAGACCGGGCCTTCTTGGTCACAGCACCAAACCTGTGTAACTCCCTCCCCAGGGATATTCATCTGTCCCCTGCCATCACTGTCTTCCACCAACAAGAGACTTTTGTGCTTTGTTTGATATTTCCTCAGTGAGCTCTCCTTCCTGCCCTGTGTTTTAATCCTTGGGTTTTTATATGTGTTTTGTGTTTCATGTTTTGTATTAATTGACTTTATGTTGTGTTTTATGGTGTTCTGCTTTTAATTTCTAACTGCATTGGTGGCCCTGGTTTTATAGATGGATGAGTAAATAATAGATATTAAAGTCCATTGTCTTAGAAGGGTGTAATCTGTGTAGGATGGCACTGTGAATGTGTGATTAGCTGAAAACATTCCCTGTGAAATTCAACAGGATTGCATGGTGGAAGATGGAAGGAATCTCATTAAAACCTGAGCTGGTTTATCTAATGGCTGCTAACCTATTTTCTGTAAATTGACTGTTTAGATCAGATTCTTCTTCCCCCATTCTCTCATCCTAGCTCATGCCACTGTTTTGGCATGCTTCTTGTCAACAGTAGTTGCAAACCAAATTATCCTTCATCTTTCCACAGATCTTTGTTTTCATCTATGAGATGATGGAGGGTACACTTTCCAAATCCTTGTTCTGTATATGTGGACAGGGGCCTTGAAAGTTATTCAGTGTAGAGTTTTACATAGCTTTGTAATTCTGCCATAGGTAAAAGTACATGATTTGAGTAATGCTGATTACCTCTATTTAGCTGATCAAATAACATAATCTAGCCAATCAATGTGGTATGAAATTTGAGGAGAAAGCATGGTGTTTAATTTCCTTACAGAGCAGTACTTTTTGATCAAAACAGTGAGAATTATGTTCTGATCCAAATAAACTGATTCAGTTAACACAGCTGCCTCAGAGACATAGGCAGATTCAAGGAAATGCATGTTGGCTTGAAATATTTTAATATATATTATTATTCCAGTAATTTCCTAATTTTATGTCAAGAGAACAAACTGTACAGTAGATTAGCATATGCCTGCCAGCACCTCTGGCTTTTTGTTATGATTCACTGACTCCGCCTTGAAGAAAGTGGCTCCTTGGTCCAACACAACACACTCATGTCATTGCTTTTCGAAGAAATGCTGCAACAGGAAATGAAAGACATCCTTTAGATTGTGCCATAACAATTCCCATACCTCTTTATACAATTTGAAGTTACATTTTGTTTCCCATTTCATTTATTTGGCCTGGGGTTGATGGGTATTGACATGGTTTTAACCTTACAGCTATTTCTTCTAATATGACCTGTGCTAAAAAAACCCACAAGAGAATTTCCCAGTGCATTGGCCTTCAACCAGTCAGTCATGAACCTAAACTGCGTCATCCCTTACAGGATTACTAGGATTACACCAGTGGCTTCAATACTATCTTCTTCTAAAGGTCGTTTGGGGAGGGGTTCTGTTTGTGTAAGGGACTTATGGCAAAAAGATAGTTTCATGTTGCAAGGTTAAAGTTAAAGGTGAATCCATGGATTGTGTGTTTTTTTAGTGGACAGTTGGATAGAATTCTAGCACAGTAGATATCACAAACTCCAGCAAGATGAACAGGGAAGGATACTACCACTTCCCTGGTGTGCCCTGTCGTCTTGTCAGTCTGGGCATGATTGTCCCAGGAAGAATGGCAGCCATTTTTTTTTAAGTTGCCTTCATGCAATGTTAAATCATTGTGTTTGCTACCATGATTGCTTACATGTGGAAACCATTCCTTCTAATGAAACGTGTTGATAGAGTTTTGGAAAACACTATATGTATGGCTGCAGCAGCCATGATTTCCAAAAAGTTCATCAAGGAGTGAGCTTTTGCATTGGGACCAAGAAGGTGGGCCCTCTGTGGGAGGCAGGGGTTCCCAGCTGTGTCCTAGTATAAGGATCCAGATGTTTTAACCTGTTCCTGAAAAAGACAGAAAGGACTGTAGCATTGCAAAGACTGACTGGTTTTATTGTGGCATGAATTTGTATGGAAAAGAACCTACTTCATAAGATACAGGATATAGAGATTGTGACTTTTGGAAGCAAAAAGAATCCCTTCATTCAAATATGAAGCAGGTTTAGTAATAAAAAATATCCAGCCAGTCAGTCAGTCAGTCACTCTCTCTCATTTTTAAAAAGAGATCAGGGAGGGGAATGGGGTAATTTTAGATTGAAATGCTATGTAGGGTGAACACAAAATGAGCTAAGTCAGTGAAAGCATACATTTCAAAATATTGAGGATATAAGACTATGGGGACATTGTCTTACATAGCATTCAGTCTATTTCATGCATAGCAAACCATAATGAGAATGGAAATAGGCAAAGATTGCTGTTAAGGACCACATCTTTACTGGCTGGGATGTGAGGACAATATGAAACGGCAAAAAAATATCAAGACAATGGAGTAAGTGGTGTATGTCGTAAGAGGTTTATAAAAAAGGCATGCCAAGAAAAGACAAGAACTGAACATGCTTGACAGCATATATATAGACGTGAAGAAAGATTGTTTTATGCTTGTATTATGTCTTTTGTGGTGTTCAGCCCATCAGCTGCTTCCAATAGTGTTTTGATGTGGTTCTGCTGACTCAACTTGAGGATTCAAGTGGGAGTAGATGTCAGTTGTTTGTACTGGTTTCATTATTTTCTCCAGAAGAAGTCCCAAAAGGATAGTGCCTTGGGTGCTTTCCCATGTGAGAATCTACTCTGCCCTCCTCCGTTTCAGTTAATAGAGCCCCAAAGAGGAGTGAGGGGAAGTGATTTTTCAGTTTGCGGCAGGTCCCTAAGCCTTTGTTTCTGTTTCATCAGCTCTGTGGGGCACTGCTAAAAATCTTCCTGGGTCTGGCAACCCTAGTACCTCAGCTAAATAAATGACTGGAGCCCAGGGATTTTTTTATTTTATTTTTTTTGGGGGGGACACATGAAGGAAGTGTTTGGTGCAAAGATTTTGTTCCAGGATTAGTAGTGCTAGTTCCAAGGAGTAAAGTATGCCAGACAATTATAACAATATGCTGCTGTGAGAGCCTGTTTGGTGTAGCAGTTAAGAGTGGCAGGGCTCTAATCTAGAGAACTGGGTTTGATTTCCCACTCCTCCACACAAAGCCTACTGGGTGACCTTTGGTCATTCACAGTTCTCTCAGAGCTCTCTCAGCCCCACGTACCTCAAAGGGTGTCTGTTGCGGGGAGAAAGAAGGGAAGGGGATTGTAAGCTGCTCTGAGACTCAGAACCAAGGAAATCCGATTCACCCACCTGAAATGTTGAGCATTAGTCTCCTTGATACCTACCATCTTTCCTCCAAGACTGCTGACCTGCTGAAGGCAGAGCTGCCAGGGTCCCAATGTCCCAACACGAGGAAAAGAAAAAGAAGGAGGAGCTATGGCCCATGGGTGTGCAGGAGGACAAGCAGAAGGCTCAGATCCTCATGCTCTGCTGCTGCCGCCGCCGCCGCTGCTGCAGTTTGCCTGGAGTTGGAGGAAGTGGCAGGGTGGCTGGCTTGAATTTGTATTTCGCGGGCACTTTGCTTAGAGCCCGCCCACTATTCCAAATAAGACAGCCAATGCTCCTCTTTCTGTTTTCCCCAACAAGTCCTGCTGCTCCTCTCCCAAGTCAACCAGCAGAGTGCCGACAAGACGATCGATCAGGGGTGAGGGAGGGGGAGCTGAGGATCGGAGGAGGGGCCCGCAAAAACCACGGGGGGGGCAGGCCCCATGGGCCCCTTGATAGCTACGGGCCTGATTGTAGGACCTGACGTTTTGCCAGTAGCTGTGACTGGCATCCTCAGAGGTATAACACAGAAAGTTGGAGTTTCTGTGTTATACCTCTGAGGATGCCAGTTACAGCTACTGATGAAAAGTCAGGTCCTACAATGCCAAGACCACGACCACACAACCTGGAAAATCTACAGCAACTAATTCATCTTCTCTGTTCTCCTGCTTCGAGCCTCATTTTTCCTGTGCTTCAGCAATTGCTTTCTCACTTCTCCTACTGTGAACTTTTAAACTTCACAGTAAACAACTGATTAATGTGCAGAGTCTTCTGCTCAGTTTCTGCCTGTTTCCACAACTGATTCAGGTGGAAACCACCACAAGTGGAAAAACAGAGCAGGGCATGATGACCATACTGATGATCATGTACCCAAAACATATCAGGAAACTCCTAATGTGTTTATATAGCTGTTAAACGATATGGGAGAGAGATAATATAGACTTTTGTAGAATCTTCTGATAAGGCAGGAGCAGAATCACTGCAAAGTAGTGCTTCATTCCTTCTTAATCAGTCTGGAAGGATATCACTGAGAGAGGCTTTACGTTGTCTCTTTCCTGATGAACGATGCCAACTAGGGAGACCAAGTAGTCTCCATCCTGAACCCTGGCTGAGCCAGGTTAGTCCATTTTTAGTGCTCCTGTGCTTCTGATTTCCTTTGGATATAATTTTAAAGAACTGATGACAGGATATAATTCTGGGTATTGAGGCAATCTGGGTTTTTTATTTTAAGCAAAGACAGACACGTTGAGATGGCTTGATGACTAGAGCTGCAGTCCTTAAGAACACTTTACTGGGAGTAAGCCTCAGTGAATAAAATGTTACTTTCTTCTAAGCAGACCTGTTAAGGTTTGCCTCCTATATGTCTCAATGCAATGGCAGAGACAATATCACAATTCACTGTGACCTGGGAAGTATTGGAAATATAAAGTGATCCACAGTCACAGTTAAGAACATAAGAGAAGCCAATGTTGAATCAGGCCAATGGCCCATCTAGTCCAACACTCTGTCACACAGTGGCCAAAAATACCAGGTGCCATCAGGAGGTCCAGCAGTGGGGCCAGGACACTAGAAGCCCTCCCACTGCTGCCCCCTCCAACACCAAGAATAGAGTGCATCACCTGCCCCAGACTGAGAGTTCCCATCTATACCTTATGGCTAATAGCCACTGATGGACTTCTGCTCCATATGTTTTGGAATGTTGGAGAACAAAAGCCTTTGACAACATACAAAAGCTATGTAGTTGGACAAGCTAATGAACATTGCTCAATATACACATAATTTAGAATTAATGGGCATAATATAGGCATAATTCAGAAGTAATGCCAGTTGCTTTCATTCTAGCTAGTTACCCCAAGCATCCTGATCTGATTTGAAAAAAGCAAGGAAAAGCTGGTTCATGTATTCTTTCTTTTGAGTCACTGGATTTCTGATTTGGTAACATGACCAATATTAATGTGGGTAGGAGAGTTTTCATAGCTGAAAGTTTCTGGGAGAAGGTTCCTGCAATCTTCCAGAAGAATAATTGATGTTTTGTGCAGGTTCTTCATTCAGCTTATTGGTTCCTCATTCCCAGGCACTGGCATTCCCTTCTTTTTTTGTCTATATCGTAGAGTTGCCAGTTTCCAGGTAGTAGCTGGAGATCTCTTGCTATTACAGCTGATCTCTAGATGACAAAGATCAGTTCACCTGGACAAAATGGCTGCTTTGGGAAGTGAACTCTATGACATTGTACCCCATGAAAGTTCCTGGAGAAAGTTCCTAAAGAGGTGGTTAGCTCCCCTTCACTGACAGCTTTCAAGAAGAGGCTGGACGAATATTTGTCAGAGATGCTTTAGGCTGGTCCTGCATTGGGCAGGGGGTTGGACTAGATGGTCTGTATGGCCCCTTCCAACTCTATGACTCTATGATTCTCCCCTCCCCAAACCCTGCCCTCCTTAGGCTCCACCTCCAAAATCTTCAGGTATTTCCCAACCCAGAGCTGGCAACCCTACCCATCTCACTAACTGGAGAGAAAGTGGCAGTTAAACACTGTCTGTAGGCCTCCCTGCAGAGATCCAAGACTGAGTACTTTTATAAGTTTAGCTGCCTAACATAGCTCAGGTAGCTCAGAAGTTGTATAAAGTCCCTTTCAAATGGGTTCTCCAAACCTGCTTTAACTTCTGAAGGAAAATAGATTTTTTTACAGGTTTGGCACACCTTAAAGATAAAATGCAGCAACAACAAAACCCAGATCAAAACTAGTTTTGGAAAACCCAGGTTAAGGCTTCATTAACTGCAGGAGGACAGTGTTTTTTCCTTAACATTTGTGAAACCTTTTAAAAAAAATTGGTTTGCCTTCAGAAGCCAAAGTAGGGTAAAGAGGTCCTATGAAAGGGACCTAAGAGCCTGTCTTTCTGTACATGACTGATAAATGGGGTTAAGCATATCTAGCAGCCCTGTAGATTTCAACAAACCACCTTCAGAAAGCCGCCAAGGCACTGGGAAACCCTTTCTCCATAGCCTTAAATCCCGCCTGAAATAAATTATAAATCCTATTTCCAGAATACCCCTGAATAGCAAGAGCCAGGATTTGTCTCACACTGTAAATCTCTACCCTAAGAGTGCAAAGATGTTCCAGCCTGTTCAGTGTAATTCTTAGTTTTCAGAATGAAATTCCTTCTCTGACTGATTTCCCCCATTTATTTGTTCCATAATCTGTGCAGTTATTTGGATAGCTTTAGCCTGCAACTGTGCCAGATTTGGGGGGGGGGATAGAAGTACATGAAACAAGGTTAGATTTTACTTCTTGTCTTCTATTCCCTAAGGACGGGGGCTTTCTAATTTCAGGGTGTCTACTGACAAGGCTGTCAAGGTCCGCCATAGGCCCCAGGACAGTGATTCCTTCCAGCTCCCTCATAGACATTCAAAATCCAGCCCAAACATATGAAAGCAAATCACATCACTTGCTGAGCTCCATGGGCTCCCTGAATTTTGCCCCCACCCCACAGGGCATGCCAGGATAGAGGATTGCAAGACAAGGCTCCCTTTTGCATACTAAGACCTGTGTGGTATTCCAGTAAATGACCCTGGCCTCACAGGTATGGAGGAGGTGAAACACGTAAATCAAGATCACTCGACAAGCCTTTGTCACTGCCGAGGGTGGGGCTGTCTAGGAAGCCTAAACTCTCCTTTGTTTGACTCGGAAGGTTTTTAATGCCATTTTTGCAAACAGTGTAATGAATGATGAAAATAAGTGCTCTCGTTTCATTGTTCACCTCAGCTGCCTGTGGCGGGCTACGTTATACGCAAAAGTTATTTTGCCAAGTGCTTTGTTGTTAAAATTACAGAAGCAGTGAGATCTTGTACGTTTATGGCATGTACCGTGAGGCGATTCATTGTCTGAAGCTCTGCACTTCAGGGTAGGAAAGAAAACTGCCATGGGCGTTCCAAATTATTACAAAGGTCATTGAACGATTGCAACAATTAATAAATAGGTCCGGGGGGTGGGGGGAGCTGCTGCTGTATGGTGTACCCTTTGCTAGCTCATGGCCCTCAAGGCAGACAATAGGGATTCATCATTTTGTCTGGGAAGGTACCTGGTTTTCAGAAAAATGTAGAGCAGGTTACAGTCCTCATGCATAAATTGTGACCTTCTGAAAACAAAGGTCCAACCAAAAAAAAAGGTGCCATTAGACTCTAGCTATATAATATTAGAACGTCAGGTCAGAATAAACATTGAGTTGTCATGCACAAAATCCTTGAGTATCTGATCATACCGAGAGCAATTTTGTGTGTGGGTATGAAAGAGAAAGAGGCCAATGACAGTCCTAAGGAAAAGCCATTTCTCCATTTCCTATAAAACGAGACCTGTACAACTGGGACCATCCAAAAGATTAAAATCAGACTGAAGCAAAATTGTTCTAACAGAACTCGAGTTTATGAGAAATTAAATTAAATGCCCTTGTTTTGTCTGTGTGCTTTCCTTTCCTTACGTAGCAGGATGATTCATAATCTCAGTGCATAAAAATTCACACAGCTTTAGCTCCTTTGTTGCGTTTTGTATCGGACATACTTAGCTCTCTCCCGTGGAAGGAAGGAGGGACTTAAGCATTCAGCTTTGGTTAAATCATATCTATTATCTGAAAATATCTCACATTAACGTCATTGAGTCTTACATCCGTTTGTTGAAATTAGGACAGAGGTGTCATTAAAGCAGGACCGGCATGTGGAACAATGTTCTTAGTGAGTATTTAAAAAAAAAAACCCAGTAAGTTGAGTTCTTATCATGTAGAATGGATTGAGATTTGTCAATAATTTTTTTTCCCGAACTTCCAGTAAGTTGTCGTAACCCATTACAATACTTCATAAAACTCATTGTAATATAATTCTGTTTTAGTGTCTTTTCCCCTACTTTGATTATATAACTCCATAAATGTACCCTTTACACATCTTTCACGTATCACAAACTTTAGGCAATAAACTTTATAGCAAATCATTTGTGGTTACAGTGATTTAGAAATGCTGCTCATTAATAGACAATTGCTGTAATGTTTCTAAGCACTGTGCTCTTGCAGGCATAATTATTATGCCACAGTTCTCAAGACAAAATACCTAAAGGAAAATTCAGCATATTCAATATACACCTATATTTTTGGACATACTAGGTTTTCATTTTGTTGTTGTTTTTTAATTGCTGTTATCGTGCAAGGCTGAATGTGGCTGGATTTATCTACTGCACTGCCCTTTAAAATCTGAAGACATGATAAGGAAACACAGCTAGAAAACCATGTCTTTCTCATAACCTTTGCTACCTCCTACGTAAGTATAAAAACAGTCAAATGCTCTGCAGCTGGAAATGGCCTATGCAGTGGCACCCAGCCAGCATCATTTCACTGTGTCAGTTGAAAAAATTCTTAATGATTAACAAATGGCTCCCCCCCCCTTTAAGAGTCTCTTCTTTATAGCCTCCTCACAGATAGCATCTTAATAAGCAGCTTCTGATTCTCTGGTAGAGAAATCCCACAAAGGAAGGAATGGCTGTCTCGCACGCTGACTTCATCAAGTTTTGATGTAATGTGTAATTTCGGATAATTCAGGTCCTCAGACACAAAGCTATGCAACGTTAAAGGCTGTCAGGTTTGAACAGTGTCGCTTTTGATTGCAAAATACCCCTTATTTTAAGGGGCACCCCTAAGGCTTCAGTTTCACATTGCATTTAAAAAACACAAGTCTACCGTTGCAAGTCACAACAGTGTTTAAAGACAGAGTCCCATGCTAGGAGCTTGATTCACAGAAGTATTTCCTCAATATGTTTCTGTGACAAACAGGGTAATTCCATGAAGCTGTAGGTATGAATTTTAACAGTTTAAAGGAAGACAAAAGTACATGGTTGTACAGTACCATTTTCTGGGGCAATTCAGGCAGTTGATGTGGCCAAATAGCCATAGTGAAAGTACCATTACATAAGGTGACGTAAGGAAATCATTACACCTTAACTATTAGCCTTGGTTGGCATTTTTAAATGAGTTTGTTGGACCATTGCAAGTACACTGAATTTGTTTAAACCATTGTAAGAATTCAAGATTGTTTGAAGGGTATGTTGACTCCATGTGCCTCCAGCTAGTCACTGCTTCTCACCATGTCTGTGCTCTTTACATATGCTAACCCTTGAGCAGGATTCAAGTAACGCAGGAATTTTGTAGAGTAGCCCTAACACTAAGGCTGTGTACACACAATATTCATGTGTCCAGGGCTTTTTTTGTAGAAAACGCCCAGCAGGAACTCATTAGCATAATAGGCTACACCCCTGACAGCACAGCTCCCTCCCAGGATCAGCTTCCCCAGGTGCCCTGCAGCTTGCAGGCCATATGGGAAACCCAAGGGAAGGAAGGCAGTTTCTGGACTGGCATCCCCCAGATATCCCGCAGCTACAGGGCACCTGGGGAACCCAAGGAGGGGAGGCAGTTTAAACTGCCTTCCTTCCCTGGATCATCTTGGCTTCCCCATGTGCCCCCACAGCTTGCGAGGCACCTGGGGAACCCGGGGGGAGCTGAAGGCGTAGCCAATTCGGAAGCCAGCCAGAACTCCATTCCTGTGTGTGCCTGCCCAGAAATAGCCTTGCATGCAGAGCCAATGTTCAATAAAGGGGAGCAGGAGTGAGGTTGCTGGCCATGCTTCCTGTCCACATCAGGCTTTCCAAGCTTTTTCAGGAAACCTCCCCCACTCCCAGCCAGGGGAAATGGGAGGGATCAGTGGCATTCCAAGACCATTACATCACTTCCAGTGTGACTCAGAGTGATGACATCTTGTGAGGTGACTCTCCAGCATGCACCCAAAGCTTTATGGTCACACTTTAGTTTTGGACAAATGATAGAATGTGGCCAGCAATGTGATGATATCATTTCTGGATTGTGCTGGTGAGGGTTGCGATGTTGCCAGCAAGCCCCTTCCCCCAGACATGAGTCTCCAGGCCCCATATGGAGGTTAGCAATCCTGTGGCAGGTCTTGGGTTAGTACATTCTGTTGCAAGAGGAGTGAGGCTAATACACCACTACTGCTTTCCCTCTTTTGGCCCTGTACATATATTTGTCATACATACATGTATCATGCACAGAACTTCTGATCGTGATTCTCAAGTGAAATTGGAACAATGAGCTGTTTCAGCCTTTCTTTGCCTAGTTCTTCTCTGAGCATCTACTTTAGTGGTAAAATTCTGAAACTCCCCTGTTACCTTTTCAAGTATTTTCAAGCATGATTATTAGGAGCAAGAGGGAACCCATTACTTCACAATGTCACGGAAATGGTCTTTCTTTTAAAATCCCAGTGGAATAGCTATGTTGTGGGCAAAACTACGAAGAATCTTGTGGTATCTTAAACATGGATGAATTTATATTGGCAAAAGTTTTTGTGAGCCAGGTCTGGTGTGTTTGTGCATGCATGTAAATGTGTCAGTACTGGCTTGTAAGGTTGCACTGATTTCCACCTGTTCCCCCGTCAGGATTTTAGAGGGCCTCCAAAAAAGGTGCCAGTACTCTACCAGGCCACAAAAAAAGTCATATACGCATATAGGAAGGTACACACCATGACCTGATCCAAAGAACCGAGACAAGCCCTACCTCATCAGACCTTCAAAGTTAAGCAGGGTTGGCCCTGGTCAGTATTTGGATGGGAGACCACCAAGGAATACTTGGGTCACAACACAGAGGTAGGCAATGACGAACCACCTCTGAACATCTCTTCCCTTGAAAACCCTACAGGAGCCCATCACTGTAAGTCAATCATGACTTGTTGGCAAAACACACACACACATATAAACAGCAGAAGAATAGGGCAGGGGGGTTCTGAAGAGAAAGCAGAAGGCCTACTTTCCCAAGACAACTTCCTTTGTCCTTTCTTTACAGTTCTTTTTCTTTAGTGCAGACCATCGCAACCACACAGAAAGTAGAATCAGAAACCCATAAAGGGCTGAATATCCTGGTTCCTTCCTTTAAAGAAAGCCACGGTCATCTGTCCATCTACCAACTGTCTGCACAGCGAGCAGGTGCAGCATAGCATGATACTTGTGAATCGCTGCAGACGAAATCAGGCAGCATGCCCAGCCACACAATACAGGGGAAGCATAAAATTCCCAAGCTCTCTAGCCAATTTAGCCAGAGGGCAGGAAGAAAGATTCCTTCCCAGCCCCAGCTATGTTGATCAGTCAGATCCCATCCAGTGAGTCATCCCAAAAGAACATTTAATTGGGCACAACTTCAACATCCTATCTCTAGTCGCAGCACAAGAGATATTCCTTGTTGCAGAACATTCCAGTTGCATTGAACTAACACCACATGTTTCTTGTATCCCTTATTCCTAGAATTTTGACTTGGCAACTTTTAAGGCTATAAGGTAAAAAAAGGTCAGGCTACATAATTTGCCAGGGCAGTGTTCTTCTGAATTCTGTTAACACAGTGCCCACGCTAAAAATACCTATGTTACAGTTTAACCACAATTTCCTTTTTAACTTAGAACAGCAATCAGCAGCAGCTTCAGAATACTACAGCTTGTTCAGACAATCTGTATCTAATTGACTAGTTTTAGATTCTTTGCCAAAGTACAGTTTAGTCAGACACTACAAATAAAATCAATTTAAGCAAAACAGTCTGTTGAAGGAAGAAATAATAACATCTCCCATGAAAAGAAAGTAACCATGTACTATGTATGTATCAAAAGGCAGTAACCATGGACCAAAATTAAAACACAAAAAAGAGGTTCTGAACCATTCTCTGAAGTGAGAAAAGGACTGGATGGATCTGAATAAACTGAAGCTTAAGCCAGACAAGACTGAATTATGTTAGTGGAGAATGCAACTAGTGAAGAATTAGGTGTTCCAACTGTGTTAGCTGGTGTTGCACTCTCTCTGATGATAAAGGTTCACAGTTTGAAAGGAGTACATCTGAACACGTACCAAGATGTCATCAGTTGCTGGGGACACTTTTTATCAGCTCTCTCTGAATGGCCTGTTAGTCCCATTATAATTTTAAAATAAAACCATTTATTATTTATTTCTAGTATCTCAGTTCTATAAATGTATGTAGCCATGATGATGAATTTGTGCCGTTAGGGGGACTTACAATTTTAAGCAAAGCTTAGCAGTTTTACCCAAGTTGTAATAAATGTTTTTCAAGTGATTCCTATGAACTGTGTAAGAGAGTTCATTTATGTTTTATTGATTTTTAAATTGGGGGGATACCCCCACGAATATATTTAATAATACAAATTTTAAAAAATCAGATTATGAATTCACCTGATTGGCTCTGCGAGTCAATTTAAAAATAAAGCTAAAATTCCTATTTATATGTCTCCCCTACATGGTAGAAGGAGTATTTTAGTCATCAGTCTGATATGGAACTAACCGGTGATGCAAGTGATGTCAAGGAGTGTGTCACTGGTATTCATGGAAGAAACAGATTGGTGGATAGCCACATCCATGGCATATCATGCAATTGGGGGGGGGTGCTAAAGTAACTGTGTCAACAGTTTTCACTGCCTTTGCTTCTTTGTCTTAAATTTAACAATATGAAAGAAATATGTCCTATCTTTTCATTACATTTTTAAGGTATTATTTCAGCAAAAAATAATTTCCACATAAATATCTGCATTTGTTTGAATATAACATTTTAACCACACTTGATATGTGTGCACACATATATGCACACTGTGAGTGAAGGAATTGCTTGTATTTAGTATAATTATACCATCTCTCATTTTCTTTGGTGTGGCTATAAAGATCAGGAGCCAGATGTAGTACTCCCACAGAGCATTTCTGTGCCACAGTAATTACTTGGAATGCCCCCACAATACTTTACATAGTTAACTACAATACAGATTCCTTCATGTAGTGTGTGTGTGTGGTATTACATTGGGACCACTGAAGAAGGGCCTTTACGGCCAAAACACGTCTGGTCCGGTTTTATTCTTAATGTACATAATTTTATTCTTAATGTACATAAGACCAGTTACTGTGTGATACATCACAGTAATTGGTCTTATGTACATTAAAGAATGAAAAAGATGCTGTGTATAATTCAGCACTGGACAGTTTTGGTGTTGCACTTTTGAGGAAGTAAGGTGATAACGGCAACTTGAAGCTGGCAGAGCTGTGAAGCGGATATACAAGCAGCGAGATCAGGATTTTGTGAAGAGGGATTATAAACATCTGTATTTGGATTTTTTATTTTTTGAGGAATTTTACTTGGACTGTTTCTGAAGGTGTAATTATAGGAATGTTTCTGTATTTGGACCGTGTACTTTTGAGTTTCTGATTACTATATTGTATTTGTGAAAAACTACTCTATTTGAATAGGTTTAGATTATTACTCATATTGATGGTTGAATATATTTTTCGTTATTTATGCACGGTTTGATCTTTTGTATCTTTTGTTTTACTTTCTTTCGTTCTGCTGTTTGGTTCTCTTACCACCTGGAGGTTGGTAACCCTGTCCCTGAATGTTAAATATTTGAGCTAATTATTTATACCCAATAGGATTCCTTTTGTATCCTGGTTCCTAGGTTAATGGAAATCAACACAGTTAATTCCCAGCCTATATGGTTCATGCAAGTGCTTTCCTGGCTTCTAGACATGGATGTCTCTGATTTATTCCTTGGCCACACTAAAATTGCTATTGGGAACCTGCAAATGCATGTTTGGATGTTGCAATAGCCGGATGGTGGATTTAAAAAGAAATCTGTGTCATAGGCTGAGTTCAGACTGGCAATTTGCCCCGGTAGGGACCTGGGCCAACGACG
Source organism: Gekko gecko (assembly GCA_029375565.1). NCBI lineage: Eukaryota > Metazoa > Chordata > Lepidosauria > Squamata > Gekkonidae > Gekko > Gekko gecko. The sequence continues at coordinate 38,878,062 of JAPDNY010000008.1, read as the reverse complement.
ATTCAATCCTGGAGTAAATGGGACGTTCACACAGGCACATCTGCCTGGCGTCCCCCACCCGTAGCCAACCCGTGCTGTTGCGCTTCACTGCCGGATTAAAAAGATACCTCATAAAACTGGTAGCAAATCCGAAAGCCTGGATGTGTCGCATGTTTCTCCACTTCCAGGGAGTCTGAACGCGCAGCCGAAAAGCCGGGAGCAACCCGTGTTGGGCATGAGGCAGCAGCGGTGTGATTGGCTGTGCGCCGCTCCACTGCCCAATGCGGTGCCGGCGTTGCAGGGCAAAAAAAAAAAAATCGGCAAAATGCGCTTATGCTCATGAGCGCTCGTGCGCACATACACCCATACACCCACAGCTGAATTAATGGGGAAACGGCGAATATAGCACGCCTCCGGCGCGGCAGTCTGAATGCTCCCGCGCGCCTCCGTCCCTTATCCTCCAGCAGCGGCCCCTGCTGTGTGAACGGGAAAAATTGGTATAGTTTATTCCGGTGTTTTTTTGCAACAGCTGGCTACCGGAGCAAACTGCCAGTCTGTACTCAGCCATAGTTGAGGTGTTCCAATAATATTGCAGCTTTACCATCTCTGTTACACTGTAATTCAGTTGCTTGTACTCTTATTGGGATTGTCTGTCAGGCTTTTCTGTTGTAAAAATTGCACCAAATTTGTGTTGTCACTGTTGTGATTATAATTAACTTGTTTATAAAAACTGTATGATCTGGGATCTATAAAAGTGCAATCTAAAACATATCCCACCACCACCACCCCTCTCTCTCTCACACACACACACACACACACAAATTCAGACTCTTACTAAATCACCTTATCTGTATTCTCAAGAAAGGAGAAATGGGAGAGGATTTTCTACCCAGCTTTCTTCCCCAAAGGAATTTCCAAAAACTGAAATTCTCACCATGTACTTAGCTAACCTAGTTGTTCTTAGCTGAAAACTCAACACGTAAGGCATACAGACAGACAGACAGACAGACAGACAGACAGATAGATAGATAGATAGATCTCCATGCAGTGTTATGCACTGTTTCTTTTACCCTGATCTAAGTGAATGGTGAAAGATAATACTTAAATGAACTTTATCTATCTCTTTGATTCAGAACATGAATGTCACTTTCAGATACAGTTCAGTACGGCTTTTATGTGTGTCTCCCTGAGTCAGAACACACCCATGCCTGCAAAACCTTGCTAAATAACTACTTAATAAAATGATATTACATAGTTTAGATTCTTGGCAAAGATACAGTTTGGTTTGTATGCATCCTTCTGTATTGTTTAAAGGAGAAAGTTATTGAAAGCATACCAGTAACTGAGTAATTATATGAACTTTTTAAAAAAAGATTAATGTGTGAATTGTCATTTTCTTTGGTACAAGCCATCATAAGGGGGAAGTTGTAGTTCTTTTAGCACATCAACAATTTGATTGGGCTTTGAAGCAGTGTTTCTGTTGAGACTGTTCAAGAATGGTTACTGTTGCCCTGACCTGGATAGCCTGATCTCATCAGATCTCAGAAGCTAAGCAGGATCAACTCTGGCAAGTACTTAGATGGGAGACCTCCTTGAAATACCCGGGGGGGGAGCCAAGCCACGCCACCTCTCTGAATATCCTCCAGGCCTCCAGGAGGGGGTCAGTCACCAGAGGTCGCCATGACTTCCAGGTACACATACATATTCTGTCTCATGCACATATGCACATATAAAATAAATAAATACAAAAAAAAATGGTTACTGTTTAGAGTAGGGTTAGTTTAGGTTTTTGGCCCAGACATCAAAACAGCAACAGCAGGTGTAGGTGGTAGGGTGTTGGCAAACTAAAAGCAGGGGGAGAGACTACAATGGTATTCTGCGGTTTAAAAATCCAATAAATAATTAAAATAGTAAATAATAATAATGGAGATCATAAGAACATAAGAGAAGCCAATGCTATATCAGACCAATGGCCCATCCAGTCCAACACTCTGTCACACAGTGGCCAAAAATACCAGGTGCCATCAGGAAGTCCACCAGTGGGGCCAGCAGGACACTAGAAGCCACTGTTGCCCCCCCCCCACAAGCACCAAGAATACAGAGCATCACTTGCCCCAGACTGAGAGTTCCTATCTATACCTGGTGGCTAATAGCCACTGATGGATCTCTACTCCGTATGTTATCCAATTCCCTCTTGTAGCTGCCGCCACCTCCTGTGACAGTGAATTCCATGTGTTAATTACTCTTTGGGTGAAGAAGTACTTCCTTTTATCCATTCTAACCTGACTGTTCAGCAATTTCATTGGGTGGCCATGAGTTCTTGTATTGTGAGAAAGGAAGAAAAGTACTTCTTTCTCTACCTGCCCTGTCCCATGCATAATCTTGTAAAGCTCTATCATGTCGCCCCTCAGTCATGGTTTCTCCAAGCTAAAGAGCCCCAAGCATTCTAACCTTTCTTCATAAGGAAAGTGTTCCAACCCTTTTATCATTCTAGTTGCCCTTTTTTACACTTTTTCCAATGCTATAATACCATTTCTGAGGTGTGGGGACCAGAATTGCACACAGTATTCCAAATGAGGTCGTGCCATCGATTTATACAGAGGCATTATGATACTGGATCTATTGGCTATATTTTCACCAGGGATAGACAGTAGAGCTATTTCAAGCCACAGAACTGAGTCCATCAATATGTTAACAAGAATATGCCAAGAAATATGGAAATGAAACAATGGCCCACAGACTGGAAACATTCAATCTACATTCCAGTTCCAAAAAAAGGAGATGTCAAAGACAGCAGCAGCTATTGTATTGTTGCATGACTTCCTTACACAAGTACAGTGATGATCAAAATCTTACACCAAATACTTTTAACATATATGGAACCAAAAATGCCAGATGTTCAAGCTGGATTCAGAAAAGGAAAAAGCACTAGAGATCAGATTGCAAATTTATATTGATTACTGGAACATACAAGAGAATTTCAGAAAAAAACCAGCTTGTGCTTCTGATTGTTTTGATGTGCAACTTATGCTCTGGACAAGAGGCTTCTGTTATGACAGAACATGTAGAAACAGAATGGTTTCCAACTGGCTAAGATGCCAGACAAGGATGTATTTTATTTCCCTATCTGTTCAGTCTATATGCTGAACATGTAAGGTAAACTAAAATTAGATTTAGGTGAAGGTGGAGAGAACATTGGCAGAAGGAACATTTGAGATATGCAGATAACACCATATTACTGGTAGAAAACAGTGAAGACTTGAAACAATTAGTGATGAAGGTTACAGCAGAAAGCACCAAAGCAGGATTACAGCTGAACATCAAGATGACAAAGGTAATGATAGTTGAGGAATTACGCAACTTTAAGGATGACAATAAAGAAGTAGAAATTGTTCAAGATTTTCTATTCCTTGACTCCATCATCATCCAGGAAATCAGAAGGAGACTGAGACTGGGAAGGACAGCCATGAAGAAGCTAGAAAAGTGTAAAGTGCTGGCAGCTGACATCGAGATAACTCATAATATTCCCCATTACTATGTATGGTGTGAAAGCTGGAAGAAAGCTGACAGGAAGAAAGTTGATTCATTTGAAATGTGGTATTGGAGGAGAACCTTGCAGACATCATGGACCACTAGAAAAACAAATAAGTGGTTCTAGATCAAATATGAAAATATTATTACTCTGTCTTATGATAAACTGGGAGGGAGTTCTAAATACTCAAGGAACTCCACAATTAGCAAAAAAACTTCACAATTAGCAAAAAGAAAGAGCCCCCCACACACACACACAAAGCAAAGGCCTGGTGAGACTAAGCATGCTGAAAGGGATATGGAATGTTGAGCACAGTTGAGAATCAGTTAATAGGGAAGGGAAGATTGGAAATTATATTCTAATAGCCAAGTCAGCCAAATCTTTCGATACTTAAATCTGGTGACTGGAGCTGTGAACAGGTAAGACACACCTTTCTACAAAGCTGAAAAGGGCCCCAGGTTTGCAGAAAAAAATGTGAAATCTAAAAAAGAATACTTTGGACAGCTCAAAAACCCAGAAATGACAAAAGGAGTCTGTAGCTTTAAAGAATGGATTCCCTCAGTGGCTGTTGCTAGGCAACCACAATGTTCCAGGGAAGGGGGGCAGGCCTTTCCAGGCCTATTTTGGCCTTTAAGGGAGGACTCACTGAGCCCAGGCCTACCTAGGGTTGCCAGCTCCAGATTGGGAAATTCCTGAAGACTTTGTGGTGAAGTCTGAAGAGTGCAGGGTTTTGAGAGGGGAGAGGTCTTGGGATGGTATAATGCCAGAGTCCACCCTCCAAAGCAGCCATTTTCTCCAGGGAGACAGATCTCTGTTGTTTGGAAGTCAGTTGTAATTCTGAGGCCTGGCAGCAACCTCTGGGTGACTTGATACCACCTGACTTGCATGACTCAAGTACATTTGGTTGCTTGCTACTATTCAACAGCAGCCACCGTATGAAAGCCACCATGGTGTAGCAATTAGAGTTTTGGAAGGCTTAAGACAGAGGAGTAGATAAAGCTAGGTTGGCTATTGGGGGGAGGAGATAGAATTGCCAACTCCAGGCTAGAAAATTCCAAGAGATTTGGGGGCTGGAGCTTGGAAAGGATGGCGTTTGAGGAGGGGAGGGACCTCCAGGGTAGCCCTAGACACCACCCTCCAAAGCAGTCAGTTCTCCAGGGGAACTAAGATCACCAGCCTCCAGGTGGGGGCTGGAGATCACCCAGAATTACAACTGCTCTCCAGATGACAGAAATCAGTTTCCCTGCAGAAATGGCAACTTTGGAGGGTGGACTGTATGGCATTATGCCCTGCTGAGGTTGCTTCAGTCTCCAAAACTCACTCACCCAAGGCTGCATCCCTAAGTCTCCAGGAATTTCCCAGACTGGAACTTACAACTCTAAGGGGGGACTGATCTCTGTAGTTGGGAGGTTCATTGTGGTTCCAGATCTCCAGGCTGCACCTGGAGTTTGGTACCCCTAGAAGTAGGGAAGGAAGCAGGAAAAGGGGGAGAGGTTGTAGGGCCTTTCAAGAAAGGGAAAGTGAAAATAGTGGGGGAGGGATTGCAGGTTACCGCTTGCTTTATTTATTTTCCACAGGTTTCTTCAACGAGAACACAAAGTAGCAGCCTACAATAAAAACTTTATATATGTTAAAAATGTCAAGAAAATAAAGACTGAAGGCAGGAAATAATGGAGAAAGTAAATAATACATTTGTATAATTCCTTAGTTGTGAACTATTCTAGGGTTTGGTCAGATAAACTCAGGGATTACACAGCTGCTTTTCCTGCAATGCTCTGGGCATCCCTGTGTTTAACCACTGCTCCGTAGAGCCATAAAAATCCCCTGGGGACAGTAGTTGCTTAGCACTGTCAGACCTGTGACTCAGTGTCCTTGATTCAGACTAAAAATAGATGGAAACTAGCAATATGGAATCTCATTTTATATTGTGAGCCAATTAAAAACTTTTGGTGCAAAGTGAGCTTTTTGTTGTTGTTGAGTAACACTATTAATTGGCAACCCAATTATGATTCGAGACTGGGAAGCGTTGGTCCATTGCTATTCTTTATCTTTAAATCCAGCACAAAGCAGAAGAGAGATATTGTTTCTTCCAGTCATTTTACTTCTGTCTGCAGGTATGATTTCAGGTGTGCTACACAGCTTGGGGAGGTGACAGAAGACAGGACTGGGGTTGGGGAGTCAGCAAAAGAAGCCACAGCTCCTTCCACTGCATTCACACCCATCTAAACCTATTGATTTCAATGGACTGAGACGGGTGTAACTTGGTTTGGGATTTAAAGGTAAAGAATGAATCACCAGATTGTTATCTGGAGAGCAAAGCTTTTCCCATTGCCTGGGAAATGTACTAGGGCTGTGGTACAGATGTAACTGAAAGTGAATTTTGAGCCCCTAGGTGATATGTTACGTTGTCTTCAGTGAAAACCAGATCGAGGAGGCTAGCAAAGAAGTAGTGCAATGCCATGTGTAAAGAGTTGGTCAACCTCAACCTCAGTGGGGTTGGGGGTTAGGCAATAACAAGTGGGTGAACAGAATGGTAAAGGCAGAGTCTCCCATTGCAATTGATGTGTATGACAGTTCTGGATTAGCAGCCCTTCCTGCTGCCCTATACACCTTTCTAAGCCCATTGATTTCAGTGGATTTAGAAGGGTGTGACTCTGTGGATAATACAATAAAGTGACAGCCATGCCTACCTGCTGACAATGATGTTGATTCCCACTGTGTCAATGACTCAAACTCCTTCATTTAGCCAGCAAAACTCAATGCTCCTAGCTTTTCACTTTACAGTGTTCTGGCTTACCATTTCACCCAGATATGCCCATCCCCTTCTGTGGTGACAGTGCTGTACTTTCAAGGTAGGAAATTTTCTTAGACAAAGTAGGGGCGCTGTGTCTCTCTGGACTGAATACATGTGAAAGTATGTTTGCACAAAGGGCTCGCAGAGTACAACTGGTTGCCCAGTGAAGAGCAGTCCTCCAAGCATCCGAAAGCTATAAGCCAATTAAAAATTCATCATAAATTGCTAGTTATTATTTATGTAAAGGTTTTTGTAGCACTTTGTGATAAAGATAATTCAGAAAACAGTTCACATTTTTAAAGGAGGCAACCAATTTGTCTACTGTATTCTTAAATCATTTTTGTTTGATTTTATTGTTTATGTATCTGCCATTACTTTTGTTTTGTTATGTTTTTCCTTTTATAATGGAAGCTGCTCTGGAAGGGGAGTCTAGAGTGCTGAAAAGTGGGGTAAATAAATATTTCCCTTTGTGTTCAGTCATGAGAATCACTTTGAACCCATGTTTGAATCATTCAGCTCTTCTGACTTCAGATCATGAATGTACTTGTTCTTGTCTATGGCTCATGACCTTATCTGTACTCATAGCAACATAGATATATATTTTTGTACTCATGAACTCCCAAATCTGGAGGTCACTAAAAGCCAAGCCCAGAGCTCATCGTGTACTCAAGAACTTTACTGATTAGTAATGAGAAGATAACTTGGTACTTAAGATCACTGTTCTAAACACACACGCATACACTGATTGCAAGTCTAAATTGCTATGCCAAATTTTCAGCAATTTCACATTCAGTGGAATCTACTCTCATAGTCAATTCCTTTAAGTGCAATATGGGTAACTGTCCCAGATTGGGCCGTTAGTTGTTGCAGCAAATTGAAGATTAAGATATTTCAGAAAAAGATGCAGATAGCCTCATCGCAAGAAAGCAGAATCCAAAAGCAGAAGTGACATAGTACTTTTATTAGAAGAAACCAAAAATGACACATAACAGCCTACAAGATTTCAAGTTCTTCGGGAGTTTTCATCGTGGCTGTTGTTTTTGGAATCAGAGGGAAAAGATAGTGTAGAACCCTGAACAGCTGATATGAATAGCAATGATAACTAAAATCCTTTAATGACTGAACTTGAAATCGTTGTCAAAGGCTTTCACGGCCAGAGTTCATTAGCTGTTGTAGATTTTCCGGGTTGTCTGGCCGTGGTCTTGGCATTGTAGGACCTGACTTTTCGCCTCTGAGGATGCCAGCTACTGGCGAAACATCAGGTCCTACAATGCCAAGACCATGGCCAGACAACCCAGAAAATCTACAACAGCTAACGAACTTGAAATTGTTGAATGAAATGAATAAGCACACAAGGCCGCAGATTCTAGGTGACAAAGGTACCCTGGTACACATGCAAAATTTGAGCAGAAGTGGCCTTCCCCATTCACTTTGGTACCAGGAACTCTCCAGGCACAAAGCTGGTATTTGCACACTATCACTGAAGTGAATGGGAAAACCCATAGCAGATAAGACAGGATACTTGAAAACAGACCTTTATTAACAAATCAGATAGCATGTCTTGGGACATGAATTAAGAGTATAGAATACTTCACAATTATGGGTGAGAGCTAAATGTTTGATACTCTGGAATTCATTGGCTGGGTTTTTAATGGTTTGTTAATGTTAATAATTTTGTGTTTCATCATGTTTTATGTGGTGAGCCCCCTCAAGTAGGTCTCTGAAATGACGCTATATACATTATTGTTGCTGTCAGATATTGCTGACCCTAAAAGTATCATCCGACTTACCAGGCATGAGATTGCAGTAGGCTATATCCAAGGCAGTCAAAGTCTCCCTGGAATGACTCCCAGATCTGGCAACACAGTGAAATGATTCTCAGGAATAGAACACAGCCTGCCTGCCTGTTGTTTTTATTTTATTTTATTTTGAATGGTTCTCTGGCTCCCCAGGAAACAGAATTTCTCCCAGCCAGTGTTAGCCCTGAGACTGATTAGGCAACTCATATAGTCTTTTTTTGGAAGAAGGATATTTTCAAACTGCAGCCATCCATTATGTTGGCCGTTTTGCACTGCATGTGTGTTGCTCTGATGTTTGCATCTTCAGAGAGGCACCTTGCTTGAATTACACTACACCCTCCAGCCAGATAGATCCTACCTGGACTGCACTTCTCGACAGACTGGTCTGCTTTCCTCCATCTTTTTCCCTTAGAAAGGGGTTAGTGTGGGAGGCAACATTTGGTTGCAGGGAGGTAGTTCAGGAGAGGTATTATTTTTGTTGTACTTTTGGGTTATGTATGGCTTAATATTTGTTTTGCTTTGATGATTTGTTTTGCCTTTTTGTGCTTCTGATGAGTTTGTTTTTTATATTTCATTGTGGCTTTTTCATGGCTTTTCTGGTTGCCTTCAGTTACACGTTTTCCATTTTTTTGCACATTAATTAGTGATATGGGGTAACATCACATTTTTCATTGCTTAAGTTTGGCTAGGTAGGCAGGTGGATGCCTCAGTAGACCCATTCTGGAAGGGCTACTTTTATTTGCAGTTACTAAGGATTGGGTTTTTTTAAGCCACTTTAGAAAAACGGCAGCCATTTTCATAGCTAAGCAGAGAGGATGGCTCAGGGCACCTTATTCAACGGGGCCCCTTTGTCCAATTCACTTGAAACTTGGGGAGTCTTTAGAAGAGAAGGTAGATTACATTTCCTGCCATTTTGATACCATTTGTTGAAAAATGTCCAGTCAGGAAAATTTCTATTTTCCCACATGGCAAACAATGGGCAGATATCTGATCTACTTTTAATAAAAGTAAAAATGGAACCTGATAACATTTCTGAGTAGTCTTAAAATTGATACATCTTCCTTTTCTTAAATTATAATATGGAATTAAAATGATGTGTGTTTTCCAGTGCAGACCCCTAATGAATTTTTTTTAAATAAGTAAACTTTGAGCATCCACTCAGGAACACAGTATTTTCAAAGGTCTCAAATTTAGGCCTTTGTGATTTGCTTTCTATTTACCTAAGATGTTTCTGAATGGAAAGCCCTCTTTCAGTGTTGAGTGGGCTTTCAGAATGTTAGTAACATTGTGGAATGATAACACATACTAACATATACCCTTTGTGGGTTGTCATTTTTTCATGCCATAGGTATTAACGGTAATTTGATTGAATTTCTGTTCATTGCAAGACGTTGGAGTTGAAGCCCACACTGTGCAAATGAAAGAATGGTATAGGATCTAAGCTACTCTGTTCTCAAGGTTCTGTTGTAGTAATCTCTTTCTTCTTTCATTCAATCCACAGCTTCATCTGTGTTTTTTTCCTTTGGGATTTCCCCCCACCCCATGTTTATCTAACACCGACCCAATATATCTCATGCACAAGGAAACATTTCCTGTCAAATGTGCAAACTTTTTTCACTATCTGATTTTTTAACCAGCTAAGCCTCTATGCTACAAACTTGCTGGGGGGGGGGGGGACACACAACCCTTTTCAAAAAAAATGCCTAACTTTGAACTTATTGCAAATTTTATAAAAGCTTTTTAAAGGAATAAATACAAAATAGTACAAGACTAGCCATTACACAATTTAAGAATAGATGGGGAAACTTATGTGAATATATAAAAATTCTTTTAAAAAACTGAATATTGGTAACAGGCGAGGATTTCAAAAATAGACTTCTGCAATACATAAAGAAGGGATGCTCATAAATTTCTAAAATCTTCTGGTGAAGAATAATGAAGGCCCAGGTATACATGTTATGATTTTAAATCATGATACGGTGTACAGTCTTTTCTTAGGCACATAACAAGTGCTGTTTTAAGGAAAAGATTAAGCAGCTTAACTGTAGTATTATTTTCAGGTTTAATGCTCTGCAAGAAAAGTAATTGTCTAATTCCTCCCTTTCCCCCCCCCTACTGCAGTAATTAACAGAAGTCAAAGGCAGCAACTGGAATCCGTGAGCTACTCCTCTCGCTATGCTCTGGGCCTTTTTTACGAAGCTGGCACACAGATTGATGTCCCTTGGGCAGCACAGTACATCTCCAGTAATCCCTGCATACGCTTCATCTCCATCGATAATAAGAAGCGCAATATAGGTCAGTGCTCCCATTATTCCCTTTAAACACAGTAACAATGGAGGGTGTAGATCATGGAAAAAAAATGCTACTTAATTGAGTGTTGCTATTCTGAACAGAGCAAGCATTTAACTCTATGCCATAGGGGATAAAAGTTTAATGTCACATTTGGCCCATAATAAAATGCACAATGAAACTAGGGAGGGTTTTCGGGAGCGGGGGGGACCGTTGCCCAGCACATGGTTTATATTACAGCATTTTTATGAAAGCAATGTCAGAGAATTTAAACACATACGCACATCAAAACACCGCTTTTCTAAGAAATACCCTAGGTCTGTTGTTTCAGCAGTATGTTCTGCCATCCCACTATTGGGTCACCCCACCTCTGCTGAGCTGAGTGTGCTTCATGGAAAAAATGTTGAGGTTACTGAAATTCAGTATATTTGTACAAGACCCCTTTGCAAAGAGCTGTTTTTATGTGTGTTCCGGGGCACATCATTGAAAATAACTGTGAAGAAGATGTTGTGTTCCACTTAATTAAGTACATTAATGTAGACTAAATCTGGGGAGGGGGACAGTCAGCATCTTCTTGAGTTTAATTTTCAGTTGGCAAGTAATATTTTTTAGAACATTGAGGCCTTCCTCTGAGAGATGGAATTGTACCAGTTTTAAAGCCACCTGTGTTGTACGCCTAAAGAATATTATTCCTATCCAGCTAGAATGATACATGCTGTATTGTGTATCCCATGTTGACCTGGAAACCCTGTGCGTAGGTAGGCATTACCTGCATGGTTCCAGACTACATGCACCCTCCCAGTGCAGTTGGCCAAAGGGCATAAAGGTAAAGGTAAAGGTTCCCTTGCTCGAAAGCCAGTCGAATCCGACTCTAGGGTTGCGGTGCTCATCTCCGTTTCAAAGCCGAAGAGCCAGCGCTGTCCGAAGACGTTTCCGTGGTCATGTGGCCGGCATGACTAAACACCAAGGTGCACGGAACGCTGTTACCTTCCCACCGAAGTGGTCCCTATTTATCTACTTGCAATTTCTTGCTTTCGAACTGCTAGGTTGGCAGGAGCTGGAGCTAGAAACAGGAGCTCACCCCATCATGCGGCATCCGGGTCTCGAACTGCTGAACTACTGACCTTCCACAGCCTGCAGTTCAGTGTCTTAACCACTTGAGCCACCGCAGCTCCTGCACTACTGGGCATACACAAGGGCAAAGATCTCACCAGTTTGGTGCAAGCCCTGGTAACTACTAGATTAGACTACTGCACTATGTAGGGGTGCCCTTGAAGTGTCTGTAAGCTAAATTGGTATAGAATGCTGTGCCAGAATGCTGACTGGAATGGGGATGATATCGCTCCAGTATTGTTTCACCTATGCAGGCTCCCAGTTTGTTTCCAGGCCCAATTCAAGATGCTGCTATTGACTTTTAAAGACTTAGGCAGCTTGGAGCCAGCATACTTTAAAGATTACCTCCTCCCATATAAACCTACCCAACCGCTGCTGCATCTTTAAGTGGCCTTGTTTTGGGTTTTCCATGCCATCTAAGACTAGATGGGCAGAAACCCAAGAAAAGGATTTCTTGGTCATGGCACCAAAATGATGGAACTCCATCTCTGGGGGATTCATCTACTCTCCCCCTCCACTGGTGGGTGAAGACTTTTCAGTTTTGTTCAACTTGACATTCCCTCACTGACCGTCCTTCCTGGTTATGTGTTTCATTTTATCATTTTATTTATGTTGTGTGTGTGTGTTTATTTTAAAGCCTGTTTTAATGTTTCTGATCGTTCACCTTCTTGGGAGCCAAAAGTTAGGTGGAAAGGCAGCTTAAGAATGTTTTAAATAAATGAATAAACATAAATACATAGTTAAGATTCTCAGAGTGGCCTCCATATGTCTGGATCATAGTCCAAGATGTGTTCTGATGCGCTCAGGGAATTTTTAATGAGTAGGTTTCTTCCTTCCCTTCAGCACAGCTGTGTATCTTTGTTCTTTAAATACACAATTTTGCCACTTCCAGGGACGTGGCAGAAGATGCTCCTGTAGTGAAAAGAGTTCCTTGTGTGAACTGATGCTCCCATATCCGCAAGGAGTTATTGAACAGTTGTCATGTATTTTAATGTTCACATTTCCTCTTCCATCCACAATATCCCAAATGCAGCCGTCACATGTGACCACCCCTTTCTTACAAATCCTTTCTGGCAAATCTGCACACAGTGTCCCCTTTCTGCAGACAAACAAAAGGGGGCAAGCAGCCAGCATGAGTTGAATACTTCAGTCATCAGCACAGACTCTGGGCCAAAAAGGCTTGCTTAGAAGAACCCAGAAATTTTTTTGCAGAAAAAGCCCGGCAGGAACTCATTAGCATAATAGGCCACACCCCTGACAGCACAGCTCATTAGCATATTACGCCACATACCCAATGTTACCAGAAGTGTAGTCATCCAGCCACACCCACCTTTTGTTTCTTATTCTGTTTACCTTGTTTGTTGTCAAAACCCAGGGCTCTTTTTGGAGCAGGAACTCCTTTGTATGTTAGGCCACGCGTCCCTAATTTAGCCAATCCTAATGAGTTTCTGCTGTTGGGTGTGGCCTATTATGCTAATGAGTTCCTGCTGGGCGTGGCCAACTCGGGAGCCAGCCGGAACTCCGTTCCTGTGCGTTCCTGCCCAAAAATAGCCCTGGAAGAACCTGATAACCTTCATGACTAACATGAGGACACTGCTCCTAATTTCTCTGAAGAGCTTGAAGGAAACACACCAGTATTTAGGTAATACAATGCTGAGATAAACAGAAGTGTCATCTATAACATGTTAGATGGGCATCAGATTATCTGGACTGAAGAAGCTGAATTTAGTCAATCTGAAAACTGAGTTCATGACAGTTCAGTTAATAGAGATTCTGTATTTAGCCACTTTTAATATTTTAATGAAGTTCAGACCTTTCTGTGTCCAGAGCTTAAGTGCTACACATAGATTCACTAAATGCTGTACAGTGATTTAAATACGGGCCAAATTAGATGTGATTATTTTTTTTACAAATTACCAGTGGGAACTGGCAGCCATATTGCAGCCGCGAGTCCTGTGGCAACTCTGCAAGGGCCTGATTTGGATCAGTACTGTAGTGCAGGAGGAGGAGGGGCTCCTGGCTCCACTCCCTCCCCGTTGCCATTTTCCTGAGTCCAAGGCACCCCAGGAACATTGTTTGCACTGTCAGGTGTCTGCAGGAGCACTGAATGTTTGCATGTACAGACTCCTGATGAGGCAAACACACACACACACCAGGCACTGTTTCAGGTTGTGGAAATGGTATGAGAGGAAAGATAGGAAGCCCCCCCCTCCTGCACCACATTCTTGACCAGAATCAGGCCCCTGCGATGTGTTTACCTGGAGTTCCCAGAGGGAACTGGCAGCTGGAATATATTGCAATTCCTCATGGTGACCACATGAAAATTCACATCTCGTTTAGCCCTATATCTCAAAACTTACACATTTTGCCATTGATTCCGTGATGCACAAATTATCATTGTTGCACATCCAGGTTCATTGGACCCTTAGATCTTCAGTGTCCATGTGTAATGCACTGTCCCACATTGAACTCAGCAGGGTATAAAAGAGGTTCTGCTTCAAAAAGAGTTACGGGGGAGGGGGTAGCTCCACTCTGATCATGTACTTATGATGCATACATTAGTAGATGTTGGTCATTATGTTATCTTTTGCTAATAAGTAAGTATGGTAGATTAATGGATAAAGAATCAAAATAAATCTATTTTAATTCTCAAATGTGTTATCTTTACATGTCTCCCTTTGCTCACCAGCAGGTTTGGGCTTAGCAGATATCAGTTTCCTTTCCTGTATCACTTTAACCAATCTCACGTCCTGTAAAATAGAAATGTTTCTCTATATTCATGAGTTTTCTGCTGCAGTTATACGACAGATTTAAAACTCTGTTGAAAAGTGCAATCGACCACATAAATGGAATGCATAAGAATTTTCAGGATCTGTCCCAGTATTGACATCTACAAAAAATTACTATTTCTTCAAGGGGAAAAGTTATGAAATGGTTATGGTCCTTGTTACATTTGTGCAATTGTTTTTGCATGTTTGTATCAGTGATTATCTCTCTGTCTTAATAATATGTCCTTTAGTAGAGCTCCAACCAAATTGTACATTACAGGCTGTCCCACTTTGAGTGGCTAAGCTGCCCCTTGCCTTACATCTAGGCATGGACACAGATTGAACACTATATTCATGAATACCTTATTTCAGGTGACCTGTTCCAAGCTGGTCTGCAGAGCTACCATAGCAAAGATGCTGTTGCGATGGCAATTCACACTGACAAGGTTAGGATAAGATCTGTCATCTTTGGAGCGTCTGCTGTTTGAGGTCACAGCTGTGGGCCATCTGCCAGGAACGTCTGGCCCGTCGCACCTGCCCATTTCACCCTGGGCCATGTAACTGCAACAACCCTAATGAATGTGTCTGTCATGTAGGTCATTTTGAGAGGCCAGTGAAGGTGCAGCCCACTGAGGGCACAGGAGGTCAAGGACTGGACCTTTGTCCTAAATCCAGTATTGAACAAAGAGCAGTGAAGCATGAGGAGTGTTGGAGAGATGTGTTTTCTCTCGCAGCCTGCTCTTTCATACGTGGATAACTTGGATATATACATGGCCACTCATAGCTAGATGGCTTCTATGTTTTCTCTGTCTTCATTTCTGTCCTCAGATTCGCCATGAACAGTTGTATTAATTTATCCCGGTCATGCAGGAAAAGTCGCAGTGTTCTGCACTGCTGGGTTGGTAAAGCGCATTTTCTGAATAGTATAGCTGTTTCAAACATAGCAAAAGTCTCTGTCCTCAGCCATACACACCGAGCAAGGGAATTCAACATCTCCAACTGTGGGTCAGTATATACAGTGAACTGTGATATCCTTGCAGCTCCATCCCTCCATAAAGGTCATCAGTGTCTTCCCAGTTTTTGCTTCTGCCATTCTTGCCAGTCTCATTCTGTTCTCTCTGTGTGTGTGTGTGTGTGTGTGTGTGTGTGTGTGTGTGTGTGTGTGGCTTATGTACGTTTCTGATGAGGAAGATACATTAGACCAACATTTTCTTCTTGATATACTATGATTAGTCTCACATTTTTAAAAGGTGCCTATATTTTTATTTTACGTGGATTAGTTTGAGTATGGCCCTTACCTGGATAGCCTAGGCTAGCCTGATCTTGTCAGAACTCAGAAGCTAAGCAGGGTCGGCCCTGGCAAGTATTTGGACGGGAGAACTCCAAGGAATACCAGGGTCATGACATGGAGGCAGGCAATGGCAAACCACCTCTGAACGTCTCTTGCCTTGTAGCCCCATGGAGTCGCCGTAAGTCAGCTGTGACTTGATGACACTTTCCACCATCAGTATGGGTATGAAAATGAACTGTGAGAATTAACCCTTGGAAAAAAACCTCACTGCCAGGGAATTTCTTCCCAAGAAAAGGTGGGAAAGGTAGGATCTTTTTCCCAATCCAATTCTTCCTTCATATCCTAAATCTTTCTCTCTTCTGCCCTCATCTCTATGTTTTCCCTCACCTTTGGCCAGTTTTGGTCTTTTGAAAAGAGCCACTTTGCATGTGCAACTAGACCAGATTCCTAGAAGTCCCTCTATCTTGTCCAATTTTCAGTATCCACCCGTGCACATCTGGGCTGACCACAGCCTGGTCCATTGCAACCAGTCTCTTCTTTTTTTTTAACCCAACTGCTGCCTCATCCTTCCAGGAGGACTATCTGTAATTCATACGCATTCCCAACATCACCCATCTCTTTCTCCCACATCTCCTAATAACTCTGTTCACCACTCTCCAAATCAGTCCTCTTTGGATGGAAACGTCATTACCATTGTATCGGAATACATCAGCTTGATTTAACCAACTGCTTCTGGTGGATTAAAAGAAGGGTAAAATGTACCAAAGCATGTTCATCCTACATGACACTGATATATAAACAGGAACGGAGGTGAGGGGAGGAGATCTGCCAATATTTGTTGGCAATAATTTGTCTAAGAAAGCCAGCTTTCTCAAGGGGAGTGAACTATATAACTGTTGTAAGGTTTTAAAAAAAAACACGCTGAAGACCAGCAGTTGCCGATGAATTGCTTCCCACAGGACCTCATTATGACATATGGTCCTCCTTCTCTTTTGTGTTCTGTTGTCCCTCGTTGACTTAGTTGAGTTTTGCAAATTGCAACTCTATTCCAAGAAAAGTGGCAGGACAATAGTGCTTA